>CM053029.1:409361581-409961581 GCA_028564925.1 Lithobates sylvaticus | reverse complement strand
TACACATAACCTCTCCTCACCACCTTTAAAATGCCCTTTGAAAAGCAACCTACTGGGAATTCACTCTTAAGAGGGTGAAGTTAATGTAACTGAGCCTCCAAAGTGGTAGTAAATTCTAACTATTTATAAAATGTTCCCTCCCCTTCCTCGTACCTATCCTGCATATAATAATCTATATACATACTTTTTTTTTTTTTATTCCAATCCCACCCAGTCACATGATTCTGCAGTTCCTGCTCCACTTTGTTAGGGAGTGCTTGACAACAGCTGTTAATATTGTGAGCTGTAATGCCACACATAGGCTGCCATGGTTCAGCTGTTGTCTGCTCTACCTTCTCTCCCCTGAAGGAGCCACTCACTGCCACAGGTGAGCCAGAACTGCTTTATTAGGTGACTAGACTGCAGCAGGTAATTACACATATTTTTTTTAATACAGAGTATGCAGGATAGGTGGGAAGAGGGAACAACTTTAAGAAATGTTAGAGTTAGACTTCTCTAATGCCGCGTATACACGACCGGACTTTCCGGCAGACTAGATCCGACGGTCTTCCCAACGGACTTTCGCCGGAGTTCCGATGGACTTTCCAAATGAACGGACTTGGCCACACACAGTCACGACGGATTCGAATGCGATGACTTACTACTGGACTAGAATAAGGAAGTTCATAGCCAGTAGACAATAGCTGCCCTAGCGTCGGTTTTCGTCCGTCGGACTAGCATACAGACGAGCGGATTTCTCCATAGGAACTGGGTCTGGCGGAGTTCCGGCTGAAAATTTTTAAAGTCCGTCAGATTTTTGGATAGCAAAGGTCCGATGGATCCCACACACAATGGAATTGTCCAACGGATTCGTTCCCTCGGACCTTTGCTGTCAAAGTCCGGTCGTGTGTATGCGACATTACACTTTAACCTTTGAAACTGATAGAAGTTGATTGGTTGCCATGCACAGCTGCTTCAAATACTAACTATTCTAGTCTTAGTAAACACCCCCTTTGTCTCCTGAAAGGCCAGTTCACACCACTGTGAAGTCACTGTGAAGAGCAAAAGATCTTGGACCAGCAGGAACCAGTTAGTACACTATTTTTGGAAAAGGCATACAGAATTTTCCATGGGAGGCATTGCTAAACCTGAAGCCACCAGATTGCACAAAATAAAATTTTTGTTTGCAGAAGCAAAACAAGTGCTAGCTAGGGCATGATAGTTCTCCACTCTGGCGATTACGTAAGTAAAACACAAAATGATGTGGTTTCTAATAAACAAGAAGATGGCCACAATCCTCAAGGATTCGATATGAAAGTTTGAAAAGAATTGATCCCCTGGGTTGGACAATACCTTTCTAGGTAACCTTGCTGACCTTGTGAGAATGCTACCTGTACCCTAGGTCTAGCATGACTCATATCAGAGGCTCATGCACACCCACCCCCGACTCTCCTACTTGACCCCCATCCTTGACATTCAAACACAGTGGTGGCTGGTAATGTATATTTTGGGGGGCAAACAATACCCGTCGTCACCCCCCAGTCAGTCGGTCCGTCAGTCGGTCCGTCTGTCGCTCATTTGCTCCTCCATCGCCCCACCAGCCCCGCACTTACCTCATCTAGCAGCTTCGGCTCCTTCCTGTGTCTGCTCCTCCTCCAAGGCGGCAGCATTCCTACTCGGCGGCTTCACCCTGCATCTTCGGCTTCACAGAGGCTTTGTCCTTGTTGGCTTCCCTCTTCCTTCCCTCTGCAACCAATATGATCCCTTCTCCTCTTGGCCAATCGAGTCTTAAGACCCACTTCGTGATTGTCCGGGAGTAGAAGCAGGAAGACCATAGCTAATATTAATTTGCTATTGTCACACAACTGGTTGGGCTCAGGGTGCAGTGCTCTGCTCCCCAAGCCCATCCTTTTTTTTTCCTTAAGCCAATTAGAGCCTCTCACGTGCTCCAAAAAAAGAAAAAAAAAAACATTGGAATCCATGCGTCCAGCGCCCTGCATGTAGATTAGGGGCCAGATTCATGGTTTAAGGGGCCGACGCCCCTAATGGACCGGCCGCCACTGTTCAAACCCCACCCCACTACCTGATTCCCCTTTTCTTTCTTTTTTTCCTACCTCTCTTACCTTGCTAATCTTCTTGAATATTATGTTTTATTATATTAGCATATGCACCGCCTTTCCCTTAAAGGATAAGTTCCCCTTTTAAAAAAAAATTAGAAATGCAAAATTTTTTGCAGGTAAAAAATTTCCATTTATCGTCTTTTTTTCTAAAGAGCCTGCTGATCGCGTGTGCAATGTGTGGTTCCTGCAGACTCTTAGGATAGCTGTCTGCCTGTACTTCCAATCCAATATGGGTAGGCAGTTAATTGAGATCAGGAAGATCAATGGACTATGAAAGCGCTCACATTGAGAACTACAAGCTGTCGGCCGCAATCGTTGATGGTGCTTGTAGTCTAATTATTCACAGTGAATGAATAACGTGGTCATACGGGCTGTTTTCAATTTGTGACAGTGGATGTGGGGAGAATATCCCCGTCTGCTGTCACAGCAAAGGAGGTGACTGGGAGTGCATGCTGAACATGTTACAAGTTACACCATAAATATAGATGTAACATCACATGTAACATGTTCCAAAGGTGAACTTATCCTTTAATTATTGCTTAATGATTGCATTACTAATGACTCAATAAAGAGGACACAAGTTAAAATAGGTAAAGCCATATATACATAAGCCGGCCAGCTGAGGAGCAACGTGCTGACGTCACCACGCTGTTAACGTCCCAACTGGATGGGCCTTTATATTGTAGGCAGACGGCTTATGTTCTACACTGGTAACATTTTACCCACATGTAAGTGATACTGTTTTTATTTAATAAACATCATCTGGTTTTGTAACTCTAAGTTTGTTTGAGTTACATGTCAATATTTAGAGCGCAGCTCCCAATATATATATTTATGCTTGTGTGTATTTCACTTTGAGCTGCAGCTGTATTTGGGGGTTAGGATACATTGCAGTTTTCTTCCTTGCACGTAAATGGACACAAGTCTGTTTACATCTGACTGACCATAGACCCACATGGAGCTTACAATCAGGTCCACCTGAAAAACTGACAGGTGGACCTGATTGGAAAGTCTGTGTGATTGGGCCCTTAGGCTAGGTTCACATCTCTGCAGGTTGTGGTTGATGCATTTTGGCAACCCATTTTGCGTTTTTGAACACAAGTTTTTGATGTGTTTTTTATGCGTTTTTTTACTATGAAAGTAGTGCAAGAAGCTTTATGTGTCCAAAGTTGCATGTTAGGGTTAAGGGCTAGGGTTAGGGTTAAATGTTAGTGTTAAAGTTATGGGCTGGGGTTAGGGGTAGAGTTAGGGTTAGGATTAGCAGTAATTGCTAGGGTTAGCGATCTAACCCTAATACATACCGCTAACCCTAACTTTAACCCTAACTGTAGCTCTAACCTAACCCTAACATTCAACCCTAACCCTAACAGTAGCCGTAACCATAACCCTAACATGCAACTTTGGACACATAAATGTTCCTGCACTACTTTGATGCCACTTTAATGCTACTTGAGTGTCAGAGAGTGTAAAGTTGCATCAAAGTCGCGCTCCATGAACTGAACTGTCGAACTTTCCTATTAACCCCCCAAAAAGCAAAAAGCATTAAAAGTGCAACAATAGCATTTTGGGTGCTGGTCCATGGAAGTGTATTACACGCAAAAAACGCAATCTGCTGCAGGAAAAAAAAGCTCCTGACCCTTTCCAAAAAATGCCCCAGCTCAAAACGCACAGATGTGAACTAGATCCAAAGGAAACCATGTTAAATGGACTGTAGTTTCCGCAAAATGCACTAAAGTATGCACAGGTGTGAACCAAGGATAAATCCTCATCTTGCTCCCAATAGCATATATATGACTCCATGTGCCTGGCTCTTACTGTAAAAATATTGTGCCAATATCTTGATACATAAATCCTCTTTGTGACATGCTTGAAAACAAAAGATAGAAAAGGAAAACAGAGGTGATTGCAATTGAGAATAATAATGTATTTGAAAGTAGCAAAGTAGAGGCTGTATTTACATATACACTTTCTCACTTCCTATACAAATCGAGTTTAAGTACATCTAAATTGTCATTTTTATAAATAAAATACTTGTTTTCACCTTTTTTTCAGTACTATTCTGTACCATTGATCTCCTGCAACCTTTCTGTAATCTCTTCCTGTCCACATGTATTTACTACAGTGATGGCTGTATGGTCTTTCTTAGGGTGGGTTTTCTGATGGTGACAACAGTGGATCATCCCCGCAGGTGTAGGAGGAATGGCTTCATGTCATCTCTATCGGAATCCCATGTAATAGGATGATAACACAGAATTGAGAACAGAGCATTGTTACTTCATGGAATTACCTGGACAAAGACCTTCCTGGCAAGACCATGTTAACCTCTTCCTGACCGCACTATAGGCAAAAAGCTGCTACAGCATGGTTGTCCAGTTCTGTAAGGGCATCCATAGATGTCCTCCCAGAACCACACCCCCCGCGCTCCTTTGCGGCGTGCATCCGGTGTGCTCTGTGGTCGCTGTGTCCAATCACAGCTGATCACATGTAAACAAATTTGACAGTTATCAGCATTACTTTCCTCACTTGCTGTCACAGAGTGAGGAGAGGGGAGCCGGTAACTGTCAAGTGTGACAGGGGACATTTACACTGGTAATCAGGGCACTGATCAACAGTGTCTTAATTATCAGTGCAGCCCCAATCAGTGTCCATCAGTCCCACCTTCGGTGCTGCCTATCATTGCCCATCAGTGCCATTTCGGCAGCAAATTTTGATTTCGTTTTAGCTATAGTCTTCTGACTAAAATGCCATTTTAGTTTTAGTCGTATTTTAGTCTTCTGAATTGTTTTAGTTTTAATCATATTTTAGTCGACTAAAATCTCCCGTACATTTTAGTCGACTAAAATCTCATACATTTTAGTCAACTAAAATCGAATGGGTTTAGTTAAATTGTAACAAATTATTTAAACATTCCTCTAGAATTTCCAAATGCATTATACACTCCTGGAGTAGAAATCGAATAACATGTTATTATTTATGGTATTAAGGTTTGAACATGCACAACAGAGACAGATTTAGCCGTTTTCATATATAACGTCTTTAAAAATAAAACCAAGTTTCATAAACAAACAAATACATTTCTTTTTGACAAACTAAAGTGCAACTGTCACGGTTATGCAGTAATCTTCCCCTGTTTGCTTACCTCTCCTCATGTGTTCAGACTAAGGCCCCTTTCACACGATCGGACCGTTCAGATCCGCCTGTCAGTTTTGACGGCGGATCTGAACGGCCGCTCCATGTTAGTCTATGGAGCGTCGGATGTCAGCGGAGACATCTCCGCTGACATCCGACCCGGTCCGATCCGCCAAAAGCAGACGTATGGCTCTACGTCCAGATCCGTCGCTGGCGGATCGGATCGGGTGAGATCTGATGAAAACAGACACACTGTCCGTTTTCATCCGATCTCTCCATAGAGACCAGCGCCGCTCGCAAGCCCCTCCCCGCTCAGTGAGCAGAGAGGGACCTGTCATCCGCCGGCTCAGCGGAGATCAACGGAGAGATCTACCGCTGAGCCGGCGGACAGAGGCGGACTCCGTGGAAGCGGAGTCCGCCTCGTGTGAACGGGGCCTAAGAGGCCAGCCACTCTCACCTGGTGGTCTTTATAACCTCTCCTCTAAGCATGGCTCCACCCCAGGCCCTATCAGGGAAACCTATATTAACCTGGTGTGGTCGGCTTCCTGGTTCCTGCTTGCCGTGTGCTCTATGTTTGTCTCTGTTACCGACCTTGGCGTGTTCTCAAAGATTCCTGTCTGCTTGTGACCTTGACCCTTTGTCATGTCCCGACCATCCCTGTCTGCCTGTGACCCTGAACCTTTGGCGTGTACTCTGTTGTTCCTGTCTGCTAGTTACCCTGACCTCTGCCTTATCCCCTTACTATCCTTTAGACATGTGCGATTCGTTTCGTACGAATTCGTAATTCGTACGAATTTTTCGAAATTCGTACGAATTTACGAATCTGTAGTACAAATTTTTTTTTTTTTACGAATTCCGTACGGAATACGAAATTCCGTTTACGAATTTCGTCGCCGAATGATTCGAATGAATTCGAATGAATTCGAATGAATTCGAATGGATTCGAATGAATTCGAATGACAAAGTGTCATTTTTGCAGGAAAAATTCCGTTTACGAATTTCAGCTCCAAATTATTCGAATCCAACTACCAATATCAAATTTCAACTAATTCAAACGAAATTATTATAGCAGATATAACGAATGAATTCGAATGCATTCGAATGAATTCGAATGACAAAGTATCATTTTTGCAGAAAAAAAAGCTATTTAAAAAACAGTCATTCATTGATATAAAAAAAAAAAAGCGTAGGGGTCCCCCCAAATTCAATAACCAGGCCCTTCAGGTCTGGTATGGATATTAAGGGGGACCCCAGCCAAAAAAAAAAAAAAAATGGCGTAGGGTCCCCCCCAAATATCCATCCCAGACCCTTCAGGTCTGGGAAGGATTTTAAGGGGAACCCCGGCCAAAAAAAAAAAAAAAAAAAAAATGGCGTGGGGGTCCCCCTCAAAATCCATACCAGACCCTTTATCCGAGCACGCAACCTGGCAGGCCGCAGGAAAGGGGGGGACGAGAGCGGCCCCCCCTCCCGCCTGAACCGTACCAGGCCACATGCCCTCAACATTGGGAGGGTGCTTTCGGGTCCCCCCAAAGCACCTTGTCCCCATGTTGATGAGGACAAGGGCCTCATCCCCACAACCGTGCCCGGTGGTTGTGGGGGTCTGCGGGCGGGGGGCTTATCGGAATCTGGAAGCCCCCTTTAACAAGGGGACCCCCAGATCCCGGCCCCCCCCCTGTGTGAAATGGTAAGGGGGTACAAAAGTATCGAAGGAAGAAGATGACGGAAGGAGAAGATGACGGAAGGAGAAGATGAAGAAGGAAGACCAGAAGAAAGAAGAAAGAAGAAAGAAGATTTTAATAAAGGAATTGTCAAAGACCGTCTCCTGTCCCCCTTACCTTACCTTACCATTTCACACAGGGGGGGGGGGGCGGGATCTGGGGGTCCCCTTGTTAAAGGGGGCTTCCAGATTCCGATAAGCCCCCCGCCCGCAGACCCCCACAACCACCGGGCACGGTTGTGGGGATGAGGCCCTTGTCCTCATCAACATGGGGACAAGGTGCTTTGGGGGGGACCCCAAAGCATCCTCCCAATGTTGAGGGCATGTGGCCTGGTACGGTTCAGGCGGGAGGGGGGGCCGCTCTCGTCCCCCCCTCCTTTCCTGCGGCCTGCCAGGTTGCGTGCTCGGATAAGGGTCTGGTATGGATTTTATGGGGGACCCCACGCCATTTTTTTGGGCTAGGGTTCCCCTTAAAATCCATCCCAGACCTCAAGGGTCTGGTATGGATTTTGAGGGGGACCCTACGCCATTTTTTTTTTTTTTGGCTGGGGTCCCCCTTAATATCCATCCCAGACCTGAAGGGCCTGGTTATTGAATTTGGGGGGACCCCTACGCATTTTTTTATCAATGACTTCAATGAATGACAGTTCTCTGTATTACGGATCCAACAATTCATTTGCCGGCAAATAGCTGCGACTCGTGATTTTAAATATTTTTTTTTTCCTGCAAAAATGACACTGCAGGAACAGTTCTCTATATTAGATATACTGAATCTCGAATCATTCGAAGCATTCGTTATATCCGCTATTATAATTTCTTTCATATTAGTTGAAATTACATATTTGTTAGTTGTTGTATTCGAATTGTTCTCTGTATTACGGGAATCGGCAATTAGCCGCGAGTGATTTTAAATGTCTTTTTTTCCTGCAAAAATGACACATTGTACAGAGAGAGTTCTAAACACGGGAAACATGACCCCCTTCTATATACTATATACTCTATAGTATGTCTATGAATGGGGTCATGTTTCCCGTGTTTAGAACTCTCTCTGTACAATGTGTCATTTTTGCAGGAAAAAAAGACATTTAAAATCACTCGCGGCTAATTGCCGATTCCCGTAATACAGAGAACAATTCGAATGTTGTATTGTAACTAACAAATATCTAATTTCAACTAATATGAAAGAAATTATAATAGCGGATATAACGAATGCTTCGAATGCTTCGAGATTCAGTATATCTAATATAGAGAACTGTTCCTGCAGTGTCATTTTTGCAGGAAAAAAAAACTATTTAAAATCACTCGCTATTGCCGGCAAATGAATTGTTGGATCCGTAATACAGAGAACTGTCATTCATTGAAGTCATTGATAAAAAAATGCGTAGGGGTCCCCCCAAATTCAATAACCAGGCCCTTCAGGTCTGGGATGGATATTAAGGGGGACCCCAGCCAAAAAAAAAAAAAAAAAAATGGCGTAGAGTCCCCCTCAAAATCCATACCAGACCCTTGAGGTCTGGGATGGATTTTAAGGGGAACCCTAGCCAAAAAAAATGGCGTGGGGTCCCCCATAAAATCCATACCAGACCCTTTATCCGAGCACGCAACCTGGCAGGCCGCAGGAAAGGAGGGGGGGACGAGAGCGGCCCCCCCTCCCGCCTGAACCGTACCAGGCCACATGCCCTCAACATTGGGAGGGTGCTTTGGGGTCCCCCCCCAAAGCACCTTGTCCCCATGTTGATGAGGACAAGGGCCTCATCCCCACAACCGTGCCCGGTGGTTGTGGGGGTCTGCGGGCGGGGGGCTTATCGGAATCTGGAAGCCCCCTTTAACAAGGGGACCCCCAGATCCCGCCCCCCCCCCTGTGTGAAATGGTAAGGGGGTACAAAAGTACCCCTACCATTTCACCAAAAAAGTGACAAAAATGGTAAAAATGACAGGAGACGGTCTTTGACAATTCCTTTATTAAAATCTTCTTTCTTCTGGTCTTCCTTCTTCATCTTCTCCTTCCGTCATCTTCTCCTTCCGTCATCTTCTTCCTTCGATTCGCTTCTTCTTCCTCCGGTCTTCTCGTCCTTCTCGTCCGGCGTCGTCCTTCTCGTCCGGCATCGTCGTCTCTTCTCGCAGGCCGCTCCTCGCAATGGGAGGCTCCCGCTCTGTGAGGCTCCGCTCCGGGTGACAGGTCTTGTATAACGAAGGCACCTGGTGACCCCGCCCCCCCCTCTGACGTCATGGGGAAAGCCATAGGGAATTCCACATGACGTCCCCGTGCGTCAGAGGGGGCGGGGTCACCAGGTGCCTTCGTTATACAAGACCTGTCACCCGGAGCGGAGCCTCACAGAGCGGGAGCCTCCCATTGCGAGGAGCGGCCTGCGAGAAGAGACGACGATGCCGGACGAGAAGGACGACGCCGGACGAGAAGGACGAGAAGACCGGAGGAAGAAGAAGCGAATCGAAGGAAGAAGACGATGGAAGAAGATGCCGGAAGGAGAAGATGAAGAAAGGAAGACCAGAAGAAAGAAGAAAGAAGATTTTAATAAAGGAATTGTCAAAGACCGTCTCCTGTCATTTTTACCATTTTTGCCACTTTTTTGGTGAAATGGTAGGGGTACTTTTGTACCCCCTTACCATTTCACACAGGGGGGGGGGCGGGATCTGGGGGTCCCCTTGTTAAAGGGGGCTTCCAGATTCCGATAAGCCCCCCGCCCGCAGACCCCCACAACCACCGGCCAGGGTTGTGGGGATGAGGCCCTTGTCCTCATCAACATGGGGACAAGGTGCTTTGGGGGGGACCCCAAAGCACCCTCCCAATGTTGAGGGTATGTGGCCTGGTACGGTTCAGGCGGGAGGGGGGGCCGCTCTCGTCCCCCCCTCCTTTCCTGCGGCCTGCCAGGTTGCGTGCTCGGATAAAGGGTCTGGTATGGATTTTGAGGGGGACCCCACGCCATTTTTTTTTTTTTTTTTGGCCGGGGTTCCCCTTAAAATCCATCCCAGACCTGAAGGGTCTGGTATGGATATTTGGGGGGGACCCCACGCCATTTTTTTTTTTTTTTTGGCTGGGGTCCCCCTTAATATCCATACCAGACCTGAAGGGCCTGGTTATTGAATTTGGGGGGACCCCTAAGCTTTTTTTTTTTCTGCAAAAATGACACTTTGTCATTCGAATTCATTCGTTATATCTGCTATAATAATTTTGTTCAAATTAGTTGAAATTCGATATTGGTAGTTGGATTTACTAACGATTCGTAACTATTCATAACGATTCGTAACGATTCGTAACTATTCATAACGATTCGTAACGATTCGTAACTTGAAATTGAAATTCGATATTTGTAGTTGGATTCGAATTGTTCTCTGTGTTATGAGAACCAACAATTCATTAGCCGCGTTAACGATTCGTAACGATTCGTAACGATTCGTAACGATTCGTAACTTTACTAACGATTCGTAAAAAAAATTACGATTCGTCCGAATTTCGTATTTCGTACGAATTCGAACGGAATTTCGTACACGAATTACGAATTTTTTTATATACGAAACGGGACGAAACGAAACGAAACAAATTTTTTGGCAGTTCCCATGTCTACTATCCTTGTCGTTCCAGCCTGCTGCTTCCTTCTCCTGTAGTCTACTGTGAGCATGAGCTGTGAGACCCTGGGGGCCGCGACCTGGAGCCAGACTGCAGCGAAGTCCATCCTCACCACTAGAGGCTCTGGCGAACACCTGCTGGCTCTTAGACTCCGCACCCTGGGGAATCTATGCTCTAGCTCCCACTGGGATCTGTGTTAGTGATCCAGTAGACCTGTGTCCTGAATCTCCCTGGGTACAATCCGCAGCAGTCAGTCCTAAGGTCCACTACCTAGCGGTGCACTTCCGATTCCTACTGAGTGCACCTGTCACCTGGTCTCAGGTGACCTGACAGCAACTTTAAATTACAAAAAAAACAAAAAACAACATTAAATATTAAGAAAAAAATATAAGAAAAGCCTTCTGTTGAAGTCGGAAGTGACGAAGCGCGTAAGGGCGTGGCCTACACGACGCTCGACCGGAAGTGACGATTTGCGCTCCACCCCCGCTAACCACCACCCGTAAGTGCCGCTGGTGTCTGCAGAGACACACATGCTAAACGAACGGAAGTGCTGGGGCTGTGGAGATAGATGTGGAGATACTATCTACTAAAAGCAAGTCAAATATTGTTCTGTTATGCTGATTGAAAGAGTAATTTTTGTACGTTCATTACTTTAGGGGTTACCTTTGGGGTCATTTATGTATTTTTAAAAACTTTAAATAAAAACAGGATTACACTATGTACACCATTCTCTCTGTTTTTATGGCGGTTTTATTGGGAGATTGTATGCCCTTGGACCCTTGATGCAGTGCTGTTACCCTGGTGATATTACATATTGAGAAGGTTACCTTGCTGGCTTTACCTATCTTATCTGTGGATAGGTGGTGATGTGGATGCAGTCTGTACCCTGGTGATGACATATATCTGAAAGGCTGTTTTATTCTGTCTATCTGATGAGTTTAACCCCCTAAGGGGAGTGTGCCTCACGTGGTGAGAAGACATACGGGATAGAGTGGTGCTTGGATAGACACCTGGAGTGTATCAACAAGAATATCACCTATTTGTTGAACTGCTCACCTTTCACTAAATACACCTAAGGACTGCTCACTTATATATATATCTATTTATTTCTACATTTTACTCTATTTTTACGATTATGGACTCAACACGAAAGATTTTATGTGTTTATACTTATTAGCGCTGTTTTAGTATTTCTTTTTACAGGGAATATACTGTTTAATTTTATACTATCATCTTTTACATTTTTATATTTTAAACGGCTGCTTAATTTATCCTTTATATATATACATATATATATATTTTTTTTTTATTTATGCATATATATATATATATATATATATATATATATATATACATATATATATATCTCAATGGTCTGATTGGGTTTGGAACTGTGTGGACACACCGGGCGCTGAGTAGTGTATAATAGGCCTTTTAAAAAATACACTCTTCTTGTATATATATATATATATATATATATATATATATATATATATATAATTAGTTTATTTATCTTTTATAAGACAGTGGGCATGGCCCCGCCCCCTGCTCCCTCATTACTGGCTTTGATTGACAGTAGCAGGAGCCAATGGGTCCCGCTGCCTCAGCAAAGCCGCTGCAGACGTACACAGCACTGGATGGAACGAGTGCTGTAAGGAGGATTAGGGGGCGATACAGATGCCTAAACATTTTTTACTTTAATGCAAGGGATGCATTAAGGTAACAAATATGTTTTGACTTTATGATCAATTTAAGCAGCAGCATATAGAATCTTGTATGTTGGCTGGTTCTTAAGGTACAAAGATATGTGCATGCATAGTGCAATACCTTCAGCATCTGCTTTTACAAAAGCTTTGCTTACCTATAGGATAAGATTCACAAGGTAAAAGCTGCCCTTATATCAATGCTTCATAGCTGCTAACACCCTAATCAAAGTAGCTAGGTAGATGACTTAAAGTCAAATAGACTAATGAAAAGACATTGTTGCAAAATGTTTTTGAATGTGCCAAACTTCAAAGTCTACATTGTATCGAATACATCATCCAAGTGCTTATACTGTTACTAAAACAAGGCTATTTTAACAATGTGTCAATGCATAATAATTCTAAGCAGGCCAACAAATCTGTGTCTGTATCTACTGTATGTCTCAATGCATTGGTGTGAATGCTACCTTCCTATATTCTCTTACTATGTATTCTCAGAACTTACCAGGGGCGGCCCGTCCATTAAGGGCGCACGGGCACTGTCCCCTCTATCCAGGCCACCCCCTAAGATAGATTCATACATAACATAAATCTATCCACGGCCACCACGGCCCCCCCCCCCCCCCTATTCATGTGTCTGGCCCCTTTCAGGATGCCGGGCACATAAATTACAGCAGTGGGGGTGTTTTTTAGAAGTACCTGATTAGCGCTATAGGCTCTAATAGGCTTCAAAATAGGATGGACTCATGGCACAGAGCATTGCGCTCTGAGCCCACCTAGGTGTGTTAGAAAAGCAACAGGAGGAGGAAGAAATCTGCCGGACACGCTGCCCGCCCGATTCCTAGATGGGGTAAGTGCGGAGCTTTGATGTCCTGACTGTCCTCCAGGGGGGTGGCTGTTTGTCATCCCCCAAAAGTAAAAACCACCAGCTGCCACTGGATCTTACTATCATCTCTTAATCATAAGGCCATTCATCTAACCATCTAAACAATAAAACCATTTATTAATGCAAGTCAAAAAATTAAAGCAGTTACCCTTCAGACTGAGCCCTCCAGCAGCACGCTATCACTATTGCCAGATCTTCCATCTTCACCTAGTCTTCCTTCCGGGTTCATAGGTCCCGGCCGTTTGAATGGGAGCCACGGGCACCACACAGCGTTCTGCATTCCACAGCATACTGTTTGCCCTGAATGCAGAGCGTCACTGCACATGCGCAGGTGACGTCATCGGATATTGCTGATGTGAATATCCGTGCACGTATAGGAGATATTCATTGTATATACAGATAAGCCTGATTGTAAGCTTACCGGTAGTTACAAGTTAAGATAGAGTTTACTACTGCTTTAAAACCACCATCATAAAAAATATAAAATCATCTCAAATGCCATTCACATACTGAAATAGAATGGTAGACCCTATTAACCCCTTTGCGCCGACTGCCTCCCAACCCTTTAAGAGTTCTGAAAGCGAGGTGGGCATTGGGGTCATGTGACTGCTATTATTTTCTGTCACAGCGATCAAATGATCGGAAAGCTCCCAATCGCAAGTATGCATCGGGAGCTTACCGATTCCCACTGGTTACCTTGCTGGGAGTGTGCAGGGAGCGCATTCTCAACACAGTAAGTGGTTTACACAGGGCCGCATATATGCATGCAGCCAGCATCAAGAGGTTAAGAGGGTAAATATTACATAGAAAAAGATAGTAAAAAGAATGAGAGTGGAAAAAGAGGGCTGGGTAGAGGTATACAGTCTGTATAGATATATAAAGTATAGATCAGCGATGGCGAACCCATGGCATGCGTGCTATACTCGGAAGACAAGCGCACACTGACCAGCCATAGAACTATGTAGCGAGGTGCCAGCCAGAAGCAAGCATAGGTTGTCAGTGTTTTTCCCTCGCTCGCCCCCCTTCTTCTGTCAAGTAGCGCGGGACAGGGACAGAGCGGCGCTTGCAAGGATCGTCGCCTGCTTTGATTCCTCTTGCCTCCCCATTGGCTGCAGTCAGGGACCAACGACGAGCCAGGACAAGTGCACCATGGGACCATGGGACCATGGCACCATGGGTAGTCCCGGAAGACTATGACTCCATTTTAATTAATTAAAGGAAAACTACAGCCACAGCATGCCCTGCGAAAATAAGAGGAGGGACAGCCTGGAGCCCCCGGGAAAAAATAGGATTTTTTCTTCATACTTACCTGTAAAACACTTTTCTTTAAGTACATCATGGGACACAGCGATAAGCTAATATTCATTACCTACTGGGTTATACGTCATCTCTAGGTGAATGGACACTGGTAGCCAAAGTCCTAGACAGGAAGTGATCCCCTATATAACCCCTCCCATACAGGAAGTACATCAGTTTTGTAGCAAGCACTGAATCCTCAAAAAAGAGGGGAGGGATCTCTGTGTCCCATGATGTACTTACAGAAAAGGATTTTACAGGTAAGTATGATAAAAAAAAATCCTATTTTCTTTTTCATACATCATGGGACACATAGTTAGGCTAATGTTCCTTACCTACTGGGATGTCCCAAAGCAATAGCCTTGAGGGGAGGGAGACACCCTGCCAAACAATAGCCATCAGAACTTATACGGCAGCATGCAGTACACTGCGGCCGAAAACCGAATCCTCGGCTGCTCAAACATCCACTTGATAAAATTTTGTGAAGGTATGCACTGAAGACCATGTAGCAGCCTTACACATCTGAGCCATAGATACCTGATGGCGAAAAGCCCAGGAGGTTCCTACACCCCTGGTAGAATGAGCTCTCACCCTAAAGGGAGAAGCTTTACATTTCAGACCGTAGGCCTGAATGATCATTTGACGGACCCAATTGGCAATGGAAGATTTGGAAGCTGCCTGCCCCTTCTTGGGTCCTTTTGGTAAAACAAAAAAGGAGTCTGATCTTCGGATATCCGCAGATCTAGACAAATAAACCTTGACTGCCCAGACAACGTCCAAGGAATGCAGTCGTCTCTCCTCTGCCGAATGAGGCTGAGAAAAAAAAGAAGGCAAATAATGTCCTGATTTAAATGAAAGGCTGACTCCACTTTTGGCAAAAAGGATGGAACAGGTCATAACACGACCCTGTCGTGGTGAAGGATCAAGTATGGTTCTCTGCACGAAGGGGCTGCCAACTTCGACACCATTCTAGCTGAGGTGATGGCTATCAGGAAGGCTAGCTTGCATGAAAGCAAGTCTAATGGAATTTCCTTGATAGCCTCAAATGGTTGTTTCTGTAACACAGACAGCACCAAGTTCAAGTCCCAAGGACACACAGGTGACCTAATGGGGGGAAGCATAAAGGTTCGGACCAGCGAATGGGAGGATAAAGGCCTTTGGAAGAATACTGACAGGGCCGAAAACTGACCTCTGATTGTACTCAAAGCCAATCTGATTTCCACAGCTGATTGTAGAAAAGAGAGAATTCTCCCAATCACGTATTTCCGAGGATGCCATTTTCTGGCTTCACACCAAGCAATATAAGTCTTTCAGACCTTATGATAGATATTCCTAGTGACAGCTTTTCTAGTATTCACTGGGGTAGACACCACTGGTTCAGAGATACCACGGTGCTTCAACACCCTGGCTTAAATAGCCATGCCATCAAAATTAGAGACTGTAAATTGGGGTAGAATATAGGACCTTGAGACAGTAGATCAGGGGGATGTGGAAGCATCCATGGCCCGTCTATTGTCAATCTCACAATCTCCATGACCAGGGCCTTCAAGAGCCAGGCTGGTGCCACCAGAATGACTGGAACCCCCTCTCTCATCAATCAATCCTGTGCAACAAATGTGGAAGGGGAGGGACCGGGGGAAAGCATAAACCAGGGAGTACTGGCTCCATGGAACTACCAGATCTGCTAAGATTGCCAGGAGGTCCCTTGTTCGGGACAAAAACTGCTGTAGCTTGTTGTTGAACCTGTATGCCGCCAATAGGTCGACCTCTGGCCATCCCCAACGCTGGCAAATTTCCTGGAACACCCCTGGTTATAGGGACCATTCCCCTGGGCAGATCTGCTGGCGGCTGAGATAATCTGCCTTCCAGTTCTCTACTCCCGATAGAATCGGCACATGTCCCTCTGCCCAGGCTAGTATGTGATTCACCTCCTTCAGAGCTAAACGACTCCTGGTACCGCCTTAGTGGTTTATATAGGCCACTGCAGATGTACTGCCCCTAACTCCAGGATGTTGATGGGCAGGATCTGTTTTGTCCTTGACCATTTCCCCTGAGCTTCACCATTTCCCCTGAGCTGAGAGACTGGCATCTGTGGTCAGTACTCTCCAAGTTACTGGGAGGAAGTATCTTCCTTTTCGCAGGTTCTGATCCTGAAAACACCAGTTTAGGCTTAAGCGTGCCCGAGGAGATAAGAACATTGGATAATCCAGGGCTTGTCCTCTTCTGTTGTATAGATGTCTTGTTGTATAGGTCTGGAATGGAACTGGGCATAGGGCACTGCCTCGTAGGAGGACACCATCCTTCCTAGAAGACTCATACAGAGCCGAATGGAGGGTTGTTTGGTGCGCTATATCTGACGCACCTGATCCCTCAGGGCATAGATTCTTGCGGGTGGCAAAAATACCTTTGCTTGTACTGTATCTAGGATCAGACCTAAATACTTCAGACTTTGAGCTGGTCTCAAGGCTGACTTTTCGGTATTTATGACCCAGCCTAAGCTTTCCAAATACTGCACTGTGCAGGTGATGCTCTGTTCTAGAGCTTGTAGTGAGTGATCTCTGAGCAGGAGGTCGTCCAGATACCCGAGCACTAAGATCCCTTGGGCCCTTAAGAGACCCAGTACTGGTGCTAGAACTCCGCCTTAAGTGATTTGAAGGGCGTGTTCCAAAGAGCTATAGCACTCAACATGAAGATTCCCATTAACTCAATGTTGCCCAGTCATACCTGTCACTTGAAGCTCCAAAAAAGTACATATGCTTCTTTAGGGTAGAGTCATGCATTTATGGTGTCTATGGATGTCAAGGAAGGGGAGTAATGTGAGTTTATATAATATACTGTATATGTTTACTGTTATTGCCAAAAGCGAAAGAAAAAATTATCCTCTAGGTGTTTCTGTAGCTTTCACCACCCGGACCTTATGACTGCAAGTAGTAATTCCTGTTTTGTAGTGGTGGCTAACTTGAAAATTATAGAGGGCCTCAAGTGCAGCCCCTGAAACTTCTAGAGAGGCTGCACAATAGCAGTGTATTTTCGCAGTTCAATGCCCAAAAATGTTGGTTGCACAATGCTTGAGTATAGAAACTTCCAGCATTGGTGTCAGTGGATGCAATAATAAAACCACCCAACATTGGTGTCAGTGGATGGGGTAATAACCACCAGTATTGGTGTCAGTGGGCACAATAATAACTCCCAACATTGGTGTCAGTGGATGCAATATTAACTCCCGGTATTGGTGTCAGTGAATGTAATGAAAACTCCCATCATTGGTGTTAGTGGATGCAATAATAATGCACATTATTGGTGTCATTATTGGTGTCAGTGGAAGCAATATTAACTCCCGGTATTGGTGTCAGTGGATGTAATGAAAACTCCCATCATTGGTGTTAGTGGACACAATAATAAGTCCCAGTATTGGTACCAGTGGACGTAATAATAACTAACAGTATTGGTATTAGTTGACACAACAATAACTCCCATTATTGGTGTCAGTGGATGCAATAAAAACTCCCAGTATTGGTATTGGTGGGCACAATAACAACTCCCAGTATTGGTGTCAGTGGACGTAATAACAACTCACAGCATTGGTGTCAGTGGATACAATAACTCTCACTATTGGTGTCAATGGGCGCAATAATAATTCCCAGCATTGGTGTCAGTGGATACAATAATAACTCTCAGTATTGGTGTTAGTGGATACAATATATCCACCAGCACTGGTGTCAGTACTATTAACATCCCCTATATTGGTGGTCAGTGGCAATAAAATGTAACCCCCTCCCCCCCCGCATTGATGGTCTGAGGCAGTAAAAGTTAACCCCCCCTTTAATGGTGGTCATGGCAGTAAAATGTAACCTTCCTCCCCCTTTGGTGGTCATTTCAGTGAAAGTTAACCCCACATATTGGTGGCCATGGCAGTGTAATGGCCGTACACGATCCGAATATCGTACGACAGATCGTACAACTTTTTCCGCTTAATAGTTGCAAGTAGAAATTGAATAGGTAACTAAAGTCACGAAGATTCTCGTATGACAGAAAAGAAAAAAATTGGAAGTGATGTCATGTATTTTCGGACGACAACTCTTCTGACTAAACGAAAATCATACGATCTGGTATCGTACGAGGAAAGTTTTCGCGCTTGTCTGATCGAATAATATCGGATGAACTGTCGTGATCAGCTCTCGAAAATAGTGTACACACGCGATCTGAAAATCGTACGATTCTTCCTCAGATAACAGTTTTCGTACGATATTCGGATCGTGTATACGGGCCATTAGTGTTAACCTTCACCCCCCCCCCCCCCCCCCTTATTGGTGGGTGCTCAACTGAAAGAATTTACCATTCCATTGGTGATCACTTACCTATCACTACTCTCCCCCTCTCCCTGGGAATGACCCCACCCCCAGTACAGTCTATTAGTGCTGGGACACAGACAGGCCTCCTTTGCACAGACATTGGGGGAGATTTACTAAAACTGGAGCACTCAGATTCTGGTGCAGCTGTGCATGGAAGCCAATCAGCTTCTAACTTCAGCTTGTTCATGTAGGCTTTGACAATAAAACTTGAAAGCTGATTGTTTTTTATGCAAAGCTAAGACTGGCCATTCACCTATAGATTATCTGCAGATTTTCTATGGCCAGATGGAAAAAGTGGAACAGATTCCTCCATCTACACTGAACTGTGTGGATGGAAGAATCTCCCACTGGCCCAAGCTTCCATATCTTGCTAGTCGGCCCCGCTCAGGGCCGGTGCTACCACTAGGCAAACTAGGCAGCCGCCATGGGCACCCTGCTGCCTAGGGGCGCCCAGCCACTATCTTCTCTCAGCATCAGCAGGCAGCCGCCGCTCCAGTCGCACATAGTGTCAGAGGCGCAGCGGTGGCAGAGAACTGTGTCTGTGTCCCGACTCCCGAATTAATGGAAGCAAGCAAACATCATTGATGGGCGCTGGTAGACTGCATTTGATGGCCGCTGGTAAAGCTACATTTGATGGCCGCTGGTGAGGCTGCATTTGATGGCCGCTGGAGAAGATGCATTTGATGGGCATGGGTAGGCTGTATTGATAGGCACTGGTAGGCTGCATTGATGGGCGCTGGTAGGCTGCATTGATGGGCGCTGATAGGCTGCATTGATGGGCACTGATAGGCTGCATTGATGGGCACTAGTAGGCTGCATTGATGGGCGCTGGTAGGCTGCATTGATGGGCGCTGGTAAGGCTGCATTGATGGGCGCTGGTAAGGCTGCATTGATAGGCACTGGTTGGCTGCATTGATGGGCGCTTGTGAGGCTGCATTGATGGGCGCTTGTGAGGCTGCATTGATGGGCGCTTGTGAGGCTGCATTGATGGGCGCTGGTGAGGCTGCATTTGATGGCCGCTGGTGGCCTGCATTTGATGGGCATTTTGTTAAAAAGGTGGAGCATACACAGGCAGGGCAAAAGGGGTGGAGTCAGGGGTGGAGCCAAGGGGGGGCAGCAAAATTAGGTTTTGCCTAGGGTGTCAAAAATCCTTGCACCAGCCCTGGCCCCGCTGGCTCTCACAATACCTGAACATTCTGATTGGGTGCAGGCATTGTTTAGGTTGAGAGCCAGCGGGGCCGACTAGCAAGATACTGAAGCTTGGCCCAGTGGGAGATTCCTCCATCCACACAGTTTAGCATACATGGAAAAATCTGTTGCACTTTTTCCATCTGACCATAGAAAATCTGAAGGTGTATGGCCAGATTAAACCAGATTCTGCACTCCTCCGTTTTAGTAACTCTCCCCCGTTGTCACTTTGACCGGCACTGGTGAAGTAACAGCGGGGTTGATTACTAAAGCTAAATGGACTGTTCACTCTGCAAGGGAAGTTGCACTTTGCAGTGTCATTTTCCACAGAGTTTAGTGAATGAGGTGAACTCTGCTGACTTCCATCATCCAATCATGTGCAAGCAAAAATGCATTTTTTTTTCTTTTCCTTGTACTTGATTGGGTATTTTTTCAAAGTGCAATTTCCCCACAGTCACTGAGCTGTGGGGAAACACCTATTTGCCTTTAGTACACCAACCCCCCACATCTCCTGGTTCCCCCTATTCCTCCTGTGCACCCCACTATTCCTTCCTGGTGCCAGTATAACCCCCTCTTAGTGTCAGGTCTGGCCCAGTGACCGCTGTGGGGGGGCCCCCGTGAAGTCCTCTACGAGCGCCCAGACTGCGGACTCACTGCAGCTAGCAGTGCACAGGAGCATCCTTCAGCGGTAGCCGGCTTTGGAATGACATCACCCTCAGCCAATGAGCGGCGGCGCTGTGAGCTGTCAGCCGTGCGCTCAGCCTCAGCAGCTCCAATCACAGGCCGGGGAGGGAGGGCGAGCTGCAGAGAGGACTGGCCGGGCTGGGACTGCAGGCAAAGCGGAGCGGAGCAGGGGGAGGGGGTTCCCAGGTATTCCGAGCTCAAGTGACAGTCCACTGCTGCATCAGGAAGGTAGGAGATTTTTTTTTTTTTTTTTTATAATGCAAAGCATCTTCATAGTGATGATAGGGATGATAGGGATGATGGGGGATCGGGGGTGGGTGGAGGGGGCACCTTTCTCCAAGGGCAGATGGGCATCATTATGGTAGAAGATGTAGGATCGGGTGTGTGATGGAGCAGATGAGCCCTGGTGTGCCCTGTATAGAGGAGTGGGGGGCTGTATGGAGGATGGGGGTGCTCTAGATCCATCACACAGGGCTGAGCTGGTGGCTGTGACCAGCATTTTAATGTGACCATGGCTCCCATGTCAGCTCTGCACCTTCCTATGCTATAGAAAAAAGAAGGTTTGCTATAGAGATCACCTCCCTAATAATGATCATTTCTAGGGCTGCTGGATGATCGTTTTATAAACATCACCTGCCTCCATGCATCACTTGACAGCTGTCAAGTTTGACAGTAAAAGAAAAAAAAAATGGTAAAAAAAAAAAAAAAATGGGGATCAGAACTGGGAATCTTTTTTTTTTTTTTTTTTCCATCTATGTGAATGTCATATCCTATGTGTTGCCCTTACTCCCCCCCATTGCACACCTATGCAGATCAGTCCTCCATGCCACCAGTTTAAATAGCAATGCTTGTGATTTATTCCTGGGACCACCTAGTCCTCCCAGTACCAGGAGTCACCATGATTGATGGGGATCTGGATGCTGGGGGATCAGCCAACACCAAACTAATCATTGCTGCCTCTCCCCCTAAGAAGATTAATTCTCTGCCCAGGGACTCATCTGACCACAGGGGTCCTAAAATCCTTCACATCATTTCCATTCTGTATTAATAACAAATAAATATTTAGGAGCTGAGGTTCCTCTCCCCATAATATTTGCTGGCTTGGTTCCATGGATGAGCCTCCAGATGTATAGATCTTCCATTGTCATCCTTTTTATGCAGATTTCCCAGCCCTGTGTAATTATCTGTATACTGTATAGTCAATGGGGCAGATTGTGCTGTATATACTGGGAGCCAACACTGGCACATTATGCTGTGTGAGACTTTTCTATTGGGGGTCTGTGTCTTCCCTGCATCTGCTCCATTATTGGGGCCATTTAGAAGCGTTCTCTGCCTTCTGTATATGTAATATGATAGTAAGCAATGTATGTGGATGTCTGCCCTGTCGTGATCTGTAATTCCCAGCGCTTGCAGTAACATCTGCTGCTGAGATTCTATGGGGGACAGCTGTTATTGCTTCAACATTAGCCCCATATTGCCATGGGTGGTAATAGATCTATAGCTCCGGTAACACCCAGGGCACTCTGCACATTTTTTTTTATATTGATGCTTGTTTTCACACTATATATGAAATAATTATATTCAGGCTACTGTATAAGCATACTGTAGGTGTGCGCAGACTATTGCATTAGGGTGTGCATAGTCTATTATATTGGGGTGTGTATAGTCTATCATATTGGGGTGTGCACCATAGGCGTGCATAGTCTATTATATTGGGGTGTGCATAGTCTATTATATTGGGGTGTGCACCATAGTTGTGCGCAGTCTATTGCATTAGAGTGTGCACCATAGGTGTGCACAGTCTATTGTATTAGGGTGTGCACTATAGGTGTTCATAATCTATTGTATTGGGGTGTGCACCATAGGTGTGCAGAGTCTATTGTATTCGGGTGTGCACCATAGGTGTGCAGAGTCTATTGTATTAGGGTGTGCACCATTGGTGTGCGGAGTCTATTGTATTAGGGTGTGCACCATTGGTGTGCACAGTCTATTGTATTAGGGTGTGCACCATAGGTGTGCAGAGTCTATTGTATTAGGGTGTGCACCATTGGTGTGCGGAGTCTATTGTATTAGGGTGTGCACCATTGGTGTGCACAGTCTATTGTATTAGGGTGTGCACCATAGGCGTGCATAGTCTATTATATTGGGGTGTGCATAGTCTATTATATTGGGGTGTGCACCATAGTTGTGCGCAGTCTACTGCATTAGAGTGTGCACCATAGGTGTGCACAGTCTATTGTATTAGGGTGTGCACCATAGGTGTGCAGAGTCTATTGTATTAGGGTGTGCACCATTGGTGTGCGGAGTCTATTGTATTAGGGTGTGCACCATTGGTGTGCACAGTCTATTGTATTAGGGTGTGCACCATAGGCGTGCATAGTCTATTATATTGGGGTGTGCATAGTCTATTATATTGGGGTGTGCACCATAGTTGTGCGCAGTCTATTGCATTAGAGTGTGCACCATAGGTGTGCACAGTCTATTGTATTAGGGTGTGCACTATAGGTGTTCATAATCTATTGTATTGGGGTGTGCACCATAGGTGTGCAGAGTCTATTGTATTCGTGTGTGCACCATAGGTGTGCAGAGTCTATTGTATTAGGGTGTGCACCATTGGTGTGCGGAGTCTATTGTATTAGGGTGTGCACCATTGGTGTGCACAGTCTATTGTATTAGGGTGTGCACCATAGGTGTGCAGAGTCTATTGTATTCGGGTGTGCACCATAGGTGTGCAGAGTCTATTGTATTAGGGTGTGCACCATAGGTGTGCAGAGTCTATTGTATTAGGGTGTGCACCATTGGTGTGCGCAGTCTATTGTATTAGGGTGTGCACCATTGGTGTGCACAGTCTATTGTATTAGGGTGTGCACCATAGGTGTGCAGAGTCTATTGCAGTAGGGTGTGCACCATTGGTGTGCACAGTCTATTGTATTAGGGTGTGCGCCATAGGTGTGCAGAGTCTATTGCAGTAGGGTGTGCACCATTGGTGTGCACAGTCTATTGTATTAGGGTGTGCGCCATAGGTGTGCAGAGTCTATTGCAGTAGGGTGTGCACCATTGGTGTGCACAGTCTATTGTATTAGGGTGTGCGCCATAGGTGTGCAGAGTCTATTGTATTAGGGTGTGCACCATTGGTGTGCACAGTCTATTGTATTAGGTTGTGCACCATAGGTGTGCAGAGTCTATTGCAGTAGGGTGTGCACCATTGGTGTGCACAGTCTATTGTATTAGGGTGTGCGCCATATGTGTGTGCAGTCTATTGTATTAGGGTGTGCGCCATAGGTGTGTGCAGTCTATTGTATTAGGGTGTGTGCCATAGGTGTGTGCTGTCTATTGCATTAGGGTGTGCACCCCAAAGCTGAAACACACATGCCCTTCTCTGCAGCCTGAGCTGCACTGGACAGTAAATTAATGGGAAGTGCTCTGTGCTTAGCAGCATCCTGTTTATTCACAAACTAAAGTGTAGTAAACACAATTTACTATGCTTCAGTTATGATTGAACACAGTGAGTGAGTGTGTTCACTGTGTTCATTTAGAAAAGGAAGGGTCAGTGAATTACATATTGATTAGCAGTGGCTGCTGATGTTTTTTTTTTTTTTGGGGAGGTGTGGCAAACCGGTCAGCCGGTGGCATATGTCAGTGCTCTGCTCCCCATGCCCACCCTTTTTTGAAGCCTATTAGAGCCTCTGGCTCTAATCATATCTGTCAAAAAAAACCACCCCTGCCATTGTAATCGATGCGCCGGCATCCTGCATGTAGATTAAGGGTTGCATGGATGGGGGGCGGCGCCCGTGTGCCCCTAATGGACGGGCCGCAACTGTTGATTAGCCCCCACTCTCCGTCTTGAAACATCCCCAGCAGAAGGCGGGGGGAGAGGAGAGGAGGGAAACCAGCAGCACTGCGAAGGGGGGGGGGGGTGGAACACGGGGGAAATACAGGCAGTAGGGGGAATCGGCACTGCACAGAGTGATTGGGGTGTGCCCAGGCACACCTGGCACAGCCCCTGCGGAAGCCTATGGTGTGCGCCCAAAAGCTCAAACACATGGTACCAATCACTGTGTTCATTCAGAAAGGTAAGGACCAGTAAATGACATTACCACTTCCCCCACTCACCCTGAAACATCATCTGTGTGTGCCCACAGCAGCAGCTGGCAGGAGAGGAGGGAAGGCGGCAGCGCTGTGGGAGGGGGCTCCTGGCTGCATGGGGTGATTAGGGTGGGCCTGGGCACTCCTGGCACACCCTGTGTGCACGCCTAAGTGTATAAGCAAGGTACATATATTATTTTACATGGAGCAATTACAGTATATTTGTGTCTAAGATATATAATAGTAATACTTGGGGTCCATGCACACTGTAAATGTAACAACTTACAGTGGTGTAAATTGAAGTATTAAACCTTTCTTTTTTTATCTTGGCACATTGAGAAAACTAAAATAAACATTCCCGGTAAACTATTTCTTACTCTAGCACTTGTAGTTTACAGCTCTTAATGCTGCTGGCTTCTGTTGTCTCAGTGGGGCTTCCCTTAACCTCTAGTTTCACAGGAAAGAGTAACAGTGGACAGGGCAGTCTGGAGCCAGTCACTTAGCTTGGAGAAGGGAGAGGGGGAGAAAAAGGAGTGCCTTTCCATTCTAGACTATGGGGCTGTGTGTTTCTATTGATGCACACAGTGTAGGGAGACACAACTCTAGTCCCTGCATGCAAGGGTGGCTCCATAGCATGCTGCAAAAAAAGAGAGCCGCTCTGAAACCTGGGGCAGTGGTCATGGTGCCAGTTTAAAGCCTAAGCCCATGATTCCTTTCACTTTAGGTATTTCACATGAGCCAATGTGGCCCAAACAAACAATTTCCATAACTACGTTATTCTATGTTATATGTTTTTGTCCAAAGGGCGTTGGCCCCAAGTTATTATTGCATACACACGGCAGGACTTTTTCAGCCAACTTTCACCAAATCACTTGGTTTTTCTGCTCTTTACCGCCACCTTTGGTCAACTTCTGTATTGTTGTCTGATCTTTTGCATTGGTTCTGCATTGGTTTGTACAAAAGTCCGTTGGTTTTGTGTACACACGGTCGGACTTTGGTCCATCAGACTTTTGTTGGCAGAAAGTTGGTCCATTCGCACAGCCAACAAAAGTCAGATGAAACCTGGAAAAAGTTGGTCCGATGGAGCGTACACACGGTCGGATGTTGGTCCAAAACAGCTAATTTGCATGTTGGTTGTCAAAAAGTCCGATCGTGTGTATGGGCCTTAACAATCAACTTCTGATGAATGGGCCTTTTGGAAAATCGATCAGTGTATTCTGACAGCTGGGAGAGTCCCCATTGTTAGAATACAGTGTCTTAGTGGGGAGGATTCCTCCATCTACCTTGTTTGTGTGGATAGAGAAAAAACACAATTTTTTTACTGAAAGAAAAAGCCTTAAAGCGGAGCGCCACCCGTTTTTAAAACTTATAAAAAAAAAAAAAAGTACTCACCTTCCTCGATCCGAAACGGCAGTTTTTTTTTTTTTAACTTACCTTTAGCTGTTCTTCTTCTTGGCATCCATCGCTTCCTGGTTCTTGGTCCCTCGGATATGGGCGGGGATATTACGGCTATTACGTAATATCCCCTAGCCCGCACTGTCTCCTGGGAGCTTGTGTCATAGCTCCCAGGAGTCAGTGCGGCTGCCTGGCCAGAGATCGCGCGAGACTTGCGGGACTTTTGACGACGCCGCCGCTGTGATGGCAACAGGAGCATGCGCGAGATTTCAATGAATGGGCGTCAGTGAAATCCAGGAAGAGAACGACTGGAGATTTCACTCGCCCACAGCCAAGATGGAGAACCGCAACAGGTTCTTTCTAATGTCATATTTTACTAGAAAAAACGAAAGGCACTACTCCTGCAACCCGGACTGGTGAGTAATTAAATGCCAAAATATACTGTTTATTAAGGGCTTTTAAAAAAAATAAATATTAGGGGCAGTGGAGCCCCGCTTTAAGCTGGCCATACATGAATAGAAATTCGGCCAGCTCAGAAGGGACAGGCTGAGATTCGATCCATCTATGTGCAGGCTGATTGTAATTAAGTCGATCCATTGATCAACTTGGATAAGCCAGCCTGTCAGATTTTTTACAAGCAATCAATGTCGCTAGCTATAGCCGTTAGCAGTAATCATTGTGTTCTGCTGGCTGGGTAGGCTCCCCGGGCCAACCGCACTCCCCCCCAACCAGCAGCATACAATAGTGCTGCAGGAGGCAATGAGGGAATTGAGCAATTTCCTTTCCATCAACATGTGGTGGAAGGAAAGAAAATCGAATCATCTATGGGCTGTTTTAGGCTTTATCCTGGAACACAGGCAAGGATTAAAAGATAAAAAAGGTGCATACATAGTGAATGATTAAATCAGCTTCTGAAATTGTTTTAAAAAGCTGAGGGCTGAGTATCACTTCAACCGCTTGCCAACCAGCCGCCGTCATTATACTGCTGCAGGTCGGCTCGTTCCTGCGAATCGCCGTAGCTGTATGTCGGTCCCTTTAACAGCTATAACAAGCGCTGCACGGCAGGGGAGCTGATGCGCTTGGCCAGCGGCTGCAATGTCCGCCGGCCACCCGTGATCGCCCTCCAGAGAGCCAGAACGGGGATCTGTCAATGTACAGTAAACAAACAGATCCCCGCTCTGACAGGGAAGTACAGAGAGATCGTCTGTTCCTAGTGATTAGGAACAGCAATCTCTCTGTACTCCCAGTCACTACACTCCCCCCTCAGTTAGAAACACCTCCCTAGGGAACCTCTTGATTGCCCCCAGTGTTAACCCCTTCCCTGCCAGGGACATTTATACAGTAATCAGTGCATTTTTATAGCACTGATTGCTGTATAAGTGTCACTGGTCCCAAAAAAGTGTTAAAAGTGTCCGATCTGTCCGCCGCAATGTCGCAGTCCCGCTAAAAATCGCTGATCACTGCCATTACTAGTAAAAACTATTTTTTATAAAAATGCCTATAAATCTATCCCCTATTTTGTAGACGCTATAACTTTTGTGCAAACCAATCAATATACGCTTATTGTGATTTTTTTTTTACCAAAAATATGTAGAATACATATTGGCCTAAACTGATGAAGAAATTTGTTTTATTTATTTTTTTGGGAATTTTGTTATAGCAAAAAGTTAAAAATATATATTTTTTTCCAAAATGTTCTGTCTTTTTTTGTTTATAGAGCAAAAAATTTAACCGCAGAGGTGATCAAATACCACCAAAAGAAAGCTCTATTGGAAAAAAAGGACATCAATTTTGTTTAGGTACAACATCGCACGACTGCCCAATTGTCAGTTAAAGCATCGCAGTTCCGTATCTCAAAAAATGCCAAGGTCATAGGGGGGAAATCTTCCGGGGCTGAAGTGGTTAAGCATATCGGCAGCATTAAAAAAATGCATTGCAAAACTTTCTTGGCTTTTACTAGCGCTTTCTAATGTCATTATAAATAAAAACACTTGATTCTAAAATGCCCTAATATTTCACAAACAAGTCTTACGTCTGCTGTTTTCCATTTCCTTTATTTGGCAAGGAATATAATACGTTAATTGTATGACTTCTTGTTTTTTCCAAAATTCCTCAAAACTTAGACACTAACATACTTAAATTGTGTGACTTTGTGAACTATGCAGATTTTAGTTTTGTCCGAAAGTCCTCAGAATTGCGCAAAGCGTGTTAAAATAAAGTTTCAGCTGATCATGTAAACAATTAGTTAGTATGCCTCTTCATCATACTGTGTTTCATTCCCTGCCTATCCACCAATTTTTATTCAGGCCCCTCATCACTGCCACCCTTTCTGGTTTGCCATGCAGGGTTCTATGGCGCCCCCCTACTGTGCACTCCCAGGAATAAGAGTACATGCTGATGTGAGGATGCTGCCTACTTTAGCGTTGCCATCTCATTCCTTTAAATCCGGACACATATAAATTACACAGGTTCTGAGGCTAATTTATTGCAGATAAAGCACCGAGTTTAATTACCATCTTAATCAGCCACAGAACCTGTGTCATTAATATTTGTTCAGGTTTAAAGGGATGAGGTGGCAACCCTAGCCTACTCTGACACGTGTCTCCCGATATGAAGACAAACAGGCAGCGTCCTCACATTGGCCAAATGTCTTCAATGAAGGGGCGCATATGCATACGCATGGAAATACTGGTGGGACATGTAGTCTCGAATACTATGATCAGATGACTTGAGATTAGGTTCAGAATGAATGCTCCTCACCCAGTTCATGTAAATGGCAAGGAGGAAGACCAAGGATATGGCTATAATAAAACGCTACTAATGTGAATCGTTCTGCACTTATTTGGCAAAACATTGTTGGTTTACCTGTGCTATATTAACATATAGAAAAATGACGAGGCTTTAGTTCTACTTTAACAACTCCAAAGCTCAACAACTATATGCTCAAGTGTGCTAATTTTTTTAATGATTGTTAAACTAATGTATTAGGCAATACGTGTATGTATTGAATGGTTATAATGATCCTATTTAGAATATACTCGAGTATAAGCCGACCCGAATATAAGCCGAGGCACCTAATTTTACCACAAAAAAATGGGAAAACGTATTGACTCGAGTATAAGCCTAGGGTGAGAAATGCGCAGCTACTGGAAGTGGAAAAGAGGGTCAACAATGCCCATTTGCAGCCTCACTGTGCCCATTGGGATGCCTCACTGTGCCCATTTGCAGCCATAGGTCCCCCGAAATCCAAACTTGGTAGGGTTCCTAAATGCCCCCAAGCTGCAGCCACAATTTGGGGTCTCTGGACCCAAAGGGTCCCAAAATTACATTGCTGTAGATGGACACAGTTGACCGACTTTGGGGCCCTCTATCTCGGGGTCTCTTGGTGCTAGGAACCCCATCTATGCTGTAGTGCTAGTTCCACTGGGTTTGCACACCAAATCTGGGGTTCCTAGCACCAAGTGGCCCGAGATACAGGGCCCCAAAGTCGGGTCGGAAAATGTCATTCTCTGCTGCAGAAAAGTGCTTGAGAGGGGCATTTTCAGCACACAAAAAAATGTGCTGAAAAACTCGGCTTATACTCGTGTATATACAGTACTTACTTATACATACTTATTTTTTATGATTTTTGTCATAAATATGATAAAATTGAGGATTTGGGCCAAGCTATGATGCCTCTAGAGCACCCTTCTTCAAATAGGGTTCCATGGAGCCCCATGCTTCCTCCAGAGGTTACTAGAAGTTCCTTTAGCAATGAGCAATTTCAACCTCTCAGATGACTTCCCACTAATGCCAGAGAGTGTTTTTAGCCATCTGTAAGGGGGATACTTCTCTGTGACCACAAATGTAATGAGCAAACTTCCCAATGACCACCATGCTAATGTACTGTGAGCTGTAGATTTAGTAATTATTAGTAGGAGTTACTTACGGCTACAATCACTTAAAGTAGGAGTTACTTGAAACCAGAAGGTTATTTCAAAAGTTTCTCGGAGTTATAAAAGCTGTGAAAAAGTACTCGCACGGCCAGTGTTGGTCATCTTACTTTAAAAAAAGTGATTAGTTAAGTTACAAATTACTTCTCCCAAAAAGTAATTGCGTTAGTAACTCAGTTACTACATTGGAAAAGTAATTAGTTACGCAGCAAAGTAAGTGTGACTTTTTTTTAAATATTCTATACATGTAACTAAGGGGCGGGTCTAGTATTACTATAAGCAAGGGGCGCATTTATTATTATTATTATATATTGTTTAACCAAGGGGCTGCTCTATTTTTACTTTAACCAAGGGGCAGATCTGTTATAGCGTGTAAGCAAGTGGCGGGTCTATTATTATTATATCGTGTAAGGGAAGGATGGCTACAGAAGAGGGCGAATGTTAAATTAATGGGCAGAGCTCGATATATAACAAATAATAATAAATGATTACAGTAATACTAGACCCGTCCCTTAGTTACACGATAGACGCCCCTTGCAGAGTAGCACAAGCATCAGGAGCGTGCGGCATCGCCTCGTACAATTACATGTTAACTGCGCCTGCACGGTGTAGAGTTCACTCAAAGCTGTTTAGGTTCGGCAATTTTCGTATTCTCCGCAGTCCTTCGTACTGTGCAAGTGCTGCGCCTGTGCAGTACAGGGGGTCCTTATCCAGCCGGGGAACTTTTTCGGCAGGACACCAGAATTACACTACTGCCATCTAGTGGCGGTAGATGTAATTGCAGTAACTCCGCCCAAGTAATGGGAACTGCATTACCATGAGGGGAAAAGTAATCAGTTAGATTACTAGTTACCCTCTAAAGTAACTGCGTTAAGTTACTCCGTTTATTTTAATTCAGGTACTTACATCACTGCGCATGGCACAGCTTTTATTGAGATGATTTAAAGTAAACCTGAAGTCCAAAATAGCTACCTTAACCGGTTCTTTCAGTACATAGCAAGTACCTCTGGTGTTGGGTATGTTTTCAGTTTAAAGTGGTTGTAAACCTCAGTCATGGAATCTGAGCAAAGCACATATATCTGTAGTGTTTACTTATCTCTCTCTAAAGCTCTAAGTCCCAGTTCACATATATGCGATGCAGGAACCAGTGGGATTCCAGTGTGGGTTCCGGCATCGCATATCACCTGCTTGGGGTTCACACTGACATCTGCAAACTGCTGCAGATGTCAATGCAAATTTAATGACACCCCTAGATCGGTTTGCAGATCGCAGTACAAACTGCCAAATGGTGCAGGAATCGGATAGGTGTGAACACCCATGCAATCCTATTCCAGTGCGGACCAAAAAAAGGGTCCTGCACCATTTTAGTGCAAATGCGATGCAAATTCAGCCATACAATTTATATGGCTGAATTCACATCACACAGGCATCACATGTGATCTGCACAGCAGTGTGGTGTGAATCAAATGCAATGTCTAACATTGCACCAGTGTGAACCCAGCCTTTAGCTGGATACACACTATACAGTTTTCTGTATATTTTTTCCTTTAGATTTACAAAAAACATATAATATGAGGTCAAACCTTAAGAGTTTCAATTTGTATGTAATCAGACAGGCCCTTGCACTACATGGTTTTGGTAAATCTAAAGGAAATCAGACAACAAACTTGTATAGTGTGTATGGGGTCTAAAGGCTCGCACACACGATCAGATTTTCCACAGACAAAATGTCAGACTTTTGTCTGAAGGGCGCTGGCCCGGAACTTGTCGTGCATACAAACAGCAAGGAATTGTCGGCCAACAAACATGAACGTTGTGACGTATTAGACGTACTATGAGACTACAAAGAGGAAGTTCAGTTGTCATGCGCCACCCTTTGGGCTCCTTCTGCTAATTTCGTGTTAGTAGAAGTTTGGTGAGTGTTGATTTGCACTTTTCATTTCACGCTTTTCATTTTGCGCTTTTCAGTTCGTTTCTGAACGGCCGTTTGTCAACCAGCCATGTTGCGGAATTGGAGGAGATAACGTGTTATTTATTATTGGCTTTGGAGTTATTGCTTTAACCCAAGTCCAGTCCAGGAACAGGAGGAGAATTTATTGGAACAAAAACTGGTTGCTTTATTAATCGTAACCAATTATGTCATATGCCTTTGCTGCGGGAGCTCTAGGAGAATAATCCAGATGATTTTCGGAATTATCTCCGGATGACAGACCCCTGCTTTCACCAACTTTTGGCATTGCTGACCCCCTATATTAAGAAGCAGGACACATGCATGAGGCTTTTATTTATTTTTTGGTTGAATAATGATTTGATTTGGTATATTTTCTATATTTTTAAATGCATAGAATGCACTTTTTGGTTAAGTTCTATTGGCAGATAGCGTGTCTAATTTTATTTGTTTTCTTTTTTTAACACACAATAAAAAAATTGTGTAGACTAATTCTTGGCTATGTGTTTTACTTCAAATGACAGTTTGGAAGTAGGCAGTTACATTTAAAAAAAATACAATGTAAAATTAACAAGGGACACCAACATAGTTGTATCTTTGATCTTAAAAACTACAGGATAATGGTGTTGTGGTAACTTGCCCAAAAAAAAACAAGCATAATAATATTATTCTTGGTATCACTAGAAAAAAAAAGCCTTTGAAAATACGTTTGGCAGAACTCCATCAGAATCACCAGCAAAACAGCTTCATTATTATCCCATTAAAGAAGAAGAGAATCGTGCGCTGCATTTCTAGATTTCATAATTTGCTGCGTCACAAATGTTAATCCTCCATTACGAACGCTAGATTACAAGACCGACTGCTTGCGGCTCGTCCTTGCTTCTGAGCATGTAGGTTTGTACTTTGGACTTTTGTCCGACGGACTTGCGTACACGCGCTCGAAAAATCCGACAACAGACAGTTGGAAGCGGAATTTATAAACCTGCCATCCAACATTTGTCCACGGAAAGTTAGCCAACAATTGTCTGATGGAGCGTACAAACGGTCAGATTTTCCACCAACAGCTTGTCATCACACAATTCCTGTTGGAAAATCTGATCGTGTGTACAAGACTTTAGTGTCTTTTCTCTCTGGTGCTTCGTTCCTCTGTTATCAACATGTGTCACTTTGTCTATTCTGTGTGGAGGGGGACGTGTACCTTTCCTCCAATCAGCTCTCACACACTGTTACTGCTGCCTCTCCGCCCCCTCCTCTGTGCTCCTAACAGATGAAGAAAATTTTAAAATTTCTGTTGCCCTTTTGAAGAGGTGTAGACTGCAGATAAACAAGTAAAACCCCTGTAGAATGATTTGTTTAATCTCTGTGTATCACCTGAGACTATTCATTTCACTGGGTATATGTGAGGGTTTACAACCACTTTAAGTACTCTAGATCCCTGGAATACTTGGATGCTGTGATATGCAGCTACTTCCTGGGTCCAAGTGTCATGGCCCACCACCTCCAATCTTCTAATTCTTACTGTTACTTTAAAAGTGCACAAAACCAATATAGCTCAGTAATAAGTCATACAATCCTAACTCATAATATAAGACTTCATATACAATATACACTAAAATGAGTGGTGAAGTTTCCATCACAGAACACATAATGAAAAATAGGTGAGATCTTGAAAATCCAAGTGCAAGTCCCAAACCACCTTGAAATCACATGTGCCAGTTCCCTCACTAAATGGTAATGTCTCCAAATTATAAGAGATTTACAGCATGGAAACCATCCAATCAAGGGCTGCCAAAAGAAATACCGCAGACTCCAGAGTCTCCAGAGTCCTCCACTGGTTATCCAAAGACCACTACTCAGAATAGGTATAAATGGAGACTCTGGAGTCTGCAGTATTTCGTTTGGTGTCCCTTGATTGGATGGTTTCTGATGACTCTTTTATCATTCACATGTTTTATTTATATGTTCCATGATGAACTCTTCACTGCATGTTTATGTATATTGTATATGAAGTATTTTATTATGTGTTATGTTTATATATATATATGAGTTATTACTGATTTATTGATACTGTATATTGGTTTTGCACACTTTTGAAGAAGTTATTTCTAATTTTTCCTTGTGTCCGGAACATATAAATGCAGCATCAACCTTTTCCAGAAAGTGCACAATACTTTTTGGGTTTAATCCTTACTATTGGATGATTTTTTTGATGGAAGTCTCACAAGCCAATAAAGACTAAGGAGTTGGGGGGGGGGTTGGGACCAGACATTTGAATCATCTGTTCCACAAATTATATCAGAGCACTTTGGTGTTCTGTGAGTCCAAGTTGCTTTAACTGAAAATAGAACTGACATGTAGGGGCCTGTAGGCAGCTAGTATGTGCCAACAGTACTAGAATATCAAAGTATTTTACTGCATTCACGAGTGGGGACGTGTACCGTGCATGCGCCGGATCCCCATTCATTCCGGCAAGCAGAGCCTCTGCCGGGAGAATTCTTTGTTTATGTCGGGGCTGCGTCATTTCCTCATGTAGACGTCAGCCCCGACATCCCGCGATGCTTCGTGCACATTACTCACAAACAGTATAATGGCTTGGAATATTGTGACCGTAGTGCGCACGCGCGGGATTACAGAGACAAGAAGGAACTGCGGGCGGAAATTCAAATTGAATAAGACGCGGAAGACCACAACCAAGATGGAGCGGGCTTACTACAGGAATTACTCTTTACAAGATCACCAGTTTATACAGTAAGGCAAATAATGTGGATAAACATATAGCGATCGATCGATGTAGAACTATATGGTCTTTAAGAATATGTAACTTGTTATGATAGTATCGGAGGGTTTACTACCGCTTTAAACCTTTTAAAAAAAAACAGGCAGTGCCACTACCCTGCTATGAGTTTGCATAGTCCTATTTGTTCCCTCCTATTTTGACTCCTGTAGAAAACTGTGCTGCACCACTTAGTAGCTTGTGTGTTGGCCAAGGGGATGAGGTTAACTAAGCACATCACCATAGAGCTAATGTAGGCCTAAGCAAGTGCAAGGGTTACGGGAATGTATATCAGCATTTTGTTTAGTTACATGAGATAGCTATGCAGAGCAGTTGTACATTTTTTTTTTTAAATAAATATTACTCACTGAAATACAGTATGTACCATGTGAGAACCCCTCATAGATTACCACGGCTTTTAGTCTCAAAAAATAGGTACAGGAACTCAACCACACCGTGTCTGCATCTGCCATGCACCCCGGGCACTTGCATCTCCCTTGTTCCCATTCTGCACTCAGTGGGAGCTGCTCAGGAGATAAGATCTGTGGGAGCCATTGGGAGACAAGCTATCACTGGTAAACACAGAAGCCGGACTCCTGTGTTTACAAGTGATAGTGGTGAGAAGGGAGCAGGGGGCCTGAGTCAAAGGTGGTGGAACTGAGTTCCACCAAGTTCCAGCTGAAAAAAAGCCCTGGATTTACCACATACTTTGACTACTGACCACATAAAAGTATTTCAAAACAGATTTCTTTTGCAAGAGTTGTCATGCATGTATGCAAAATATAGTTATAGTGTAGATGATTTCTGACCAATGAAGACAATAATATATGGAGATGTTTTCTGCAATAGACTAGAACAAAATTGGCTGCTATGTGGTTGATTAAAACTTAATTGGTGGTCATGGGAAGCCCAACTGAACTAAAAACATTTCAGGTACACGGGGCTGGTGCAAGTATTTTTGTGTACTTAGGCCTCCCGTCCTCCAACCACCCCCTCCACAACAGCAGTCCTGGGGCCATTTTTTTTTTTTACATTTTTACAGTTTTTGTTTACATGTTTTAAAATCTTTTTAGACCTGAAGATTACTTAAAACCCCCAAAATATAATTTTTTTTTTTGAAAGCAGACACCATAGAGAATAAACTGTTGGTAATTCTAATTTCTTATGTTATACGACATTAGCACAACTAATTATGAAAGGCAAAATTTTAGTAAAAAATACATTAAAGTTAATTTTTGGACACACAAATGCACTTTATTACCAATTTTTTTGGGTAAAATATAAAAGACGAGGTTGTGGTGAATAACTAGGTACCCATGTCAAACCTTAAAATTGCGTGCCTCAACACCGCTTTAAAAGCCCCTACAGGACATCAGTTTAGAGTTAGGCAGGAGCACTGGGGCTAAAATTATTGCTCTCAGTCTGACGTGCGTGCTCATATATAACATGAAAAAAAATATATTAAAGGATGAGGCGCTAGTAATGTCCAGTGAATCAAATGAATACAAATACAAAATAAACAGCAAGCTAAAAGTCCATAATGATAAATCCCAACACCGAGTAGTAATTAGTTTTCTAGTTCTTCACCACGAGGGCTCAATAGATGGATGGCCACTCACCAGAAAATTTTGACCTCTTTTTACAGGAAGGTCAAACAGCGCTTCTGGAATAACAATAGATTCCACTAACAGCACAGTTCTGCTCCACTGGCCCCTTGAGAAGAAACTAGGATAGGAAAAAATGACTCCACAAGAGACATAGAGAAAGGTCTCATAGTGTAGTCATTTTAATGGATAAAAATGTATGACAACAACAAATGGCGATTACACTCACATGTTACAGTGCCAAACCGGGCACCAGGTGTAATCAGCATATGCAAGTCGGCTAGTCCTAGAGGGATAGCATGGAGTCCGCGTCTCTCCTAAGAGCAGAGCCTAGATTGGATGTGGGATGAGGACCTGGAATGGCTGCTCCTCTGCTCCTAACATAACATGTGTAGGACAATCGCTGTTTTCATATGTAGATGCCCCAATGCACACATTTTTGTTGTAGGTGTGTGTGTGTGTGGCGGGGGGCTCTAAACATTTTTTTACATTGTTTTATGTGTCTCCTTATATACTTAAAACATTTGGGGTTTAATTTTTATTTAGTTATGCATAACTTTTATTGCTATTACATAGGAGACCGATAGCCCCCTATGTGATAGCATATAAGTGACAGGTTCTCTTTATGGAGACACCCGGGTCTATTAGAGCCTGGGTGTCTCCTTTCTGATCCACTGCAGCTGATGGAGCACAGACCATGTTCCATCAGCTGCTTCCCTCAGTACTGATTACGGAGAATGACAGCTCTGGTCCAGGAAGTGACATCATAATGCCACTTCCTGGTCTGTGTACAGGAGGGTAGCTGAGCTGACAGAGGTCCGCTGAGCTCCTGTCGCCCTTCCCAGCGACAACTGGTCATGACAGCACTGAGCCAGCAGGTGGGGCAGCGGAGCCCGGTGAACATGGTGGGGGGGGGGGTCATCCGTGGGGGTGGCGGCCCATCACAGTGGTTGTGGAAGTTATAGGCGGCTTCATAGCTACTTGTATCACTTCCACATGAAAGCTGACAGTTGGCTTTACTAAAGTACACACACTGACTTTATAAAAAAAAACACGTCTACAGCACTTTAAAAATCCGAACCCGCTTTAAGGCCCATGCACACTGCAAACTCTCCTAGAAGCCTTTCCTCCTGGCAGCAGCATTTGGCAGAAAGAAAAGCTTGACACCTGTAAAAGCGTCTAAAGCTTTTACAACATTACAAGAGCTTGGGCGTTAATTGAATTGGCCAAAATAATCATTTATCCTGGCCATTGAAATAAATGAATGCTCAAGCACTAAACACGCCTAGCATTTAGGTGCATTTCAATGCGATTTGCAGTGTCAAGCATTTTTCATGCCAAAACTCTGCTGCTCCTGGACACACTGGCATTGGGGTTTTTTCCCTGCCACTAAACGCTGCTAAAAGCCTATGTGTGCATGGACACAGGCTGCCATGCAGGGGCATTTAGAGGCAGGAAAAAACAAAAACGCCTGATGCCCCTAGAAGTAGCTGCAAAAAATGATGTGTGCACACAAGGAGTTACTTAATAACATACAGAACATACACACACACACACACACGCACTCACACATATACCCCTACAGACACACACACACAGCCTTTCTAAAATCTGAAGCACTCTAACTGCACTCGCTGCCCGGTACTGCACTGCAGGGTATTGCCCTGTAAGGGGAGGTAGAGAGCTCAAGACTCTGGAAGATGTCTCCCCTTCCTCTGCTTTGCACATACTGTAATTTTGCTGTCCAAGGGGCAGCATTGGTCAGATCTGAACGCCCTTCTTTACCAGGATGCAACAGAACCCCTGACGGCTTCAGATGGCACTATGGTTGAGAAAGACTGATATAGACCTTACTGTAGGCATTCTCCACCTCTCTTTTGCCTAAACTAACTTTATCATCCTTTCTGTAGCACTCTGTGGTGTGACTGCAAGTCCACCAACATATTTATGGTGGCAAACTAGCCCCAGGCATCCCCTGTTCCTAGTTGTGGCTTCCCTGATCATGCCATCAGTTATTCCGGTGAGCTGAATTAGAAGTGGGCAAAATATAATGATGTACAACTGCTGATTTTTGTGAGGCCGGAAGAACAGAAGGTGCCTACGCACTGGCACTGTGTGGACGTTCTCTGCTGGTTTTAGCTTGGAATAATATGCTAAAGCTAAATTTTTTACTTCTGTTTCCGTTTAGAAACCGTTTAGAAACTGAAATATGCAGCAACTTACGTTTAATTGGATATACTGTACTTTACCCATGTTAGTTTGTTTTATTTCGAACATGTAAAAAAAGAAAGAAAAAGAAGACCTATAAAAAATAAAAGTAATCATTCAATAGTAGACAATCACAAAAAAAAATAGTTACAAGAAAAGACCTTTTTTCAGCCAAGGCATCTTTTAAAATTCTGCATCCTTATTCAAAAATATAAAACACTAAACTAATAGTTTTACACATTGCAGCAGCATCCACGCACATAGGACATTCGAGGTTATTTATTTCTACAAAGCAAATAAACCTTTGCACACTGGTACTAACTGATTAGTATTCCAGCATTTCTGTCTCTCTCAGCTTCTCTTCCTCATGCAGCTAACATGACCCCAGTTCTGACAAAGAGACGCAGGAGAGAGGCAAACAAGGACTTCCTCAGGTGCCCCTTATCAACCTATGATGACATTGTCACTTGTTAGGATGCCGGCAGCTGGCTCCCACAGTGCCCAAGGTTGTAATGGTTGCAACAAAAACCTGTGGCTTTGTGTAACAAAAAGGCAGGCTTGATCTACCCACTGGCTTGTTGACGCTTTTTGGGCAGTTTAAGTTTTTTTAGGCACCCCTGATGAACCCAGATGCCACCCCAGTTAATAAAGGATGACGTAATTCAACAAAAGAAATTCATGTTGCTTCTTGATAGGCATTGCCGTGCCCAGAATGTGGCAAATCTTCTCTATCTACGACCTTGTACAGTTTCCCACAATTTTTTTCTTGACAATTTGGGGCAATTTTTAGGAATTTTGTTAAGGCACCCCTGAAGAATCCAGAAGATACCTAAAAGTGCCATGGCACCTTGGTTGAAAAAGGCTGTACTATACTATAAAAATAGGAGTAGGGTCCCTTTCCCATGGGGTTTTTGTCAATCTGTTTTTGACCAGTCATTGCATGGATTAAAGACAGACTGCAATGTTTCTCTATGGATAGCAAGATGTAAGTGGATGTGCCTCCACCTATATCAACCCACATTTTCGTTTATTGGTCCATCCAGGTCCAAATTTGTGTCTAGGTGTGCTTCAACTTACCTGACCAGATATGTGCGAATATACATATTACAGGATGGAAAAAAAAATGGAATGGACCTAAATGTTACATATGTGAAATTTATTTCTGTTTTAATAAAACATCAGTAAAAGGTCCCCTGCTGAGATTGCTGGGATTGACGGGAGGGTGCCTATGTGAAAGGGGCCTAAATATATGAAATTCTTTAAACATATAGCAAACACACATTCATGAATATGAGAGATAAAAGCATAAGTAAAAGACGTGAAATGTGTTTTAAACAGCGGCAGATTATGATTTACATAGGCCCAAGGCAGTACTTGCACCATAAACAGCACACGCTTCTCTGAGTCTTGATCACTCGGTGAAACATCGCCATAACTGTCTATTCCATGTTATTTCATTTACATTTATATTAGAACGCACTTCACATTTATCAGCATATCTCTTTTTAAATCCAGAAAATTTGATATTCCTTATATTTTTAAATGAAAAAAATAATAGTCATCTTTCGAAAAAGAGACAAATATTTTCAAGGCAGTTACCAAACTCTCTAGAACGTACCAGTTATAATCTAACAGTAATAGTACTGAGAGTCCTACATCTATAAAAAATACTGACTGTTCTCACAGAGATGTCTGTTTTCAAATCAGTAACACATTATTCCCATAAATAATTCCCTGGAGGGCCATATCCTCTTAAGACCATTGAAATGTAGACACAAGGCACTCATCTAAGCTCGCTATATTTTGACAAGATCTGTCTTGTAGTATTGAACTTAAATGAGGAATGCCTTTCACTCTTTTTGTCATCATGGTATGACCCATTATGTTCTACTTCTGTTTGTACTAAAGGAGAACTCCTCTCAAAACATACACTTCCGTTAGAACTATGAAAAGTGAATATCTGATTTGTGTTTAATTTTTGATATCTTTATGTGTTCAATGCAAAAATTGGTTTTCTACCCATAACAGTGTGTGAAATGCAGGCTTTTTTCACAAATACCTTATTAACCTCAAGACTAGATTCACACATTTTAATGCATGTTTTTATATATTTTCAACAATTATGCATTTTTTTGTACTGCTGGCCCTATTATGCATGTCAACACATTACAAACATGGACAAGACACATCCAGTACCATCGAAAACGATTGCTAACCTGTTTATTTTTTTTCCACAAACGCTAACTTTGAAATGACATGCAAAAAAGAATAACTCCAGGTCATGGCTAAATTATACATTGTTACATTGGCCCAACTTGGACCAATGTAATCATGTACATGACATACCTAGCCAATACCACTGGAAGCTGGAATCACTGAAGTAGACAACGCTACTCCAATAATTTCCACCTGCTTACGGGTCCCCTGCCGATCGGCTGCACTCCTGTTTACTCAACAAAGGAGGTCAGCCACTCGGCACAGGCGCCATTTATAGAATGCTTTGTTTTTTTTCAAAGCATTCTCTAATTGGATGAGGCATAGAGACAGGGCGGTGACATCACACTCTCCGCCTCGTCCAATCAAAGAATGCTTTACATTGGAAATGGAAAGCATTCTCCGAATGATGCACATGCTGTGCTGCTGACCTACTGTGTTCACAATGCATCAGGGCGGCTGCTCAGCATGGGACCAAGAAGAATGTGGACCTCACTGAAGTAGTGGTGTCTACTTTAGTGATTTCCAGCTTCCAGGGGCATCAGTCAAATATACTACCTATACTGGTTACATTGGTCCAAGCTGGACCAGTGTAACTATGTGTAATTATGTAACTATGTATAATATAGCCATGCCTGGAATTATTCTTTAAATGGCTGCATTAATACACACAGGCCTTATTTATGCAGGGCAAAACAACAGGTTTGCTTAAAAGTCCAACTTCAGGAAAAAAAAACTCCCTTGCAGTGGGGCTTTGCCAAGGGTAGGGGGCGGCATAAGCAGTTTTACTTACCCGATTCTAAGCTCCCCCAGTTGTAAGGGCTCCCCTCTGCTGCAACAGTGGACTGTGCTATCAGTCTAGATGTCATCATAGGACCTTAAATATAATAGCATTTCATCCACGTATAATGAGACACATTCATCTAGGATATCAACTCAAATTCCTGTTAGTTGTTTGGAAGTTCAGATAAGTGGCACCAGTGTTTCTATCGCCAGGGTGAATGACCCCTGTCTAGTTCCCTGTTGAATGGGAAAAGGGATCGAGGTGCACACATTGACTCTTATGCCGCGTACACACAACCGGACTTTCCGGCAGAAAAGGTCAGACGGAATCAGTCCGTCGGACATTCCGATCGTGTGTGGGATAATCCGATTGTTTGTTTTTCTTTAAAAAATTCAGACGGACCTAGAAAAAGAACATGTTTCAAATCTGTCCGATGGACTAATTTCCTATCGGGAAAACCGTTCGTCTGTATGCTGGTCTGACGGACCAAATACAACGCAAGGGAAGCTATTGGCTACTGGCTGTTGAACTTCCTTTTATAGTCCCGTCTTACGTCATCACGTGTGTGGGTAAGTCCGTTCGTTCGGAAGTCTGTCGAAAGTCTGTCGGGAAGACCGTCGGACCTTTTCTGCCGGAAAGTCCGGTCGTGTGTACGCGGCATAAGACACACTGTGGGTTGGGTAGATAGGATTTGAACCCAAGTTATAAAGTTGTTTCCAAAACCAAAAGACATAAACCAAATCGTATTGCTGAAATTTTAACCAATGCAGTTTATGTCAAAGGTACAGAAATAGTAATATGTGCCAGCAAAATCAAGGGCAGATTTTCACATGCTGCATGACTATGTTAAACTCAGCAGATAAATAGTCATTGTGCATTGATTGTACAGAAACACGTCATCTTCAAGATTTTTTCTTGCAGAGGCTGACTTTTTTACATAGAAAATCAAAAAAGGAATAGACACATGTTTATACAATCTGCATACATCAAAAAGGATAGATATTCATTGGTCTGGGGTAATGTAGAAAGACCATTACACGAATACTATATAGCTAAGTAAACAAGTGGTTTTAAAACTTTGGGATTACAGTGTCTAATGTTTGAAAAGAGAACATTGTTGTCCATAACAAAAAACATTTTTTTCATTCTCCAGTAAAAAATAACATTGAATTTGACAGTTTGCAGACAATTTGTTTTCAGACCTTTTCTATACCAGTAGCATTTCCTTTACTGGCAAGTATGGATTGACTAGAAAGCTCTTGTAGCAGATAAAAGGGAGCAGTGCTACTGAATGAATAGTATTAAAGGTTCAGTATCAAAAATAGTTACCTGTGTTCATAAGAAAAAGAAAAAAATATTGCTACACCAAACTTCGCCAGTGATTTGTTACATATTGCTAGTTATTTTTTCCCCCATATTTATAACCTGACAACATTGCAGGCAGTGAAATCAAAGCTGATTGTAAAAACTTCATGGGAACCCTTGGTAAAATGTATTTTTTACCTCTTATACCTTATTTTTAATAAAAGGTCTGTTCCTAATAAGAGAATATTGTGCATAGAAATTTGGTCAGTAATACATTGATCTCCGCTTTAATTTTTTAATATACAAGGTCACATATCAAAACAAATAATAGATGTCTACGACACAGTATGGATCTATGAAGGTACCATCATGCTTGACTTAAAATTCAAATCTCACAATAGACCTCTCTTCCTCCATTCAAGGGTCACATTATATAGGGAAGCAGGTAACAGAACCAAAGAGAGCTAGGATTAACACCTAAAATTGTAGTGATGAAGGAGCCAGTGGGAGGAACTACAGAGCAAAGCAGGGGGACACATCCAAGGAAAGTGTTGGATGTGATGAATCTTCTTTGCAGCAGAGTGAACACTTCAAAAACACCTCCCGGACCGGGTAAGTATAACCTCTTTTCCATTACAGGAGCTATTTGTATTTATTTTAGTATGACAGAGTCGCTTTAGAACCAACAATAAAATTAACTGTAACCTAGATAAAGAATGTAAACAGCAAAACCAAAAATGAAATTCATATGTAGAAAGAGATCTCATGTCAGAAAGATCCATGTACAAATTTGAATAGAAACCTTTCAGTCTATACAGTAGAACTGCACAATTAATCGTTAAAAAATCGTGATCTCGATTCAACCCCCCTGACAATCTCTATTGCAGAGTTTTCCGATTCTTTCATATAACAAGTGGAGAGACTTATCTGCTCACTCAGTTATCAAAAGAAAACATCTGGGCAGTCTGCCAAGTTTTTTAACATGAAACATTGTAACTAAATCTTCCTTCTTAGATCAAAGGGATAAACTTCTGTGTGTAAAGAAAAAAAATCCAGGCAGTCTGCCAAGTTTTTAACAAGTGTAAATGCAGGAAGTTTAACCACTTAAAGTCTAAATCTTTTTCTGACACTTGTTTCTTAAGTTAAAATCAATATTTTTTGCTAGAAAATTACTTGGAACCCCCAAACATTATATATATTTTAGCAGAGACCCTAGGGAATAAAATGTCAATTGCTGCAATATTTTATGTCACACTTTATTTGCCCAGTGGTCTTTCAAACACACTTCAATGAATAAAAAAAAAAAAACGAAACAGTACAGTAGCGCAATTTTTTTTGTTTTAACCTCCCTAGCGGTAATCCTGAGTCTGGCTCGGGTTCAGTTTTTTCTGCCAGGAGCGGTAACCCCGAGCCAGACTCGGGCTAGCATTGCAGGATACAGGGGGAAGTTACTTACCTTTTCCCCTGGATCCTGCGATGTCTCCCCGCTGTGTGAGTGAGCCGTCCGCTCGCTCGATTCACACAGTGCCCGAGTGCCGCCGATCTCCGTTCCCTTCGACGTTCCGACGCACGGGAGCGGAGATCGGCGCCAAATTCAAAAAAGTTTAAAAACACAATGCACATACAGTACTGTAATCTTACAGATTACAGTACTGTATACAAAAAATAAACATCCCCTTTGTCCCTAGTGGTCTGCCCAGTGCCCTGCATGTCATTTTATATAATAAAAAGATTTTTTTTCTGCCTGGAAACTGGAGATTGTCCATAGCAACCAAAAAGTGTCCCTTTATGTCAAAAGTGGTTTTAGACCAGCTAGAAAACACCGATAATAAATTAGAATCACAATTTATCATCAAACAATAAATTTAATGACAGCGACTATTCTGCAACTGAGCAAATTTCAGTGTTTTTGATTTGATTACATTATTGAATAATTTTTATATATATTTTTATTATATTATAATTTATGATTTTGTGTTTTCAAACTTTATCATACCCGGGATGTATACTAGACTCTGGTTCGGACAGATTTAAGTGAGTTATTCATAAGAATTGCATGCCTACAATATAAAAATGCCAAATTTCCATGCAAAATAATTGTACCGCTTTCAGCACAAAATTCCAGCCAGAATCATACCGCCAGGGAGGTTAATGTGAAAGATGATGTTACACCGCGAGAATCGTGATCTATCTTCTAAGAAAAAAAATTGTGATTCTCATTTTAGCCAGAATCATGCAGCTCTAACATACAGTAGGTTTCAGTTTAAAGTGATTGTAAATGATCACCTTGTAAAACAACTCATTCAGTTTAAAAATTAAATGAAAGGCAATTCGTGTAATATAGATATATATCTATATATATCTATATTTATATATATATATATATATATATATATATATATATATATAAAATCATTATAAATACCTTTTTTAGAAGTGATCACATTCCCTTTGTTCTCAGCTGCAAAAGAGCTGGGGGGGGGGGGAGGAGAAGCAACAGTACACTGCTCTTCCCAGTAAAAGGCTTGGGTGCGGGGGGAGCGTGTCAGGACAAGTCTGATCATTGGAGGAGAGCAGCCTGAGTTCCCAGCTTAGTTAGAGAACTGACAATGGTGAGCTCTCCTGCTTAGTGTGGTCATTTTGTAACAGGAAAGCAAAGGGACTGGCAGGAGCACCAGGGATTTCACACAAAAAAAGCAAAAAAATTTATCAGGATACTTTTTTCATTTAAGTACCTGGTACAACAGGCGCATATCAGGAATTTGAAATGCTGGAGTAACAAACACTTTAACCTAACATCCTGCCTTTAACAGTAATAATTCTGATCTGTAGAGAAAAAATCCAATATACCTCCCATTCCAGTTGTTAGCACTGTATGTCTCCACTACGGTAGGTATGAGATTTTAGATTGTGGCCAGGTAGAGTTTGACCCGAACTTTATGTGTTTGCATTTCGTTGAATGGGTCAACTAAATGGGCAGTTCACCTGCCTGCCGAACTTCTGGCTGCTGCAGGGATGTCTGCCCCCACTAAGTATATTATTTCAGCACCTTGGTTGCTAGGATGCTGGTGGCCTGGAAACCAAGGACACTGTGCTGGTTGACTGTTTGCATCCTGGCAACTGGCGATGTCATTGGTTGCTAGGATGCCAGCAGTTGCAGATCCATTGAGGGTTATAGTGCATCACCCCATCCCCTACTGAACCTCACACTGACAGCTGCCTGCATGGTAAAATGCTGCGTTTTACCATGAAAGCTAGTGTGAACCAGCACTAAAACTCAACATAGGTCCATGATGAACATTCAATAAAGGGTTAGAGACATTGGAGGGGTTGGATGCATTTAAGGTATAACCAGTGGCGGAACTATAGGGGTCGCTGCGATCGCCATGGCGACTGGGCCCGTTGCTGCAGGGGGCCCTGGGGGCCCCCTGTACACTTCGCTAGGAGGGGCGGCTGAGAGGAGCTCCCCGATCGCCGATTCTAAACTGTAATCGGCAATGTGCAGGGAGCTCCTCACATTAGGCTAAAGTGAAAGTCAAAGCACAGTGTGTGCTCTTTGTCTCCCCCTGCAGTGCAGTACCCGGCAGGAAGAGACAAGGTAGGAGGACTCGTTTTTTTTTTTGTGTTTTTTTTAATATAAGATTATCTACTGTATCTGTATGTGTGTGCATCATACATGTGTGTGTGTGTGTGTGTGTGCATGATGTATGTGTGTGTCTGTGTGTGCAATGCATGATGCATGTGTGTGTTCATGATGCATGTGTGTGTTCATGATGCATGTGTGTTCATGATGCATGTGTGTGTTCATGATGCATGTGTGTGTTCATGATGCATGTGTGTGTTCATGATGCATGTGTGTGCACATGATGCATGTGTGTGTTCATGATGCATGTGTGTGTTCATGATGCATGTGTGTGTTCATGATGCATGTGTGTTCATGATGCATGTGTGTGTTCATGATACATGTGTGTGTTCATGATGCATGTGTGTGTTCATGATGCATGTGTGTGTTCATGATGCATGTGTGTGCACATGATGCATGTGTGTTCATGATGCATGTGTGTGTTCATGATGCATGTGTGTGCGCATGATGCATGTGTGTGCATGATGCATGTGTGTGTTCATGATGCATGTGTGTGTTCATGATGCATGTGTGTGTTCATGATGCATGTGTGTTCATGATGCATGTGTGTGTTCATGATGCATGTGTGTGTTCATGATGCATGTGTGTGTTCATGATGCATGTGTGTGTTCATGATGCATGTGTGTGCGCATGATGCATGTGTGTGTTCATGATGCATGTGTGTGTTCATGATGCATGTGTGTGTGTGTGCGCACGCATGTATGTCTGTGTGTGTGCACGATGCATGCATGTCTGTCTGTGTGTGTGTGTGCGTGCATATATGTATGTGTGTGTGCATGTATGTGAGAGTGCATGTATGTGAATGTGCATGTGTTTATCAGTGGCGGTGCGTCCAAAAGGGCGCACAGGTGCCACCCCCTCTCTCCAGCCACTCCCTCTATGACAAATGGATAGATTCATGCATAGCATGATTCTATCCATGGCCCCTGCTGCCACCCCCATATTTAGGTTCCTTTATATGCAGCCACCCACTTGTGACCGGGCCCTGGTGTTCTGCCATCGGGCTCGGAGAAAAGAGCTTTGTCCGGAGGTCGGGGGGGGGGGGCCCTCCATGGTTTCTTGCATCGGGGCCCTGAGCGTTCTAGTTACGCCACTGGGTATAACCTTAGAATAACCTTAGAAGTAATGTTGACTAACATTCTCCAACATTTGCCCTTAGGTTGGGATAAGGGGTAGTGTACTGTTCGCCCCATTTATTACTTGAGGATTGCCACATCCACCACACATTTTCTCAGTCTGTGGCAGTCTAAATGGCCCTCACATAAATATTTCAGCCAAGCATGTGAGTGAGGCTGACTAAATTAATGATCACATTTGCTCAACTGAATCATGGCTGTTGTTATTACCGAGCACTGTCACCTGGGAAGCACACGCTACACTACTGAGTTTTCTAGGGGGCTTTGAGAATTGCTTTGTTGTTATTTGCTTCTGATCATGCCCATGTATTTTTTTGGAATGTTGTTCTCAAACAGAATACTTCAAATCACACAATGGCATATCTGAAAGGTGGAGTTCATTTGCTTTATATGTTATGGCGAGGCCTTCTGCCTCAAAATCTTGTTGTTGTTGTGTAAAGATGTTCTAAAGGTTCCTTTGTTATCTTGACCCATGAAAGTACTAACTCTTGGCCCAAAATACTTGTAGTAAGCATCATAAGCATAAATCATTTTATAAGCCAAACTCCACACATATACTGTATAAAAGACATAAATGATTGCAGCGCTGAATCCCTTAAAGTGGTTTTAAAGGTAAAAGTTTTTTTTTTTTTAACTTAACCACTTGCCTGCTAGGCCAATTCTGATGTCTCTCTCTCCTACATGTAAAAATCACCTTTTTTGTTTTGCTTGAAAATGACTTGGAACCCCCCAAATATTATATATATTTTTTTTAAGCAAAGGCTGAGAGAATAAAATTGGTTAGTGTTGCAATTTTTATTTAAGTCACACAGTGTTTGCGCATCGTTTTTTTAAACATAATTTAAGGCTTTACAATCACTATAAAGTAGAGGTGCACCGAATAGAAACTTTGATGCCGAAACCGAAAATTCAGGATGCGCTTAGCCGTAACTGAAAATTACAGTTTTAAAAAATGATATGTACAGTATCTCACAAAAGTGAGTACACCCCTCACATTTTTGTAAATATTTTATTATACCGTTTCATGTGACAACACTGAAGAAATGACACTTTGCTATGTAAAGTAGTGAGTGTACAGCTTGTATAACTTTGTAAATTTGCTGCCCCCTCAAAATATCTCAACACACAGCCATTAATGTTTAAACCGCTAGCAACAAACGTGAGTTCACCCCTAAGTGAAAATGTCCAAATTGGGCCCAATTAGCCATTTTCCCTCCCCGGTGTCATATGACTCGTTAGTGTTACAAGGTCTCAGGTGTGAATGTGGAGCAGGTGTGTTAAATTTGGTGTTCTCACTCTCGCATACTGGTCACTGGAAGTTCAGCATGGCACCTCATGGCAAATAACTCTCTAAGGATCTGAAAAAAATTATTGTTGCTCTACATAAAGATGGCCTAGGCTATAAGAAGATTATCAAGACCCTGAAATTGAGCTGCAGCATGTGGCCAAGACGATACAGAGGTTTAACAGGACAGGTTCCACTCAGTGTCACATCCAGAAGTTGTCTTTGGGAAATAGTCGTATGAGTACTGCCAGCATTGCTTCAGAGGTTAAAGGGGTGGGGGGTTGGCCTGTCAGTGCTCAGACCATACGCCGCACACTGCATGAAATTGGTCTGCATGGCTGTCGTCCCAGAAGGAAGCCGCTCCTAAAGATGATGCACAAGAAAGCCAGCAAACAGTTTGCTGAAGACAAGCAGACTAAGGGCATGGATTACTGGGACCATGTCCTGTGGTCTGATGAGACCAAGATAAACTTATTTGGTTCAGATGGTGTCAAGTGTGTGTGGCGGCAACCAGGTGAGGAGTACAAAGACAGTTTCATGAGGAGGGGAAGAGGACTCCAGTGACAACCTGTGAAGCTCTGAACAACATGCCCAAGAGGGTAAGGCAGTGATGTAAAATAATGGTGGCCACACAAATTATTGACACTTTGGGCCGAATTTGGACATTTTCACTTAGGGGTGTACTCACTTTTGTTGCCAGTGGTTTAGACATGAATGGCTGTGTGTTGAGTTATTTTGAGGGGACAGCAAATTTACACTGTTATACAAGCTGCACACTCACTTCTTTACATTGTAGCAAAGTGTCATTTCTTCAGTGTTGTCACATGAAAAGATACAATAAAATATTTGCAAAAATGTGAGGGGTGTACTCACTTTTGTGAGATACTGTATATTTATATATAATTGTATGATATTCTACTTTTTAAATAATATCATGGATTTAAATAAATATGAATTTATTGTTAGCCATTATCGGCACTTTTAGCGTAACAAAAGTTCAAGAAATGTATCTTTTTAAATTCTATGCATGTCTTCACACTGGTCCGCTGCGCTTCTGCTGTGGTGTTAAAAATATTGCTTGCTGCATTTTTTGGTCAGTTAAAAAAAACGCACCAAAAATGCTCCCCCCCATTGAAATGCATTGAAAATGCAGCAATGTGTTTGAGGTGGCTTTTGAGTCACAGGACCTATAAAAAACACACTATAAGCACAGGAAAATCATGGTAAATTTGTGGCAAAATCACTGTAAAATTGTGACAAAATCAAGAAAAAATCACGTACGTTTTGAGCGCCATTATCAGTACCTTTTTCTCTATTGGCAAAACGCCTAAAACCATTTTTGGCTGATATATTTTGGTTGCCTAAATTTCGGTGCATCTCTACTAAAAACTATAAAGGACAGATTTGGGGCATACAATTAAGCAAGCATACATACTCACCCGCAGCATTGGTGTGACGCTGTAGATGTTTTATGCCAGCTTTAAGACTGATAAATGAGAAATTGCATGATCAGTTCTTGGTCTGCTCCCAGTAAAGAACATGGGCATGGCAGGCTTCAGTCAGCTGGCTCTGGGTCCCAAGAGTACAATAGTAAATGTAGTCTGGTGACCCTAACGAGAAGCGCAGCCAAAAATGTTTGACCATACTTCTTCAAATTTATTTTTGAAATGCAAGCAATGTAAGTACCCACATTTGACTTGGCATCAGCTTCTTTTAGTCGGTTGTGCTGCAGTGCAAGGAGCACATTGACTGGATGAAAGAGCAGACTGCCAGAGATATGAGCTCATCATTGTGCTGATTCTCATTTTACCGCCCAGCCACAGGCTGGAAAAGGAACAAGAGCTGTAAGTCTTAAAGAAAATGGATGAATGGCTGCACTCTCAAGAAGGATGCCAAAATCTTTATTGTAATAATCAAGAAATAATAGCATATACAGCACAGCGAGCAGCAGGAGATAAAAATGTTAACGTGTTTCATGCAGATAACAGCCCTTAATCATAACACAAAACAATGGTAAACAATGATTAAGTGCCATTATCTGCATGAAACGCGTTAACATTTTTATCTCCTGGTGCTCGCTGTGCTGTATATGCTTTTATTTGTTGATCACTACAATAAAGATTTGGAATTTGGAGTGTGCAGCCATTCATCCATTTTTCACTGTTGATCTCGGAGGCGAGGAAGGTGGGCACCACTGCTTTGGAAGCAACATTAGACTTGCAGCACTCACACCTTGAGCGGTGTTTCCTCATCATTAGAAACGTATTAGGGAACTTCAGAGAAAAAAAATGATGTAAATCCTTTAGCATGCCAAACTGCTCCATCCTTTTATATGTACAGCTAGCAATTTGTCTGGAGTTCTTTAACCACTTGCTGACCACCGTAAGTGTATATACGGCTTGCCGGCAAGTGGTTATACCAAGCTTATGGCTGCACTTGCAGCCATGATCTTAGTGTCATTTTTTACAACTAGTGGTTAGCTATTTGGGACAGCTCCTGCAATCAAGACTAATGCCGCGTACACACGGTCGGAATTTCGGACAGAAAAAGTCAGATGGGAGCTTTTGGTCGGCTATTCCAACCGTGTGTATGCCCCATCTGACTTTTTCTGTCTGCATTTCCGACAGACTTAAGCCCCATACACACGGTCGGAAAATCCGACCACCAAATCCATCGGATTTGGTCCGACGGATTTAGTCCGACACTGGTGTTGCATACACACGGTCGGACAAAGTTGTCGGAAAATCCGATCATTCTGAACGTGGTGACGTTTGTTGCCTACGACGGGACTACGTAGAGGCTAGTAGCCAATAGCTTTGGTCTTGTAATGTGATCTGAGCATGCGTGGCACTTTGTCCGTCGGAATTCGCTACACACGATCGGAATTGGTGTGATCGGACTTTGTTGTCGGAAAATTTTTGGAGCAGGAGATACAACTTTGCCCGTCGGACAATCCGATGGAAAATGTCCGATGGTGCCTACACACGATCGGAATTTCCGACAACATTGTCCGATAGGACAGAATCCATCGGAAAATCCGGCCGTGTGTATGGGGCTTAAGATAGAGAACATGTTCTAAATTCGGAAAGGCCGGCGGAGCTTATCCTGTTGACAAGTCCGACAGTGTGTACGCGGCATGAGAAGTAAAAGGTAACTGATGCACAATGCACTATTTACATTTCATTTTTTCCTGGAGTTAAAGCGGAGTTCCACACAAAAGTGGAATTTCCGCTCATTTCTCTCCTCCCCCCTCCGGTGCCGCATTTGGCACCTTTCGGGGGGGGGAGCGGATACCTGTCTTCCTCTTTCCCCCGCCGCCGGACCAGTAGGAGAGCGCAGCGGTGCCTCGCGCAGTGTGAAGTCGTAATGCTTCACTGCTGGGTTCCCTTACTGCCAATGGCGGCGGCAGCACCCGACAGCTGATGGAAACATCAGCTGCGGGTGCCAACATCGCTGGGCTCCAGGACAGTATGTGCAGCTGCTAGCTTTTAATTTTTGCAGGGGTTAGCGGACCTCCGCTTTAAGCTTTAAGAATGATAATATTGCAGATCTTATAAACAGCTTATTTTCACTTTTGATGCATATACCGAAGTAGAGACATTTTAAAATATATGGTGCATTTAGTGAATCCCCTTCAGCTCATTAATCTTTAATTCCCCCCCGCTGACGGCAGACGCTGCCATTTCTACTGGACAGAGTTGATGAATGCAGTAAATGGATGTGGCTGTGCAGAAATAAACAATGTAATAAAATACCATGACTGCTCAACTGATTCCCTGCTTACATTATCAACTGTACAAATCATATTTTGACACAGACATTCCATATTTCTTATGGTGATTCATTTTGGAGATGAGTCGGATACATAGTTTAGCCCTTGTCACATTTAATTCCAGGCCAGTACAGCAAAGAAATGACATAGCATTTAATGAATCCATTTCTTGGTTGCTCATGTTTGGGCCTGTTTCAGCATCATGAAGTAGAATCCTAGCTTTGTTTAGAGAAGCTTTTGTGTCTTTGTAGAACTGGTTGTGGTTGTGGTGTATGCAGATATCAGGTCTGGACGAGCAAGGGCCTAATTGTAACCACAGCAGCCCATTGTGAAAGCTACATAGGCTGACTGTATAGGGGAACAGTATTCACAGTGATCAGTGGTCCATTAACGGGAGCTGTTTTGTTGACGACCATAATATAGAGGAGTTGTGTTGTGTGCTATGGCAGGCCGCCAGTGGGCATGAGAAAACCACCGCAGTCGCTGCTAAGCCTTAGAATGGATAATAAAGATAACTGGCACAGTAAACGGAGTACAAAGCAGAGGCAATCAATACCACCATTCACAATCACTTTTATTAGGCAGCTTCAAAACATAAATGTGCTGTGTATAAACTGCAGTCATCTCTATTATGTTTATGATGAAAAGGGTTCACCCAATTAAAATTTAAGAAGTGTAATAATAGTAGGTGTTGAAATACATGAGGCCTACTTCCCAACTTTTGGAGATGGAAAAGTAGGACACATTACAGCACAACGTAGGCAAATAACACACTGCTGCCACACCCCAATTGCGTGAATCATGTAAAATAAAGTCAGGGTAAAAATATATATATATATCAGGGAAAAAAACTCTCTGCAATGTATGTACATTCATCTCTTTAAAGATCATGCGTGTACCAAAAAATACCTGCTGATCTGCCAAAAATGCACTCAGCTCCAAGTCCTGCTGTAGGCTGACAACACAGCATTTTATGTGTACTGGGTGGTGCCAGGCCTTCCCATTATTATTATTATTATTATCCTTTTACAGGATTTATATAGTGCCAACAGTTTTCATTTGTCTTTTGCTAAACTACTTAAAGCCGAGTTCCACCCATATTTAATTCTTGATCTGAATGAGTCCCTGGCTGCAAGTATAACAACATTTTGCATGATTTTTTTTAACTTGCTGTGTGTGCCTTGTTGCTAGGGTGTCCCTTGTAATCTGCCTCTTCTCAGGCATGGCGTTGTACGTCATATCCTGTGGCGCCTTGGCTCCTGGGAGATGTTTGTCATCGTTCCCAGGAGTCAAGGGCCATCGCCGAAACAACAGGGCGGGCACTTCCTCGCCAGAGATCGGGAGCTGCATGCTGGGTAGCCAACAGCACCCAGGGAACATTTTTATATATATATATATATATATATATATATATATATATATATATACACAGTGGCGGTGCGTGCATAGAGGGCGCAGGAGCGCCGCCCCCTCTCTCCTACACCGCTCTATCACCAATAGATAGATTCATGCATTGCATGAATCTATCTATTGTCACCGCTGCTGCCCCCTATTCAGGTGTCCGGCCCCTTGTCGGGTGCCGGGCATCTGAGTTACAGTGGGGGGGTGTTTTTGGAAGCGCCCTATTAGAGCTGTAAGCTCTAATAGGGGACCTGATTAGAGCGGTGGGCTCTAATAGGCTTCCATAAGTGTAAACAGCGGGCGCAATGCTGTGCGTTCGCTGCTTACACAGTGTTGTGTTAGAGAAGCGAATACATTGCTTCCCTAACACAGACTCGCCTCTCAGCCAATCAGGTTGCCGGGTCTGTGTTACCGGTCACCTGATTGGCTGAAGTCACAGGCGCTGTGATTGGACACCTAGGTGTCCAATCATTGCAGAAGACAGGAGAAGCGCGGGAGAAGATGTCTGGTCGATGAGGAGACACTGCTCGCCGCCTGACGCGTCACCAGCAGCACACCGAGACAAGGTAAGTGCCGGTAGATGGCGGGCAGAGGGCACATTGGCAGCATTTAATGGGCACAGTGACAGCACTTGGGGCACGGTAGCAGCGTTAGATGGGCACAGTGGCAGCACTTGGGGCACGGTGGCAGTGTTAGATGGGCACAGTGGCAGCACTTGGGGCACGGTGGCAGTGTTTGGAGCACAGTGGCAGCATTTAATGGGCACAGTGGCAGCATTTGAGGCACAATGGCAGCGTTAGATGGGTACAGTGGCAACACTTGGGGCACAGTGGCAGCGTTAGATGGGCACAGTGGCAGCATTTAATGGGCACAGTGGCAGCATTTGAGGGCACAGTGGCAGCATTTGAGGCACAATGGCAGCACTTGGGGCACGGTGGCAGTGTTTGGAGCAGAGTGGCAGCATTTAATGGGCACAGTGGCAGCATTTGAGGCACAATGGCAGCGTTAGATGGGCACAGTGGCAGCACTTGGGGCACAGTGGCAGCATTAGATGGGCACAGTGGCAGCATTTAATGGGCACAGTGGCAGCATTTGAGGCACAATGGCAGCACTTGGGGCACAGTGGCAGCGTTTGATGGGCACAGTGGCAGCATTTAATGGGCACAGTGGCAGTGTTTAATGGGCACAGTGGCAGTGTTTAATGGGCACAGTGGCAGCATTTAATGGGCACAGTGGCAGCATTTAATGGGCACAGTGGCAGCGTTTGGGGCACAGTGGCAGCGTTTGATGGCACAGTGAGGCTGTTTGTTTGCGCCCCCCCAAAAAAATTTGAGCACCAGCCGCCACTGTATATATATATATACACACACACATATATATACACACAAGCTTTGGGGAGCATACACTAATGCAATAGGCTGTACACACCTATGGCTATCCGTAATAGGGTTATTTTTGACCACAAGTGTAAGGAGCATTCTTCCCACTGACCATCACACTAATGTATCATGATTTGTAGATATAATCATTTTTAACAGGGTCTATGATGATCAACAGGGATTTTTTATTGAAAAGATACAACAAAGCACTTTCAGTGGTTTATTTAGCAGACCAAAAGGCAGCAAAAAAGAAAAGCTCAGTGTTAGGGTTTACATGCATTTTATTACAGAGAAGATATTATTATTATATTATTATTATTATACATGATTTTTATAGCGCCAACAGTTTGCGCCGCACTTTACAGTTTAAAGGGAGCTAACCTTAATACCATTCAATTTATAAAGAATCAGAGGGCCCTGCTCTTTGGAGCTTACAATCTAAAAGGAAGGGTTAAGTGTTACAAAAGTTAAAGCACTATTAAAACCCGAACCAAAAACTTAATATATTGCAGTTTACCAATGTGATGGCTGCATTAGCTTTCTTATTTAATGCTTTTTTTCTTTCCCTCGGTTTTCACCTGATAATTCTGCCAGTAACACATCTCCTGTATTAGAGTGACACAGAAGACAGTAGCATTGTCAGTCTGGGGGAAGAGCTGTGTTAAATGTACTAGCAGATTTGAATACACTAACAAATTGAAGCCCAGCTCCAGCTCACATTTTATCAGTTACAGCAAACCGTTTTTTTTTTTTCCTTTTGGGATAAAGCTGTAAACACCCCTGCCAATGTTAAATGGTTTGTCTCCTCCCTGTCAACTGATACATTTGGAATAGAGCTTGGTCTTTTTAAAAACAACAGACTTACTGGCTGGATCACCAAATGAAAATTGAAGTAGGAAAGCCTAAAAGCCTAAAAAACAAAAAAAAAGCAGTCATCACAGCTAACAATTGGTAAGCTGTAATATAATACATTTTTGCTTTGGGGTTTCATTCCGTTTTTTTTTAACTGTGAGAATGAGCTGATGGAGAAAGTAAAAGTATAGTTTATTTGTTAGGGTGGGATAGGCTTCTCTAAAAGACACCCAAAATATTGGGTAACAGGACAAGTGTGTTTTTGACTTTGACTTTTTCTTTTTACTGGCTTTTCCAAATAACAAATGTAATCATTTACAGCAGAGGTCTCCAAGCTACGACCCACTGCAAGATTTTACCTGGCCCTCTGATGAAAGAGAGAACCCTGATGAGGACCATGATGCAAGACTCTGATGGGGACTCTTGTCTACAGGGGCACTCTGTTGTAAGGGAGACTCCAATGTAAGGTGGACATTGATGGGGAGTCTGATATAAGGTGGAATCTGACGGGCTTAAGGCTGAATTCCAGGAATTCACCTACTTTGTAAAAGGTGCAGGCACACTGGGTGCAGGGTCAATTCAATAAAGTACTCCACATGTGATATGAAGATCACGTGACAAATTTTTTGAAATATCGCATAAAATAATAAAAGGGTCAATTCATCAATGTAAGATATCGAATGTGAGGTAAATATCACAAAAAAAGGGAGGTAAATTACTAAAGTAAATTCACTCAAGAACATACACATTCATTATTTATCACTTGCCAGTAGGCAGTCGGTATTTAGCAGTGTACAAACAACGAGGGGAAATCTTTACTGCCCAGTAAGGTAAAGGTATACAATGTATCAGTGTGGAAATGTTCTTTTATGAGCTCAGGAATGAAAATAAATTGTAACATTTCACCAGAAGGAGATTGTTCTGTAAATGAAAGCATGTTAGAATGTTTCTGTATGCATTTATTTACAGAACTATCTTCCTCTGGTGCAGGGTTAAAATGTAAAAATATTGTGAAAAAATGCCAAAAATAACTGAAAATGTAAGTGATAAATAACACAAAACATAAATATTTAACACATTCAGTAAATAATGCATGTTTATTTTAGTAAATGTATTACTTTTGAGATATTTTAACTATAAACTGTATGCAGTATTTACCTCTTAGTGAACTGACCCCATAAGAGATAAGGCCAAGGAGGTACATGACATTCCCTGAACTTATCTCTATTATTTATATCTCACAGATTGTGTGGCTCTGCTGGAGCACACACTGAGACTCAGGGCTGTGAGAGAAGAGAAAGGCACACAGGGAAGCTATGCCCATCCTTCCCCTCTGCTGCCCATTCACAGAAGCCTTTGTATTTTGTGAATTATTTCACAACATACACAGTCTTCTGTGATTGGACAAGAGGAAGGGAGGCATAGCAGCTGCACCAAGTTTAATATTGAAGATGCTTAGACCTGAAGCATCAGAGGCAGGCTTTCGGGAATTCCAGAATAGCTGTCTTCTGGTAGTGCAATAAAATATGCTAAACAAATGCAAATAATAGAGATAAGCCCAGGAGATGACATGCACCTCCTTGGACTTAACTAATCGTGTGCCTTTTTCTAAATTCAGCTTTAAAGTAATACTAAACAGAGGAGTGTTAAGCTACATACATAGTTACATAGATACATGGTTATTCAGATTGAAAAAAGACAAAAGTCCATCTAGTCAATTGCCATAATTCATTCACATAAATCATACATATCATTCCACTTTTTTTTTTTTTTTTATTCCTCGAAGTACATTATTACTGCAGAGCTGTTGTGTGGTCACATATTCTTTCCCTGTTCTTTGGCATCTGCAGGGAAAGATCTTTGGCAGGGTTTTTTCTGCTAGCTGATGTATGCTCTCTACAGTGTGAGTCTGTGTCTGACCAGTCCTGATTGGTACTGTGCCAGTCACATGACTAAAAAAAAAAACAGTTTCCGTAGAGCTATTCAAATTGGTATCAAAATATCAAATAACTGTTTTACAGCTCCATATAAATCTTTATTAAACATCAAATGTGTATTTTTTGCGCATTCCTTTGGTGTAGGTGGAGTCAAACATAATTGACACAGATTTCATTTTGTTTAGACGGCATCTATATCCCAAGACTTTATTTTTTATTTTTTTTACATGTATTACCAATTACATTAAATATATATTTAATACTGATTTATATTAAAACTATTTTTTTTTGTGTTTCTTAGAGACTGTAATCAATTAGAATACTATATCCCACCCCCAGTGTTTAGCAGTAGGAGGACATGGAGGAGGAGGGAGTGGCATTTACCATTCAGTATAGTCAAAACACTGGTGATCTCAAATGATGGAGAAGATCTTTCTCCAAAAGCTGATCAGGCTTTTACATGGCCAGAAAATGTAAGTGAAATTTCCAACCTGACCACACCACCTCCAACAGAGGGATGAGTGGGATGAGGAGAACTTTGAAAGCTGAGTAAGTCGTTTATGCGCTTTTTCCCAATGTGAAATGCAGTGGGACATGGAATAACTACATCTAAGTGCAATGGACCATTCATCAGTGGTGAAGGATTCATTAAGATTGGTCTCCCATTTGTGGCGTTTATTGGAACAGCTGTTTATGTTGAAGGGTGTTATAGAAAAGGGCATCTAAGTGCAATGGACCATTGATCAGTGGTGAAGGATTCATTAAGATTGGTCTCCCATTTGACCATTTGTGGCGTTTTGTGGAACAGCTGTTTATGTTGAAGGGTGTTATAGAAAACATATTTGTGCCGTGTGTGGGGACTGCAAGAAATGCAGGATTCTATCTTTTTGATTTGCTGTGAATATGATGTTCAGGTCTCATTCCCACTTGGTGAGAAATGTCAAAATGAATGTCTAAGAAGGTGTCTGGTGGGTTGGATAGAAGCCAATATGAACGGAACAGGTCATGTTGCGTCAGTTCAATGTCTAAGCACAGAGATTTAAACTGTGTAAGTGGGGCTTTTGAGTGTTGTTCACCATTTCCGTGAATATTTGCTGTTTTCTTCCAAGTCACTGTCTTCAGACACCAAAAGGGCACTTTTGAACCTTCCAGCACTATCCTGGGTAAGAGGGGTGAAACAGGTCCTGTTGGGTCAGTTCAATGTTTAAGCACAGAGATTCAAACTGTGTAAGTGGGGCTTTTCAGTGTTGTTTACCATTTTCGTGAATATTGTCTGTATTCTTCCAAGTCACTATTTGCCTTCAGACACCAAAAGGGCACTTTTAAACCTTCCAGCACTATCCTGGGTAAGAGGGGTGAAACAGGTCCTGTTGGGTCAGTTCAATGTTTAAGCACAGAGATTCAAACTGTGTAAGTGGGGCTTTTGAGTGTTATTTACCATTTTCATGAATATTTGCTGTTTTCTTCCAAGTCACTATTTGTCCTCAGACACAAAAAGTGCACTTTTGAACCTTCCAGCATTATCCTGGGTAAGAGGGGTGAAAGGTACCATTTTTAGGCATGGTCTATTAATAGAATATCACAATCTGAGAAGCTGATATTAGACCCCCCCAAATGTTTTCTGAGTGTGGGATTATGGATGATTTGACAAAAAGGAAGATTTTGGATAATACAAAGCTGCTGACCTATATTTTCTCTGCAATGGGAACTTCTTTATGGAATTTCTTTTCATGTCTTGGCATTGTGTTATGCAATTGGGACAGCAGGGTTTATACTGCTTCTGGTGTTCCCTGTCCGACTGACGCAAGAGCTTGTGCAGCTCTAATGTTTTCACGATGGCTGGAAAGCTCCTACCACCCAATTCTCGGCTAGCACTTTGCCATTTCATACACGTTGTCAATATTTGTTAACATGGAATGTGGACAAAAATGCCTTGTTGTTCGAATCCTTACTTATTATATTTCGTTTTTGGGTGCAAGTGTTAATATAAATTATTGTCATATCCAGCCTTATCTATTATGTGATGAATAAATAAACTTTGGTTGGAATGCTGTGATTGGCTGTACAAGTTATAAAAGAATTATAGATCAGAAAGTAGGTCGTGTTGTTCTCTTCTATTTTTAGGTGGCAATGTGGGCTACACAAAGCCATATAGCCCTTGAATACATTGAACTGTGTGGTTCAATGATTCCTTTTGTTGGAATTACGCTATAGAGTTTAGCAGGTTTACGCTTAATTATGGCATTTTGAATAAAAAAAAAAGAAAGTTGGCACTTAATAAAATATAAATTTTAGCTAGCTCTTAACTATGCATATTTGGATCTGTTCAATATAAGTAAACCTTGGCAAGGTGAAAGCTGCTATTTGCTTACTGAGATTACCAAGGCTCTGAGGCTTCTCTGCCTGCTTTTATGTTGTCATGGTGTCCTCACAAGGTATTCATTGATCAAGTGCAGTGGCTGCAGATGGTGTTGGATATTAATATGAGGATGGGCAGAAATCACGGTCACCTACACAAGCTGCCCATGTTTACAGCCTATGGTGATGACTACTTTGGTCCCAGCATACTGCGAAGAAAATTATAGCAGTCATATTTTGACATTGTACAGAGTACACAATTATAGACTCCATGACATCTGTGATTAACCACTTCCCATCCAGGCCAAGGTCTCTCCTACATGTAAAAATCATATTATTTTTTTCTAGAAAATTACATAGAACCCCCAAACAATAGATATGTTTTTTTCGAGAATACAATGGCGGTCATGGCAACTTTTTATCTCGCATGGTATTTGCGCAGCAATTTTTCAAACATTTTTTGGGGGAAAAAAATGTTTTGTGCTTAAAAAAAAAAAAAGATAGATACCTAACATGTCACACTTAAAAATTGTACACACTCGTGGAATGGTGCCAGACTTCGGTACTTAAAAATCCCCATAGACGATGCTTTAATTTTTTTTACTGGTTACATGTTTTGAGTTACAGAGGAGATCTAGTGCTAGAATTATTGCTCTTGCTCTAATGTTCAAGGAAAAATGAAACAAGAAAACATGTGTGGTTTGAACACCGTTTACATATGTGGGTGGGACTTACGTATGCGCTCGCTTCTGCATGCAAGCACACGGGGACAGGGGCGCTTTAAATTTTTCTTTTTTTTTTATTGTTAATTTTACTTTTTTTTTTTTTTTGACACTTTAAAAAAAAAAAAAAAAATTGATCACTTTTATTCCTTTTACAAGGAATGTAAACATCCCTTGTAATAGGAATATGGCATAATCGGTCCTCTTTACAGTGAGATATGGGGTCAATAAGACCCCACCTCTCCCCTCTAGGCTGGGAAGCCTAAAATAAAACAAAAAAACGATCTTGGCTCTCCAGCCAAGGCGGCGCCATTTGTTTGAATGCAGAGGCCGGGCGTGATGACAATAACGATCATAGAGACTCCCCTCTCACCAGCCATAAGAACGATCAAGCGGTGGAACAGCCGCTATGATCATTCTTATGGTGTAGGGAATTTCTGGCTGAAAAAGCCGATATCTGAATGATGCCTGTAGCTGCAGGCATCATTCAGATATACCCGCACAAAATCAAGGACGTCATATGATGGCGGGAAGTGGTTAAAGTGGTTGTAAACCTCAGACATGAAATATGAACAAAGCACATCCCTCTATAGTCTATACTTCTCTTAGGAGCACTAAGTGTAATTTCTGTCTGCTGCTCCGTTCCTCTGCTATCTGCATGAGTAACTTCTGACACATTTTCCTGACACCAAGAGAAAAATACTTTATAAGCAGTTACAGCAAACAGTTTTATTTTATTTTGGGATTAAGGTTTTACACAAAATAAAAAAAACTAAAAGCAGATCATTGTAAGCACCATAACTAACATAACTGCTACATCTGCAATAGAGCTTGTTATTTTGAAAAACAACAGACTAAGGCCCCTTTCACACTGGGACGGGAGTGGCGTCGGCGGTAAAGCAGCGATATATTTAGCGCTGCTTTACCATCGTTTTTGCCGCGGTATTCAGCCGCTAGCAGGGCGGTTTTAACCCCCGCAAAAGGGTTAAAACCCCCGGAAAGCGCCACAAAGCGCCGCTGCAGCTGCGATTTGCCGGCGGTATTGCCGCGGTATTACCACGGTGTCCCATTGATTTCAATGGGTAGGAGCGGTATAGGAGCAGTGAACACACCGCTCCTTCACCGCTCCAAAAGATGCTGCTAGAAGGACTTTTTGACCGTCCTGCTAGCGCACCGCTCCAGTGTGAAAGCCCTCGGGCTTTTACACTGGAGTGAATGGGGCCGGATTTTTTCAGGCGCTGTACAGGCGCTATTTTTAGCGCTGTAGCGCCTGAAAAACACCCCAATGTGAAAGGGGCCTTACTGGCTGGATCACCAGGTGAAAATAAAAGAAAGAAAGCCTAAAAAATAAAACAAATACAGCCATCACATCTAAGTATTGGTAAGCTGCAATATATGTTTGCTTTTGGGTTTAATACCACTTTAAAACAAGTCACTGGTACTTGAGACTTTGGCTTTGGTGGATAAAGACAATGATGCTATTAGGGAAAATTATGTTTTTAGATCTTTTTATCTAGTTTCACTTTTTTCCAACATCCTCTGGGACAACGCTTCCATTAGTATATTGCACATACAAGGGGGGGGGGGGGGGGTTAATAAAACTAGTATACTCAGAATCTGGTGCAGCTGTGCATGGTAGCCAACCGGCTTGTTTAATTAAGCTTTCACAATAAAACCTGGAAGCTGATTGGTTTCTATGCACAGCTGCACCAGATTTTCACTCTCCAGTTTTAGTAAATACCCCTCATAGTTTCTTAAAATAAATCAGGTTGAAGACAGAAAATCTCAAGGTGCTCTGGTGTGCACACTGCAACCATTTCCCTCAGTTGAGATCCTGGTCCTGTCCTCTCGTATGCCCCTGAGTCTTGTTGTTAGTCCAACACATTGATGAGCAGCTACTCTGGCCATTAATGAGAAGCCAGGGGAGCTCAACCAGGGGAGCTTGTCAACAATTTCATAAGCGCTCCTCAGCTTCACTGCACCTTGAGATTGAAAAGACGAATAAGGTTTAGCTTGAATATATCGTATAGTAATGGGCATTTTTCCTTTATTTCAGTGGCTCTAGGGTTGCCACCTCATCCCTTTAAACCCGAACACGTATGAATTACACAGGATTCTGGGGCTAATTTAATGCCGATAATGCACCAAGTGAGTTTAATTACATCCTTAAGCAGCTGCAGAGCCCGTGTAATTAATATGTGTTTGGTTTTAAAGGGATGAGATGGCAAATCTAGGTGGCTCTCCAAGATGTCCAGGCTGAGTATCTTCTAAATTTACTGTAGCCTTTTACATTTACGTGGCGTATCACCTAATGCCATATTTCAGTGGTGTTTGGTTGGATGTAATCAGTGTACCATTCCAGACCAGTATGTAGCTTGGTTGCTACATGGCAAGCCCTCCTGCTTTGCAGCATTGAGGCCCTGAAGTCATTTCCCACCACGGATAGAACATGCATGGCTACTGTATTACTTTACTGTGTTTTTTATTTTTATTTCTCTGTGCAATGTCTGAACTTTAAAATAGTAGAGTCAAATAATATTAATTGAACATGTAAATATATTTTTATCATGGGTCTAGTGTCACTTTGTGTACTTTAAATGTTGTAAGATAAGCTTTTGTCCCCTGAAGTCTATATATGATTGCATTATTGAATATGTAATGGGGGGTTATCAAAACTGGAGCAGACAGAATCTGGAGTGGCTGTGCATAGTAAGCAGGTAAACTTTGTGAATGAAAAATAGAAGTTGATTAGTTGCCATGCACGACTGTTCCAGATTCTGGCTGCTCCAGCTTTGACGCATTCCTCTCGTTATATTTACAGGAAATTGGATTGCACGCGTGGTATCTGCTCTTGGGACTTTGGGAACAGACTTTACTGGTAAATGCTTTTATTATGGCTTCCGGAAACATCACTGTGGTCTGCCAGACTGGATCTGCATCCGGTGGCCTGCAATATGCAGTCAGTACATTTTTAATTGGTTTATTACAAATCACATCATTTGAAAAATCCTAAAGCTGTGTATTTTTATCTAAATGTTCTCCAAAGTGTGTAGTAAGGACAAAGAGCCAACAGACACCTATTCACCTATTGAATAAGTACTTATCAGTATATGACAGGGGTTTCCAAACTGCAGCCCAGGGGTCAGATGTGGCCCTTTGCTTGCTTTTATCTGGCCCCTGAGGCACTATTCCTTTCACTGATCCCAGCAATGGGGCATAATCCCCCCACTGAGACCAGTGAAGAGGCACAATTCCTCCCAATGACACCAACGATGGAGCACAACTCTTCCCACTGACGTCAACGATGGGACACAATTCCTCCCAATGGCACCAATAACGGGGCACAATTCCTCCAAATAACACCAATAATTGGGCCCAATGACACCAATGATGGGGCACAATTCATCCCACTGACACCAAACATGGGGCACAATTCCAGCCACTGACACCAAGGATGGGGCACAACTCTTCCCACTGAAACCAATGATGGGACACAATTTCTCCCAATGACAACAACAATTGGGAACACAACTCCTCCCACTGACACCAACGATGGGGTACAATTCTTCCCAAAGACACTAGCGATGAGGCAGAATTCCACCCAATGACACCAATGATGGGGCACAATTCCACCCAATAACACCAATGATGGGGCACAATTCCTCCACTAATGCCAAAGATGGGGCAATCTTTTTTCCCTGATGTCGGGACCTTTTCTGAAGGACAGTGAACTGGCCCCCTGTTTAGAAAGCTTGGAGACCCCTGGTATATAACATGGTGATCGCATGGAAAGTATCCTAGAGCAATGTTTTTTTTGCAAACCCTGTGGACTGTGGACTTTCATTGCCAAATGATTTTGTAGCACATGGAATGATAATGGGATAATTGGAAGCCTTCATTAATATTGCTGTGCGTCAGGAGGTTTCCAGTGTACTTCCCATGCACATGGGTGACCTGATATACCAACAATGGGGTACAATTCTTCCCAAAGATACTAGCGATGGGGCAGAATTCCACCCAATGACACCAATGATGGGGCACAATTCCACCCAATAACACCAATGATGGGGCACAATTCCTCCACTAATGCCAAAGATGGGGCAATCTTGTTTTCCCTGATGTCGGGACCTTTTCTGAAGGACAGTGAACTGGCCCCCTGTTTAGAAAGCTTGGAGACCCCTGGTATATAACATGGTGATCGCATGGAAAGTATCCTAGAGCAATGTTTTTTTTGCAAACCCTGTGGACTGTGGACTTTCATTGCCAAATGATTTTGTAGCACATGGAATGATAATGGGATAATTGGAAGCCTTCATTAATATTGCTGTGCATCAGGAGGTTTCCAGTGTACTTCCCATGCACATGGGTGACCTGATATGTGATGGGTTTTAGAGCTCTATGATTCTAGTATATCACATATCCAGAAGAATTGGGATTACACGTGCTCCCTTTACCCCATTCACTATATCTGGTCTCCCACAGTACACAGAACCTGGAAATGCAATTTTTTTAGTAAATATAAACTGCTAAATACCTTTTCTCATCAGCAGTAAATAACAGTCTTGTGACTTCTATCAGTGTCTGGCACTGGTTAAAGCTTGTAGGAAGAGTTTTCATTCTGCTCCGACTGTCTTATGAGGCTGCATGACCCCTGACTCTGTCAGGACAGTGCGGGATGGCCCTGTGCTGATCACATGCACCCTCCCACACAAAAAAAAAATATTTCTAGCAATACACACCAAACTGAGCATGTGCAGAGTGCCCCCAAGCAGTGGCACAGCTAGTGGTATATTTTGTTTGGGGGGGAGGAGGGGCGGCAGTCTGTCCCCTACCAACACCCCAGCAGTCGGCGCACTTACCCCATCTAGGTTATGGCTTCCTCCTTCCTCAGCTTCACAGTGGCGCAGCTTCCCCTGCCTCTCCTCCCTCCTCCTCGGGGGGCCAATAGGATCTCAGGACCCGCTTCCTGAGCCGGGATTGGCCGGGAGGAGAAGTAGGAAGACAATAGCGAATATTAATTTGTTATTGTCACACAAGTGGGTGGGCTCGGGTCGCAGAGCCCATCCTTTTTTTTGTATGCCAATTAGAGTCTCATGGTCTAATCATGTGCTTCTAAAAAAATTGGAATCCATGTGTTCGGCACCCTGCATGTAATTTAGGTGCCGAACGCATGGATTAGGGGGGCAGTGCCCCTGTGCCCTGTATGGACGGGCCGCCTCTGCCCCCAAGGCTCTGTTCTATCAGCAGATGGATTGGGGACAGTGGAAGAAGGGGAGGTTCAGAGAAGACAGGATCAAACAGCCTTTCTACACAATGCGTAGGTTTAACCCCTTCGTTTACACAGTGAGTATAACAAGCGTGCTATTCTGCATTAACAGACTGATTTTACGGTTGTGGGTTTAGTAACACTTTAAAAAAAGAAAGCCTAAAAAAGAAAATAGATACAGCCATCCCATGTAAGTATTTGGTAAGCTGCAATATAATAAATGTCTGCTTTTGGGGTTAATACTGCTTTAAATGTATTTTCATTTGTCCTACAGAAAGGAGATAACCGGCATCTATAAAAGGGGTGTTTTTCAGGGCGTTATTTAGAACGTGATGCCTTTGTTGCCATGGGAACCACACAAGCTACCCCCAAGGCTTTGTGTAGCAAATTAATGGTGCAGTTTTGTCATTTACATAAACTGATAGAACTGATAGTGTGTATTTAGAAAATAGATGATCCATTATTTATAAAGCTGTCTGTGGAAATCTGGGAGCTGTGCTGCCATCATGGGTTGCTTTCCTGGGCAGGATTAAGACGTATCAGATGAACCCAGATGGCTTTGGAGAAAATGAATTTGTTTCAGTTTCATCCCAGAAATATTTGATTATATTGTGTGAATGTCTGTAGTGTGTGAATAAGACATGGCCTCGGAGTATCAGAAAAAAAATCTATTGACCTCCTGTGGGATCGGGACATCTTAGGAGATATTGATGCTAATAACAGTAACCTTGGAGAGTGTCTGCCATCTGATTGGCTGATACACTCAGGGGACGAATGGCTGTCAGACGCCATTAACTTTTTCCTTGCCAGAAATTATGGGAAGCATTCTTTTTCAAGACAACAGACGTATTGAGATGATTGATGCCTAAAAATAATGCGTTTTTATGTTATATATTCCTTGTATTGTTAAATTCCCCCAAGAAGCTGAATAATAAGGACAAATAAGGTTCCTAGCTCCTATATCATCCCAAAAATGTATACAGGCAGGATGGGTAGGAATGAAAGTTCTACGGCATCAAAAGGGACATGGCACAATAAGTTTACCTGCATCATGAACAGACAATGAACAGTCTCTTGCTTGTTTTTTTTAGGGGATTAAACTTGGATGGGGAAAAGAGACATGGGATGCCCAGATAATGAATACTTCTCAATGAAATCAATGTTGGTTGAGTCTAGATTTGACATTCTCTTCCTCTGCACATCTCCTCCGGCACACTACTTAAAGCGGTGTTCCGGCCGAAATTATACTTTTTAAATAAAAATACCCCTATAATACACAAGCTTAATGTATTCTAGTAAAGTTAGTCTGTAAACTAAGGTCTGTTTTGTTAGTTTTTAGCAGTAGTTTGTTATTTTATAAACTTGCAGCAGGCCGTGGCCATCTTAAGTGTGGGCATCTGAAGCCAGACTGTATTTCTTCCTGGATCTCATCCTTGCAGATCTCGTACATGCTCAGTGCAGCATAAGCAGTGTAATAGGTTTCAGGTCAGGTTTCCATAGCAACGGCAGTTTGAGAGGAAGTTGCTGCTCCTTCCCAGGAGGCATTGCAAACAGGAAATGATGCGATGGGCCGCTGCCAGGGAGGAGGAAGTGAAAAATGAATACAGCAGATATACAGTCTGTGCTGAAAAAAAAATTAAAAAAATATCCAATTTGTTTACAGTGCACAGTTTAGTGAGGGATGCTGAAGAGTTGTAAAAGTGGGTGGAACTCCACTTTAAGATCACTTGCTTCACTTCACTGTCCAAATCTAGGTTCCTGTCTCCATTAGCACACGACTATTGCGCGGTCATGCAATTTTGTAACCAAAGAAATTTGCGTCCTTTTCTTCCCACAAATAGAGCTTTCTTTTGATATTTGATTGCCTCTGTGATTTTTATTTTTTATATGCAATTTTTTTTTCTTTGTTATAAAAAAAATCTAATAAACTCAATTTTAGTCAAACATTTGGGCCAAAATGTATTCAGCCACATGTCTTTAGTAAAAAAAATGCCAATAAGCGTATATTTATTGGTTTGCGCAAAAGTTATAGCGTCTACAAACTAGAGTACATTTTCTGGAATTTACACCGCTTTTAATTTATGACTGCCTATTTCATTTCTTGAGGTGCTAAAATGGCAGAGAAGTACAAAACCCCCCCAAATGACCCCATTTTGGAAAGTAGACACCCCAAGCTATTTGCTGAGAGGCATGTTGAGCCCATTGAATATTTTTTTTTTTAGTCCCAAGTGATTGAATAAAGACAAAAATAAAAAAGATTTTTTTTTTTTTTCAAAAAGTTGTCACTAAATGATATATTGCTCACACATGCCATAGTTATATGTGGAATTGCACCCCAAAATACATTTTGCTGCTTCTCCTGAGTATGGGGATACCACATGTGTGGGACTTTTTGGGAGCCTAGCCGCGTACGGGGCCCCGAAACCCAAGCACCGCCTTCAGGATTTCTAAGGGTGCAAATTTTTGATTTCACTCCTCACTACCTATCACCGTTTCGAAGGCCATAAAATGCCAAAATAGCACAAAACCCCCCAAATGACCCCATTTTGGAAAGTAGACACCCCAAGCTATTTGTTGAGAGGCATGGTGAGTATTTTACAGCTCTCATTTGTTTTTGAAAATGAATAAAGTAAAGAAAAAAAAAAAAATTTTTTTCTTTTTTCAATTTTCAAAACTTTGTGACAAAAAGCGAGATCTGCAAAATACTCACAATACCTCTCAGCAAATAGCTTGGGGTGTCTACTTTCCAAAATGGGGTCATTTTGGGGGGTTTTATGCCATCTGGGCATTCCATGGCCTCCGAAACTGTGATTGGCAGTGAGAAGTGAAATAAAAAAATTACACCCTTAGAAAGCCTGAAGGCGGTGATTGGTTTTTGGGGTTCCGTACGCAGCTAGGCTCCCAAAAAGTCCCACACATGTGGTATCCCCGTACTCAGGAGAAGCAACAGAATGTATTTTGGGTGTATTTCCACATATGCCCATGACATGTTTGAGCAATATATCATTTAGTGACAACTTTTTGTAAAAAAAAATATATATATTTTTTTTTTTTTTCATTATTCAATCTCTTGGGACAAAAAAAAAAAATATTTAATGGGCTCAACATTGCTCTCAGCAAATAGCTTGGGGTGTCTACTTTCCAAAATGGGGTCATTTGGGGGGGGTTTGAACTGTCCTGGCATTTTATGCACAACATTTAGAAGCCTATGTCACACGTCACCCACTCTTCTAACCACTTGTAGACAAAGCCCTTTCTGACACTTTTTGTTTACATGAAAACATATTTTTTTTTTGCAAGAAAATTACGTTGAACCCCCAAACACTATATATATTGTTAAAGCAAAGGCCCTACAGATTAAAATGGTGGGTGTTGCATTTTTTTTTTCCACACAGTATTTGCGCAGCGATTTTTCAAACGCATTTTTTGTGGAAAAAATACACTTTTTTTTATTTTAATGCACTAAAACACACTATATTGCTCAAATTTTTGATGAAATAAAAAATATGATCTTAGGCCGAGTACATGGATACCAAACACGACATGCTTTAAAATTGCGCACAAACACGCAGTGGCGACAAACTACATACATTTTTAAAAGCCTTTAAAAGCCTTTACATGATACCACATTAGATTCACGGAGGAGGTCTACTGCTAAAATTACTGCCCTCGATCTGACCTTCGCGGTGATACCTCACATGCATGGTGCAATTGCTGTTTACATATGACGCCAGACCAACGCTTGTGTACGCCTTTGCGCAAGAGAAGGGGGGGCAGGGTGCTTTTTTTTTTTTTTTTTTTTTTTTTTTTTTTTTATTTATTTAGCTTTTTTATTTTATTTTTAAACTGTTCCTTCCATTTTTTTTCTTTGTTATGATTTTTATTGTTATCTCAGGGAATGTAAATATCCCCTATGATAGCAATAGGCAGTGACAGGTACTCTTTTTTTGAAAAAATTGGGGTCTATTAGACCCTAGATCTTTCCTCTGCCCTCAAAGCATCTGACCACACCAAGATTGGTGTGATAAAAATGCTTTCCCAATTTCCCAATGGCGCGGTTTATATCCGGGAGGGGGGACATTCCCTCCCACTGCTTGTAAAAGCAGTCTAGAGGCTAATTACCCGCTAGAATTGCTTTTACATGAAAGCCGATCACTGGCTGAAAAGAATGATACCAAGATGATACCTAAACCTGCAGGCATCATTCTGGTATAACCATTCAAAGTCCAGCAACATACTGGACATATATTGTAATCTTTTTTTTTTTCATGCAGCCTCTTGGCTGAACGAAAAAAAGAGATTGATTGGTGGGTATGCCCACCATTAGAATACCTCCCTTCATCCACCCACTTCTAATGATGGGCATACATGCACCATTTATATATGCCGATGCATGGGGGCATCCTCCCGCAAAAGTTATGCCGTGTACACACGGTCGGAATTTCGACCGTATGTACGTGGCATTAGGAGCCAATCGCTCCCCCCCCCTGCTGCCCCCATGCTTCGGCATATATGCTCTTTTTTTTAACTGTGGTGGTGAAATCACCTCCTACAGCGTTGGAGTCGCGGCTTTATGTATCGTGGGAGCAAACGCTGTTGCTGTCAAGATAAATAAATCCGCGTTGCAACTGAATGGCGCACCTGAAAACAAAAAAAATGCTCAACACTAAAACACACAGTAAACAAAATTACATACCTGAAAAGCAAGCATGATAAAACATAATAAAACATAATAAAACATAATAAAACATTGCAGAATAGAATGGAGTAAAAAAAGAGCAACAATAGAGAGAGAATAGAGTGAGAGAGAGAACAATAAAACGACAACTATTTTATTTTTTTTTATTTTTTTGAGATTCACAGGTAAAAAAGCTCCTGACTGAAGCGACTGAATCAAAACGCTACCACAAAAAAAATGTTAGCGATCGCAGGGATCAGGCCTGACTCTGCGAACGCTGCAGTTATGTGTGCTTAGTGTTTTGTAAGTGACAGTGATCGATCGATACTGCACTTGGGTGGGCTGGGCTGGGCGGAGGGGGAAAACGCAGGTGCTAGCAGGTATCTGGGCTGATCCCGCTAACAATGCGTTTTTTTTTGGAACCCTAAACTGCTGGGACGCTAGTATAGATCTGATCAGATCAGATATTGATCTGTTCAGATACTGTGCCACTAAGGGAGGTGTATGCTTTGTGCGTGGGTGTTTGCGGTACTGGCACTAACCTGGGGCGACGCAGACCTTATTTGACCCTAAAACCTAATTGATATCACCCGCCGGGCGATCAGGGGGTTAAACCGTTATTGGGTAATAAATGGCGGGTGCCCTGACAGTATAAAAAACAAGCTAACTAACCAGCGTCACCCGTAACAGTAATACAAAAAAAAACTGGTTACCTAGCGACACTAATGCAGCGATCAGAAAAACGATCGCTTAGTGACACTGGCAAAAGGGGGTGAAAGGGTTAACTAGGGGCAATCAGGGGGTTAAACCTTTATTAGGTAATATATGGGGGTACCTGACGCTATATAAAAACCTGACGGGGAACCTAAATAACGAAATAACTAACTGGCTAACCAGCGTCACCAGTGACAGTTATACAGTGATCACTGGTGAAAGGGTTAACTCTAGGGGCAATCAGGGGGTTAAAACCTTTATTTAGGTTGTAATATGGGGGTACCTGACCTATAAACCTATTTATGAACCTATATAAACATGGCGGTTACCTAAAAAAAAAAAATGGTTACCTAGCGACACTAATGCAGCGATCAGAAAAACGATCGCTTAGTGACACTGGCAAAAGGGGGTGAAAGGGTTAACTAGGGGCAATCAGGGGGTTAAAACCTTTATTAGGTAATATATGGGGGTACCTGACGCTATATAAAAACCTGACGGGGAACCTAAATAACGAAATAACTAACTGGCTAACCAGCGTCACCAGTGACAGTTATACTGTGATCACTGGTGAAAGGGTTAACTCTAGGGGCAATCAGGGGGTTAAAACCTTTATTTAGGTTGTAATATGGGGGTACCTGACCTATAAACCTATTTATGAACCTATATAAACATGGCGGTTACCTAAAAAAAAAAAATGGTTACCTAGCGACAGCAGTGACACTAATACAGCGATCAGAAAAACGATCGCTTAGTGACACTGGCAAAAGGGGGTGAAAGGGTTACCTGGGGGGCAATCAAGGGGTTAAACCTTTATTAGGGGGGGGTGGGGGGCTACCTTGGACCTAAAACTAACTGCCCTGACAGTTATTACAGTCACACTGACACTAAATGCAGTGATCAGTAAAAAAATGATCACTGCAATTAGTGACACTGTGACTGGGGGGGGGAGGGGGTGATCTGGGGGGTGATCAGGGGGTGACAGGGGGGTGTTTTGTGTGCCTATGTGTACAGGGGGCGGTCGGCAAGTGGTTAATAGCTCATTACAGGCGCAATCCCCTTTGAGGTAGCAACTGTTTTAGTAGAGAACAATAAATGTGCTAACTGGCACTTGGTGGACTACTGATCCCAGCACATCCAATGCAAATCCTGCCAGCCCTCGTGGCTGCAACGACTCCAAAACAACACCACAGTCTCTCCCTCTGGTTCCACATCCAAATCCTTGCATGTTTCTTCCAGAGCTTCTCACTGTGCTTCTCACTCACCGACCCCGGCATGGATCCCTCCTGAATGACTTGCCTGGCAGTGCTCCCAACTGTCCTCTTTCCTGCTTCTGTTCCAGGACACCTCTCAATGACTGTGTAGAGAGAGGCTCCCTCCCAGCTCCCGAGCTCTAGGCCTGAGTTCACCCCCCCCCCCAAGAAAGGGGGTCCCTCAGACCACAACAGTCTAACACTCCATAATTCAGTTCTTCCACCCGACAACTCCTCCCACAGCAGGCTGACCATGGGTGTATATATAGGAGGCCTGCCCCTTGCCAATCCTTGTTGGGGATTGGTCAGGGCTCCCACATACACCCCATGTCACTCCAGCTCTCTGCCCTGACTCTTTTCCAGAACCTTCTGAAAACCAGAGGAGGTGCCCAAGAGCTTAAAGTGGAGTTCCACCCACTTTTACAACTCTTCAGCATTCCTCACTAAACTGTGCACTGTAAACGAATTGGATATTTTTTTTTTCTCAGCACCTACTGTATATCTGCTGTATTCATTTTTCACTTCCTCCTCCCTGGCCGTGGCCCATCGCATCATGTCCTGTTTGCAATGCCTCCTGGGAAGGGGCAGCAACTTCCTCTGACACTGCCGTTGCTATGGAAACCTGACCTGAAACCTATTACACTGCTTGTGCTGCACTGAGCATGTGCGAGATCTGCAAGGATGAGATCCAGGAAGAAATACAGTCTGGCTTCAGATGCCCACACTTAAGATGGCCACGGCCTGCTGTAAGTCTATAAAATAACAAACTACTGCTATAAACTAACAAAACAGACCTTAGTTTATAGACTAACTTTACTAGAATACATTAAACTTGTGTATTATAGGGGTATTTTTATTTAAAAAGTATAATTTCGGCCAGAACACCGCTTTAAGCACATGTCAGTCACCTGCTGCTACACTAAACCACTCCCCTGCCCCCAGATCAAAACAAACAGGCCTAGCTCACAGCATAGGCCTGCCTAAATTTACCTGCACTGACAGTACAAAACAAACCTACTACTCTAGCACCTACCAACCTGAGGTAGAGGGTGCTACAGATGTATAAATATAATGTACTGGCTGTAGTGATATTATTTACCCCCTTCACACCTAAGGGTAAAACAAATCTTAATACTTAAGCTCAATGTTGCAATTTTGACATGTGTTGGTATAACTGTACATATCATCACAACTACTTTGTGCATCCAGGTGGATTATACCTTGTTTTTTTCTCAGGACAAATTGGGCTTTCATTTGGTAGTAAATAGTTATGGATATCTTCTGATTTTTTTTGTATTTATTATCAAAGGAAATCCAGCCCAAATAAGTAAAAAATATATATATTTTTTTATTTAGCTGTATATTTCTTGTTACTACCATAACCTACCACTAAAGAACGACCCAAAATAATTTTCCCTGCTCCTGACGATTACAACAATGCCACATGTGTATGCTATTTGTTATTTGTACCTGTAGTAAAGCCTAGAAGCAAGCAACAGTTTTCTTTTTTCTTTTTTTTTTGTCCTACCTCAAAGATACCAACACTAATTGACACTGATGCTAATAAAAAAAGAATGAAAAAAAAAAAAATCCTGTTCAAAGTATACTGACCTTTGACCCTAACCTTAACCCTTACTTGACCCAAACACTAACCCGGGTATTGACTTAGATCAAACCTTGATCTAGTTATTTTTTATTACATTTTAATTTATTTTACATTTAAAAAAAAATAACTACTTTTGTTTTCGTTCTGCAAGGAATCAGGAAGATACACTGTATCCTTCTCCATTTACAGAAAGAACAAAAACACAGGGGCGGGCTTCACAGTGACTGATCACTGTGGTAGCCAGTCAGAGGCAGCGATCAGGTGACCCAGAATCAGGAGATCCGGGTGCCGATCGTTAGTACAGGTCCTGGGGCTCTCGGTAAGACCCTGGTCTCTGTGCTGGGAGCGCCCCGCATGGCTTCTCCCAGCACAAAGTGAGAAACACATATTTGTGGCCCCACGTAAAAAAACAAATAACAAAACAAAAAAACAGTGCAGTGAGGCCCCATATATGTGTTATGTCGGCGTGAAGGAGTTAAGTGGTTGTAAACCCTTACATATACCCAGTGAAGTACTGACCTCAAGTGATACACAGACATGGAACAAATCCTCCTACATACGTTGTACCTGTTTATTTGCAGCCATTTGTCCTATACAGTCTTGAAAAACTTGCATGATTTTTTACAGACTTACAGACACAAAGCAAGAGGCGGGGAGCTGCAGTTACACACTGTACAAGAGCTCTGAGAGCTGATTGGAGGGAAAGGACACCCCCCCCCCCCCCAATCACACAGCACACAAGAACAGAGTTGAGGCTGTCGATCATAGATTGACCCCTCCCCTATCACCTTTTTTCTCTTTGTGTCAGGAAAACTTGTCAGAAGTGACTCATGCTGATAGCAGAGGAAAGAGACAGCAGAGAGAAATGACACGTAGGGGTTGATTTACTAAGGGCAAATAGACTGTGCGCCTTGCAAAGTGCAGTTGCCCTCTTCAAATGTAGTTGCTCCAAAGCTTGGCCCCAGATCTCACGTTTGAGAGGTCATGTCATGCTTTTTTTCTATTACAAGGGATGTTTACATATTTTTTAAAAGGACAGTGTAAAAATAAAAAAATGAAAAGGTAAAATAAATTTTAAAAAAAACTTTTTTTTAAAGTGCTCCGTCCCGCTGAGCTTGTGCGCAGAAGCAAACACATACGTAAATCGTGCCTGCATATGAAAAAGGTGTTCCATCCACACATGTGAGGCATCGCCGTGATCGCTAGAGCGAGAACAATAATTCTTGCACTAGACCTCCTCTGTAACTCAAAACTGCTAACCTGTAGAAATTTTTAAACGTCGCCAATGGAGATTTTTAATTGCCAAAGTTTGTCGCCATTCCACGAGCGGGCGTAATTTTGAAGACATTATCTTACACAATATAAAAAAAAATTGGGCTAACTTGTATAAGACATTTTTTTTCTAAAACAATTGTGCTAGTAAGACCGCTGCATAAATTTGGTGTGACATAAAGTATTGCAATAAACGCCATTTTATTCTCTGGGGTTTCTGAAAAAAAATATATAATGTTTCGGGTTTCTAGCAAAAAAAATTATTTTAACTTGTAAACAATAAATCTCAAGACAAGGCTCGGGGCTGAAGTGGTTGTATACACTTTTGTTAAATTTGTACCTACAGGTAAGCCTATAATAAGGATTACCTACATTTTCTAAACCTGTATGGTTTAGGAGATATTCACTTTGCATGTCAGCGGCGCCTGCGCTGTGATGGCCGACGCTGACGCAGGCGCTGCCGGACCTTGCCGGAAAGGAGACTCCTGCGTGCTTGCACGGGAGTGACGCCATCGCGGCTTCGGCAACTCACAGCGCCAGAGCCGCGAACCCGGAAAACATGCCGAGGGTAACATGTCAGCTCCCTCGACGGTGACCGGGATCAGATGCCGACGCCTCGTTCTAAGGTAAGTATTTCATAATGAGCTAGTATGCGGTGCATACTAACTCATTATGCCTTTGCTTTACAGGTTTTAAAAAAAAAAAATATATATATTTATATATTTTTTTGTGCGGGCATACAATCGCTTTTAACAGCATTGCTTTGTTTAGGTGACACCAATAACAAATGAAGCATATGGAAATAGTTCATGTTATTGACATAACATTTATTTAATGCACTTGCATATAAAACAAGTTCTTTTTGTCTGAAGTGAGTTATGAGTTGGATGGACGCGGTCGTAGGGTGGCTGACAAAGCTAAGTAACCATGGTTTACATCGCAGTAATGCTTGAATTGGGCACTATCCCAAACAGGTCTGGGCTCACTTCTTTCTCTTTTGTTACACAAGATTGAAAGTTTCCACTAACACATTAGTATGTAACAAAATGAGGCCTGATCTGGCTGTTAATGTTGTTTGGGTTACTTCACTTTTGTCACTTTTATTTCCTAGAAGAAAACCTTTGTGGACAGATCTATCTATCTATCTATCTATCTATCTATCTATCTATCTATCTATCTATCTATCTATCTATCTATCTATCTATCTATCTATCTATCTATCTATCCTGATTAACACTTAGACCTCATGCACACTGGACTTTTTTGAATGTTTTTCCAGCAGCTGTTTTTGGCTTCAGACGTTTTTTTCTACAGTCATTAACCACTTCCGGACCGCCACACGCCGATATACGTCCTTACTTTGAAGAGGAATATCATTCTTATTGAGGCAGCTAGCTGTCATAACTCCAGTATCCTCTTCTTCGGCCGGCGGTCCGGTTTCCAATAATAGTGGTCTCTACTTACTGGTGCCCTCCACCGCTTACCGGAGCCGTCGGAGGAGGCGATCGGATGCTCTTCCTTGCTGGGTTTGGAGACGAGTGAGGGAAAGATAGCTCTTAAAGGGCCATTTTTTTTATTGCATTTTAGTGTAAATATGAGATCTGAGGTCTTTTTGACCCCAGATCTCATATTTATGCTTTTTTTTTTCTATTACAAGGATTGTTTACATTCCTTGTAATAGGAATAAAAGTGACACTTTTTTTCTTTTTTTTTTAAAAAGAACAGTGTAAAAATAAAAGGTAAAATAAAAAAAAATAAAAAAAACATTTTTAAACGTGCCCCATCCTGTAGTAGCGCTGAAAACAGTGTTCAAACCGCATGTGAGGTATCACCGCGATCGGTAGAGCAAGAGCAATAATTCTAGCCCCTCCTCTGTAACTCAAAACATGCAACCTGTAGAATTTTTTTAAATGTCGCCTATGGAGATTTTTTTTAGGGTAAAAGTTTGTTGCCATTCCACGAGTGGGCGCAATTTTGAACCGTGATATGTTGGGTATCAATTTACTCGGCGTAACATTATCTTTCACAATTTAAAAAAAATGGGTTAACTTAACTGTTATCTTATCTTTTAATTCAAAAAAGTGTATTTTTTTCCAAAAAAAAGTGCGCTTTGTGACAGAAAGTATTGCAACAAACACCATTTTATTCTCTAGGGTGTACTTACTGCAAAGCTACTGGCGTTTTTTTATAACGTTATTTTAACGTGCAGTGTGCATGAGGCCTTAGGCTTTATTCAGATAAGGGTTCACACCCTTTCTGTGCGCAGGCCGCATTTCTTTATTGTGCCTGCATCCCCCCCAAGCTGCACGCAGGCAGCCCTTTATGGGTGAATGCTTATACAGTGGCTGCACAGACACAGCCATATGTCAAAGTTTGACATATATGCAGGAGCGAGTGCACGGATCAGAACGCACCCTGCCAGCGCACTTCAGCTCTGTACTGCAACTGTATGTGTATGGGTTCATTGATTGACAGAGCCGCTTTCAATCACTGGTTTTTGCTCTGTGTCCCTTTTGCGCTGGCTGCATGTGTGGCATTCATAATGGCTGCATGTAGATTAGTAGGAGAGAATAGGAGTGTGCACTTCTCTGAGATTAACACAGGACTCTTGCACATGTTCGGTGCTGAAAATGGCGCATGCGCGCTATATGGTTATCGTGTGCTCCTTGCGAACAGTTGGCACCCCCGTAGTCAAAAAGAAAATGGAGAAAGTGGAAGACGAATGCTCAGTGTTCAATCAGTGGGAAAAGTGATAGCGACAGTCTTCTGGGATTGCGAAGGTGTGTATCAGCAGTGCAGAAAACTATCGCCATAAGTTTGCCCATTGATGAAACACTCCACGGCTTCTTCTTCCACTTTCTTCATTTTCAACTCAACGCATGCGCCATTTTTAGCACCAAACACCTGGAAGAGGGGCTTGGTGTGGTGATGAAGTTTCTTGTCTGTGTGGTCACTTATTCTATGTCGGGGACTTTTGGGATGCCCTTTTTAACCACTTCAGCCCCGGAAGGTTTTCCCCCTTCCTGACTAGAGCACTTTTTACAATTTGGCACTGCGTCGCTTTAACTGCTAATTGCGTGGTCATGCAATGCTGTACCCAAACAAAATTTGCGGCCTTTTTTTCCCACAAATAGAGATTTCTTTTGGTGCTATTTGATCACCTCTGCGGTTTTTATTTTTTGTGATATACACAAAAAAAGAGTGACAATATTGAAAAAAAAAACTATATTTTTTACAATAAATAAGCGTATATTGATTGGTTTGTGCAAAAGTTATAGCGTCTACAAACTATGGGAAAGATTTATGGCATTTTTATTTTATACTAGTAATGTCGGTGATCTGCGATTTTTATAGCGGTAATGCGGCGGACAGATTGGACACTTTTGACACATTTGTGGGACCATTGACATTTATACAGCGAACAGTGCTATAAAAATGCACTGATTACTGTGTAAATGTCACTGTCAGGGAAGAGGTTAACACTAGGTGGCGATCAAGAGGTTAAATGTGTGTTCTAACTGTATGGGGATAGGTCCTACTTACTAGGAACAAACGACATGTCTCCTCTCCTCTGACAGCACAGGGATTTGTGCGTTTACACACACAAATCCCTGTGCTGGCGCTCGTGCATGCGATTGCTCGTGGCCACTGGGGATCACGACCGCTGGCAACGTGCATCGGGTCCCCGCCGTGCAGCATGCATGCACCCTCTGGCGGCTCTTAAAGGAACCCTGTATATATACAGGGTTTTGCGCAGCGGTGTTATTGTGCCGCAGTATATGTACGCAAGCCGGTCAGGAACCGGTTAAAGAAGAAAGCTGATTAAAGCCGAATTCCAGGGATTAAGCTTCTTTGTAAAAAGTGAAGGTACACTATTAAAAAGTTGTGATGAAGTCCCTTCTTTTTACTTGCGCCTACAGGTAAGCTTACAATCAGGCTTACCTGAAGGTACAATGAATATCTCCTAAACGTGCACCATTTTGGAGATATTCACATCGGCGATAGCCAATGATGTCACCCTTGCATTCGCAGTGGCGCTCTACATTCAGGGCACACATTTATGCAGTTGAATGCAGAGCGCTGTGGCCAGTGACGCCATCGCGGCTCCGGACATTCAAGCTGCCAGAGTCCCCGAATCCAGGTGAAAGATCAGGGGGAGGATGGAAAGGCCAAAGGATCATTGACAGCGCTGTGCTGGAGGGCTCGGTGTGAATATAAGTATGCAGTATGCAGTGCATACTAGCACATTATGGCTTAAACCTGCCGAGGACCCAATTTTTTTCTTTTTTTTGGTGGTTTACTACTGCTTTAAGTCCAAGGAAGTGCATTACATCTCCTGGGCTTAGCTCTGTTATTTGCATCTAACAGTTTTATTGCACTCTTGGAAGATGGCTAAAGCTGTATTCAGGTCTAAGCATCTTCAAAATTAGAGTCAGTATAGCTGCTATGCTGGCCCCTCCCCTCCTCATGCCCAATCACAGAAGCCTTTTTTATTATGTGAACGTATCCACAAAATGTAAAGGCTTCTCTGAATGGGCATGGGGGGGGGGTGGGGGGGGCATAGCTGCTCTGTGTGCCTCTATCTCCTCTCTCACAGCACAGAGTGTCAGTGTATGCTCCAACATAGCCACAAACCTGCGTATGCGATACATACTAGCACATTATGCCATTGTCTTGCAGGTTTTTTTTTTCTAATAAAGTAACAAACATGTCATACTTACCTGCTCCGTTGCAGTGGTTTTGCACAGAACAGCCCAGCTCCTCCTCTTCCCTGGCTGGAGCTCCTGGCTTCTTCCTCTTGTCGAGTGCCCCCACAGCATGCAGCTTGCTATGGGCGCACCCGAGCCAAGCTACAGCTCTGTTTATCCATTCAGACACGGAGCTGCGGTTTGGCCCCTGAGTACTGAGTTTGACAGCAGCGGGAGACAATGGCGCTGCTTCTGTGTCTCAGCCATTCAGGAGAGTGAGTCCCGGACGGCCGATTCGCTCCTGAAGATTGCTGGACAGAGATGGGGCTCAGGTAGATGCTATAACTTTTGCGAAAACCCTCAATATACGCTTATTGCGTTTTTTTTATTTATTTATTTATTTTACCAAAAATATGTAGAAGAATACATATCGTCCTAAACTGAGGAAAAAAATGTATATATTTTTGGGGGATATTTATTATAGCAAAAAGTAAAAAATATTGTGTTTTTTTTTCAAAATTGTTGCTATTTTTTTGTTTATAGCACAAAAAATAAATATCGCAGAGGTGATCAAATACCATCAAAAGAAAGCGCTATTTGTAGGAAAAAAAAGGACGTCAATTTTGTTTGGGTGCAATGTCTCACCACTGCGCAGTTAAAGCGGCACAGTGCCAAATCGCAAAAAGTGCTCTGGTCAGGAAGGGGGTAAAATCTCCCAGGGCTGAAGCAGTTAATGTATGTAAAAAAAAACTCAAATAGACTATGCAATTAACCTTGCTGTACAACTGAAGTAATAAAAAGCTTGTAAAAGATAATCTACCTAGACATTGTACAGTCTTTAGATGAGCATGCTGATGACCTTGTACTGAAGGATGAGGTGCATAAAAGCACAATCAGTGTCCTACATTACAAAGCATTACAAAGCAGGAAGAACAGCCAGCATATATAAGGAGAAATCTTATCCATGCAGATCATTTCAAACCATAAATATGAGCCTGAGAGGAGAAAGGCACCTCCTGGGGGAGAATGGGGCATTCGGGAATATGTGTGGAACACTCGGGATTGAAGGATGCAAAACTAAAACACAGTCACATGTAGTAAGTGGAAGCAGTGTACATATGGCTCAGTTTGCAGTGCAGTTGGCGTTCTCTATATATAGGATTTACAGTAAGCTCACCTCACACCCTTACAGACTTTAAAGTAGAACTAAAGGCACAACCTTTTTTTTTTTCATTGGATAGAGGGATTTGAATATCTGTCAGGTTTTTATTTCTGTCTGTGTCCCGTTTAGGGAGATTCCCCCTCCCTATTTGTTCTGTTTACCATTATCACTGAAAAGTGAAAGAAAATTAAAAGATTTCAGAGGTCTCCACAGGATAAGAGGGGAAATCTTTCAATGGGGACAATATCTGGTGACTATTGCTTTCATGTTGGAGGGATTTCTCTCACTTCCTGTTGTGACTATGGGGCAGGAAGGGAAGGAATATCTCACCAATGGGACACAGATGAGGAAAAAAAAATCTGTCGGGTTATAACCTTCTCCTACTTTATCCAAAGTAATAAAATGTTTCACCTTCTAGTTTAAGAAAATTGGTACATTTTACATCTGTATTGGGCATTCTTTTCTAGAGTTTTCCAGTATTCTTTTTTTTTTTACCAATAATTTTTATTGAAGATTTTACAGATAACAGATATCAAAAAACATAAGAACATTCGTAAACAGTAGCAACTGTTGAGATCTAACAATGGGTGATTCATACATTTAGGTACATAAGACAAAGTGAGGTGTGGTCATATAAGACCATTCCAAATAGTGATTGCCATATTAGTCATCAGGGACCAGGTTAGGCATGTAATCTGGTACCCTCCCGACACTAGACATGTGCTCCGTCAATAAATTTATTTTGCACCGTTCTGTTTCGTATTGAAATTAATTTGAATTTCGTAATTCGTGCCTGAAATTCAATTTGGATTAGTTCGAAATCCGAATTTGTTAGGTTCGTAAACTTTTCATAACAATTACAAATGTTTGTTATGATGAATTTAACATTATGAGGGGCTCCCACCATCCCTGTGCTGGGCTGACTTCCTGTTTTTTTTTACTTCATCATAACGAATAATCGTAATTAACGAACATTCTTATTTTGTCCAATTCTGAATCTCCCACTTGTCCAATTCTGAATTCTGGAACCAGTACCAGTCTCCCACTCCCATATTAAAAAAGATGATTTTCCCAACCCTCACTCAGCAGCAATAGAAAACCTCTGATTGGTCAACAAAACACCAGTCAGGTTTCCGTTGTAACGAAATTTAGATCCAAAATTCGTAAACGAAATTTCGTACAGAATTCAGAAGCATAGCAGTTCGTATTTCGGATCCTCCCGATTGTACAAATTTATGGAAATTATTACAAATTTTCGATTCGTACGAAACTAATCGCACATGTCTACCCGACACCCCATCTGGGATCAAACTGTGTCGGCGGGGGGAGACCACACCTCCCATCCGCTGCTCCTTCCTAAAAGCAAAACAGCTAGTTACGAACTATTAGAAACCAGAATTATAGTGTTGACTCATCTACAGATGTGTTACTGAACAATGTACCAGTCTGTGCTGAGTGTTCTGTAAGTGAACGGTACATAGGTCCCGGTTGAAGGTATGTTTTCATAAATTTCGATCTATCGTGTCCTATGTGCTTAAATACATCTACATGAAATTTATCAGGACACTTAGTTGTCTTGAGTTTTTCAGTATTCTTACCACGACTAATTTATTTATCATCATGAGCCACAGCTTGATGTATTCTATTTTTGCCCTTAATTTGGATAATGGCCGAAACATTATCACTGTGGAATCCGGAGACATAAATATTACATCTGTTTTGTCTCTTCACCTCTAAAAGTGTTAATTAATCTCTGAACAGTGTCTGGTTGTGTTATAACCTCCAGACCATTTTGTTCTATGTTTGCCATCAATTTTTTACTACATTGGTAAAAACAGTCTTTTCCCTCAGTGATCTTTTCCTCTTGAAGGAAAACCTTTCATTTCCATTTACTTCAAACAATTGCTCTTCTATTTCAAAGAGTTTAATGCTTACTTCTTCTTCTGTAAATAAAATCTGATCTCAGATGGTATGTTCATTCTGCTGTTTTTCAAATCATAATAATTTATTTTATCTCTTGTTGTCTCTCTATTTTATTCTATTTATTTTTCCAAACTGTATTTTACCTAAAAAGAAGATCATTTTTATATTGTGCTCCAATTATACAAGTTATCCATTTTCCAGTGAGGTATTCATGTGTTTTTGTTTTTGTTTGTTGCTTAAAGGGTAAGTTCACCTTTACAGAAAAATCTGTAAGGTGAACATACACTGGAGCCCCTCCTCATGCTCCCTGGTCCCACTGACCTGGAGCCCGCCGATCACCTGCTAGGAGACCTCGTATAGCAACATCACCGGTTCGGGGCTTCGAAATCCCCTTGACTTAATCTCCTAAACATATCTCGTCAGGAGGTTTGTATAGGAGCATGCTAACTGTCGGCGCCATCACCAGACCAATCAGAACCCGCATAACCTGTCCTGTCGCCTTAGGCGAAGAGGAATGAAAGCCACAGGGATTTCAAATCCCCGGACTGATAAAACGGTTATACGATCTGTCAGAACGGGTGATCGCTGGACTCCAGGTGCGATGGGAAGGGGATCCAGTGTAAGTTCACCTTACAGATTTTCTGTAAAGGTGAGCTTACACTTTAACGTGGATCTGTATTGCATAGTTAGATTGGTCCAGCTTGGCCCTATCTAAAGCTGGCCATACATGGTTTGAATCCCGTCCGGTTCAGCAGGAACTGGCCAAGATTTGAACCATTAATAAGCAGGCTCAATGTACCAAGTTGATAGATCGATCAACTTGGGTACAACCAGCCTGCTCCCGGCAGGGACAGTGTGGTTGCAGGAAAGAAATGTGCACTGTGTATGGCCTGCCTAAGTATAGCCCAGTGTATGGCCCCTTCCTGCCCTTACATTAGAATCCCGCCTTACATCAGATTTCCCAGTATTCCCAGAGCCAACTTTACATTAGAGTTCACCTTTACAGTACATAAGAGTACACACAGTTTGCCTTACAGTGCAAGCGGGAACTCCTCAGGCCCCGATGTAAAGGGGTATTTTGTGGTGTAAAGGTAAATTCTGGTGTAAGAGGATCTCCGGTCACCAGAGCCCCCCACCCTTACATCAGAGTTTTCAGAGTTCCCCTTGCACTGTAACTCTGCTAACTCGGATGTAGGGGGGGGGGGGCTTTACATCAGGGTCCACAGAGTTCCCCTTTACACCAGAGTCTGCAGAGTGTATACACTAAGGTAAAGGGGTTGAGTGATGTAAGAGGGGAGTGAGGACACTGATATAAGGGGGAAGTTTATATCAGTTTCCCCCCCTACTTTAGGGTCTCCACTCGCCCTTTACATCTGTGACCCTCAATAGAGTGACTGACTAACTGTGTCACACACTAATCTGTAATTGCTATCTATCTCTCCTGATAAACACTTGGGCTTCATTCAGACAAGCATTCACACCCTTTCTGTGCGCAGGCCGCATTCCTCATTGTGCCTGCATCCATCCCGAGCTGCACGCAGGCAGCCCTTTATGGGTGAATGCTTATACAGTGGCTGCACAGACACAGCAATATGTCACAATGTGACATATGTGCAGGAGCGAGTGCACGGATTAGAACGCACCCTACCAGTGCACTTCAGCTCTGTACTGCAACTGTATGTGCAGGGGTTCATTGATTGACAGAGCCGCTTTCAATCACTGGCTTTTGCTCTGTGTCCCTTTCACGCTGGCTGTGTGTGTGGCATTTATAATGGCTGCATGTTGATTAGTAGAAGAGAGCAGGAGTGTGCACTTTACTGAGATTCACACAGGACTCTTGCAGATGTTCGGTGCTGAAAATGGTTATCGTATGCTCCTTGCGAACTGTTGCCCCCCCTCCCCCGTAGTCAAATGGAGAAAGTGGAAGAAGAATGCTCGGAGTGCAGAAGACTATCGCCATAACTTTGCCCATTGGTGGAACACTCTGAGCCTTCTTCTTTCACTTTCTTTCAACTCAACGCATGCGCCATTTTTAGCACCAAACACCTAGAAGTGTGGCTTGGTGTGGTGATGCAGTTTCTTGTCTGTGTGGTCACTTCTGTGTCGTGGACTTTTTCGACCCCCCAATAGAATGACTGAATAACTGTGTCACACACTAATCTGTAAACAACTATTTAATAAAAAACACATTTCAATAGAGCGTACTTACCTCAAAAATGATCCACAGACCCAGAGATTTAGGTTACTAAAGTTATATACACATTTTATGGTGAAAGTTAAGTTTGGCCTGCCCCTCCCAGACCTCCTCATTGGTCAGTGAGGCTGCATATCACTGGGGTGACTAATAAGGAGGCTTGAGAGACAGGAAACTCTAGATTTGCCTGAAACTACTGCCTGTAGCCCTTGATCTTTAAATTGCTTTGGTAAGCAAAAGGTAACCACTGCCTACGCATTTTTCATCCAATGCCAAGTTTGAATTGATCAGGTTTGGAACAGGGTTACTTCTCCATATAGTCAGGGAGTGTTTAGGAATCTTTCTATTGTAATTCTTTATCGATTTCACATAATTGTTATGTGATATGCGCCTTAAATATAAGAATAAACAAAGGGAATTGATCAAACAGATGGAAAAATGATCTTTTAGGAGAATTTGCATTGATCTAGCAAGCATTATCTTTGAAAAAAAGGGGGGGGGGGGGGGGGCACTATACATATTTAAGCTAACTGTAGAAAAAAAGACTTTCAGTCAATAAGTAAATTGCCCATGAACATAATTAAAAAACAAAAAAAACAATCATAATAACCTGGTTAAGGATGTTTATGATAAGAAAATGAGTTTGATGACCTAAGTTTGTTAGAAGTAGTGGTGTTTCCACTACCAATTAGAAAACTCTAGTAATGCTCATTGGCTATAGTTGACTACACATAGGTATTTGCAAGTGATTCAAACAAATAGCAAGCTATGATAATTTGCCAACACTAGCAGTGCTCAATATTGCATTCAAATATTTGGTAATATAGTAGAAAATCTTTATGGGTGCTCAGTAATTGTTTTCTTCCTGGAAAACGGTTCCTGCATCTTGTATGTACAGTGGTAGAGATGGGGAGAAAAATTGGATCCCAGTGGTACAAGCATTAAAAAAGGAACTGGAAAAACCCATCTCTCTGTGCTTTGTAACTTTATGTGGCAGCTGAAAAGAGATAATATGACCTAATTTAATCCTTACTTGTCTACATTCTGCTGCTACTGCACATGGTGGGCTAGCAAGAATACATTTGGCCTCCAAACATTGCACTTTGGTCAGAAAATTATCATTTGTTTTTGGCAAGAATGCTTAAAAATAATTTTGTGGATCCTCTAGACCAGTTGTCTCCAAACTGCGGCCTGGGCGCCAGATGCGGCTCTTTTGCTTGCTTTTATCTAGCCCTTGGGGCATTATTCCTCCCACTGACACAGACAGTGAAGCACTGTTCCTCCCACTGACACCACTGATGAGGCACTCTTCCTCCAACTGACACCATTAATGAGGCACTATTCCTCCCACTGACACCATTGATGGGGCACTATTCCTCCCACTGACACTATCAATGGGGTGCTATTCCTCCCCCTAATACCAAAGATGGGGCAGTGTTTACTCCCACTGACACCGGGACATTTTCTGCTGCCACCTACTACAGTCCGACCCCCCCTAAAGTTTGAAGGACAGTAAAATGGCCCTTTGTTTAAAAAGTTTGGAGACCCCTGCTCTAGACAAAGATGTGTAGTTTGGAAACCTCTGCTGAGAAAGTAGGCTGCAAATCCTTTTGGCTTCTCTTTTTTATTTATTTATTTTGTGTTTGACACTTGTCCATGGCCAGTTAGCCACAATCCAACGTTGTAAGTGTTGAAATGTATAGCTTTAGCTACAGAGGTCTGTATTTTTCAGACATGACAACTGTACACCCCTGCCCCAGAGCAATGTAGGGAGATAGCAGTTATTTGTCTACCACACCTTGCTGTTTATAGGTGACACATTGTGACCTTAGGGAATACAAGAGTTTGTAAATATGTTTTATATTTAAAGTGGTTGTAAAGCTTACTTTTTTTTTATCTTAATGCAAAAAGTGTTTCAGTAAAAGTATTGTCCCTTCACTCCCCCTAATACTTACTTGAGCCCTCCAGCCCTCCAATGTCCTCTGAAGCGGCTCTCTCCTCTCACTTGCCTCTCTCACAGGCTTTGATGAGGCAGTGGCCGCAATTTGCTCCCACTGCTGTCAGTCATATCCCATGAAGGATGGGGGCTGGGTCCAGTCCTTAAACACAGACAGCTTTGCTCAGGATCAAGCAAGCATGTGTACCACGATAGAACGAGAATTCCTATAGTGGCACACTAAGAAGAGAAGGAACCAGGAGCACTGGCGGGGCACCAAAAAGAGGAGGTTCGGGGCTGCACACTGCATTTCTATTGCACAAAGCAGGTAAGTATAAACTTGTTTGTTATTAAAAAAAATAAGTTTACAACGACTTTAAATAGTTTTTGGCTTAACATTCTAAGTGTACTGAAAATATATTTTAGTTCTAAATATGTCCAGAATAATACACAGAACAAAATACATTGTAAATGACTTGATGCTAAATAAATAAAGTCCAGGTATGGGTAAATATGTGACACCCCCATCTTCCCCCTGATTTCAACAGTACAACGGTGCTGCAATTACCAGTTCCAACTTCTATCACTTGGGAACTTTTATGCCGGACCGGACTTTCCGGCAGACTAGGTCTGACGGGATTAGTCCGTTGGACAATCCGAACGTGTGTGGGCTAATCCATTCGTTTTTCGGGAGAAAAATAAGACGGACCTAGAAATAGAACATGTTTCAAATCTGTCGGACTCAATTCCGACAGACTTAATTTGGGAAAAACTTTTGTCTGTGTGCTGGTCCGACAGACCAAATACGACGCAAGGGAAGCTATTGGCTACTGGCTATTGAACTTCCTTGTTTAGTCCCGTTTACGTCAACACGTTCATAACAAACGGACTTACAAACGAATTTTGGCAAAAGTCCGTCGGGAAGACCGTCAGGCCTAGTTTGCCAGAAAGTCCGGTCGTGTGTACACGGCATTAGGCCTTGTAACATCAGTACTTGAACAGGAATTTATGGGCCTGCCTGGTGAATGCATGTGGAGCCCGTCATTAAGACAATCTGTTTTGACTATTCAAGTCAAAAACAGGTTAACTATATTGCTTTAAAATATTTAAAAGAGCATAGATTTAAGATACAGGAAGAAAATTAGTGCAAACTTCTTATAGGGCCACTTACTTGATCATTACAATATATTCTGAGATACAAGCACAAAATAACGAGTCTATGGCCTAGCAAATGCAACACCGCAGAAATGCAGTATTCAATGGCCTTCAAGAACAGTATTTAAATCCCTGGAAATTATTTCAGAAAGCTGATAAGTATGGTAAGCAAAATATGTACTAATGATCTTTTATCCAAGATCTCTTTATGTAGTATATATTTATGATGTTCTGAATACCTGTAACCCAAATATGCGCTATTTCCCATTTCTCTTTTTAATGTGCACTTATGTAAACAGAACATCTATTCTATGTTATTCCATTTTCTCTGTACCGATAATAACTCCTAATCTGTTTGTGTTCGGGATGTGTTCAGTAGTTACCCAATGATGGAGCTAGTTAGAAAGGATGCAAAATAAAAATACTATTTGACACTGTTTATTGTAACCGTGGCTTTTAATGCATTTTAGAGCAACATATGATAATTGTTTATTTAATTATTGTTCACAGACCTGTTTTCCCTTTTGTGTATTGCCATTAAAAACTAATTAGACTTGCATCCCAGCATTATAATAAATCACATTATTATATAACATATATTATTATGTTATCACACAATAACATTAAATTAGAAAGCTTCCATGCACGTATGTATGTATGTATGTATGTATTAACCAGCTCCTATTGTAGATTTAGCTATCTAACTACCTTGTAAACATGTTATAAAACGATGTCTGTTTTGCGTATTGAAAAATCTTGCCTGTCAGTACTATACTAGGGTTTTGTCCTTCAAGAGGCCATTAGTATCTTGTTATTTTGTAAATTTATTCTTAAAGGATTGTCATAGCAACCAATATATTGTAAATGGAGATAGATAACAGTATCAATTCCAGTTTGTACCTGGAATGCTATATTATGCAATTTTAGAGATCGCTAGCTGCATTTGTATGGTAAAATTAATTAATAGAGCTTTATGAATCATGAATTATTTCTAATGTTCAGTTTCACAAAATATTAAAAGTCAGGCTCCTATAGGACCATCTAAACTTACATGAGTGGCAACTCTGCTCTGAGTTGAGGAGCAGTGCGGCATTGTTGTCCCACCAGGGAAGCTGCCTTAGGCGGGTAGGTATTTGGGGAACTTTGCAGGGGTAAGAAGAATATATTGCGCATATGCACTTATAATTGAGTTTATATCATTATAACTTATAATTTATAATGATGATCACATGAAATGTTCAGTTACCCATTGACATGAGATAAGATGGATTGATTTAACCTGAATTTTGCTGTTGGGTTTAACAGTTGATCCAACAGCTAGATTAGAAATCTTCCCTGATTCCTATCACAAAGCCTTGCAGCATACTGCCAAGAGCTTTCCCTGAGGACTGTCAGATCATATCTTTACAATCAGTCAACCATCCTGTAAAGTGTATGACAAATTTAGGACTTGGTAAAGTACCAAAAGACATGAGATACCAGTTGCCTTATCTGGCCACTGTTGGACAAGTTAGAAATACTCTAAATGTTTTTTTTCCCTGTTCTTAAACTTGGGTTGACTATGGGCTCCATTCACAAAGCAGTATGGAGCACCTTCAAAAATACAGTAAAATACCACTGAGCATTTTTCAAAATAATAATTTTTTTGGTCTTCACAAAAAACGATACTAAAATACCACATGAGTTATAATTTATGAAGTCGTGATATATTAGTAGTGAAAATATGCGGTAATTGGTGTATTTGTTAACATTAGTAAACACTGCATCGATGAGGAGTGGGCGGCCGCCCGTTACTTAACAACCAGTAAACAACATGGTTGTTAAGGAGCGGACGGAAGCCGCTTTAGGGAGCACCTTTTCTTTTAGCTTTTCTAGATCCCACACTTAAACCAATGGAAAAGTTAGCAACATTTTAGATCCAGACTTAAGCCTGGTACAGCCTGGTACATGCTATTACTTTTTTTGTTCAACCCAGCGGACTGAACAAATAAAACTGAAGAGCTTTTGAGGAGCTCTCTGTACTGACTATGCAGTGCTAGTACAGCAATCTCCCCAGTAAGCTATTGTGCTCTGACACGGGGATTACCCCCTCCCCCCCACAAGGACACAAAAATGCAAAAGGAGTAACTTTTAAATCTTACAAGGCTGCATAAAAGCACCTAATCTTAATGAGTAAATATATGGATTTAGTCACATAATATGGCCATACCATGCTTAAGCCCACCACTGTGCCAAAGTACACCATTTTCAGTGGGTCCTTCGCTATTCATAAAAAAGAATGTGTGTATGTATATATATATATATATATATATATATATATATATATATATATATATATATATATATATATATATATACACACACATTCTTTTTTAAATAAAATGTACACACATGTCCTGGACAGCACGTAGTTATACCAGGATCATAGCTGAAGTTTCAACCATTTAGAGCCAGCAATCAGCTTTCAAGAAAAAGTGATCTGGGCTGCACCTCATGTGATACCAAATTGTGATGCCATGAATATCACAGTGAGAGCAGTAATTTTAGGGCCATACTTCACGCTTAACTCTAAACTGATAACCTGTAAAGGATTTTATAGCATCGCCTATGGGCAATTTTAGGTAATGTAGTTTGTCGCCATTTACAGGCGTGTGCAATTTTATATGTTGACATATTTTGTATCTATTTACTCAACGCAAAATTGTCTTTATATTTTGCCAAAAAATGGATATTATATTGTGTTTGTGTACACTAAAAAATATTTTTTTCTGAAAAATGGCATTTGATAAACGGCTTTGCAAATATTGGGTGACATAAAAAATTGCAACGGCCACCATTGCTATTCACAGGCAAAAAATTTGCATTTATTATTTTTTGTATTGCACCCACGATCAGTAGATCATGGGTTTGAATGACGCTGCTGTGTGGGGGGACAGAAACTGACACAGCTGTGCCGATTTTAAAAGGTGACAGCGGTTGCTGGAAAGAGGAACCCCTGCCTGCTGTCTCAAGGATGGGGGAAAGGGGATTGATGAACATGTTACATGTTAAACCCTAAATACAGGTGTAACATGTAACACATTTAAAAAATGAACTTATCCTTTAAGCAGAAATCTGTCTTGTAGATTGGGAAATATACAAAGGCACCAAAACGAAAAGAAAACGGTTTTAATATACTTTAGCTAAACACTTTAACAAGTAAATTCCATAGGGAATTACAATTTCTAGGAATAAAAGGAAAAAAATGTATTTTCAAATAGGAAAGTCTAAATGTATTAAGACATAAAAGGAAATAATTAATAATGCAAAAGAAACAAAATTAGCAAATATTGAAAATATAAAACAGATTACTATTGATACCCTAATTTTTTCAATTCCAAAAAGGAAATCTTGATGGTCATTTATAGGTAATCTACGAATTTTAAAAGACAAATCAGAAGCTGACATTATATACATATTTTTCATTAGTACAAATGCCAGATAATATTATAGAAAGTAAGGCCCCTCCAATTCCTAATACAGGAGCTAATAATACATTCTGTATGTCTAATAAGAACAAAAGGAACTCCCTGGCCCAGAAGGTAGAGTATTTATAATGCCTCGTACACACGTACGGACTTTTGCCGGCGGACCTAAGTCCAGCGGACAATCCGCTGGACTTTCCCGCTAGGTACGCCGGACTAAAAAGCGAACGGACTTGACCACACACGATCACGCAAAAAGTCCGGCGGTTCACGCGATGACGTACGCACGTACGACGGGACTAGAAAAAGGAAGCTCGAGATCCCAAACGACACCCTTTGGGCCCCGTCAGCTAATCTCGTGTGTATCGCGTGTTAGTTGACGTTTGGTTAGAGACGATTCGCGCTTCTCAGACTTCTGCTTAATTCGTTCGCTTCTGCCGTTCAGTTTGTGCTTGTGAGGTTTGTATCTGGCTTTCAGTGCGTGTGGATCAGTTCCTACCTGTTCTCAGGCCGTTCTGGTCCGCTCGTTCCTGTTTTTCAGGTCGTTCTTCATAGGCCTTGCTGTTCTTCAGTGCGTTCTGTTAAGTTGTTTGTTTGATCAGCCGACCGTTTTGAAGCCATGGAGTGTGGACGTACTCGGGAACGAGTTCGTGCTGTGCAGGGGCTCGGTGTTGCGGTTAACACCTTGGCACGAGCCCGGTCCATGAACAGGGTGAGGAGGAGTTCATGGACCAAGAATTGGTTGCGCCAGCGTGACCAATTCTCGCATATGCCTTTGCTCCGTGAGATCCGTGAGAATAATCCTGATGATTTCAGGAATTATCTCCGGATGACGGACCCCATTTTTCACCGTCTGTTGGCTTCGCTGTCCCCTTATATTAGCAGGCAGAATACCTGCATGCGGCAAGCCATCAGTGCGGAGCAGAGGCTAGTCGCCACGTTGCGTTACTTGGCGACGGGGAGAAGCTTGCAGGACCTCAAGTTCACGACAGGCATCTCCCCCCAGGCTCTGGGGCTCATTATTCCAGAGACCTGTTCTGCCATTATCCACGTCCTGCAGGAGGAATACATTAAGGTAAGTCTTCTCTTTTAAAATTACCTATGTCTTGTATGTTTGTTAATGTAGTGCATCAATGTCATCATTAGCTAATTACCATGATAGGACTATTCTATGATTGTCGCCTATTCCTTTTTTTTTTTTTGTTTTTTTTTTTTTTTGTCTAGTATTTTATGTTTGACTTATCGAAATATTTTTAAGAATGTATTATTTAGTGGGTCACATGCATATTTGCTTGCACCAACCTCCCCAGCATGGAAGCTTGGCCCCCTAAACACCCCTAGCCTAGTCACTTTCTTTGGTTAAAAATGTATATTACCAGCTCCATTGTACAGCTTTACTCACCCCCCCTTTCACCCCCCTTGACCCTCATTTTTAAATTGATTGCATGTGTTTTTGGTCAGCTTGTAATTATCCCCACCCCCCCCACACCCCCTGATAATTAATATCATGTGTTTTTGGTCAGCTTGTAATTATCCCCTCCCCCCCCACACCCCCTGATAATTAATATCATGTGTTTTTGGTCAGCTTGTAATTATCCCCTCCCCCCCCACACCCCCTGATAATTAATATCATGTGTTTTTGGTCAGCTTGTAATTAGCCCCTCCCCCCCCACACCCCCTGATAATTAATATCATGTGTTTTTGGTCAGCTTGTAATTAGCCCCTCCCCCCCCCACACCCCCTGATAATTAATATCATGTGTTTTTGGTCAGCTTGTAATTAGCCCCTCCCCCCCCCACACCCCCTGATAATTAATATCATGTGTTTTTGGTCAGCTTGTAATTATCCCCTCCCCCCCCACACCCCCTGATAATTAATATCATGTGTTTTTGGTCAGCTTGTAATTATCCCCTCCCCCCCCACACCCCCTGATAATTAATATCATGTGTTTTTGGTCAGCTTGTAATTAGCCCCTCCCCCCCCCACACCCCCTGATAATTAATATCATGTGTTTTTGGTCAGCTTGTTATTATCCCCACCCCCCCCCACACCCCCTGATAATTAATATCATGTGTTTTTGGTCAGCTTGTAATTATCCCCACCCCCCCCACACCCCCTGATAATTAATATCATGTGTTTTTGGTCAGCTTGTAATTATCCCCACCCCCCCCACACCCCCTGATAATTAATATCATGTGGTTTTGGTCAGCTTGTAATTATCCCCACCCCCCCCACACACACACCTTTAATTAATTGCATGTGTATTGTGTGACCTTACCATTATATACTCCCCACCCACATCCCCATTATTATCTTCTCTGGTCCATCAGAGGGGTCATCAATCAGAGATTTGTGCCTTTTATCCTTAATCTTTTGGCTTTATTTCAAGGATTTACAAAATAAATACATATGTTCTTCCAAATTGTTTTTTAATTTGTTGCATTTAGTTTGGTGTTTTGCCTGGTTTATAATTTAAATTGTATCTTTCTGTTTGACTTCACAGTGTCCCTCCACGCCACAGGAATGGCAGACTGTGGCTTCCCAGTTTGCTGCCCGTTGGGACTTTCCCAACTGCGGAGGGGCGATTGACGGCAAACACGTGCGAATTGTGCCCCCACCCCATTCGGGGTCATACTATTGGAATTATAAGGGGTTCCATAGTATCGTGTTGATGGCGGTGGTGTCGGCACACTATGAATTTCTGTATGTGGATGTGGGGAAAAACGGCCGGATGTCGGACGGAGGAGTCTTCAACCACACGGAGTTCGGTCATCGTCTCCAAACTGGTGGGCTGGAGCTGCCACCAGATGAAGATAATGTGGAGGGACTCCCGTTCGTCTTCATTGCCGACGAGGCGTTCGGTCTGGGTGACCATCTGATGAGGCCATTTCCCCAACGATCCCTCACCCCTGAGAGGAGGATTTTTAACTATCGGTTGGCCAGAGCAAGAAGGGTGGTGGAAAATGCCTTTGGTATTATGGCCAACCGTTTCAGATTGCTCCTTACATCGCTACATCTGGCAGAGTACAAACTCAATACTATTATTCTAGCATGCTGTGTCATGCACAATTATTTGCGGAAACATTCAGGAACATACTCCTTACCAATTGGCCCTGAGGCCGGAGTGGAAGGCAACATGACAGGGCTGGATAATCGCCCTCTTGGTTCCGCACCACAATCAGCCCAGCAAGTGCGGGACCTTTATTTACAGTATTTTAATGGTAGGGGGGCCATTGAAATGGCAGCAGACCCTTAAACCATCTTTTTCATTTTCAATGAATAAATACAGTTATTTATGTTTGAAATATTGGTCGTTTCGTATTGTTTTGCTTTTAATTTGGCCTGTTTTATATGTTGTCCTAGTGCACATCTTAATAGTGGGAAACTTGTTTAGCGTTTAGTAAATAAGCCCCTTTGTCAATGAACCACAACATGTTTTTGTCAAACTGGTAGTATTTAAAAAGAAGAAGCCACACATTTTTGAATTTGTGCAAACATTATTTTTTTTATTATAGTGCACATCCAAAACTTTTTATTATTTTTTGTTTTTTTTTTTTTTTTTTGGTTGTTTTGGTATTTTTTTTTTTTTTTTTTTTTTTTTTTTTATGTTATCTTTTTGACATTTTTTTGGTGTTTTTCTCACAACATATTGTTTTATTTTTTGGGATTGATTTTTTAAAACAAACATAAAAACATGTTTAAAATTGTTTAAAAATTTTGTCTTAGCATTTGAAATTATTTACACAATGTAAAAGTCCAGAACTTACAAAGTTCAACAGGTAACCCATGAACAGAAGAAGCCAAATTTTGAATATGCACACTAATTTAACTGGAAAATGGGTAATGTCAACATGTGCTATGTTCCATCATGGGGAATCAATGGACGTGTTTTTGTGTGTGAAACCCCTTCCCTCTCACCTACTAGCATTAGGGGTTGCAAACACAAAATGCGTCCATTGAGATCCCCTGATGGCACATAGCACATGTTGACATACCGTGTGCATATTTAAAATTTGGCCTCTAAAATTAGTTAAACAGCGCTTCAAAAGGGAATGAAGGACATGATTGATGTTAATAAATGTAAAAGGGGTCTTTAGATTCTCCCCAAAACATCAATCATGTCCTTCATTCCCTGCTGCATGGTGGCCATCTCCTTCTGCATGTTTTCCAGCTGCAGATTCCAGGCCATGATCTGCCCAATAAGCCTGTGGGCACTGTCAGTGGTAAATGGCTCCGCAGCTTGTCCTTCCACAAACAGATCAGCATCACCTAAAAGTTGGGTAGAGAAAACACAAGAAAAAAAGTGTCAAAAACATGCAGACCTTAATTTATTAGCTCAATCTGTGTTCTGAGACACTCACTTGGTGGGGTGCAGATTTGATCGACTTCAACGACCTGTTCCGCCACATCCACGCGTGGGCTTGGGCTAACTGCCCAATTAGTCTGGTGAGGCCGGGAGGTCCTCGTAGGTTCGGACTGACGTCTGAGTCTTTTGCCCCCTATGGTAATGGAACACAAAAAGGTACACTTTTGAATCACACTGATATTTGAGTGCCAAAATAGGATTAGTAAACATTGTTTAAAAGTCTTGCCAATTATTAGCAGTTTGTTAGAAGATCCTACTTGAAGACAGAATTGAAATGTCTATCTAATGAAACTCCAATACTTAAAGCGCCCTTCAACCCTAAATTTGAACTTCCGCTCATTGGATCCCTGCACCCCTGTGGTGTCTTATTTTGAACGTTTTAGGGGGGATGGGTTGCAGATACCTGTGTAAGGCAGGTATTTGCACACACATCCGGCCCTAGACTCCCACAGAAGTATACGCCACATCCCGTCCCACCGTGCTGTCTGCTGGGACACACAGGGGTCCCCGAGCTTGCGCGGACCAGTCCTATTGCATTGCGCAACTGGCGCATGCCCAATAGTGACCCGGGAAGTGAAGCCGCAAACATTAATTTCATGATTGCAAGATCAGAGATTGTAGCTGCACCATCCAAGGGACAGGTGAGTGTACTTCTTTGAAAAGTCACCACCTACAGTATTTAGAGATGATGAGCATTTTTTGGGAATTGTGAGCATGAGACCCTGCTTAACATATTTATCCCCCCCCCCCAAAACAGCCTCTGGAGTCCCTGTGTAAGTTACCCGTAAAACCCTTACTACAGCAGTAATTGTATAGATAGTGACAATAATAAACAACCTTACAACTCCAACAACCCAAAGCCAGGTAAACTCAATAAACGTTATGAAGACAAACGGAACTTTCATCAAATATGCGCAAGTTTCACGAACGAATGGTAATAACATCTGCGCAAGTTTCACGAACGAATGGTAATTACATCTGCGCAAGTTTCAGGTACGAATGGTAATAACATCTGCGCAAGTTTCACGGACGAATGGTAATTACATCTGCGCAAGTTTCAGGTACGAATGGTAATAACATCTGCGCAAGTTTCACGGACGAATGGTAATAACATCTGCGCAAGTTTCAGGTACGAATGGTAATAACATCTGCGCAAGTTTCACGGACGAATGGTAATTACATCTGCGCAAGTTTCACGAACGAATGGTAATTACATCTGCGCAAGTTTCAGGTACGAATGGTAATAACATCTGCGCACGTTTCACGGACGAATGGTAATTACATCTGCGCAAGATTAGACATATCAAGTATAACCATAGTAGCGCACGTGCTTGACTTACTTTTTTTGATGGCTTTTCGAATTCTCCTGTATTGATCGTGCTCCCTGGATTTGATGTCGGACCATCGTTTGCGCAGTTGATCCTTGCCCCTTCGTACGCCGAATTTCTGCTCCAGGGTGCTGACGATTGTAGTGAGAATCTTGTCCTTGCGCAAGTTGGGACGAGGGTACGGCCCATTTTCCCCGTCGTAATCTTCCCTTTGGAGGATGTCCACCATCTCCACCATCTCTTCAAAGGCCATATTGGTGGCCTTATATCTGCTGCTGGATGTAGATGTGTTGGCTTCTTGGCTTTCCTCCGCGCTACTGGCTGAGAATGTGTCCGCCATATTCATGAATTAATTCACCAACAATGCAACGAGGGGAAGCGGGGCGGGGAATACTCGTCATGAGGAACGTCATGGGCGGGCGACGCGGAGGACGCAGGCGGACTTCGACGCGTGCGCAGTGTATATAAGGCTGTTTGAGGGGCCCACGTGTTCCCGAACGGAAGTAGCGAGCGCTCTGTACGAAGGTAAGTGTTTTCTAGGATGCATTACTGTGTTTTTTTTGGGGTTTTGGGCCAGCATTTTTTAAGGATATGTGTGTGTTGCTGCCTGTGTGTAGGGGTTGCTGCCTGTGTGTAGGGGTTGCTGCCTGTGTGGATGTGTTGCTGCCTGTGTGTAGGGGTTGCTGCCTGTGTGTAGGGGTTGCTGCCTGTGTGTAGGGGTTGCTGCCTGTGTGTAGGGGTTGCTGCCTGTGTGTAGGGGTTGCTGCCTGTGTGGATGTGTTGCTGCCTGTGTGTAGGGGTTGCTGCCTGTGTGTAGGGGTTGCTGCCTGTGTGGATGTGTTGCTGCCTGTGTGTAGGGGTTGCTGCCTGTGTGGATGTGTTGCTGCCTGTGTGTAGGGGTTGCTGCCTGTGTGTAGGGGTTGCTGCCTGTGTGGATGTGTTGCTGCCTGTGTGTGGGTGTGTTGTGTAATGTTTGTTAAGAAAAACTGGTTGTGCGTTTTAAGTAACATTTGTGTTTTTGGTCTTTTGTATTGCCATTACTAACAAAACAGAAACAAACATGTCATCACCCCAGTTGAATCCATTCAAGGACCAGCAGTTCATGTCCGAATTCATTGCCCTGTACAGAAAAAATACCAACCTGTGGCAGCTCAAGAACCCTTTGTATGGCAATAGGGATGTCCGGAAGGCAACACTGGGGCCACTTGTGGCTTTTGTGAAGACTAAAGTCCCCAACGCAAACACCAAGTTTGTGGAAGCCAGAATTGCAAGTTTAAGGCACATGTACAAGCGGGAGCGCAAGAAGATTGAGGAATCAGTCAGATCAGGAGCAGCAGCAGAGAATGTTTATGTACCCAAGCTGTGGTACTACAACCAACTGACTTTTATAGGTGACCAGATGGAACCCAGGGAATCACTGTCGACTCTTCCCTCCACCCTTCCCTCCACTCTTCCCTCCACTCTTCCCTCCACCCCAGCTGAGGCTTCCACGGAAGGAGAAGACCCCTCCACCTTGGAGCAGGCTGATGCGCCCAGCTGGAGCCAGGTATATATTTAGTAGCCTAAATTGTGATTGTGTGAATATTAATGCTGTCAACGTTAAAATGTGAAACAATTAACACCCTGAACTCAGAATTGTGAAAAAAACTGACAAAAATTATGCACACTTCTAAAAAGTGTTGGTGCAACATATCGATACATATATAGTGTATACATACATCCAGTAGTGGCAAAAAAAGCGTTAGACAACATTGGTGATCTGCTTGGAAAATGCAGGGGTCCAAATGATAGCCTTTTGGATCTTTTGGAAAATTTAGATGCTCGTTCCTAAGTTTACAATTGGATGATTGAGTAGGCCAGAAACCACAAAACAGGTGTTTGATTTTTTGTTTTTATTTGCACACAGGATGAGCTGACCCAGGATGATGCCGGGACAAGTGGTATGGAGGAGGAGGAGGACATGCCCAGCGAGAGCCAGGAGGTGGCTGGGCCCAGCACGAGCCAGAGTGACAGCCACACCCAATTAAGAAGTCTACCTCGACCCTGCCCTTACCCCCAAGAAGGCCCAGGAGGATGACCATTGTGGAGGAGGAATCACTGGAACTGATTCGGAAGGCGAGTGCGATTCTCGACAAACCCCCCCTTCCAGAAGAGGGCTATGCCAGCTACGTGTCCAGCAGGTTGCTGGAAATGGAGAGGGGCCAACGGCACCTGTGTGAGGGCCTAATTTCTGAGGCAATTAGGGGGGGTTTGAGGGGTGAATTACGAGAATCCACCCGCCTGACCCATGAAGGCCCGACACCAACTTCTCCTCCTCCTCCTCCTCGTCTTCCTTCTCTCCTCCTCCTCCTCCTCCTCCTCCTCCTACTCCTCCTCCTACCACAAGTCAGCCTCCAAGGAAGCGTGCAGGGAAGACTGCAGGGAAGAGTGCAGGGAAGCGTGGTGCGAAGAGTCGGAAGTGATTGCCTGGCTTCAGTCTGGTCTCACAGAAGACACAGGCTGTTGTAGTGCCACAGCTTGGGGACATAGATGTCATCTGCTGCTGTTCCTGGTCTGTCTGATTCCTGGTCAATCTTCTTGTGCTCCCTATATTGTATGAAATGTGCCCAAGCTTAATTTTTGGCTTCACAAACTTGGTGTCTGCCGTTGGGGCAAAAAGTCTTCACAAAATCTACAAGTGGCTCCAGTGTTGCCTTCCTATTTTGTTTTGCCTTGTTTGTTTTAACCAGAATAAATGGTCATTTTATTTTCATCAAATAATGATATACGTGCTTGATATTCAAAAACATAGTTTCTTTAGGAGTAGGCAGGTACATGTCTAAACATTCATTTGACAATACAAGTGTAAAGTGCAACTTCAATGGAACTGCAAGTGCAGTCGCTGGAAAGGTGAGGTTTAAGATCGGAATTAAGGGCAAGCTCTGCTGACTCCACAATTGTATCATGTGTAATAACTAATCCTTTTGCTAACCAACAAATAATAAAAAAATATCTATATAGAGATATATGTACATATATAATATATAGATATATATATATATATATATATATAATTTTATTTTTATACACGTATAGATCTATATATCTATATAGATTTATACATATATATATATATATATATGTAGATATCGATATATATTTTTTTGCGCTTATTGAGAAATATAGATATATTTTTCATTTGGTGATTTGGATATCTATATCTATATCTATATCTATATCTATATCTATATCTATATCTATATCTATATCTATATCTATATATATATATATATATATATATATAATATATATATATATATATATATATATATATATATATATACAAATATATAACTTCACTAAAGAATGCTGAAGAAAAAACGTTCGGGAGTACTCTGCGTGAATATACAAGCAGCAAGGCAAAATCATTCTTCAAGTACGATACCATACAAATCCCGCTGTCAGAAAAAAAAAAAAAAAAAAAAATTAAACAGCGTGACGATTGTGCGAGCTTCAAAACGAAGGCTAGTTTTACCAGACCGAGCGAGTCCGTGACATAATAGCTACTGAGCATGCGTCCTTTTTGGTACGCCGGACCATACTACACACGACCGGATTATCCGCTGGACTGCCAAGTCCAGCGGATAATTTGAGAACAAAACCTGAAACTTTAGTCCGCCGTACTTTGGCCAAAAAAAGTCCGCCGGCGCCTACACACGAGGGGATTATCCGCTGGACTTCGGTCCAGCGGATAATCCCGCGGGATAGTCCCTTCGTGTGTACGCGGCATTACTGTGTGCTAGGCCAGCATCTCTCCTTTTCTTAGACTCATTTTAATGGGACAACTTTTCAGGACAGATGTATACTGTAGGTTATTCCATTATTTTCGAAGGAGTTAAAAAGAATAACCCTCAAACTAAAGATTTTTTTTAAAGGGGAATTTACAAAAATATATTATAGAGTATGAACTGATAACAGGCAATTAACATTGTTTTCTCGATAGATAAGATTTGTCTAATTACATGATCAGTTTCCCTGAGGAAGCAAGTTCAAAATCATTGCAGGAATTGTTGATTTTATGTATATATATTTTTTTTAATTGACACTGTTCTCCTAGGTAGTACAGAAGTTGTGAATGGAAAGATTAGATACAAATGTTTCTGTATGTAAATTTCAGATTAAAGGACAAAGACTAGTTAGTTATTTTTGGAACATACAAGAAAATGCCAATGGCCTTTCATAGCAGAAAATGGCAATGGCTACCACCCAGTTCTGTACAATCCTATTATTTCGTAATCTGCTGGCTTAAATAGAAAATCTTATTGACATTCTATTGGAAGGTCATATTGACATTTTTATTTGCAGCATAACACCTTTTCTTTACAATATAGCACATTAGTTCTGAAACACTTTCTGTTGTTCCTACCTTTGGAAGCAAGAGTAATTAGAGTAATTAATTGAGTAACATGTGTCAAGTTACAGTGACTGTGAGAGACAGCCAAAACAAATTATGGGAGCAAACTATAGGTGCAATAGTTAAATTTGTAAATAAAAAATGTCATCTGTATTGTAAAAAATACACATTTTAGACACAATACAGACTTTATTTTATTGCAATAGGCAATCTGAAAAATTTGTGTCCACTATTTTTCTTTACAAATACAATGTCACCTTGCTCAATAAATGTCAAATGACAGTGCCAGTGTTATGCCTACCCCCCAACCACCTTATAATCACCAATCCAACGGATTTCCCACTGCTCTTTTCTCTCCATATACCAAATTACACTACGCTGATTGGTGTTGGAATGCAGAGGGAGCAGTGGCATCATCCCCTCTGCCATGTGATAGAGCTTGGGCCTTGTGATTGGCTGCTAGGCCTAAACATTGTGTTATAAGAGGAGCTCACTTCCCTCTCTTCTCCCCGTACTTAACAGCACCAAGTATTTTGCATAAGTGGCCACAGAAGAAGGAGGGGCTTGAGAATACAGGAAAGTTGAGTAGAAAATGGTTGGGGAATAGCAAAATGGTAGTATCCTTTTAAGTTTGTGTGACATCCTGTCTGTCTGACTGTCCTCTTTTTCCTTGCATGTTTTTAACAGTATGCAGTTGTGAAACATTTATTCTTGCATGTGATCAAAGACAAAATTATAATTTGCTGGTAGGCATTGCTTACTGCAAGGACGGATAAACAGAAGTTACAGCAGTGGCGGTGTGTCCATAAGGGCTCCGACCACCTCTCTAGCACAATAGATAGAGTCATGCATTACATGACTCTATCTGTGGCCACCGCTGCCACCCCCTATTCAGCTGCCCGGCCCCTTTATCGGTGCCGGGCACCTGAATTACAACAGCAGTTTTTTTGTTTTTTTAAGCACCTGATTAGAGCCGTAGGCGTCAAAAAAGGTGACCTGCGAGCGCCATGCTGGTTTAGAAAAGCGAATGAATATTCACTTTCCTAACCCTAAACCGCCTCTCCGCCAATCAGGTGCTCGGATCTGTTACCCGTCACCTGATTAGCTGAAACTACAGGCTTCAGCTAATCAGGCTTCCAATCATAGCAGGGGACGGGAGAAGACATTGAGGAGCTGTCCCACCGCCACCGAGAAAGGGTAAGTAAAGACGGTGGGTGGGGGGGCACACTGGCAGCATTTGATATGGCACAGTGGCTGCGTTTGATGGGGCACAGTGGGAGCATTTGATGGGGCACAGTGGGAGCATTTGATGGGGCACAGTGAGGCTACATTTGATGGGGCACAGTCAGGCTACATTTGATGGGCACAGTGGCTGTATATGATGTCACAGTGGCTGCATTTGATGGGGCACAGTGGCTGCATAAGATGAGCACAGTGGCTGCATAAGATGAGCACAGTGGCTGCATAAGATGAGCACAGTGGCAGCATTTGATGGCACAGTGGCAGCATTTGATATGGCACAGTAGCTGCGTTTGATGGGCACAGTGGCTCTGTTTGATGGGCACAGTGGCTGCATTTTATGGGCACAGTGGCTGCGTTTGATGGGCACAATGGCTGCGTTTGATGGCACAGTGGTGGCAATTAATAGGCACAGTGGCTGCGTTTGATGGTAAAGTGGCGGCAATTGATGGCCATAGTAGCTGCGATTGATGGTACAGTGGCTGTGATTGATGGTAGAGTGAGGCTGCAATTGATGGGTTTTTTTTTCAGAATTTTTTGGTTTGTTTGTGCCCGCCCAAAAATTTTGAGCACCAGCCGCCACTGAGTTACAGTAGCATGAGATACAGCACACATGCTGAAGCATAAGTGCATGTTATGGGCATATTGCTATCAAATTCTCAGGTGCTGTGTCCCTGAGTTAGACTTATTATTGTTTCTGATATTTAGAAGCCGACTTGAAATAAAGATATGATATGATCACAAGAATATCTTTATATGGTTTGTGTAGAATAATTCTGGCTTTGATCATTTTCATTTTTTGATGTAAAGAATGTTGCTAATTGGCTGTTACTTGTTCCCAGAAGTATAAAAGGATAACACAATTATAGAGACCTGACATTTGTGTATACCACAGCCATGCAGTGTGCACTTAACTAATATGTAACAAATGCACAGTGTTCTTTTCTGTGCAATTTGATGTTCACAGACTTTGTAATGGCTTCTAATACCAGCACGTTCTATAAAAAGAGCAGAGGTCTAATTTTGTCTACTTTGATTGCACACAGCGTCCACTGGTTCGTTAGGAAATGCAATGCAATTAATAGTTACATCTTTAGCTAACAAAGATTCCTCAGTTCTTTTTCTTATTTTATTACACATCACACTGCTGTGTACAGTTTATTGCTTACTATTGTAACCACATAACAGAATATGGGTTGACAACTGTTATCCTGCATATCTAAGGGCTAGCTCAGTAGGGAATTTTATCTACAAGCTCTATGTTACCTAGCAACTCTCTCTGAATTGGAGGGTTTCTACATCACCCTTACATCTGTCAAGGATTCTTAAAAAACAACTATGTTGTTCTGTGAATGAACAAGGACAATTAGTCATTGCCTGATAACGAAAAGTTATCTGCTTCCAATATATGTTTTAAATTATTTAAACTCAATTGGTCTACGTATGTAAATTTGGATCAAAATGGAGTTGATTTTGCAGAGGTCAAATAGCTTTCCAGAGAGACAGTTGCAATATTTTACAGTATTTTAGTATTTTTTTTAATGCAATTCCAGAAAATAGGTGAAGAGAATCAATGATTCTGATGACTTTGAAATCTAATGTTTCCCAGTAAATCAATAGTCCCCTTCATTCACCTTTGAGTTCTTTATAATCCACTCATGGGCCATGCTACCACTGGGTACCAGAAGTATTTGCCCAGTATCTCTGCCAGGTGCCCCAGGTCCACACATTGTAACTGTCCACCACTGCAGCAGCTGGAAATCCCCTCTTCCATGCTGCCTGTCAGGGCAATAGAATGTAGAGCTGAGGGAAGCTTCTCTGAGCTCCTCCTCAGCTCTGCCATGTCATATGACACAAGTCAAGAGGGAGCCTGGGAGAAATCCCCTTGCTTACCACTTTGCACTCCTGACGCCTGCATGTGAATTATGCCCCGTACACCCGTACACTTTTTCCATTGGATATTCCGATGGAAAAAGTCCGGTCGGATTATGTTGTCGGAAAATCCGATCATGTGTGGGCTCTAGCTGTCTTTTTTCCATCGGAATTTCTGACGGAAAAAATTTGAGAGCAGGATCTCGAATTTTCCGACAACAAAATCTGATCAGAATTTTTCTGATCGTGTAGGGAGTTCCGATGGACAATGTGCCACGCATGCTCAGATTAAATTATGAGACCAAAGCAATTGGCTACTAGCCTCTACATAATCCGTAGTACGCAACGAACGCCACCACGTTCAGAACGATTGGATTTTCCGACAACTTTGTCCGACCGTGTGTATGCAACACCAGTTTCGGACAAAATCCGTCGGAAAAAATCTGACGGATTTTGTGGTCGGAATTTCTGACCGTGTGTACGGGGGCTTAGACTGACCTGATTCTTGCACTATATACATTATACACCCCTTACCCTTGCTTATTAAAAGTCAGCAGCTACAGTGTTTCTAGCTGCTGACTCTGTGTTAGACACTTCTGGCCACTGCACTATGTTACATACTCTTAACCCCTGCAGTCTGTGTGTTATGTACCAGTGACCCCTTCACTCTGTGCACTACGTACCACTGACCCCTGCACTTTGTGCGTTAAACATCCTTGACACTTGCACTTTTGTGTTACACACTCCTGACTCCTGCATTCTGTGTTATACACTCTTGCCCCTTGCACTCTGTGTATTACACATTCCTGACATCTGCATTATGTGCTTTACACACCAATGACCCCTGAGGTATATATATTGTACATGCACTACTCTGGTTGCTAAGCAGTCCCTGACAATTTTAATGAAGTTCTTCTTTAAAGTGTCACTAAACCCACATCATAAAAAACTATCAATAAATGGTATATTACATTCTGTTCATACTCATTCAGACACTATGAGAATTGTTGTCTGTATTCTGAAAAAAACCTGGTTGACCCTACTGTTTTCTATCTCCCCTTTCTGTCCCCAATTCAGCCAGGGATTTTGCAGAGCAGTGTTGGCAGCTCTGCACATGCTCAGTTTTCAGTATGTTTCTATGCTGAGCATTTCTTCCCTATCACATCTGAGCAGCCTGTGTGACAATAGAATCACATATGTATACACATTAGTAAATGACAGCCCACTCCCTCTCTCCTCCTCCATGCCCACTAACCAGCTAAACACAATGGGGTGGGAAATTCCATGTAGATTAATGGTGGCTTCATCTTCCTCTTATTCTAAGACACAGACTGGAGGGGCGTGACACAGCCTGTGATTGGCAGAAATCCGCCCACAGCCGCCCACAGCATGTTATTGCCAAAAAATTATAAAGATCTGATTTCAAATATATATTTGTATGATATTTTAAAACAGTTTATTGATAATAAATATTTATTTACACTCTGTATTCCAAAGGCTGTTTTTTTGTGTTTCATTTGTAAAACAGATTGTGCTTAGGGTTATACATGTATGTGAGACCCTCCCTTGTGGCACAGCTATTAAAGCATGTTTCATGGTTACAAGGACTGTGGCATATATGTGCCGTGCATACGAGTAGGCTTGAGTTTTAAAAACGTATGCCCTTTAAGCCCTTTCCACTGTTTCACTGGTTCACCATTTGCCACCAGGTGCAGCAGATCATTTACATTCCTATTAATACCTGTGCACTACAGCCATATTTCACAGGGCTTCTTACATGTGGTGTACGTGTGTCAACTCCCTGAAGCCTGTAGTTTGCAACATATTCTCTTTCTGTTTGTATTGTTAATAATAACATGTTTAAAATTATTTGGTGACTGTGAAAAAAACATTTTTAAGGATACTTCCCTCATAACAGGCGGCACAGTGGTGTAGTGGTTAGCACTCTCACCTAGCAGTAAAAAGGGTCGTTGGTTCGAATCCCAACAACGACACTACCTGCCTGGAGTTTGCATGTTCTCCCTGTGCCTGCATGGGTTTCCTCCGGGTACTCCGGATTCCTCCCACAATCCAAAGACATGCAGGTAGGTTAATTGGCTTCTGTCCAAAAATTGGCCCTAGTATATGAATGGGGACCTTGGATTGTGGGCTCCTTGAGGGTAGGGACCGATGTGAGTGTGCAATGTACAGGGATAGAGACAATTGTAGACACTCACTCAGGTTGAACTGGATGGACTGATGTCTTTATTCAACCTTACTAACTATGAAACTATGAAACTATAACATTAATCAACGGGTTTCATTGCTGATGTCAACTGAAAGCGTGAGGGCCTATTTAGAAGAGTTTAGCCACAATGAAATGTAGAAACTACTTCATTGTTGTTTGGTTGTGCAAACTGTTTTTTTCTGTCAGGGTAACTACTGTATTTTCAATACCAGCTTGTCTTGTAAAATACAGATTAATAGAACAAAACTGCAGCCACACTGGGAACAACTTGACAGCATACAATGACAGGGGCAAGTTCTGTTTCTGTTCTGTTGAGCAACAGTGGAGACCCCACAACTTGCCCCTATCATTGTATGAGGAGAATCCAATCCTGATTCCAATATAATTCTGAGAAGCCACTGTTTCTCTGAGTCCATCCAATTTGTATCCCATGTTGAGCCCTGATGAAGGGGCAGTAGTGTTGCCCTAAAAATGCATTGGTTGTATCTATATGCCTTTTATACCAAGTAAAATATTCTTGGACTCTTTCATCTGGTTTTGGTTAGGTGATCATTTCTGTATTTTAATGTATGTTATATTATCTGTTTTCCTGTTTGGGGGATGGAGAGCTTTGTTGTCACTAAAGCAGGACTTCTTACCTTACTACTCGTTCCTTTTCATTTTTTGTTTTACAATACTGACAGCATTCTTTTGCATGAAGTGAGGCACAGCAAGGCACAGCAAGGCACAGCAATACAAACCTGAGACCAGCCCTTTCTCACTCTAAAACATTAAAAGTTTTATCTGGGCATTGACTTTCATTGTGCACCTAGTATGAAATGACCAATAAAGAAATATTGATTTTTGAAATGTATAGCTGTTTCCGGCACTGAAATGTGCAAATCTATATGACCGTGAACCTAAAGGCAAAAACCATGCTTTGGAATAGTTAAAAGAGCTGGTAATGATGAAAGCGCTGTTACCATAATTCTGCTTCCATTTTCTAGCAGGTTGATCAACAGGGGTTGATTTACTCAAACTGGAGAGTGCAGAACCTGCTGCAGTTCTGCATAGAAACCAATTGGCTTCTAGGTTTTATTGCCAAAGCATAATTGAACAAGTTAGAAGTTGATTGGCTACCATACACAGCTCCATCAGATTCTGCACTATTCAGTTTTAGTAAATCAACCCGGTGTGCTGGAAGGATATTCTATAAGGGTATTGTAATCTCTCACAATGCCTTATACATTTTTACTTGTCAATGAATTTTATTGTAATTTAAGGAAAGACAAGTATGTACATAAACAAAAGAGAATCGTCTCACATAGTACATATGGATTAACAAACATTCGAACAACACAGTTTCGTCAGGGACGAGTGGGGTCTGGGGTTCACATAGATAGATTATGAATGTGGTTGTCTGCGACCATAATAAACTAACAATTGTCAGTAGGTACTGATATAGTAATCAAGAAGTGAACCCATCATAGAATGTGGATGGATACAAGAGACGATACCGTTAACTAAAGTAACAGATAGAAAAAGACGTAGCACAAAAAAAAAAAAAGAGGGGTGAAAGAGAGAAGCAGGGGTACAAGCATGTCTAGGATCCTAGCAGGTGTAATGCCAGTGAGTGTTGGCAGTAGAACACGCATGCCCAAAGGGTCAGGCAGAGAAGAGGGAGGAACAGGTATAGAAGGGGAAAGGTCTCCCAATACGGTAGAGCAGTCCCGGTCCAGGACATGTATCAAGCAAGTAAAAGAGAGGTTCGACTACCAAGGCAGTAAGGAATGGTTGAAGTCTGGGGGTAAGTATTGCTTGACTTAAGGTTGCCATATTTTTACAATGCCCTATACATTTAAAATATTTTTGGAATGTCAGAACTGAGGTTATCAAAACATAAATGAGTAAGATTCGAATAAGGATCTTGTTGGGTGCAGTGTTTGCCTGTTGTAAGTGCATAGAATACCAGCTGTTAAGGTGAACACTTGCATTAATAGACCAACCGAGAAAAGCGTTTAGCTGACTCTTCATACAGCATGCAATAACAGAAGCTTGCTGTTTCTGTGATGTAAAAAGATTATCCATAGAGTAGGTCATAGAGTAATTAATGCCAATGTTAAATTAATTACTAAAGTGACAACAGTATAAAAATGAAAACAAATGATCTGAAAAGACTTGGCGTCCTGTGACAGGCAATCCATGAATCCAATCAAATTAGACTTTTCCGTTTGACTGATTCAGTCGAAATAGTTACATCTCTGAAATCTGGTCGTTGGATTTAATCCACAGCGGGAAGGTTTTGTGAAGGTTTTTAATATTTACTGAAGTATAACATTTTTGGGGGGTAGGGGACTCAAATTTAACTATATATTAACCAGTCATACATACAGTATGATAGAAACACTTTGGATACTTTAGGGGCTAACTGGTCATCTCTTTAAAATTCTGGGCTGCCCACCTTAAATGCAGAGCACATATTCAATCAGACTAGAAAGACACAATAGATACCTAGACAGGCTCATTTGTCAAATGGTGGCAAGGATTAGTCATGGCTATGTAAACCATAAGGCTTGGTAAATATCAGGCAGTAGAATCCAAGGGTTGATTTAGCTTGTTTCCATTCCTGCTCAGTATCTTAATCTTCTGTTTATTGCAGTAATGTTTTTCCAGATGAGGTGCCGTGAAACTCAACTGTGCTTCACATTATAGTCTATTCATGTAGAACATGAAGACTTGAGGAACACCTAATTTTAATGTTTAGCGACATTACCATATTGTTTATACTAAAAGACCTCTGCAATAGTCCCTAGTAACAATTACAGGCGTGGCAAGGCCCCTGTTTTAGGCCTTGGTTTTTGTTAATTTTTATGCATTTGTACTTCTTTTTTGGTCTTAGTGTGTGAAACCCTTTTACTATGTAAAATTGTGCATATTTATATACACTGTATATACAGCATCTCACAAAAGTGAGTACACCCCTCACATTATTGTAAATATTTTACTATATCTTTTCATGTGACAACATTGAAGAAATTGCACTTTGCTAGAATGTAAAGTAGTGAGTGTACAGCTTGTATAACAGTGTAAATTTGCTGTCCCCTCAAAATAACTCAACACACAGCCATTAATGTTTAAACCGCTGGCAACAAAAGTGAGTACGCCCCTAAGTGAAAATGTCCAAATTGGGACCAAAGTGTCAATATTTTGTGTGGCTACCATTATTTTCGAGCACTTCCTTAACCCTCTTGGGCATGGAGTTCACCAGAGCTTGACAGGTTGCCACTGGAGTCCTCTTCTACTCCTCCATGAGGACATAACAGAGCTGGTGGATGTTAGAGACCTTGCGCTCCTCCACCTTCTATTTGAGGATGCCGCCACAGATGCTCAATAGGGATGAGCCCAATGTTCGAACATCGGGTGTTCGCCTGTTCGACGAACAGCGAACAATATGTGGTGTTCGCGGCAAATTCGAAAGCCGCCGGAACACCGTTAAAGTCTATGGGACACTAACATGAAAACTTTAAAGGCTTATATGCAAGTCATTGTCATAAAAAGTGTTTGGGGACCCGGTCCTGCCCCAGGGGATATGTATCAATGCAAAACTTTTTTTTAAAACGGACGTTTTTTTGGGAGCAGTGATTTTTTTTTTTAATGCTTAAAGTGAAACAATAAAAATTAAATAGTGCTTTAAATATCGTGCCTGGGGGGTGTCTATAATATGCCTTCAAAGTGGCGCATTTTTCCCATGTTTAGAACAAAATTTAATTTCTAAAGGAAAAATTGTCATTTAAAACTGATCGCGGCTGTAATGAATTGTCGGGTCTCAGCAATATAGATACAACTCATTGAAAAAAAGAGCATGGGATCCCCCCAGTCCATTACCAGGCCCTTTGGGTCTGGTATGAATATTAAGGGGAACCCGAACCAAAATGTAAAAAAAAATAGCCTTGGGGTCCCCCCAAAATCCATACCAGACCCTTATCCGAGCATGCAACCTGGCAGGCCACAGGAAAGGCCTGTCAGGCCACAGGAGAGCACCCCCCCTCCTGAACCATACCAGGCCACGTGCCCTCAACATTGGGAGGACTTGTCTTTTTTACCATTTTGACACTTTTTTTGTGAAATGGTAGGGGTACGATTGGGTACCCCGTTACCAATTCACACAGGGGGGGAGGACGGGATCTGGAGGTCCCCTTGTTAAAGGGGGCTTCCAGATTCCGATAAGCCACCTGCCCGCATACCCCCACAACCACCGGGCAAGGGTTGTGGGGATGAGTCCCTTGTCCCCATCAACATGGGGACAAGGTGCTTTGGGATCAGACCCCAAAGCACCCTCCCCATGTTGAGGGCATGTGGCCTCTCTCGCCCCCCCCCCTCTTTTCCTGTGGCCTGCCAGGTTGCGTGCTCGGATAAGGGTCCGCTATGGATTTTTGGGTGACCCCTACACCATTTTTATTAATTTTGGCGCAGGGTTCCCCTTAAAATCCATACCAGACCCTTCAGGTCTGGTATGAATTTTGGGGGAACCCTACGCCATTTTAAAAAAAAAATTGGCGCAGGATTCCCCTTAATTTCCATATCAGACCTGAAGGGCCTGGTATGGATTTTAGGGGGAGCCCCCACGCAATTTTTTTTTTTAATATTTTGGTTCAGGGTTCCCCTTAATATTCATACCAGACCCATGGGGCCTGGTAATGGACTGGGGGGGGGATCCAATACTTTTTTTCAATGAGTTGTATCTATATTGCCAAGTCCTGACAATTCATTACAGCCGTGATCAGTTTTAAATGACAATTTTTCCTTTAGAAATGTCATTTTGGTGTGGTACTGTTCTAAACACAGGAAAATTGCACCAATTTAAAGGCATACTATAGACACCCCCCAGGCACAATATTTAAAGGAATATTTCATTTTTATTGTTTCACTTTAAGCATTAAAAAAAAATCACTGCTCCCGAAAAAATGTCAGTTTTTTAAAAAAAAAATTGCATTGATACATGTCCCCTGGGGCAGGACCCGGGCCCCAAACACTTTTTATGACAATAACTTGCATATAAGCCTTTAAAAATTAGCACTTTTGATTTTTCATGTTCGTGTCCCATAGACTTTAACGGTGTTCGTGTGTTCTGCCAATTTTTTTGCCTGTTCGCATGTTCTGCTGCGAACCGAACAGAAGGGTGTTCGACTCATCCCTAATGCTCAATAGGGTTTAGGTCTATAATAACATATTTACAAAAAATGTGAGGGATGTACTCTTTTGTGAGATACTGTGTATAATATATATAATTTATAAATATAGTCAAATGTAAATAATTTTATATTTTTCTTTCCAATTTTAAACAGAGAGAAGCTAAAGACGTTAAACAGAATAAGTGGAAGAATTGCTCCAAAGTATAATCTGTTAAAATGTGGCTTATCTTAACTCAACTTTTATTGTACATTTTCTTCTGCTGGGCAGGTAAGATTTTTTTTGTTTTATATACAAATAGTACTTCAGTGTGGTTCACATAACCTTTAACACTGTACATGTACAACATACTCAAATGTTCATGTTTTAATTGTATCTATAAACACAACATTTGGATAGAATAGGGAAGGGTTAAATCCCTTATTAGTTTATTTTTTGCAATATGTATACTGTTGGGGTGATTTTGAGTGAGTGGAATTCCCATCTTAGGGAGTTGTCACTGAAATGTTTGTGCCCATTGGGTGATTCTTCTTCTTTCTTAGTCTGCAGACAACCCAAAATGTTGGATTTACACTCGGGATAAAGGGATAAAGCTCTGCTGTGGGAGTCCAACCCTTTCTCTATCCAAAATGAAAGAGAAAGTTTGACATTTACATGTACTTTAGCCACTTAAGGACCCAGCCTTTTTCTGACATTTGGAAATAGGGAAAATACCGCGCTAAACCCCAAAAAATAGTGCAAATATAGAAAGCTGCTCACACACAAACAAAGTCCAAGCAATGATATCAAACAAATAGTGTAGCGCTAAATGAGACCCAAAATACAAGGGTCACAGTGAAAAAGCCAAGTCACAATGAAATAAATCGAAGTGACCTGTGAACATAAAACAAATCATATAACAAGAGATCACAGTGAAAACGGCAATGGACACTAATCAAATGGCCTATGTCCACATGCAAAGTGTCCAATAAATAAAGGACTTGCTCTTCAATCCTGAGCTGGAGCAGGGAACATATGGTCAGAGTAGACTAGGGTGTTATTGATAGAAATATTCAGATGAGAGGGTGGGTACTCTTACCGAAACAGGTGGACACACAAACCGTACGGTGGTGCGTCTTACAGGCTTGTAGTACTGGATTCCCAAGGGTGGGGTGATGCCAGGCTGGATGATGCAACTCCAATCCGCATAGGTTAGATGATGGTTCCAAGGCAAATGATTCAAAGGCGGTGGTTCCAAAGTAACTGGATAACCAGACCAATCCACGGGATGATAGTCAAAAGGCAGTCATCAGTACTCAAACATGAGGGAAGCAAAAGGACAGACACTCCACATGGCGTAGATCAACCATGGATGGTTTATTTAAAATAAAAAAGGACCATACAATGAATTGCAGGTACAGGTAAAAAGTGATCACAAAATGTATATTAAAAGCAATATGGGAAGCAGGAGGTGCTGGCCCGACGCGTTTTGACTGAATAGTCTCCAACTGGGGCATAATATGCTATTCTAAACAAAATATATTTCAGTAAAAGGGTGGGCAATTTTAGTCAATGATTGGTAGGTTAGACTGTGATGTGCTCTAGTTTTCACTATGTACATTTGCACAAAGATTTTTCAAATCCACAGAAATAAATCTTGTCTTCTCTAGTAGAGGTGCTCGATAAAGTGGAGTATCTAAGAGTATTTTTATTTTATTTTTACTTTGGAGTTAATTTTTGTTGGTGTTGTGTCTATATGACAGGAAGTGAAGAAAAACCCACCCAATGGGACACAGACAGAAAAAAAAAAAAATTTTTAATCCATTCTCTACTTCATCCAAAATTAAATAAAAAGTTTTGGCTTTGGACATACTCAATTGTACTTCTGTTATCAGTCTTGATGGGATGGATAAATATATATTAGTGGACTGCAAGAAATGCTTTCCCCCCAAAAAATTGCTACTCCAATCCACATTGATCACATGCTTAAAATCCAAAGTTTTAGCCACATTATCTTGGTGAAGGATAGTATTAGTTGATTTGATATAATATTCTCCCTTCAGCAGAAAATCAGTGTTCAGGCTGGTTGATCTTTCCCTTTATCAGAGAACACGTGACATACGTTTTTAGACTTTTAAACTGGCCATAGATTTTTTTTTATACAGCATGGATTGATGAATCTGCAGTACTGGTTATTGAATTTTGACAGCAAATAATTGAACAGTGATTGCATCTGCTGGGATGCAGTCAATGTTTGGCCAACAATTTTCTTCCTGGCTCCTTCAATTTTTCAATTGAAGGATGTTGAGGGCCACCCACTAAGAGAATTTTACATCGGCATCAGTGTATAACCAGACAGGTAAGACAGTTTAGGCTAGTCAGGTTAGACAGGTAAGATTTTAGCATTTTAGACGTTTAACCACTTCAGCCCCGGACCAATTGTCAGCTTAAGGACCAGAGGTCTTTTTTCAATTTCGCACTGCACTACTTTAACTGGTAATTGTGCGGTCATGCAATTTTGTAACGAAACGAAATTTGCGTCCTTTTCTTCCCACAAATAGAGCTTTCTTTTGATGGTATTTGATTGCCTCTGTGATTTTTATTTTTTGCGATATAAACGGAAAAAGAGCGAAAATTTTGAAAAAAAAAGAGATTTTCTACTTTTTGTTATAAAAAAAATCTAATAAACTCAATTTTAGTCAAACATTTGGGCCAAAATGTATTCAGCCACATGTCTTTAGTAAAAAAAATGCCAATAAGCGTATATTTATTGGTTTGCGCAAAAGTTATAGCGTCTACAAACTAGAGTACATTTTCTGGAATTTACACCGCTTTTAATTTATGACTGCCTATTTCATTTCTTGAGGTGCTAAAATGGCAGAGAAGTACAAAACCCCCCCAAATGACCCCATTTTGGAAAGTAGACACCCCAAGCTATTTGCTGAGAGGCATGTTGAGCCCATTGAATATTTTTTTTTTTAGTCCCAAGTGATTGAATAAAGACAAAAATAAAAAATAATTTTTTTTTTCTTCAAAAAGTTGTCACTAAATTATATATTGCTCACACATGCCATAGTTATATGTGGAATTGCACCCCAAAATACATTTTGCTGCTTCTCCTGAGTATGGGGATACCACATGTGTGGGACTTTTTGGGAGCCTAGCCGCGTACGGGGCCCCGAAACCCAAGCACCGCCTTCAGGATTTCTAAGGGTGCAAATTTTTGATTTCACTCCTCACTACCTATCACAGTTTCGAAGGCCATAAAATGCCAAAATAGCACAAAACCCCCCCAAATGACCCCATTTTGGAAAGTAGACACCCCAAGCTATTTGTTGAGAGGCATGGTGAGTATTTTACAGCTCTCATTTGTTTTTGAAAATGAAGAAAGTAAAGAAAAAAATTTTTTTTTTTTTCTTTTTTCAATTTTCAAAACTTTGTGACAAAAAGCGACATCTGCAAAATACTCACAATACCTCTCAGCAAATAGCTTGGGGTGTCTACTTTCCAAAATGGGGTCATTTTGGGGGGTTTTATGCCATCTGGGCATTCCATGGCCTCCGAAACTGTGATTGGCAGTGAGAAGTGAAATAAAAAAAAATTACTCCCTTAGAAAGCCTGAAGGCGGTGCTTGGTTTTTGGGGTTCCGTACGCAGCTAGGCTCCCAAAAAGTCCCACACATGTGGTATCCCCGTACTCAGGAGAAGCAACAGAATGTATTTTGGGGTGTATTTCCACATATGCCCATGACATGTTTGAGCAATATATCATTTAGTGACAACTTTTTGTAAAAAAAATATATATATTTTTTTTTTTTCATTATTCAATCTCTTGGGACAAAAAAAAAAAATATTTAATGGGCTCAACATTGCTCTCAGCAAATAGCTTGGGGTGTCTACTTTCCAAAATGGGGTCATTTGGGGGGGTTTGAACTGTCCTGGCATTTTATGCACAACATTTAGAAGCCTATGTCACACGTCACCCACTCTTCTAACCACTTGAAGACAAAGCCCTTTCTGACACTTTTTGTTTACATGAAAACATATTTTTTTTTTGCAAGAAAATTACGTTGAACCCCCAAACACTATATATATTGTTAAAGCAAAGGCCCTACAGATTAAAATGGTGGGTGTTGCATCTTTTTTTTTTTTCCACACAGTATTTGCGCAGCGATTTTTCAAACGCATTTTTTGTGGAAAAAATACACTTTTTTTTTATTTTAATGCACTAAAACACACTATATTGCTCAAATTTTTGATGAAATAAAAAATATGATCTTAGGCCGAGTACATGGATACCAAACACGACATGCTTTAAAATTGCGCACAAACACGCAGTGGCGACAAACTACATACATTTTTAAAAGCCTTTAAAAGCCTTTACATGATACCACATTAGATTCACGGAGGAGGTCTACTGCTAAAATTACTGCCCTCGATCTGACCTTCGCGGTGATACCTCACATGCATGCTGCAATTGCTGTTTACATATGACGCCAGACCAACGCTTGTGTACGCCTTTGCGCAAGAGAAGGGGGGGCAGGGGTGCTTTTTTTTTTTTTTTTTTTTTTTTTTTTTATTTATTTAGCTTTTTTTTTGTATTTTTAAAATTTTCCTTCCATTTTTTTTGTTTGTTATGATTTTTTTTTTTTTATAAGGGAATGTAAATATCCCCTATGATAGCAATAGGCATTGACAGGTACTCTTTTTTTGAAAAAATTGGGGTCTATTAGACCCTAGATCTTTCCTCTGCCCTCAAAGCATCTGACCACACCAAGATTGGTGTGATAAAATGCTTTCCCAATTTCCCAATGGCGCGGTTTATATCCGGGAGGGGGGACATTCCCTCCTACTGCTTGTAAAAGCAGTCTAGAGGCTAATTACCCGCTAGAATTGCTTTTACATGAAAGCCGATCACTGGCTGAAAAGAATGATACCAAGATGATACCTAAACCTGCAGGCATCATTCTGGTATAACCATTCAAAGTCCAGCAACATACTGGACATATATTGTAATCTTTTTTTTTTTCATGCAGCCTCTTGGCTGAACGAAAAAAAGAGATTGATTGGTGGGTATGCCCACCATTAGAATACCTCCCTTCATCCACCCACTTCTAATGATGGGCATACATGCACCATTTATATATGCCGATGCATGGGGGCATCCTCCCGCAAAAGTTATGCCGTGTACACACGGTCGGAATTTCGACCGTATGTACGTGGCATTAGGAGCCAATCGCTCCTCCGCCCCCCCTGCTGCCCCCATGCTTCGGCACATATGCTCTTTTTTTTAACTGTGGTGGTGAAATCACCTCCTACAGCGTTGGAGTCGCGGCTTTATGTATCGTGGGAGCAAACGCTGTTGCTGTCAAGATAAATAAATCCGCGCTGCAACTGAATGGCGCACCTGAAAACAAAAAAATGCTTAACACTAAAACACAGTAAACAAAATTACATACCTGAAAAGCAAGCATGATAAAACATGATAAAACATAATAAAACATTGCAGAATAGAATGGAGTAAAAAAAGAGCAACAATAGAGAGAGAGAGAGAACAATAAAACGACAACTATTTTTGTTTTTTTTATTTTTTTGAGATTCACAGGTAAAAAAGCTCCTGACTGTTAGCGACTGAATCAAAACGCTACCACAAAAAAAATGTTAGCGATCGCAGGGATCAGGCCTGACTCTGCGAACACTGCAGTTATGTGTGCTTAGTGTTTTGTAAGTGACAGTGATCGATCGATACTGCACTTGGGTGGGCTGGGCTGGGCGGAGGGGGAAAACGCAGGTGCTAGCAGGTATCTGGGCTGATCCCGCTAACAATGCGTTTTTTTGGAACCCTAAACTGCTGGGACGCTAGTATAGATCTGATCAGATCAGATATTGATCTGTTCAGATACTATACCACTAAGGGAGGTGTATGCTTTGCGCGTGGGTGTTTGCGGTACTGGCACTAACCTGGGGCGACGCAGACCTTATTTGACCCTAAAACCTAATTGATATCACCCGCCGGGCGATCAGGGGGTTAAACCGTTATTGGGTAATAAATGGCGGGTGCCCTGACAGTATAAAAAACAAGCTAACTAACCAGCGTCACCCGTAACAGTAATACAAAAAAAAACTGGTTACCTAGCGACACTAATGCAGGGATCAGAAAAACGATCGCTTAGTGACACTGGCAAAAGGGGGTGAAAGGGTTAACTAGGGGCAATCAGGGGGTTAAACCTTTATTAGGTAATATATGGGGGTACCTGACGCTATATAAAAACCTGACGGGGAACCTAAATAACGAAATAACTAACTGGCTAACCAGCGTCACCAGTGACATTTTATACGGTGATCACTGGTGAAAGGGTTAACTCTAGGGGCAATCAGGGGGTTAAAACCTTTATTTAGGTTGTAATATGGGGGTACCTGACCTATAAACCTATTTATGAACCTATATAAACATGGCGGTTAACCTAAAAAAAAACTGGTTACCTAGCGACACTAATGCAGCGATCAGAAAAACGATCGCTTAGTGACACTGGCAAAAGGGGGTGAAAGGGTTAACTAGGGGCAATCAGGGGGTTAAACCTTTATTAGGTAATATATGGGGGTACCTGACGCTATATAAAAACCTGACGGGGAACCTAAATAACGAAATAACTAACTGGCTAACCAGCGTCACCAGTGACAGTTATACGGTGATTACTGGTGAAAGGGTTAACTCTAGGGGCAATCAGGGGGTTAAAACCTTTATTTAGGTTGTAATATGGGGGTACCTGACCTATAAAACTATTTATGAACCTATATAAAACATGGCGGTTAAAATAAAAAAAAAATGGTTACCTAGCGACACAATGCAGCGATCAGAAAAACGATCGCTTAGTGACACTGGCAAAAGGGGGTGAAGGGGTTAACTAGGGGCAATCAGGGGGTTAAACCTTTATTAGGGGGGGGTAGGGGGCTACCTAGGACCTAAAACTAACTGCCCTGACAGTTATTACAGTCACACTGACACTAAATGCAGTGATCAGTAAATAAATGATCACTGCAATTAGTGACACTGTGACTGGGGGGGGGAGGGGGTGATCTGGGGGGTGATCAGGGGGTGACAGGGGGTGTTTTGTGTGCCTAACTGTACTGGTGTCAGTGTAGTGTTGTGCACTGACCTTAACATGTTCGCCGCTCGGCGTCTCCGGTCACATAGACCGGCGCACCGAGCGTGACATCACTTCCGCCTTCCTGTCTATACAATAGACAGGAAGGGGAAGCTTTTCATTCGCCAGGAGCGATCGCGAGGGGGTGGCCAGAAACCACTGGCCGTCCCCTCGTCCCGGATCGCTCCTGAAGCGATGCCGACCGTCCCCGCCGGCGGAGGGGGGTCCGATCGGACCCCCCAACCGCCTAAAGAATGGCACGTACAGGTACGTGGTTCTGCCTGTACGTGCCATTCTGCCGACGTATATCTACATGGGGCGGTCGGCAAGTGGTTAAATTGTTGAAGTGTTACTAAACCCACAACAGTAAAATCAGTGTGTATATGCAGTAAAGCATTCTTGTTATACTCACTGTGGAACCTAATCCTGCGCATTGTGTAAAAAGGCTGTTTTATCCTGTCTTCTCTGATCTTCCCTTTCCTCCACTGTCCCCAATCCATCTCCTGATAGTACAGAGCCTGGGGGGCCCTCTGCACATGCTCAGTTTGGTGTCTATTGCTAAATAATTAAAACATTTTTGGGAGGGTGTATGTGATAAGTACAGGGCAGCACTGTCTAGACAAAGTCAGGGGCCATGCAGCCTGATAGGACAGTCAGAGGAGAATGAAAACTCCTCCTTTTATGGAAAAAAAGAAAAAAGCTCCTCCTACAAACTTTAACCAGTGCTTGGCCAAACACTGATAGAAGTCACCAAACAGTTTATATTTACTATAATAATTGCATTTCCATGTTCTGTGTACTGTGGGAGACCAGATATAGTGAATGCAGGGTCCTGGGTTTAGTAACACTTTAAGAATGGTCCTTTTTTATTCACTCCCTAAAAGGTGATAATATTTAATAATAAATCCATTTGGACCAGTAAGTAGGAGTTCACATGTTCATGGAAAATACTTAAAGAAGAATTCCAGGTATGAAATTTTATACATGACTACATTGACTCAGCTTTGACCAATGATACTATGCATATACCATACCTGTGGTATCCTTCTATAAGCTGTAAATCACTGTAGTAGAAACAGCTACTCTAGTGATATCCACTAGCTTCCGTGTCCTGTGCCAGGCGGCTGCCCTGCTGCATTCTGAAGACAAGAGGTCAGCTGCTCAGAGTGGACACCATTCAAAGAACTTCAAGCTGTCACATTCACCCCCTGCTCACCCCATTATCCCTCTGCACCCCCAGCACAGACCCCCACCATATGAGTATTGCCCAGCTTCTGCCATCCTATACCCCGGGGCCCACACACTGGATACACATTTTTTCCTTCTGGGTGCCACAGAGCTGCCCCCAGCTGTGGACCATGTCCTGTTTCCTGGCTGAGCGCCGAGGAGTCTGCTGCCCTACTTTGCCTGCATGTGCATTCACCACATGCAGGTTACCTGCCTGGTGCCGGCGTGCTTCCTGGCTGTCTCAGAGTGCACAGAGCAACCCTGCTCTTCCCACGATGAGTTGCTCGCCTGAGACAAAGGCTGCACTTCTGTCTGCGGGGTATAGGAGCTAGTTGTCAGGGCAACCTAACACTAACCTCTGGGGTTGTCTAGACGCGAGGTCACCCCCAATCTCCAGAGTTAAATATTGGAGCGAGGCACGGTCTCACTGCTTCAGCCCCACTCGCCCCACAGTTCTGCCTGTGTAGGTCCAGGGGCTGCGGTCAGGACACACACAGACCCTAAAGGCCCCTGATCAAACCAGGAAATACTGACCTGACCCTGACTGGTAACCCTTGGACCACCTCCCCTGCTGCCCTCTCTTGATCCCCTGAGCTAAGGCTCCTATGGGTGAGTGAGTCGCATAACTGTGGCTGTGCCAGAATACTGTCCATCCTTGCTGTGTGCCCTGTGTACGAAGAACTTAACCCCTGCTGTGCCAAACTCTGCTCTGCCTGGATCCCTGCCCTGTCTACTGAGGACTTAACCAGTGCTGTGCCAAACTCTGCTCTGCCTGCATCCCTGCCCTGTGTGCTAAGGACCTAACCCCTGCTGTACCAATCTCTGCTCTGCCCAGATCACTGACCTGTGTGCTAAGGACTTAATCCTTGCTGTGCCAAACTCTGTTCTGCCTGGATCCCTGCCCTGTGTGCTAAAGACTTAAGCCATGTTGTGCCAAACTCTTCTTTGCTTGGATTCCTGCCCTGTGTGCTAAGGACTTAACCGTTGCTGTGCCAAACTCTGCTCTGCCCAGATCACTGCCCTGTATATTAAGGACTTAACCCGTGCTGTTCCGAACTCTGTTCTGCCTGAATCCCTGCCCTGTGTGCTAAGGATAAAACCCCTGTTCTGCCAAAATCTGTTCTGCCTGGATTCCTGCCCTGTGTGCTAAGGACTTAACCCCTGCTGTGCCAAACTCTGCTCTGCCTGGATTCCTGCACTGTGTGCTAAGGACTTAACCCTTGCTGAGCCAAACTCTGCTTTGCCCAGATCACTACCCTGTAAGCTAAGGACTTAACCCATGTTGTGCCAAACTCTGTTCTGCCTGGATCTCTGCACTGTGTGCTAATGACTTAACCCCTGCTGTGCCAAACTCTGCCCTACCTGTATTCCTGCCCTGTCTGCTAAGGACTTAACCCGTGCTGAGCTGAGGCTGTTGTCAGCCAGTGAGTAACATAGCCGTGGCTGTGCCAGAATGCTGTTCATCCTTGCTGTGTTCCCTGTGTACTAAGGACTTAACCCCTGCTGTGCCAAACTATGTTCTGCCCGGATCCCTGTCCTGTGTGCTAAGGACTTAACCACTGCTTTGCCAAACTCTGCTCTGCCTGGATCCCTGCTCTGTGTGTTAAGGACTTAACCCTTGCTGTGATATGTAAAAAATATTACGCTACTCTGTGAAACAGAATAAAGCAGCTACACACAAATGTGACAAACATTCATAGGAACAATGGGTGAAAATGTAGCGCTGAAAATTTTTTATAAAATTAAATAAATGTGAAAATATTACTGGAATGAGTCCCAACAAAATAAATGTGAGAACAGTGAAAGTTCCAAAGAGGTCAGTCCAAACAAATGGGGATTCTTCCCAAACTGGAACTGTGATGACAACTGAAACAATATGACATCCGTAGATGGGTAATATCCAAGAGTGGTAGAAATGGTTACTCTTACCAGATCCCAAGGACCAGAATGCCAGTGGCACCAGGTCAAACAGGCATGGATACCGCGATCAGCAGTTCAACAAGGATGTTCCAAGGAATCATCAGCAGCCTTCAGAAGCCGAGGGACTCTCCAACAAACTCCCACAGCACACAGACCAAGGAAGCCGGGGTGGAGCAATCAAGCAGGAGAATGGGACATATGTATGCAAAAAAAGGACAGCACTTCCAATAGTGCAGGTAAAAAACTGTGGGTTTTTATTTCTATAAAAAACAATATACAATAAAATGTGATCGCAATAAAAACGGGGCAATATGAGGAGTGGAGAAAACCACGCCCTACGAGTTTTGTCCTAGAGGGACTTCAAAAAAACTCTGTTCTGCCCAGATCACTGCCCTGTATGCTAAGGATGTAACCCGTGCTGTGCCAAACTCTGCCCTACCTGGATTCCTGCCCTGTGTGCTAAGGACTTAATCCCTGCTGGGCCAAACTCTGCTCTGCCAGGATCCCTGCCCTGTGTGCTTGACATAACTACTGATGTGCCAGGCCCTGCCCTGCCCTGCACTTATCACTGCCCTGGGTACTAGACTAAACCCGTACTAGACTAAACCTGTTGCCCTGAGGACTGTTACCCCTTTTGTTGTACCATACTGCCACTCTGTGGAGGGTTAGTCCTTGCTGTGCCGGTCTACTGTATATAGGGTAACCTCCCCCTGTCATGCCTTATCACTGTCCTGTGGACTGTCCCTCTCTCACTCTACGCTCTTCCCCCTCAGAGGGTCATTTCCCCTTGTGTAGCCCATTGCTATTCTGTGCTGTTCCCCCTGCTACTCCATGCACTGTTTATCTGTATTGTGCCCATTGCTACTCTGTGAACTGATTATTCATGGCATGTCCCAATGCCACCCCTCCTGTACACCCAAGTCTCCCAATAAACGCTGGTCTGTCTGGGTTTTGTGTGTTCTGCCTCTGTGTGCTCTTTCTGCACTCCTAGTTCGATACAAAAGCATTTTCACAATGAATGCAAAGTGTTCTTTGAATGGCACCCATGATGAGCAGCCAACCTACTGTGGGATTCCACAGATTTACAGTAGTATATGCATATTAATATTGATCCAAACTGGATCAATGTACCACTGTATATAATGCCATACCAGTAATTCAAGCACCTCAGTTACCAATAGTCTTTAAATATATCATCATATGGATCAATTTTCTATGTGTTGAATGTACTATAAATATTTAAAACGATGACAAGCATAGCTTATACTCAAAGAACCCAGGAACAATTTCATGTTAGGTATAGAATAAAAATAGCTAGATGGGGATAGGCAGGGAAAATTAGCTTAAAGTGGTTGTAAAGGAAGATGTTTTTTTGTTTTAATGAATTCTATGCATTAAGATAAAAAGCCTTCTGATGAGGAGAGCGAGGGAGCGGGGCAGGGCCGAACCACGGCTCCGTGTCTGAATAGACACAGAGCTGCAGCTCGGCTGGGGTGCCCCCATAGCAAGCTAAGTGCTGTGGGGGCACTCAAAGGGAGGGAGGGGCCAGGAGCGCCGAAGACGGACCCGAGAAGAGGAGGCTCTGGGCTGCTCTGTGCAAAACCATTACACAGAGCAGGTAAGTATAACATGTTTGTTATTTTTTTAACAAAAAAAACTAGACTTTACAATCATTTTAAGGTTGCAATTTTTCGCGAGACAAAAAATTTGAAAGATATGATATTCCACCATTTTAAACCTCACATAGTAATTTCAAATGAACACAATTTCCTTTGATATCTGTTGACAAAAGTACAGCAGGTTATATGACGCTGCCCACAACCAAGTGCATACAGGAAATGTAAGTAAATATAATACAGGTATATTTACATAATAGGATTTTCTGCACATGTAAAATGTGAGACTTTATGTAGAGTATTTAGTTTATGCTTTAATGTCAGTACTTTAATAGGTGACCTGAAACAGATACATGTGGCTTGTTACTGCAGTGTGCATGTGGCCATTTATTTCTATTCTTTAATGTGTCACATAGCACATTGATGTCTGTGCCTGGAGTGAAAAGAGGACATCATTTGTAAAGGTCAGCAGCAGTTAGAGGCAGTAGGAGTATGTGCATGACAGTGTGAGCTGCGACAGATGTTATACTTCAGTAAGAGGAAAGCCTTCCTACACTGCCTGCTGTAATTGCTGCATAGAACAAGAAAGTTTGCGATAACAAAAATTATTAGGCTAAATAATTTTTCATGTTGGATAGGTCCTTCATCTCTACGGCCTTTTAAATTGATAGCTGGGATGATGATAAAAAGGTTAAATATGCATCTCTCTTTGCAGTAGAATAATCCAGGGACCTCCACCCCGTATGGCATAAAAGCATGGTTGCCCACATTTTAAAATTCATTTTCAGGACTGTTTTGTTTCGCTGGTTTCTCTCTCGCTTTCTCTAGATTGTGTGTGTATATATATATATATATATATATATATATATATATATATATATATATATATTTTCATATAAAAATAAATATACATATATTCTGTACTGTGCAAAAGTTTTAGGCATGTGTGAAAAAATTCTGTAAATGAAGAATGCTTTCAAAAATATAAGTATTAATAGTTTTTTTTTATCAGTTAACTAAAAGGAAAGTAAATGAACAGAAGAGAAATCCAACTTAAATCAATATTTGGTGTGACCACCCTTTGCCCTCAAAACAGCACCAATTATTTTAGGTACACTTGCGTGCAGTTTTTGAAAGAACTTGTAGATGTAGGCTGCCTCAAATCTTTTTTTCTCTTCATGTAATCCCAGACAAATTCTTTCTGGGAGTCAAACCATCACTTCCAGGACTCCTTTACACTAAAGATAGTTGTTAAAGTGGTTGTAAACCCTTACAAACCACTTTGACCTACAGGTAAGCCTAGATTAATGCCGCGTACACACGAAGGGACAATCCCGCGGGATTATCCTCTGGACTGAAGTCCAGCGGATAATCCCCTCGTGTGTGGGCGCCGGCGGACTTTTTGGCGCCAAAGTCCGGCGGACCAAAGTTTTAAGTTTTGTTTTAAAATTATCCGCTGGACTTGGCAGTCCAGCGGACAATCCCGCCGTTAGTGGGCAAGTCCGCGGGACTTTTGAAATGAACGGACTTGCCGCTCATCGGCAAGTCCGTTCATTTAGCACGTGACTTCAGGTTACGTAGCTAGCGTAGGCAGTTACTGCCGCCGCGCTAGCTCCGTGACCTGGCATGGATTTAAAGGGAATCCCCACGCCGAAAAAACGGCGTGGGGGTTCCCCCCAAATCCATGTCAGACCCTCATCCGAGCACGCAGCCTGGCAGGCCAGGAAAGGGGTGGGGACGAACGAGCCCCCCCCTCCTGAGCCGTACCAGGCCGCGTGCCCTCAACATGGGGGGTGCCCTGGGGAAAGGGGGGCCGTGCGGCCCCCCCCCACCCCAAAGCACCTTGTCCCCATGTTGATGAGGACAAGGGCCTCTTCCCGACAACCCTGGCCGTTGGTTGTCGGGGTCTGCGGGCGGGGGCTTATCGGAATCTGGGAGCCCCCTTTAATAAGGGGGCCCCCAGATACCGGCCCCCCACCCTATGTGAATGAGTATGGGGTACGATGTACCCCTACCCATTCACCTAAGGTGTAAAATGTAAAGTACAAAAACACACACACTTTTGAAAAAATATTTTATTGCACTGCTCCGGGGGTCTTCTTCCGTCTTGGGGGTCTTCTCGCCGGACTCCTCCGCTCTCTTCTGCTCTTTTACCTAGCTCTTTCACGAGCGGGGGGAGTCCGGCTACCTTCTTCGTCGTCGCCGCCGTCGTCTGGGGGTCTCGATCCGCCTTCGGGGGTCTTCCGGGGGTCTCTTCTGTTCTTGCGGCGGTCGTCGTCTTCCGCGCCGCCGGCGCCGCCTTCTTCTTCTTCTTGTCCTTCTTGTTCTTCTTCTTCTTCCGATGTTGACCCGTCGCTGTCTCTGCCCGGAATGCCTGTGCCGATCTGCGCTCGGACTTATATAGGGACATGGGGGACAGGGTCACATGCACATGTCACATGGTGACCCCGCCCCCTTGTGTTGTCACAGTCCCGGAGGATGCTGGGACTGTGACATCGCAAGGGGGCGGGGTCACCATGTGACATGAACATGTGACCCTGTCCCCCATGTCCCTATATAAGTCCGAGCGCAGAGCGGCACAGGCATTCCGGGCAGAGACAGCGACGGGTCAACATCGGAAGAAGAAGAAGAACAAGAAGGACAAGAAGAAGAAGAAGGCGGCGCCGGCGGCGCGGAAGACGACGACCGCCGCAAGAACAGAAGAGACCCCCGGAAGACCCCCGAAGGCGGATCGAGACCCCCAGACGACGGCGGCGACGACGAAGAAGGTAGCCGGACTCCCCCCGCTCGTGAAAGAGCTAGGTAAAAGAGCAGAAGAGAGCGGAGGAGTCCGGCGAGAAGACCCCCAAGACGGAAGAAGACCCCCGGAGCAGTGCAATAAAATATTTTTTCAAAAGTGTGTGTGTGTTTTTGTACTTTACATTTTACACCTTAGGTGAATGGGTAGGGGTACATCGTACCCCATACTCATTCACATAGGGTGGGGGGCCGGTATCTGGGGGCCCCCTTATTAAAGGGGGCTCCCAGATTCCGATAAGCCCCCGCCCGCAGACCCCGACAACCAACGGCCAGGGTTGTCGGGAAGAGGCCCTTGTCCTCATCAACATGGGGACAAGGTGCTTTGGGGTGGGGGGGCCGCACGGCCCCCCCTTTCCCCAGGGCACCCCCCATGTTGAGGGCACGCGGCCTGGTACGGCTCAGGAGGGGGGGGGCGCTCGTTCGTCCCCACCCCTTTCCTGGCCTGCCAGGCTGCGTGCTCGGATGAGGGTCTGACTTGGATTTGGGGGGAACCCCCACGCCGTTTTTTCGGCGTGGGGATTCCCTTTAAATCCATGCCAGCTTGCGGAGCTAGCGCGGCGGCATTTACTGCCTACGCTAGCTACGTAACCTGAAGTTACGTTCGAAATGAACGGACTGCTCCGTTTGTGGGCAAGTCCGTTCATTTTCAAAAGTCCCGCGGACTTTTGGCCGGCGGATTATCCGCTGGAGAAGTCCGTGCGTGTGTGGGCAAGTCCACACGCTCGGAAAGTCCAGCGGACCTAGCTGGAAAGTCCCGCGGGATTGTCCGCTGGACTAGGTCCGCCGGCAAAAGTCCGCACGTGTGTACGCGGCATAAGGCTTACCTGTAGGTCCAAGAAATATCTCCTAAACCTACACGGTTTAGGAGATATTTGCCAAAAGACAGGCACCGTTGTCTGCGGCACATGCGCCGTAGACAGCGGCACGCTCAGTGAGCCTGACGATATGCCGCGATTGGCGGCTCCCGTGCGCATGTGCGGGAGTGACTTCATCGCGGCTCTGCCGAATGACAGCGCCGGAGCCGCAAGACCCACCAAGAAGATGGAGGCTCCGTACACAAGGGGACAGCGGTGACATCGCTGGCTCCTGTGTCAAGTAAGTGACACATAATGGACTACTATGCGATGCATAGTAGCCCATTATGCTTTACCTTTGCAGGGAAACAAAGAGGAAGTAAACCCATCAGGGTTTACTTCCTCTTTAATGACAATGGCTGTATGTTTGGGGTAGTTGCCCTGCTGCAGAATAAATTTATCTGACTGTATTTGTTAGCATCGGGTACACCATTGATCCTGATCAAATCTCCAACTTCATTTGCAGAAATGCAGTCCCAGACATGCAAGGGACCTCCACTATGCTTTACTGTTGCCTGCGGACATTTATTATTGTACTGCTCTCCAGCCCTTTGGTGAAAAAAATGCCTTTTGCTACAGCCAAATATTTCCAATTTTAACTCATCAGTCCAGAGAACCTGCTCCCCTTTTTCTGCACCCCAGTTTCTACATTTTCATGCATAGGATTTGGAAACAATGCTAAGTGACTCAACTATGCACAAAAATGTAAGAACGGGGTGCAGAAAAATGTCAGAAAGTCCTGGAAGTGATGGTTTGGCTCCCACAGAGCCCTGATCTCAACATTATCAAGTCTGTTTGGGATCACACGAAGAGACAGAAGGATTTGAGGCAGCCTACATCTGCAGAAGATCTGAGGTTAGTTCTCCAAGATGTTGGAACAACCTACCTGCCAAGTTTCTTGTGCAAGTCCAAGAAAAATGTAGAATTGATGCTGTTTTGAAGGCAAAGGGTGGTGGTCACACCAAATATTGATTTGATTTGGATTTCTCTTCTGTTCATTTACTTTCCATTTTGATAATTGATAAAAAATAAATTATTAATACTTCTATTTCTGGAAGCATTTTTAATTTACAGCATTTTTTCACACTTTTTTGCAAGATTTTTGCAGAGTACTGTATGCACATCTACAGCATATAAACACATTCTGATCATATACACATATGTTCTTACCTATGTGTGTTTTTTCCTTAAAAAAAAACATTATGGCACACATCCAATTTAGCTCCAATGCGTTTGATTTGTTTCTTTATTGAGTGTAATGGGACATTCGACTGCAAGGTCAATCTATATGCGGCAGAATTTGTTGCCGTTTTATTTATGTTTAAAGTGGTTGTATACCTCTTTTTCAAATTTTTACCTACAGGCAAGCCTACAGGTAAGCCTATAAGCCTATAATATCTACCTGTAGGTAAAATGAATATTTCCTAAACCTACCCAGTTTAGGAGATATTCACCCTGCATGCAGCCGCTGGCGCCAGCAGCACATGCACAGTGAAGGTCCGGCGAAGGTCTGGTGTATCGTGCCGGAACTAAGGACTGCCGCACACATGCACGGGAGTGACGTCATTGCGGCTCCGGACACTCAGTGCCAGAGCTGCAAACCCAGAAGAAACGCAGAGGGGAAAATGTCAGCTCCCTTGGCGTTGACTGGGATGCGATGCGGGCACCTCGTTCTAAGGTAAGTATTTCATAATGAGCTAGTATGCAGTGCATACTAGCTCATTATACCTTTGCCTTACAGATTATTATTTTTTTTTGTTTGCGGGTATACAACCGCTTTAATCTATGTTTTATTAAGTATTCATAGAAAATATAGGTTTATAATACAAATACAGGTTGTAACTGCACAAATGTGTCCAGATTCGGACATCCATAATATGGTAAGCTACAAGCAATGTAGAACAGTGTTTACAAGAAACAGATGCCCAGGGTAGGATTCATGCCTACAGGTTAACATAAGCCATTGAACTATAACGAAAAAACAGCAATTATGAGGGAACCACAATAGTAATAACCGTTTTAGCCAGAGACACAATATCAGGGTTAGCAGGCAACACACTAGTGCTAGCATATAATGAACTGGTAAAAAGACAATGGTGTAAATTATAATTTAAAGAAAGGAAGGAAGGAGGAGATAATGAGGAAGAAGAAAGGAGAAAGAAGGGGTGAAAGAAAGAGGGGCAAAGGAGGGGGGGTATACTATGAGGATGTCCCAGGCAAAATCAACACCTCAGACATTGTTAGAGATCAAGGAGTTAAAATCAGGAATATTTGAAATGAGAACATACTAGGGGTTATTCACGAAAAGGCAAATCCACTTTGCACTGCAAGTGCACTTGGAAGTGCAGACACTCTAAATCTGAGGGGTAGATCTGAAATGAGTGGAAGCTCTCCTGATTTTATCATCCAATCATGTGCAAGCTAAAATGCTGTTTTTTATTTTCCTTGCATGTCCCCCTCGGATCTACAGCGACTTTACTTACAAGTGCACTTTCAAGTGTACTTGCAGTGCAAAGTGGATCTTCCTTTAGTAAATAACCCCCACTGTCCACATAAGTTTATGTGAGCCATATTTATCCTCATCCCATACGACCATACGCAATGAGCTTCATCTTGTCCAATTCACAAGCCCATTCAGCCACTAATGGAGCCTCAGTTTGGCGTCAACGCCTGGCTATCACAGAACAAGCCGCTATGAGAAAATGCCTAATTAAGCTTCTTTTAATTTGTCTATAAGAGCCTGGCAATATGGACAACACTGTAATCTGAGGTTAATTTGGGATGGTATTACAAGTGTAATATTTTATTCCAAAATGTGATAATTTTCGGACATTTGCCCCAAATATGGGTCATGATGCCAGACATCACCAACAGGTATCAGGGATAGATGGCTCCATTTTAAGTAAAAGTGTAGGGCAGCGATATAACCTAGACAAGATCCAATAATTTGCGTTCATGCATGTGGGAAGATGTAGAAAGTTTGTATGAAACAGCCAGTGCCGTTTTATTTATGAGTACAGTAAACTGGATATATGTGAATGGAAGAGTGTCAGAACAATTTTTTTTTTTTTTTGCAGCTGAACTCTCACTTTGGCTTAACTTGTTAAGACAGGGGCTTATGGTGTGTTAGAGGAAAAAAGGACTTTAGTTAAAGTGAAAAACTTTGTTTTGGCCTTTGATCTTCATTTTACTTTTTACTTAAATTTTGATACAATTGCAGATTCCTCATTAAAGATTAGCTTGGCTCGTAATATCTGTCAATGCTTTATGTTGATTGTAATATTATTAGTAATGGCTAGATTTATTGATTTTTGTGGTAACTGTGTTTCTGTGGATTGAATTGTAGAGGATGGAAAAAGATATGGGCCAGTTTTTGAAGAACAGCCAATTGATACCATTCATCCAGAAGAATCTCCTGATGGCAAAATTTCGATGAACTGCAGAGCCAGAGCAAATCCAACTCCAACATATAAGTAATTATTGTTCTCATGTACATGAAATTCTTGAGTTTTGTTAATCAAATATATGAAGTAGAAGGGTTTGCAGGACCTCATAGCAGCTGTGCAGATTTTAACTGTAATTGCAGGTTTAGATATGATTGGGATACTAGGGATAACACTGAAAAAATATATATTATTACTTAAAAGGAACCTGGGAATTTACAGTATGGACCCAAAGTACAGGCATATCTTCAGCTTATCTGGTAAAATGTACTTCCTAAAACTACGTCATCTTACGTCAACTATGTCATCTTACCCAGCCCACTATGTCTTCCCATTGGCCAGTAAAAGTGGTCATCACTTTTGGTGGTCAATATGAAGAAAACAGGGACCTTTCAATGATCTAAATCTAGTGTGAAAATCGTTAAACTACCTCAATAACTCATTTCCATATGGAACGTTTTTTGTAATTATCTGTTTAGAGAATGTATCAAGGGGGAAGGTGACACCAGTGTTATGGGTTTGGGCATTTAAAGTAAATAAGGACCAATATTGTTATAGAAGTACCTTATTGAGGCACAGTCAGTATTGCCTTTTGTAAGAGAACAAAATCCGACCATCGTTTCTTTTTCCAGTGCAGGTGTGAAAATGACAAAATAATTTTCAGGGCGTGATATAGCCAGTAACAGTCAAGTTCAGCTGGATGTGTGTCCTGCTGAATGTGACTAGCTACTACTAATAGCTTGCATATACAGGTGCAGCTCATAAAATTTGAATATCATCAAAAAGTTTATTTATTTCAGTAATTCAATTCAAAAAGTGAAACTCATATATTTTATATGGATGCGTTATGCACAGAGTGATACATTTCAAGCATTTCTTTCTTTTAATTTTGCTGATTATGGCTTACAGCTAGTGAAAACCCAAAATTCAGTATCTCATAAAATAAGAATATTACATAAAACCAACAAAAAAAACGATTTTTAATACAGAAATACGAAGATTCGAAGATTCGCAGTACAGGGACCCCGGCTATGGAATGCTCTACCAAACAACATCCGCATGGAAGAAAACCATCAGGCCCTTAGGAAAAAACTCAAGACCCACCTCTTCTAAACATGGCATCCCAACATGAGCAGTCAAGCGCCTCGAGGCGATTCGGTTCGCAGTTGCAGCGCTATACAAATCATTCATTCATTCACAGAAAAGTTGACTTACTGAAAAGTATGTCCACGTACAGTATAGTATGCACTCAATACTTAGTTGGGGTTCCTTTTGCATGAATTACTGCATCAATGTGGCGTGGCATGGAGGCGATCAGCCTGTGGCACTGCTGAGGTGTTATGGAAGCCCAGGTTGCTTTGATAGCAGCCTTCAGCACATCTGCTTTGTTGGGTCTGGTGTCTGGGGAGCCAGGTCATCTGCTGGTGTTGGTTCACTGTGTTTTATCAAGTCCAAAGTCAGCGCAGCCCTCTACCAAGAAAATTCTAGAGCACTTAATGCTTTCCTCTGCTGACCAGCTATATGGAGATGCTGATTTATTTTTCAGCAGGACTGGACACCTGCCCACACTGCAAAAAGTACCAATACCTGGTTTAATGGATTTGGGTAGCCCCCTGATTTTTAAATTGTTTCTGCGAGAGCGATCTTCGAGATCTGCTAATATCATTTGGATTTTTGAGATAGATTGTTGTTGTGCGGAATGTGAGTCCACTAGTGCATTAAAGGATGACGTGACATCACACATCCGAGACTCCACTTGATGTACTCTATCGCCTATGTCACGTATTTCTTCTCTGCATTGTTGTATGCATGCAACCATGTCCGATTGTATGGACATGCGTAGTGACATTAGCATCTCTTTCATTGTAACATCCAATAATGGCTGTCCCGTAGTGGGGAATTGGGCCATAGGGTCATTGTAGGGCATGTTGGAGGTCTCATGGTTCTGGGGTCTCTCACCTTCATGTTGACGGTGGAATATCTGCTACCTGTTATTAGCTCAGGGTCCAGCCTTGGTTGGATTTGACAGGACTTCTCGAGGATGGGGAGCCACAAGGGGAGGTAGATTCGCTGGAGCTTGCTTCCTCCGTAGCCACCTTTGCATCTGCCTGACGCTGTGATGATCTAGTGAGATCCAGCGATGTGGGCTGCGGAGGGCTGTCGTTGGGCGGTGTTAGTTGTCTCCCGCCACCATTTTATTGTAGGTTTACCGCCAGGTAAAAATCCTTCAGTTTTAATGCCTGGGGCTGGTCTGGCTGCCTTCTTCTCATATCAGAGGGTGTTCTCCAGCTCCCGGTAGTGCTGGTTATCCACACCCGTCCGTGTGTGCTTCCTCGTAGCGGTAGCGCTGTTAATTCCCCCTATGAAGAGCGGAGCTCTTTTCTATGAGGCCATCACGTTCAGCGATCGCCACGCCCCCCCCCAAGACCTGGTTTAATGATCATGGTATCACTGTGCTTGATTGGAGAATCTGTGTGATATTGTCAAGAGGAAGATGAAAGCCACCAGACCCAACAATGCAGACAAGCTGAAGGCCGCTATCAAAGCAACCTGGGCTTCCATAACACCTTAGCAGTGCCATGGGCTGATCACCTCCATGCCACACCACGTGGATGCAGTAATTCATGCAAAAGGAGCCCCGAACAAGTATTGAGTGCATACTATACTGTACATGGACATGCTTTTCAGTAAGTCAACATTTCTGTATAAAAAATCTTCTTTTTTTTATTGGTCTTATGTAATATTCTACTCTTCTGAGATACTGAGTTTTGGGTTTTCACTAGCTGTAAGCCAAAATCATCAAAATTAAAAGAAAAAAATGCTTGAAATATATCACTGTGTGTGTAACGCATCAATATAAAATATAGGAGTTTCACTTTTTGAATTGAATTACTGAAATAAATTAACTTTTTGATATTCAAATTTTATGAGATGCATCTGTAATATTGATAAAAGATGTACAATGTTATTTAGTAAAATTGCAGTAGTAGTAAAAAATTGACATCAATTTTGGATGTGGTCCAGATATTTTGTTTCCGTACTTGTAGAGGAGCAAATAAAAGATTTTTATTGTAATGTTACTGCATTGTGCCAAAAAATGAAAGGTAAAAGATTAACATTGGGGTAATGCAGAAAAATATTTTGATGGACGATGGAAGATATTTATATTTATTAAGTGTATTAATTGTTCAAAGTAAGGTATCATCCTTGCCTTTAAAGTGTTCATGACCTTAAGTTAGTATTGACTATATTGTCTAAGATGAAAACATTTATGTTTCAGGTGGAGACTAAACAACTGGGACATTGATCTTCTAAATCCACGCTATAGTATGATTGGAGGTAATCTACTAATCAACAATCCAGATAAATCAAGAGATACTGGAAAATATGTCTGCATAGTGACCAATGAATATGGAACAATCAGAAGCCATGAAGCCAGTCTCAACTTTGGATGTAAGCATTTATTTAAGTGTATGAAAACAGCAGGGGAACACTAAGTAAACCACAAATAACACTTTGCTTATTACCAGATTGTTAGCCTTTGCATATCCATGTTACTGCATCTCCTAAATTATATGTACTATAGTAAATGCATCCTGCATTTTCGGTTTTGGCACCAAAATTTCTATTCAGTGCACCTCTAGTTAATTTCATAGCAAGCCAACTTTTATGCCAGTTAGTAGAGGGAATGTATGTAAATGAAACAGTAATTCTTGGTGGGAGAAAAGTGTCAGCACAGTATTTTCTATTTTATTTTTTATTTTTTTTACAAAAAAGTAGCAAAGTTTCACTCTGAACCATAAATTGAAGCAACATATTAAGATGCAAATCTGGTACAGAGCTCATGGGTTGAGTTTTTAAACATTATTTAACTATCTGCTACCCTTCTATATAATGATAATAATAACAACAATAATAATAATCATACATTATTATTGGCTTTTTTTTTGGTTGTGTACTAGAACATGTTTGTTATGGTGTTTTAATAGTGCACAGTTTTCAAGCATCACATCTTTGTGTGATATATATATATATATATACATATATATATATATTGAACTGTTAGTGCATTGTGTGGGTGACTACAAGTAGTAGTGTACAGCTGCATAGTATGCATGGCAGTGTGCTTTATTACACGTCTTTTCCTACCCTATGTAAGGTTTAAGGAAGACGACAAAATAAGTACCAGTTTGAAGTGATTGGCATTGCTCCCAGAAGCTAGTTACCATGACAATGCCACCTTGCTGATTTAGTAACATACACTGCCCACCATAAGCAAGCACTATAAACTCTGAATAGAAAATGCCACCATATATACAGGTTTATTTATACAATATATTAAGTATTTGCTTAGTTTATGTTTAGCTTGTGTGTTTTCATTTTTTCATATGCTCCCTGCTAGAATGCAAGTGTGGCTAGCAACATTTTTTTTCATTCAAAAATGTATCCCAATACTCTGAGGAACATTTCACTGTATGGTTGCACAATGTCCTTTTTAATTAACATGTCTTCAGCAGGAGCTTTGCCCAGTAATTCAGTGCAATTGAGTTTGTAAAAAAAGTATGAACAAAAACTCTTGCGTATATTACTAGTCCATATAAAATATTTTTCCTGGATTTACTGGTTAAACTGGACAGCAACATTCTCTCTTGCATATGTTTTCATGAACAGCAAAAGAGCTTACGTATGGGGCCGTAGTAAGCCCTATTTTTATATACATGGGAGCAACAATATTTCTCATCACATACAAAAGCTCTGCTTATTGTTTTCCATTGGTACACTGTAGATGTGTTTCGCTGCTCCATCCCACAAAGTTGGTCCTTGAGATAACCAATTCTTTGATAAGTGCTTGAAGCAATTGGCAATAGAGAGAGAGAGTGATTGCACTGAACCAGTGAGAGCTTCCTCTATTGGCTGTTTTGGAGATCACTCAATTTTTCGCAATATCATGGAAGAGCTAGCTTGAGAGAAAAAAACTAAAAACAGATATTAATAAAAACTTACCTAAGATAAACACTACAACAATATCTCAAAATGTGAATGGACTAAACACACTGTACTTTCTCTTTAATGGGAATATGAAGTGAAATTGTACAGTTTTTCTGACTGTCATCTAGTGTCTGTGGCTAGATGTGCAAGCCACAAGCAATTATACTACAAAAATCTGTTTTTTGAAATTGTTGAGTTTTGAAAACTGAAATTATTTACTATTAGTCTATGGTCTTGTACAAACAGGCATGATGGATATTAGACCCTTTCCTAGGAAAAATATGAAGGAGGACTACAGCATGGACTCCTATTGACACTGCAACCTAATGCAAAGCCAACACTTTTATGAACATTGTGTTTATTGGTCCATTTGACTCAGTGCACTATGTTTGTCCCAGGGGTCAAGAATCACCCAGGATGGCCATCATGAATGTAGGGCAAGCAGGTTGATTTGATTCTTGCGTGTGTCAAATCCCCTTGCCGAGTTATTAGACTATGATATTGTTGACCTAAGCATCAAACAACCCTGTAAATATAACCTATATAAAGTATATTTACATTTATTAGCAAACTGTGCTGAGTTTTCTTCACTTTATATGCTATACATCACTTTAATTTACACTTACTGCCTAAAGCCTTCATATTTAGCTGTTACCCATTTGAGTTATTTTACTTACTGTGTATTAATTTGAGTCATTAGCATACATTTCCTTGTATTCATTTAATGGCATTTCTTCATGAATTTATTATAATTTAGATTATTATTATAATTATTTTATTTTCAACCGTATTCATGTTTATTCATATACATGTTCTCCATGGTGTCTCCACAAAAAGCATAGTTAAGGCTTAATAAATCATTTATTACTGTTTAAAATTATGAATTCATTCTTTATTAAAGCTGTTATTATTGCTTTAATGAAAGTATAAATAAAAAGCTACATCAGACTTTTCTTGATTTCGTGGTGTTTGGCATTTTTCTACAGCTTTAGCTTTGCAACAAGCAAAAAATACAGGAATTTATTTTTACCATGTTGCACCTAAGAGCTACTAAGGTGCAGGTAAAGGTCAGCTGTACAGAACCACCTGACTTTGACTTTAAAGGATTTTTATTCTCCAGAAACCCGCAATTATATTTTTAATATTTCAGTGTTGTTAGCTTACAAGAGATACCATATACAAAATACGGTGACATTTTTAAACATATCAAACTAGTGCAGCTAGTGACAAAAAAAACGTCCAACAAACCATAATAAAAATAATCACCTAATAGATCACATATTGCATAAGAATAAAAAAAAGTACCCTTTTACAAAAATATTATGTTTTGTACAGAAAAAAAATACATAAATCCACAGTGCATAAAGAAACAAAGAGTGAACCTTTTGGTTAACAGTGCCAAAGCTCCAAATGTGTATCCAACTTGTATAAATAAGTAGAAGTCCAACTTGCATCAATCAAAACAGTCTATACGTGTCCTCTTGGAAATGATCCTTCTCCACCACAAAGTATGATCCTCTTCAATGAATGTGCAATTTGTGCTCACACTGAAAACTCAGGACCAAGGACATGACCTTTCGAATATGAAAGAGTATACCTTTCCTTTTGCTGCAATCTCTCCATATGGTCCGCTGCTCCCAGTGATATAAAAAATTAAAAGGCTCAAATAGTATAACAATGTATTGTATTTAAGGATAGTTTAGTTCCAGCTTAGTTCCAGCTTGGACCAATGTAATTATGTATATACCATACCTGGCTGATGCTCCTGGAAGCTGGAAATTACTAACGTAGACACCATCATTTCAGTGATCACTGCTTGTTTTTTTTTTACCGCGGCAGGTCCTCCTCTACTCACAGAGAATCTCAATGCATGCATTTTTTTTAAGTGGTTCAGCGCTGTCCTCACCTAAATCCGTTCTCCGCCAGTCTTCTGGTCCCGCTGGCATGTTTACTGCGGGCAGCCTTGCGGCTTCACGGCTGGCTGCCCTCTGAACATGCATGAGTCTTGCTGCACTTTGTGAAGGGTCCTACAGCCTTCTGGGAGCTGTGACGTGTCCCAGAAGATTGACGGTGAGGGCATGACAATCCGACCAGAAGTGGGTCCAGTCAAAACCAGGTACCCACTCCCCCCCTGCATAAAGTGCCAAAAATAGAACAGGAGGGAGGGGCAGGAGGGCATAAGATGATTGACATTCATCCAGTCATATCAGTATCAGTGCACGTATTGCTTAGCTGGATGACCTAAGACAGAGATTTGCCTTGTCTTCCAAATTTCCTCTCTTCCACTGACATCCACAGTGTCTTGTTAGGTGTGCTTAACCACTTCCCGACCGGCGCACACAGATATACGTCGGCAGAATGGCACGTACAGGCAGGAGGGCGTATATATAAGTCCCTCCTTTAGCCTGTCCGTGCCATCGGGAGCGCACCGGGAGCGGCGCGCTCCCGTGCCGGTCGGGACCCCCGTGAGTCCGGTCGCGGTCCCCGCGGACTTGATCGCCGCGGGGACACCCGCGATCGTCTCACGGGAAGGCTGAACGGGGAGATGCCGAGATAAACAGCATCTCCCCGTTCTGCCTAGCAACTAGTGACGCCGATCTCTGCTCCCTGTGATTGGAGCAGAGATCAGCATTCACTAGCTGACAGCCACGCCCCCCCACAGTAAGAAACACACCCCTAGGCATACTTAACCCTTACACTGCCCCCTTGTGGTTAACCCCTTCACATCCAGTGTCATTTATACAGGAATCAATGCATTTGAATAGCATTGATTGCTGTATAAATGACAATGGTCCCAAAAATGTGTCAAAAATGTCCGATGTGTCCGCCATAATGTCGCAGTCACAAAAAAAAAATCGCAGATCGCCGGCATTACTAATAAAAAAAAAAAATATTAATAAAAATGCTATAAAACTATCCCCTATCTTGTAAACGGTATAAATTCTGCGCAAACCGATCAAAAATCGCTTATTGCAATTTTTTTTTACCAAAAATCTTTAGAAGAATACGTATTGGCCTAAACTGAGGAAAAACAATTTTTTTTTATATTTTTTGGGGATATTTATTATAGCAAAAAGTAAAAAATAATGCATTTTTTTCAAAATTGTCGCTCTATTTTTGTTTATGGCGCAAAAAATAAAAACCGCAGAGGTGATCAAATACCGCCAAAAGAAAGCTCTATTTGTGTGAAAAAAAGGACGTTAATTTTGTTTGGGAGCCACGTCGCACGACCGCGCAATTGTCAGTTAAAGCGACGCAGTGCCGAATCGCAAAAAGGGGCCTGGTCCTTTGGCTGCAAATTGGTCCGGTCTGAAAGTGGTTAAGCTTCGGTACAAAGCATAAAGGAACAAAAATCAAGAAGCTTATCAGAATCTACTTTTTTTATCATAGATCTGTAAATACGGTCAGGTTTGGTTGCCACATGAAAAAATCTTCTTGTAGAGAAGTAGAAATTGATGGAATCCAAATAAAGTTTTTCTTTTTTTTTTTTTTTAGATTTGAATAGAACAGCTGTCCATTTTATTGCTCACTGCTGATGTGCATGTTGGAGTAATTACTATTTGTGTCTTGTCCTAGTGAAAATAACTGAGTGTGAATCTTTCCAGTGGGGACACATTAAAAGTTGTATGTTTTAATGAAAGCTTTTCACCGCTTTATGGAAAAAGGTTTTTTATTGCTGCCTGTTTCCCAATAATGTGAGAAGAAGTGTTCCCAGTGGGAACACATACAACTTCTAGGAAAGCATTAAAATGTACCAGCTATGAAGTGATATATTGCATTGTGTAAGTGTATAAAATGTCATCATTAATTATTATGTAATTTATTTGAATATAGATCTTGACCCTTTCCCTCCTGAGGAGCGACCAGAAGTAAAAGTAAAGGAAGGCACAGGAGTGATGCTGATTTGTGACCCTCCTCCACACTTCCCAGGTGATAACCTTCAAAATGATAATTAAACTGTTTCTTTCTTACCTGTGTCATATATATCATATATATTGAGTATATCATGCCAACAAGACCAACAGCATATGTTTCATTATCATATGAGCTGCCTTATTTTCTTCCTTTTTGATTACTAAAACAACTTTCAATGGTAAAACATGAGTCTGGCTTGTGAATTTATAAATATTGTCTTCCCTTACCAAAGTCAGGTTTTCACTCTTTTTGGACTGAAACCACTCCCTCCAGGATAGGAACATCATTCCCTTCTACCACCACTGAAAACAGTCTCTTGGGACTTTAGTGGCAGATGGAAGTGACTAATTCATGGTGCATAATTATACAGGTAATCAATGATTGCCTGCACCCGCCTTCCTGCTGTGATGAATAAGAAAAAAAATGGCACACTGGGAAATGATTCTTATGCTACCCAGTGAGGTCAGTTGGCTGCTTACAAACATCTATTGGATATTTATAATTGTTTCGAATGTAAAACTGATTACAGGTTTGCATAACAGGATAAGTAAATTTTCAACTGTAATCCAATAAGTGCCCTCAGTAGCAAAATACTGTATAGAATCCCATACATTGGTACAGAATTTAAGCTATTATGCCCCATACACACGGTCGGATATTCCGATGGTAAAAGTCCGAGCGAATTATGTTGTCGGAAAATCCGATTGTGTGTGAGCTCTAGCTGGCTTTTTCCGTCGGATTTTCCAACGGAAACAATTTGAGAGCAGGATCTAAAATTTTCTTACAAAGAAATCCGATCTGACTTTTTCCGATCGTTTGTAGAGAATTCCGACGGACAAAGTGCCACGCATGCTCAGATCAAATTACGAGACCAAAGATATTGGCTACTAGCCTCTACGTAGTTCCGTCGTACGCAACGAACGTCACCACATTCCGAACAATCGGATTTTCCGACAACTTTGTCCGACCATGTGTATGCAACACCAGTTTAGGACAAAATCCGTCAGAAAAAATCAGACGGATTTTGTGGTCGGAATGTCCGACCGTGTGTACAAGGCATTAGTCTACCCTGCACATCCACATCCTGTATCCTGTGCTATCTAGGTTAAATCCAGAGCAGAAAGCCTGTTGCATGCAACCGGTGATAACAGAGGAATGTCACGGATCTTAATGGCAAATCCTATCTGCAGCTCAACACATGCTACTGAAAGATTACCAATATATTGTTTATTACCTTTGGCTTTCTGCTCTGTATATGGTGTGAATCAGTGGCGGCTGGTGCTCCAAATTTTTGGGAGGGCGCAAGCAAACCAAAAAAAAAACATCAATTGCAGCCACACTGTGCCCATAAAATGCAGCCACTGTGCAAATAAAATGCAGCCACTGTACCCCATGAAATGCAGCCACTGTGCCCATCATATGCAGCCTCTGTGCCCATCATATGCAGCCTCTGTGCCCATCATATGCAGCCTCTGTGCCCATCATATGCAGCCACTGTGACCCCCCATGCTCGCCCATTAGCCGTCTGACCGGCACTTACCCCATCCTGGTGGCGGGTCAGGCAGCGGGTGGTGGTGGCGAGCTGTGGGACATGTCAGGCGACAGCTCCTGCATCATCCATGCTTCTCTGTCCTCCCGTGCGTCTCTTCTTCCATTTCGTTAGGTGTCCAATCGGAGCGCCTGTGCCTTCAGCCAATCAGGTGACATGTATTAGATCCACGCCTCCTGATTAGCTGAGAGGCGGTTCAGTGTTAGAAAAGCAAATATTAATTTGCTTTTCTAACACACTTAGGTGGACTGCGAGCGCAAATGCTTTGCGCTCCAAGTCCCCCAGGTCCCCCTATGGCTCTAATCAGGTGCTTCAAAAAAACACCACCCTGCCGCTGGAATTCAGGCGCCTGGCACCTGAAAAGGGGTTGGGCGCCTGAATAGGGGATGGCTACAGTGGCCATGGATAGATTCATGCTATGCATGAATCTATCCATTCTACACAGAGGAGGTGGCGTGACAGAGGATGCAGCGCCGTGCGTCTTTAATGGATGCGCCGCCACTGGTGTGAATGTAGTACAAGCTAAAAAAGCTCTGCTTAGGCAGTGAAACCTAAAAAGATAAGTATACTCAACTTTTCTTTAAGAACTTGCAAACCTCATCTTCTAATATACATATGCTGCCCTCCTTTATTAAGCTTTTTTTCCATCATGGTAACTCCCACTTGGGTAGGATTTTACAGAACTATATCACTATAATCATTGTGATTTTATAGTACTTGGGCACTATGTAGCACACTGATCACCTACTATAATAGTTAATGATAGGATATGCCTCAATCATTCTTGAGAAAGGGGGTTATAGTACAGAAAACAAAATAAAAAAACAGAAATGTTAGAGAATTTAGAGCGCAAGAAAAGATTGCTCATTTATGCTCCAGTGCTCATAATTAATTAACCAGTTAGTCAATGGCAAAGCTTCATTTCCAAGCACTAATTAAAACAGTCAATATCCATTCCACATTTGGTCCTGAAAGCTTATGAGCCATTTATTTATTATGGCAACCTAAAGAATGTGCATTACATTTTGAAACCACTAGTAGTCACTATCAACAAGGCCTGTTCTGTAATTTTATAGACATTTCATAGTTTCCCCAAGCTACTGCTTTAGTTCCAGTGAGTGTCAAAACGATACCCCAGCATTTATATGAACACCAGTAGCACAGGCACCTTAATGAAATCACCATGGAATATGTGGATGTTTATACACAAATTATGTGCTTCTTATTATGAAGAAAGGTAAAACAGTACTATAAGTGTACAGAATATATAATCAAACAGTGAAACAAATCATTCAATGAAAGTATTTAGTCCATATACCGCAAATAGATGACATATGTCGTTTAAAAAGAGTGTTTGAATTCTTCTCAGGATATTGATGCACTCAACTGAATGTAAAGCCATGTAAAAAGGTTAGAATGTCCACCATTCTCACGTGCCCTTCACCGCAATATAAGCCACTTACTGGATGGTTATGATCCCCAATTACAGAGATCAAACATGCATACAGAACAACCGACCCCTTCAGGTGTCTCCAAGCTAAACCAATACTGTTTACTGAGTCCCGGCATGTAATGTTCACCAATATAGTAGCCTCAACCCCGAATTCAAACAGACTCAAATTGTCATCATAGAAGGAAAGGAACATAGGAAGCCCATAGCGTGAATACTGCTAATGTATATTTTTGTTAAAAAAAGAAGAACATTATGCAAGTCAAACATATGCAGTCTGGTAACACAAAGCCTCGTCAACAGCCGGGTGTATGATGTCACAGGTTCGTAGCCCTGCCCAAAATTTGAGCGGGGCTATGAACCTGTGACATCATACGGCCACCAATGCTGGCTGTTGGCGAGGCTTTGTGTTACCTGGCCAGGAAAGGGAGGGAATGATCTTGATGGCCCTTCCTAAACCATACCAGGTCACATGCCCTAAACATGGGGGGTACCCTGCCAAGGGGGAAATGATTTTGATAGGACAAGGGTCTCTTCCCCACAAACCTGGCCCAGTGAGGGGCTTATTGTAAACTGGAAGCTCCCTTTAACAATAAGGGGGCACCCAGATAAGAGCCCCCCCATGTGATTGAATAAGGGGTAAATAGTACTCCTACTCATTTACATAAAAGCATACAGTAAATAAAGACACACACAAAATACCTCACAATGTAAATCCATCATCAGTCATGCCATCCACCAAAAGAAAAAACTTGACTACTCTAACACAACAGACGGCAATAAAAGGGAAGGGGTGGACAAAGTGGTGACATGTTATTGCCCAAATATGGCCATGTGGCCATATTTAGGCAACAAGGTTTCTATCCTCACCACTTACATGGCTGGTGATTCCTGTGACATCAGTGGTTGCTAAAGATGCAGCAAGAAGCTGTCATATTCATCCATGATGTGCACCCTTAACATTTGGTGTTTAGACAAACGTCCGAATAGTGAATGTTTGTATCGAACACTGAGCTCATCCCTACCTGCCTCCAGATAGGTGGCAGTAAACGTTTCCAACTTAAAAGAGAAGTATGGCCAAAGCTGGCCATACTACGTTTATGGGTCACAGGAGTTCTGCACCCCTGGGACTCAGATTCAGCCAACAGTAGGCTAAAGTCTGCTGTTGGTGGACGTCGCAGAGCCAGTCCAGGCTCTGCAGGGATCCCAACAAACATTTTGGGATCCAGCCAGATACCTGACAGGCAGCTGGCTTAGTCTCTTAGCGCACCACTGAGAGCCTGAGCCAGCAGCTGCCACCCTCTACACAGTTCGGTGCTCCAGTGAGCGCTGTAGGGACAGATCACAGAGCAGTGACTGATAGTCACCACTCTGTGCTCAGAGCGAGCCTCAGAACTGAGCACTCAGTGGTCTTTGATCTCTCAGTTCTGTAGAGCTGGCAGGGGACAGCTGTAGCATTGGATCCATGCTGCAGCCATCTAGGTGAGCGTGTGTGTTTATTTTTTTACAATCCTATGCTTCTTTTTTAATATGAGCAACTTCTGATTGTGTATGTGAACTTAACTCCAAAAAGGGAAATTAAACATAAAACAAATTTTTAAACATTGTTTGTGTGCGACCTTCAATAGACATGTACCAGATTTTTAGGGATTTTAGTTTGGTTAAAAAAATCCTAATTTTCCTTAAAAGCGCAAATCTATAACATTTGCGCAAGGTATTTATAAAAGGCCTGAGATCCGATATGTGATTTTGTATTGTGGACAGATATTGCTCTTGTACTTATTTTAGCAGAATCACAGAGGAAGGAACTTCTCCTTCAGAGAATATAAAGCCTCTTCTCTGAGACTCTTTGAAGATGGCACACTATTCTCAAAGGTTGGCAGTGAGAGAGGTTTTGCAGAGTTTTAGTGAGTAGAGTCGCAACATAAAAGTAAGGTGAATCCTTCATATCCTTTATATGAGGAATACCTAATTCAGATTCTCTCCTGACTCAGTATGAATACTTACCTAGTATAATATAACTTTATTTTACATATAACCTTTTATTACATTTTTTTATTATTTTTTTTTAATGATTGTGCTTATAACCAAGGTTTCTTGATTGCAAATACAGTGTTACATTTAAGACAGTACTTTAAAAATGTATTTACAGTAAGAATTTGAGAGACAAAGCTTGCCTCTCATAAACAGACATAAGGAATAACAGCACAGTACACTTTTTTTACTGTCCTGCAAGCGCACCGCCCCAGTGTGAAAGCACTCAGGCTTTCACACTGGGGTGGATTGAGAGGCGCTTTTCAGCTGCTATTTTTAGCGCAAAAACGGCTGAAAAGTGCCCCCGTGTGAAAGGGGTTTTAAGGTTTAATGTACGCCGGACATTTTACAACCGCTCCTGAACGATTTAACCTGACAGATGGTATACAACGTTTACAAAACGTCCATTTTGCCGCGTTTACATGTCGTGTTTAGCTGCGTTCGCGTTTTTTTAAATTCAATGGTCAAAAATTAAAAAGGCCTGTAAACGAAATGCGGCTAAACACAAGTTACCGCGTTTACATGCATTACAAGCGTTTGGCGTTTCAAATGCCTCTGAACATCCGTCCTGAATGCATTTTTATGCTTTCCAAAAAAATGCCTCTAAACTCAACTGCCTAGAAAAGACTATAAACGACCCTGTGTACATGTACTGATAAGATAACATAGAGGAGAGTTCAGGGGCAGCTGAAAAAAATGCCCAACTGCTCCTAAATGTCCGTTTACCAGAAGCAGTGAACATGAAGTCTTACACGGCCTATAACACTAATTTCTTACTAAATATTTTTGACAGCTTGAAATTAATTATAAATTAGAATGTGTCATTACTTATCTATTAAAAAGATACAAAGTGCATATTTTTGTGCAGAATGCTCTGTTCATCAATTTTTAGTGCATTGGGTTAAGCAGCTTTTTTACCGTATAAAACAGACAATTTTACTGGTCAAAAGTATTTCAAACTGGCATTTAACAGACATTTATTTTTTCCTTCTTACACAGATGACCTTAATTACAGATGGATCCTAAATGAATTTCCAAATTTTATTAATGTGGATAAACGCAGATTTGTTACCCAGACAAATGGAAATTTGTATATTGCAAAAGTGGAACAGTCAGACAAAGGAAATTACTCCTGTTTTGTATCTAGTCCTTCAATCACAAAAAGTGTATTTAGCAAATATACTTCACTGTTGCCCCAATCAGAATGTAAGTATCTCTCTACAACACACAGCATATAAGTGATATATCATTGTCATTATAATAATTATTTACAGATGTATAAATATTTACTTCCACTGATTGTAAAAATCAAATGTCAAAGCTAGACACCATAGGATAACTGAGCATATTTAATATGGTAATCAATTGTGCAGTGGGTACATTCCAAGGGGAGTTGTGCACAGTAGATGGATGTACCTGGGTCCCACTGGTTTCCTCCAATTCTGTGCTGATGGCAAGCTGGACATCTTCTGAGGTCGAAGGGAAGAAAGCACGTTGTATCTTTCATCTGCTACATTACATTTTTGTTTTTTTGTTAAAATAACAAACATTTTATACTTACCTGCTCTGTGCAAAGGTTTTGCACAGAGCAGCCTCGATCCTCCTCTTCTCAAGTCCCCCTCCAGTGCTCCTGGCTCCTCCCTGCCACCAAATGCCCCCACAGCAAGCTGCTTGTTATGAGGGCACTCATGTATGCTCGTTCCTGAGCCCTGCTCTGTGTATCCATAAGACACATAAGCCAATGGCTCCTGCTGCTGTATCTGAGCCAGTGAGAGGCAAGATAGTCGAGAAAGCCTCGTCGGCTTCTGTGCTCATTGCTGGATCAGGAACGGGCTCAGGTATGTAAGGTGGTATGGGAGGGGGGGGGGGGTGTTGCATGCAGAAGGTTTTTCATCTTACTGCATACAATGCAGTAAGGTAAAAAACCTTCTTCTTTTACAACCACTTTAAATTTCCTTGGTCGACTGCTGCGTCTATGGTCCTCAACATTGTCCGTTTCTTTGAGCTTCTTCATAAGAGCTTGAACAGAAAATCTTAAAAACCCCAGTCTGCTTTGAAATATTTACCTGTGAAAGACATTGCTGATGCAGTATAACTACATTGTATCTTGTTGCTGTGCTCAGTTTTGCCATGGTGTGTGACTTGTGACATGGAACTGTCTTCCACAACTTCAAATTAGTAGCAGAGTTTGGCTGTTCCTCGCCCAGTTTTAAGCCTCCTACACAGCTGTTTCTGTTTCAGTAAATGACTGTGTTTCAACCTATGTATGAAATACATAATTGACTGACTCTAATACTACAAAATACCTGACTTTGTGCAGGGGTGCAAATGTAAGAATTTATGCTGGTTTGAAGCCAAAGGATAGTCACACCAAATATTGATTTAATTTCATTTTATTTAGATTTTTTTTCTGTTTGCTCACTTTGCATTTCATAAATTGGTAAATACGAACAATTGAAATATATATTTTTGAAAGCATTCTTAGTTAACAGCATTCTTCACTCCTGCCTAGAACTTTTGCACAGTAATATATATATATATATATATATATATATATATATATATATATATATATATATATATATATATAGACATATGTATTATATCCCCCTAAAACCCTGCTTTTCAGAAAACAGCCCCAAAGTATATTAAAGTAGATGATCTTTACTGGCGATTAATACTTTGTTTATCAAAGGTGGTGCTTTTTAGCTGTAATGGCTGAATTTTGTTGTTGATGTCAGATGTTATTTGTTGTGTTTGTATTGTAGCTGCAAAACGCTATGCCGCAGATATTCAAATTGGATTCTCAGATATTTATGCTCTGAAGGAACAAAATGTGACACTGGAGTGTTTCGCTTTGGGAAAGTAAGTACTATATTAGCACAATGAATTTACAAATGCTGAAAAATGACAAATCTCTACTGACGTAACAGTGGAGCAGTAGGAAAAAAAATGACTCTTTATATGGAAAAAAAATATTTAGAGCTGAGTGGTTGATTTAAATTGGAACCCTAAATCCTCGGGTTTCAGTTGCTTTCTGTGCTTCCACTTGAGTTTTTATTATTGCCTGTATTCCTGTTAAAGCGGTTCTGCACTCTTTTTTGGGCTATATGCCAAGGGCATATAGCTCAATTGGGGGACTTACCTGTTCCATCTTCCATCTCGATCGCCGCCGGTTTTCATCTTCATCTTCTTCTTGTCTTCTTCTTGTCTGCTAGGGGCCATCTTGCCTGTGGGCATGTGAAACCCCACAGGCACTTTAGATGGCCCATCATGCACCGCCGTTACTCGCGCGTGCGCAGTAACGGCACATCTGCCGACATCTCACGAGATTTCGGAAGATGTGGCCGAAATCTCGCGAGATTTCGGAAAATGCCCGCACTGACTCCTGGGATCAATGACACCAGATCCCAGGAGACAGTGCGGCGTGACGACGATCGACGCGGAGACCCCGCCCGCCGCCAAAGAGAGAGAAGACCGGAAGTCATCAATTACAAGGTAAGTAAAAAATAAAAAAAATAAAAACATTTCATTTAGTACTCTTTGCCTGATTTGGAAGGCAAAGAGATTTACTAAATGAAATGGGTGCAGAACCGCTTTAAGAAGATTGTGCTAACAAAAAACTTCACAGTGGGGACACTAAAATAAAATAGAGGCTCTGATCCATTCCCATTCTATCCAGGAGTAGAAACAGATTTTGGCACTTTACAAATATTTTCAAGTAGTATACTTTGGAAACAAAATTTGTTATTTCTAAAGACATTTTTTGTTGTTATTTCTCTGAAATAACTCATCTTAATCTTACAGTACAGGTCACATCCAACTTATTCATCCTAACTTTAGGCGATTGGACACTGAGAAGGTTTTGAGGACATGCCCCCCTGTGGCTCCTCCTCAATAACCCAACCCCACGCCATGAGTGCTCAGTATTTTATTATATAGTTTTTTGCTTCCTGGAGAAACCAGCTTCACTACTGTATTATTTTCTTTTAATCTTTTCTAAAGAGTTCTTCAATCAACCTCACTGTCTACAGAAGCAGTATATCTGGATCAGTGCAACCTCTGTAAAATGCTGGGAGCTGTACCTGGACCCCACGATGTGGGGGCAGCCTGTAATGTTACTTTGGGCACTGGTCCTGAATGAGGCACTCAACTTGACACTTGGTGAAATGCATTGAGTTAGCCCCAGGGTGCTATACAGGTCAAAGGCCAAGGTCCATCACAAGGGAACCCAGCCCATGCAGACCCCTTTGGGAGTATGTCCACCATGACAGGTGAAGCCTGGAATGTAGATACAGTCCAGTGTTGTGAACAGGTAAGACAGGGTCACCTTGTATATTTGACTGTTACTATGTCAAATGGGGCTTTGTTTGGAAAGTATTCACTTTATGGTGTAAACTTTTTAAACTTGGAGGTAAAGTTCATACATTCAGCGCTCAGTCTCAGATGGATGACCAGGAGTTACATCACACCATTGGTCGCACACTTTAACATCACTTCTGCATAGAGTCTTTATAAAGTACTCAGATGCTTCTATGCACCCTTTCATCACAAGGATACACTGCAAGATGGTCTACATCTGGGTTACCACTTACACATCTTTGGTGGAGACCAGGCGAAATAGGAGATAACTCTAACTCCCCTTTCACACATGTGATTCGATCAGGTCGGCCTGTCAGTTTTTCAGGCAGACCTGATTGGAAGGTCCATGCATTCCTATGGACAGGCGGGCATATTTGGACTTGCCTACTTCCAGGTTTGGGGGATGCATCCTCTTCTGTTTATGTGGATTGGATCAGAGGGTAGTTAAAAGGAGTAGGCTTTGTCTGTATCCACTCTGTAGAAACTGAGTGGACACGGATATGTCATCTTCCCACTTTACTCAGATCGATCATCAGGGAATCTGTGAGCTGATCCCCTGCTGATCAATATGGAATCTACCACATGCGAAAAGGGGCCTAAACATGCACCCTGTCGAAGGCCCACTCAACATGCGCCCTCAGAGTGATGATGCTTCCCTTTCATTGGAGCTAGAACCGGTCTTAACACCAGCCACAGCATCTGGTTCTAATTATATTTCAGACACGCTATCCTTGTCCAAAGCTCAAAAAAAGCCCTGTCATTTCACCTACTCCCATTTCTCAACTGGATTCGAGCCCTGGTATGCCGTTCCTAGATGACACTGAATCAGAGAGGACATAGAGGCAGTGTTGGAAGAAGCTGCCGAAGATTTCTCTCACTGTTACCATATTGAAGAGGGAGCTTCCAGCAAAATGCTAGCTAATGTTGTAAAGCTTGTTGCCTCTGTATGCAAAAGCCTTGGTATTGTACAGGTAGATTCACTCCCCCCCCCCCCCCCCATCTTGCCAAATCTTTAAAAAACTCTATCCAGTTGAGAGAGTTTTCAAAGAAATACTCTTTCCTTGTGGGTGACCCTGCAATCTCTGTGCTAAACAAACATCTCACTGTACCTGTTGAAGATGTTTCATCTTTTTAAAGATTTTGTATGCAGGAGAACTGGGACACTCTGAAAACTCTCTTTACCCTGGCAGATCTAGCCCTGCAACCAGCTCTGGCTGATATTTCAGAATGTCAAATTGCAGCTAATTGGACCAGGACAATGAGCAGCCAACATGACCCTGCCTTTCAGGATCATGTGATTGTAGAGCATTTACAGGTCCTTACATTTGCTCTTTTGTTTTTGTGTAGACAGCCTGGAACACATCATCAAATATCCAGAATGTCTCTTATCTCTGTTCATATGCACAGGATTCTATGGCTAAAGGCTTGGGCAGCTGAAACTTTCTGCGAAAGACACCTCACACATAAGCTTTTTCAAGGAAGATGCCTGTTTGGTGAGCCATTCGACCAATTCATTAAAGAAGTCACAGGTAGAAAGATTTGTTTACTCAGAGAAAGGTAACAAAACCCTCCTCTTCAAGTGCTTCTACTTCCTCTAAATGCAGAGCTTCAACTTCAAAGCCTAAGTCCAGTCCTTCATTCCAGCACAAGGCCTTGGCGAAAAAGTCTGCCAGGCCCTTTTCAAAGCCATGTTCACAATGAAAGGGTGCCCTCATTCTTTGGAGTGAGAGGACATCTGCTACAGTAGATATCTTACTACTTTCGGAAATCCCAGCCCTACAAGTACAATTGGTGGTTTACCAATGTTGCAAAATAGAGTCCAAAACTCTACCTCCTGACTGCCCCCCTCTGTTTAATTGCCCAAAAACTGTCCTAAGACAGTCAGGATTCCAAAGGCTTAGACTTTCTATGGGGCTTTCGTTGGCTGCCTCTCCTGCACCCACCTCCACACTGAAGACACCGCTGACAGCTGATGCTGGGACAGGACAGGATCGGCTATTAGCTAAGTATAGCGACTTACAGGGTTAGATCGTTTAGGTATAGAATGTGGCAGAGAGCAGGTTTAGCGTTAGTTTTTGCCTGAACTTCCACTTTAACAAAAAATGGGTGCCGAACCCTGGTGATCTTTGATCATTTTTATGTTGTTTAGGTTGAGCTCCACCTCGCTAAGGTTGCCTTGCACTGGTCTATATTGTGCTCTCCTGCAAGAAACATTGTTTTCAGGCCTGGTGGAAAATGTCCAAAGGTCAATTCAGCTGCCTTTGACTAGGTGGTAAGCTTTAAATATCTGTTCTTCAGCTCTTCATTCTCCCTCAGTATCTTGATCCAATTCTAGATTCTTCTCAATCACAGGACTTACCAGCTTTTACCTGGTCTTCTGTTCCTACATTCAAGTTACCAGGTCCATGTTTTGTCTTTTGATGGTGCAGGTTTCAGCTGCAAGGTTCTTGCAGCACCACTCTGAGCCTTGGGTACATTTTTATCCCTGTTGGGTCTGCAGATTTCCGTTGCCTAGTTGTTGCCTGTCCTTTTATGCATTGTTTTAGGACGTCTTTTGGTGTGTCAATGCATTTCCTGTGTCCTGTACTGTACGATTGAGATATAAGGAATTTTGACTTACCTGTAAATTCCATATCTTGGAGTATAGTACAGGAGAAAGGGCACACTCCCTAAATTCTCCTTGTTACTCTTTATTGCTTGCTACAAAACTGAGGTTGGGTTATAGGGGAGGCACCAGGGGGGGGGGGGGGTGAATGAATGAGCCTATAACCCATGGTGTATGAATAAGTTGCCTGTGTCCTCTACTGTACTCCAAGATATGGAATTAACAGGTAAATCAAAATCCCTCTTGTATAATTTTGTGATTATTTACCTTAATATGCTTTTGATAAGTAAACACATTTTTTAGTTCATGGTAGATGTGGGTAAGTTGCTGTTAAGAAGTCTATGGGGGATGTAATTGTATTAAAAGGGATACATTTGTTTTCCCTCAAACACTGATATATGTTGCCTTCTCACTTTTAGCCCTGTACCTGTAATCAGATGGCGTAAACTGAATGAAGCAATGCCTGCCACAGGTGAAATTAGTCAGTCAGGATCTGTGCTTAAAATTTTTAACATACAGCCGGAAGATGAAGGGACATATGAGTGTGAGGCTGAGAACATTAAGGGGAAAGATACAAACCGGGCATATGTTCATGTACAAGGTAAGAAATTGGTACCTTTTCCTAATATTTTTCTGAAAATTATTTCATAAAAACAGATTACTGAGCAGTGTTGTTAGCATCCTTTTGTAAATTATTGAATAGCATAAACCCCAACTTTACACTTAATTTTTTCTTTCATTTTACTGTGGCAGGTTGGCTCTCCCGGGCAAATCGCCGTAGGTGTATGTCGGCCACTTTAAGAGCTGGAGCCGCTGCGCCTGGCCGGTGGTGGCGATGTCCACTGGCCACCCGCAATCGCTCCTGAGAGAGACAGAATGGGGATCTGTCAATGTAAGCAGACAGATCCCCAGTCTGTCAGAGAAGTAGAGAGAGATCTGCTGTTCCTAGTTATCAGGAACAGCAATCTTTCTCTACTCCCATTCAGTCCCATCACCCCAAAGTTAGAACTACCTCCCTAGGACACACTAAACCCCTTGATCGCCCCCTAGTGTTAACCCCTTTCCTACCAGTGACATTTATACAGTAATCAATGGCTATTTTTATCTTCCTGTAAGTTTTTATCACTGTATAAATGTCAATGGTCCCAAAAAAAGTGTCAAAAGTGTCCGATCTGTCCGCCACAATGTTGCAGCCCCACTAAAAATCGCAGATCACCGCCATTAGAAGTAAAAAAAAAAAATAATAATATAAAATGCCATAAATATATCCCCTATTTTGTAGATGATATAGCTTTTACGCAAACCGATTTTTTATTTTTTTACCAAAAATATGTAGAAGAATACATATTGGTCTAAACTGATGACTATTTTTTTTTGGGGGGGTTGATATTTATTATAGCAAAAAGTTAAAAATATTATTATTATTTTTCAAAGTAGTTGCTCTTTTTTTTTTTTTTATAGCGCGAAAAAAAAAAAAAACGCAAAGGTGATGAAATACCACCAAAAGAAAGCTCTATTTGTGGGAAAAAAAAGGACGTCAATTTTTTTTGGGGGACAGTGTCGCACAACCGCCCAATTGTCTGTCAGTTAAAGCAACGCAGTGCCGTATCGCAAAAAATGGCCTGGTCAGGAAGGTAGCAAATCCTTCTGGGGCTGAAGTGGTTAAATGGTCCTCCAGGACCTTTGAAAATATAAATCCCGCTCTTGCTGCTATGGTCACATGCAATCTGGCACTGTCCTCCCTAATGATTATTTTCTGCAATTAAATGTCCTCAGTCTTCTGGGTTAAATGAATGACGACACCCTATGCGTGCAGGGTGCAATTGACCTAACCTGGTAGGACAGCATCTCTTTAGAGTTGATTTGTTAACCACTTCAGCTCCACAAGGTTTACCCTGCTTGGATAAGGGTACGGTATGGATTCTGGGGGGGGCCCACGCTGTTTCTGTTTTACATTTTGGCGTGGGGTTCCCTTTAAAATCCAAACCAGACCCGAAGGGCATCTTTTTTTTTTCCATTTCTTTTTTCATTGCTGGCATTCTTTTGTTCACATTTCAGAAACTCTCTGACAGCTGATGAGTCATAGGTTGTTAAGGATGTGGCAGCCAGCTTGCTGGCCCACTTGACAACCAGATATTCTTACACAGAACTCAAATTGGTCAATCGATTTTCGATCAATTCTAATTCCCATTGTTCTGAAAATTTGGAATTAGCAAGGAAATTTTTCTGTCCTGCTTAAGTCACACTTATCCAAAGTCGCATCACAATCTCACCAAAGTCCCATCAAGTCGCATGATAAAGTTGCAATGCAAATCACACAATTTTTAGTGCAAAGGAGCCTAAAATGAAAAGTGAACACTCGCCGAAGAAGAAACATATGATGCAGAAACATATGAAGCCTTTAGGCTCCCATGCAGTCCGACATCCCCCCAAACTTGTTTGTTGTTGTATTGTGAGGCTGTGTTGTGATGGGTAAGCTGATGAGAAACAATGATTAGTATGGCCCTAAATAATGAGAAGGCTTATTCATGAACATTTGGATTTAATCATCTGCCTGACCATAGCTGCATACCAGCTCAAACTTAACTCCCATTACCTAGAAATCTCAACTATTGGTAAGCTGCTTAGTGTGGTGTCTGGTGGGGGAACTGCTCGCTATTAGGTGGATCTGAAGAACTTCTCTCTTGGAGGTTTATGGACATGGGTTCATGTAGTGTATCCACATATTTTTAAAACACTGTTTAAAGTGCCAATTAGTGTTACTAGTATTGTAGATTTATGATGGTTTTGTAGACAAATCTCAAGTGTGCTGCTCTATATTTGAATTGTTATATAAAGCACAATTTTTATTGTCATCTGTGTCTTGTAGACTCAACAGAAAAGGAGAGCATGTATTTTAATGTCCTCTTAGGTCCCTTTCACATGGGCTTTCCGATCAGGTCCGCCTGTCAGTTTTTCAGGCAGACCTGATCGGACCCTCCATTCACTCCTATGGAGCGGCAGATGTCAGCGGTGACATATCCGCTGACACCTGCCAATTTACGATCCGATCCTGTCTGTGAAATCCAGATGGATGGTAACCCTATTTTCCATCCGTCTGGCAGATGTATGGGATTGGGTAAAAAAGGACAGGCGGTCCGTTTTTATCTGATCTCCCCATAGAGGAGAGGTCTATCTCTGCACAGTGAGCGGAGACGGACCTGTCATCTGCCTGCTCAGCAGGGATCAGTGGAGTGATCTACCAATGAGCAAAGCAGAGTCCGCCGGGTGCACCGCCTGTGTGAAAGGACCCTTAGACAGTTTTTATGGGATCAAATGTCCCCATAAAAGCACATCATTAGATGCTGATGTGCAGTGACTGCGCCATAACAGATGTCCAAGGAATGTGATAGAACATCATCCTAAAATTACAGGACGCAGGACGTCCTCAGTGTCCCCCTATTTTGTGATTGGACCATTGATTTGACAGGGGGATCCCTATAGTTATCAGGACGCATAAAGGTTCTGTTTTGCTTATTGTAGCCATTTCACAAAACTGTCTGTTTTTGAAAGGACATGTTAGGAACCCTTTTCCTATTTGTTTTATGTATATGGCACTGATTAGACACATTGTTTTTTCTGTATTTGCAGACAATTGGTTGTCTATGGCATTTCTGTGGATGTGGGACTTATTTTTGGCTGTTCTAATCTATTTAAACGTTGTGTCTGTTAGTTGTTTATTGTCATACTGGCAGAGCAAGAGATCCTTAGTGACCTTGAAATGTTGCTGGTATTAGGTGATGAATAAATGTCCTGTCTGCATTTTTAAGATGGTGTGCTGGTGATATTGCATTCTATTTTCCCTCCTATTCCACATTTCTAAATGTTGGATTTAACCTTACTCTCCCAGTGACATTGGTGATCACTGCAATTAGATGAAAACAATTTCATTATCAGGGATCCAGACAGCAAGAAATACCTGACAGTGGTTCAAACCTCCTCCCTATTCTATTCAAACCTAAGAAAAATGTTTTTTCCTTAAAATCAAAGTGCCAGGCCTATTACTTCTATTTCCCCAGTGTGGATTTTACCTATTAGTTCTGCATTTTAACACTGTTTTTATGATCATTCCTTGAGACAAACACCTTTTAGTTGTAATGCAAAAATCTCATTACTAACTGAAGGCATGTACGCTTGTTACATGATCTATACATAAAGCAAAGCAGATTGTGCTGCACATGCGATCATAGGCTATGTAGTAGAATTACATCCCTACTTAAGAGCATTTACTAATGACATTTAAAAGGGATTTTCTGGGATAAATTTAAGTTGGACTGCTGCTTCTGAGCCATCTCTCTTATAAGCAAGATTCTCTGCATACCCTACTGCAATTTAAAAGTATTGGATATTGAGTTACCAGGTATTTTTACCAGGCGGCTCTGAAGGTAAACTTTGAAGCTGCAGCTCTAGGTATTAGTGAAGTAAATTATGTACAAGTACAATGGCCACATCACAAGGGCCAGATTTCCTGGGCCAAAAATCTGCCACATCAGAAGCCCTCCATCACATCAGAAGCCCTCCATCACATCAGAAGCCCTCCATCACATCAGAAGCCCTCCATCACATCAGAAGCCCTCCATCACATCAGAGCCCCTCTCCGCTTTAAAGCCACACCTTCACATCAGAGACCTCCTTGTACATCACAGCTCCTCTTTTCACATGAGAAACCCCCATCACATCAGAGTATTCTCCTTTACATGAAAATCCATGACTTCACATCAGAATTCCCCCATCACATTTGAGTACCCCCTTCACATTGGAGACATCTTCAGCACAGTGGCAGCATGACTTAGGGCGGAAGGTGGAGCAGGTTTGAACAGAGTATGGGATGTGAAGCCGGTCCTCCTCTAAATGCTGAGGGGAAACTGAATTCAACCGAACCTAGATCAGTGTCTTGTGTTTCCATGGTGTAGTAGTGCCAGCCTCCAGCACCAAAGCAACACATTTGTGTCCTGGTCACTCTGCATCATTGGTTGTTATGGTGCTGGCACCCTTGAAACTCATGATGCAAATAGGGAAATATTTGCTGGGGACCAGAAAAAAAAAAAAAACCTTATAGCGGGCCAGATGTGGCTTTGGGCCATAGTTTGGAGACCCCTGGTGTAGAGGAATGGTCAATGCATTTTACTGCATAAGTAACAGGAGTACAATTTTATGTTACCCTGGGAAAATCCATTAACGTTGAGCATTAGCTAACAATAAATTCTGTTAGTAGTATCATGCATTTTTAATCCTTTGTTGCATCTTAGTGCTTCTGATCACCTGTATCCTTTTCATTTGCCATCTTATGTAAATAAGCATTTCTCAGCGCAGCTTTCCTTCATGGTGACAACAGTGGGCTATGCCTTGTGTAAAATATGTTAAAACAGCCACCATTGGAAGCCGGTGTTACAGGGTGACCACTCAAGAGCACAACTGGGAGGCAGTTGTTACCCTAGAACAGGAAGTTTCATAACAGAATCACTATTAGCTTAATGAAAGCTGCATATTTGACTCTTATTGATGACTTTTGAAATGGCATTAACATGTTAAAGGTCATATAAGGTTTTAGTGATTGGGCTTACATGTACTTGGAAAGTGAAACTGAAAATAAAAGAAAAGCAATTTACGTGATGAGTTCATGTTTGTACATTTGTATTACATTTGGTAAATCTCTGTATTTGCAAAACATAAATTACATTTTTTTTAAATTTTGCCTTTCAGCTGCACCAGAGTGGGTGGAACATATAAATGATACAGAAAGGGATATAGGCAGTGACCTGCATTGGCCCTGTATTGCCAAGGGAAAGCCAACTCCCACCATTAGATGGTTGAAAAACGGGGACTCGGTAAGCACTTTATTCAGATTTATCTGAAAAACTGGTGAAAAAATTATGTAGTAATTATCATATGTGTTAAAAGAGAGCACTTATTAAATGGCGCAGAGAGCCGTACATGGTCAAGAAGGAGCGTATTTTTACAACCAGCAGTCGCAGGTGTTTGTTTGTACCTGGGGCCAGCAGCCTGTATAAATCAATGGCCAAAAAAATTGTTGCGCTAAAAATAAGTGATCAAAAAAAATATTAAAATATAAAACAGTCCAAAAATGTCAGTCTCTCGGATGGATCATAAAAATCAAATATCAAAACTCAGTGATTCAACTGTAGATAAGAATGGATCCTAATCTCCACCAGGTGAGTATGCTACCACCACAATAAATTGGACTCCTATCAGACAGCCTGGACCCTTTATTATGAAGGGTCAAACAGGCTTGATGTAATAATCCCAGTAGAAATCACCGACAGGGGATGTGTGATGGAACCACCTCAGGAACAGTTCCAAAATATTCAAAGGGCTCCAGCCACACAGTGACCATATAGCCAGATCCAAACAAAACATAAATGCTAGATGGTGTAAAACCTCTTTGGGATTGAATATTATTAAAAGTATTGCACTTACAAGTATCCAAGTTAAAACCAGCATTGCATAATGTAAGAAAGGAGGCCGCCACAGGACATCCAGACATGTAAAGGAATGCACGATAGCAGGAACAAGCAGCTCTGCCCAACCGATTTCGTCAACAAAAGGGCATTTTCTGCCATCACACTAAATAAGGAACCAAGTGGTTCAAGCCTCGCTTTCATCTCTGCAGTCTGAGTGAAAAAAGAGGACGGCAACGGATGTTGCCCTCTTTCCTGGCTATATGGTCACTGTGTGGGTGGAGTCCTTTGGATAATTTTGAACTATTCCTGACGTGGTTCTTTCACACATCCCCTGTTGATGATTTCTACTGGGATTATTACATTAAGCCTGTTTGACCCTTCATAATAAAGCGTTCAGGCTCTCTGATAAGAGTCCAATTTATTGTCGTGGTGGCATACTCTCCTGGTGGAAGGATTTGGATCCATTCTTATCTACAGTTGAATCACGGAGTTAGATATATGATTATTATGGTCCATCCGAGAGACTGACATTTTTGGACTGTTTTATATTTTAATATTTTTTTTCATCTATCACTTATCTTTACTTGAACACTTATTGTGAAAATATCTCACATTTGTGGTGCTGTTTTTTGTTTCACACTCAATTTTTTGAACAATTTTTTCACATTATTATTTTTCATGAATGTATAAATCAATGAACGGTTGACAGATGCCACGACTGTACAGATCCGCCGAAATGCGCTCAGCCACCAACTTCCTCTTGCGGTTGTTGTTAAACTACTGAATTTGTAACCCCCTTATCTTCATAACATTGTTCAGCAGTCCAAGAACTGGAAGTTCACACAGGAAGTTTGCACAAAACCCATGGCAGCTGAATTTTTTGACATGATGAACAAGTAAATTGTTTGACTTAATAAACAGATTTAAAGGCTAAGTCCACTTAAAAAAACATAATGCACATATTTTTGCAAGAATTTTTTTTTTTTTACATTCATTTGTTTATAACAGAAGTCTGCAAAGTATTGAATCCGGGATCAATGTATCATGGGTGCAATGCCAGAATCTTCCTCCAGCTCTCTGACCCTACTGAGGTACAGGCTTTAAGGGGAAAGTGTTAATGGACTATGAATGCAGTGATTATCGCACTTGTACTCCATTGAGAACCACGTTACCTGGTCTGACGAGTCTCGATTTTAGCTGTGACATTCAGATGGTAGGGTCAGAATTTGGCATAAACAACATGAAAGCATGGATCCATCCTGCCTTGTATCAATGGTTCAGGCCGGGGGTGGTGGTGTAATGGTGGCGGGAATATTTCCTTGGCACAATCTTGGCCCCTTAGTGCCAATTGAGCATCGTTTAAATGCCACGGCCTACTTGAGTATTGTTGCTGACCATGTCCATCCCTTATGATTACAGTGTACCCATCTTCTGATGGCTACTTCCAGCAGGATAATGCACCATGTCACAAAGCTCAAATTATCTCAAACTGGTTTCTCGAACATGACAAAGAGTTCACTGTACTCCCAATGGTGTCCACAGTCACCAGATCTCAATCCAATAGAACACCTTTGGGGTGTGGTGGAAAGGGAGCTTCACATCATGGATGTGCAGCCGATAAATCTGCAGCAACTGCGTGATGCTATCATGTCAATATGCACCAAAATCTCTGAGGAACGTTTCCAACACCCTGCTGAATCTATGCCACGAGGAATTAAGGAAGTTCTGAAGGCAAAAGGGGGTCCAACCTGGTACTAGCAAGGTGTACCCAATAAAGTGGCCAGGAAATGTACTGCTGTGAGCATTTGCCTAAAGTCATGTTATACTAGAAATAAGAATATTTTAACCATGGCTCATCTTTTGTTTTTCAGTATGGTAAAGGTGAACTGAAAATCCGAGGTTTAACCATGTTCCATGCTGGAATTTACCAGTGTATAGCAGAAAATCACTATGGAGTCATCCAAGCAAATGCTGAACTGAAGATCCTTGGTTAGTGACACTAATTTTGTTTTAACAAAAATGTGAACTTGTTCATAGTCCAGTTTGCAAAGATAATTAGGGGCACTTTTCACTGTCTTTGGTTTGTTTGTCTCCTCTTTAGCTTTAGCACCAACATTTGAATTTAATCCTATGAGAAAGAAGATTTTAGCCGCAAAAGGGGGTCGTGTCATTATAGAATGCAAACCAAAGGCTGCTCCAAAACCCAAATTCTCATGGAGTAAAGGAACAGAACTGCTCATAAACAATAGCAGGTTTGTGCTGAAAACCTCTCACTCCATTGCATTTCTTTTTTTTGCTGAAAAGCTTTTTAACTGAAAGCTCATTGGTTTATATGGGCATTTAAATAAATAAAGCTGCGCCAAAAGAAAATTAATAACACATAAAAAAGAAAAAAAGCACAAGTGACCAATATGCAATAAAAGGGAATTAAAATGCATACACAACGTAACTATAAAAGAATCCACAGAGTATAATGAATAAAGTCTGTTAAGAACCACATTAGTCCTGATTGTGAGTCTTCTTTGCTAGAAAGCCTGGTTGTATGTAGTGGGCAGACTTGTAGTTTGGTAGCATATAAAACACCGCTGTGATAGGCATGCAAAAAATCTGTGCGATCCCATCCACCTTTAAAATTTTGCGCTTACCAGATGGCTATGACCAAAAAGCACTGCATATGAAGCCTCACAGACAGGAAGTTCTGTTTGGAAGGACGTGGAGAGAAGACACTGCAGGATCTGGTAGCAGAGGAGTATCACGCTATGGGCGGCCCCCCTTTTTTTGTATATTTGAGCTGACCAGTTTGATGTCCCTGATTGGAGCGGAGTCTGTGGAGGTTCTTTTTCCTTCTGAGTGGGTGTCCCAGATTTGATTGATCCTATCAGCCATCTCCCACCTGGGAAGTTGCAGGCTTCATATGCAGTGCTTTTTGGTCATAGCCATCTGCTGACCAGTTTGATGTCCCTGATTGGAGCGGAGTCTGTGGAGGTTCTTTTTCCTTCTGAGTGGGTGTCCCAGATTTGATTGATCCTATCAGCCATCTCCCACCTGGGAAGTTGCAGGCTTCATATGCAGTGCTTTTTGGTCATAGCCATCTGGTAAGCGCAAAATTTTAAAGGTGGATGGGATCGCACAGATTTTTTGCATGCCTATCACAGCGGTGTTTTATATGCTACCAAACTACAAGTCTGCCCACTACATACAACCAGGCTTTCTAGCAAAGAAGACTCACAATCAGGACTAATGTGGTTCTTAACAGACTTTATTCATTATACTCTGTGGATTCTTTTATAGTTACGTTGTGTATGCATTTTAATTCCCTTTTATTGCATATTGGTCACTTGTGCTTTTTTTCTTTTTTATGTGTTATTAATTTTCTTTTGGCGCAGCTTTATTTATTTATATACTTTGTGTGTGAGTATCCCACTTTTAGCAGCAGCCTTTTAAGTTAGGGGTTTTTTAACTTTTTTCCCTTTTTTTAGCGCGGTTTATTTTGTTTTTATATGGGCATTGGTTGTGCAAATCATCATTACTTTTTGCTTCTTTATTTTATCGGAGGATAGAGGTGTCCATATATCGCAAGATAACACTGCTTGAACTAAACATCAGGCAGCCCAAATGTTAACAAAAGAGGCTGCATACATCCTTGGATTTTCTGAATGGCTGTATGTTGGGAGCAGTGATCCTGAGTCGAGCTGTGTGCGTCTATTGACACACACAGCATGGCTCTGTCCTGCCCTCCACTCTCTGCTTGCAGGATTTGACAGACAGCCGCAGGATCCAATGGCTTCACTGCTGTCTCAGTCCTTGTGAGTAGAGGGAGAGAAGAGATGCAGCCATGAGTGCTGGATCGATTGAGGACTCAGTTGGGTATTTAGGAAGCTTGGGGAGCAAATTTGGTTTAGCTGTAGAACCACTTCAAAGTAGTATTGAACCCAAAAGTAAACATTTGTTATATTGCAGCTTACCAACTCTTATGCCACGTACACACGATCGGAAATTCGGCCAGCAAAAGACCAATGAGAGCTTTTCATCGGAAAATGCAACCGTGTGTAGGCTCCATTGGACTTTTTCTGGTTGAGTTTCGGCCAGCAAAAGATTGAGAGCATGCTATCAATTTTTTCCGATCGTCTGGGGCAATTCTGACGCATGCTCGGAAGCATTGAACTTCATTTTTGCGTCTCGTCGTAGTGTTGTATGTCACCGCGTTCTTGACGGTCGGAATTTGGTGTGACCATGTGTAGGCAACATAAGCTTGAGTGGAATTCCGTCGGAAAAAACATCCAAGGCTTTTCGGACGAGAATTCCAATCGGGTGTACGCGGCATTAGATGTGATGACTACATTTGTTTTCTTTTTTAACCTTTCTTTCCTTTATTTTCTTCTGGTGATCTGGCCAGTAAGTCTGTTTTTCAAAATAACAAGCTCTCTTGCAGCTGTAGCAGTTAAAGGCTTGAGACAAATCATTCAACACTTCAGAAGGTTTACCCCCCTTCCTGACCATTTTGTTTTCTGAAGGATTTTGTTTATGATGGTTGGAGATAAAATCAACAACTAGCGCGCATCCATTTTGGCTCATTTGGTACATCATTGTTGTGTGCTTTGCACAAGATAGTGGGATGAGCTGCAAAGGTGGATTTATTATAGATTTATAAAGAAATCTGTGGCGCAGATTTTTTTTACGTATTGCAAAAAAAAGATGTTGTGTTTAAAAATGTAATCACATTAGGAAGAAAAAAACAAAGAATTAAATATAACATGAACAGGAACATTGGCTTGGTAAGCTAGGTTAAAATGTGGGACCCTGCCTCAAACTGAAATTGTATGATTTTGATTGTAATTTGTGTAGTTAAACAAAAATATCAGGTTGCCTTTGATGCAGTTGAAGATGTGGTCACCACAAGGTCGTTGAGCAGAGAATTCACAGCTCGTTGAATGCTCTGCTGCTCTACCACATAGGTAGTGGTGAATTATCTCTAATATCTGGGGATGATTTACTAAAGGTGGAGCATGCAAAATCTGGCGCAGCTCTGTGTAGAAACCAATCAGCTTCCAGGTTTTTTGTCAAAGCTCAATCGAAAAAGCTGTAGTTAGAAGCTGATTGGCGACCATGCACAGCTGCACCAGATTTTACAATCACCGGTTTTAGTAAATCAATCCCAGATATTGTAGAGATGATTCACCACTACCTATGTGGTAGTGCAGCAGATCATTTTTTTTTTGTTTGTTTTTTCCTTTCTCTTTTCATCTTTGTGCCTTTTTTTTTTTTTTCAAATAAAATATATTGAGAGGTGTAAATTAAGACATCATGTGCAGGTTAATAATGGATATGAGTATTTAATTGTCTCTCTTTTTTTTTATCTGTTATGTTAAATCTCAATAAAATTTGATAAAAAAAAAAAAATATATCAACCCCACTGTGTAAAATATAAAGGTGAAATTGTGAAAAGCACTGTCTGCCTGTCTGGTTTCATGATACATATGATTGACTTTGCTGCCATCTAGTGTTCCTAAATGATAACAGAATATGTGTGCATGTTAAATCCAAAAAACACTTAGTAGTACATTTATATAGCAGCAAATGAGACATTCATCTACATTTACTACAGGTGTATTTCTGTGATGCGTGTGTTTTAAATTGCAGTGAATGTCACATTAATTGCTTCATAAATATGCCTCCTAAAGTATATCTAAACCCAAGAACAAAAAATGTATTATTTGCAGCTCATCAACCTTTATATGTGGTGGCTGCATTTGTTTTCCTATTTTTCAGGCTAGGACATTTTTTTGAGTTTATTGGTTAATCTTGACAGAAATACAGTGCTCCTCACTAAGGCTGGATTCACATCTATGCATTTTTAGTGCTTTTTGCATTTTGCAGATTTGCTCTACAGAACATGTTCCATAGGAAACCATGTAAAATGGACTGTAGTGCAAATCTGCAAAATGCAAAAAGCACTAAAACTACATGGGTGTGAATCCAGCCTTAATGTGAGCTCACCTCTCACAATTTGAAAGGTATAAAAAGCAGCACGCAACTAATCCCTAATCTTTACATTACTTTTGCTTTTCTCTCCTTCCAGTTTATCTGCAGTAATTCATGACTCCAACCTTGCTCTTTATGACTGTCCCATAGTCAATGTCAGAAATGTATTTATTTGTCGTATGTTTGCCTTGCCTAACCACTTCCTGTATCACTGTTACTTTGGTTTGCAGTCTTACACCACTCATATAATGCACTTATGATACCACTATAGAGGTGTGCTTTTTTTTTTTTAGTATGACTTGTTACCGCATTGTTTATTAGGATATCAATCTGGGATGATGGCAGCCTGGAAATCATTAATATAACAGTTCTCGATGAGGGAAGCTATACTTGTTTTGCAGAGAATGATAGAGGAAAAGCTAATAATACCGGAATGCTTTCTGTTACAGGTAATTCTTTTTTATTGTTATTATTTATTACTTTCATCACTACTGTTGCTTCTACCACTACTACTGCTTTTTATTTATTTAGCACTAACATATTCCCAATACCAACAATTTTCTGCAGACTTGTGGATGCAGTTAGGTTTGCTTCTTATAAGTCTTGCATGTATGAATTCATCATATGTTAGCAGGGACTAGGTAATTAAAGCAATGTTCCTCAACCACGTTACCACTGTACCATCAGTGTTCCCTTGGGGTCCATGAATATGGGATCCATTTTGCCCTGGATAAACGTCATGAGTTGCCATGTTGTGAGTGGGCAGGCCCCCCCTAACCACACCATGGCTCTAGGATCAGGACACATAGCTGGCTCTCCTGTACCATAACAGTGCATGAGTCAGATGTAAGGCAGGGTGAGGGCTGCCTTTAGCATTCAGGAGAAGATGAAAGACCGCCTCCTTCAGACCTTCTCCACCTCCCGCCTTCTGCTACACCACTAGAGAAAAAAAGGCAAGGCTCTGATGCGAGAGGTGACTGTGTGATTAGCACGCTCTGTGATGGGGGGGTTATGTGTAACTTGAGTGCTTGGTGTTGGGGGGATTGTTTTATTGGGGGGCCCATGATGATGGGGATGCTCAGATGTGATTGGTGGACCCTGATGTGTTGGGGGGGCTCAGACATGAAGTTGTGATTTTGACATGAAGGGGAACTTCTGTGAAATCAGCTTCATCAAGACATTATGTTCATGGTCCCAAGTGGCAGGTTATCCTATGATACATAATATTTAAGTTTTTTACATTTTAGACTAGGGTACCTCGAGATTTTGCACACTTTTAAAAGTGTTTGCCCCTATTTATCATGAGCTGAACTTAAAGATCTATGACTTTTTCTATGTACACAAAAGGCCCATTTCTCTCAAATATTGTTCACAAATCTGTCTAAAGCTGTGTTAGTGAGCACTCCTCCTTTGCCGAGATAATCCATCCACCTCACAGGTGTGGCATATAAAGATGTTGACTAGACAGCATGATTATTCCACAGGTGTGCCTTAGGCTGGCCACAATAAAAGGCCACTCTAAAATGTGCAGTTTTACTGTACTGGGGGGGGCTGAAAACCAGTCAGTATCTGGTGTGACCTCCATTTGCCTAACGCAGTGTAGCACATCTCATTTGCATAGAGTTGATCAGGTTGTGGATTGTGGCCTGTGGAATGTTGGTCCATTCCTCTTCAATGGCTGTGTTATCACACAGCACAATGCCACAGATGTCGTAAGTTTTGAGGGAGCGTGCAATTGGCATGCTGACTGCACGAATGCCCACCAGAGCTGTTGCCCTTGAATTAAATGTTAATTTCTCTACCATAAGTCGTCTCCAAAAACGTTTCAGAGAATTTGGCAGTACATCAAACCGGCCTCACAACCGCAGACCACGTGTAACCATACCAGCCCAGGACCTCCACATCCAGCATCTTCACCTCCAAGATCATCTGAGACCCGCCACCTGGACAGCTGCTGCAACAATTGGTTTGCATAACCAAAGAATTTATGCACTAACGGTCAGAAACTGTCTCAGGGAAGCTCATCTGCATGCTTGTCGTCCTCATCGGGGTCTCAACCTGACTGCAGTTTATCTTTGCAACCGACTTGAGTGGGCAAATGCTCACATTGGACGGCGTCTGGCACTTTTGGAGAGGTGTTCTCTTTATGGATGAATCCCGGTTTTCACTGTACAGGGCAGATGGCAGAAAGCACGGCCCCATGTTGCAAGGATCTGTACTCAATTCCTGGAAGCTGAAAACATCCCAGTTCTTGCATGGCCAGCATACTCACCGGACATGTCACCCATTGAGCATGTTTGGGATGCTCTGGATCTGCGTATATGACAGCATGTTCCAGTTCCTGCCAATATACAGCAACTTTGCACAGCCATTGAAGAGGAATGGACCAATATTTCACAGGCCACAATCAAAAACTCTACGCGAAGGAGATGTGCTGCACTGCGTGAGGTAAATGGTGGTCACACCAGATACTGACTAGTTTTCATGTCCCCTGGACCTCCTCCCCCCCCCCCCCCAATACAGTAAAGCTGCACATTTTAGAGTGGCCTTTAATTGCGGCCAGCCTAAGGCACACCTGTGCAATAAGCATGCTGTCTAATCAGCATCTGGATATGCCACACCTGTGAGGTGGATGGATTATCTCGACAAAGGAGAAGTGCTCACTAACACAGATTTATTAACAATATTTGAGAGAAATAGGCCTTTTGTGTACATAGAAAAAGTCGTAGATCTTTGCGTTCAGCTCATGATAAAATAGGGGCAAACACAAAAGTTTTGTTTTTGCATAGTGTATATCTAGAGGTGTCAACTCAGTTTGTGCATTCATGACAGACAGTCTTTTTTGTGCTAGGTTTATTTTAGCACCAAGCCCTAGAAATTTTTAGCTTTGCTTCTGTGCCTTTTTATTGATATTATATATTTATTATCTTGTCTGTTATTTACTCAGTTATGGATTTTAATGGGGACTTTTGACTGAATGACCATCATTATTGTATTTTAGTACTATCGGGTTTTGATAATTCTGCCTGTATTTTCTATCCTCCCAGCTGCCACAAAGATCACTCTTGCACCATCCAATGCTGATGTGACTGCACTAACATATTCTCAATACTAACAATTCTCTGCAGACATACATTTTGGATGCAGTTAGATTTGCTTCTTTTAAGTGCTTAATGTATAAATTCATGACATGTTAGTAGGGACTAGGTAATTAAAGTAGTATTACTCAACCAGAGTACCATTTGTGTTACCCTGGGGTGGCACGAGTATGGGACCCAGTTTACCCTGCATAAGCATCATGAGTTGCCATGCTGTGGGCGAGCTTGCCCCCTGCCCACACCATGGTTCTAGGGTCAGGACATACAGCTGGCTAGCCTGTACCATAGTATTGCATGAGTCTGAGCCAGGTTATGCAGGACTAGGGCTGCCCTAAGCATTCAGAAAAAGATGGAAGTCTGAGCTCCCTTTTTCTGGTACGCCACTGGAAATAAAATTCAAGGCACTGATGTGAAGAGAGGAATGTGTGATTGGTGGGCTCTGTGATGGGAGCGGGGGGGTCTGAGTGACTGGAGGGTTCTGTGATGGAGAGGTTCCTTCCACTCTTCACAGTGCATGCAATCCGACTGGTCGCATAGGTACGGTCTCCTTGATGGGAGGGGAGAGCCCAGTAAAGACAGTGGGCAGCAATGGGAGGGGTTGGACCCCCTTCTGCCACCTGTAAAAGTGATAGAGCGGCTGTATAGCCGCTTGGATCATTTTTGTAAAAAATAAAATTGCCTGCTGAAAAAAACAGCCATAAATATATACGTATTGAGGTATCTAATGCACAGAGTGTAGGGGTGCTTAACATGTAAGGCTCCAAAGTGTGTAATGTGCAGGGCGTTGTACAACCAAAAATTACCCCAGTAAACTCAGTACAATCCCCCGCAGATTCCTCCCAGTACAGTGCCCTCCCCCACAATCCCTTCAATACAGATCTCCCAAAATCGCCTCAGTACAGATATCTCTCACCACCCTAATATACCTAGTACAGATATCTCCCCCCAGATCCCCCAAGTACAGACCTTCGCCCCTTTTCCTTCAGTATAGATCCCTTTCTCCCCTCCAATTCCCCTAGTACAGATCCCACTCCTCCTTAATCCACCCAGTATAGATGTCTCTCTACCAATACCAATTTTCCCCAGTACAGATGATGCCAAATCCCTCCAGTATGGATCTCATTTCCCCCAAATCTCCCCAGTATAGATCTTTCTCCCACCCTCCCAATCCCCCTGAATAGATCTCTCTTTACCTTCTCCCAAATCCCCCCATACACATCTCTCTTCCTCCCCCAAATCTCTCCCTCTTTAAATGCTCCAGTGCAGATTTCTCCCCCCTCAAATCCCCCAAGTGCAGATCAGTCTGCCACCAGTACAGATCCCCCTCTCCCCAGTACCACCAGTATAGATTTCTATAATTCCCTGAAAACTCCACTTCCTCTCTAATTCCCCCCAGTACAGATTTCTCTTCCTGTCCAATGCCACAGTACATATCTTTCTCTCTCTCCCAGTACAGATATTTCCCCGCCCCCACCCCATGCCCCCATTACAGATCTCTCTCCCCCTAAAATCCCCCCAGTACAGATCTACCTCCCGTTCCCCCCCAAATAATTTCAATTGGTACAAAGCTGTCCTCTACCTAAATTCCCATCTCCACTACATTGATCCACCCCCTCCCTAAAGTCCACTCAGTAGACCGCAGATCAGTGCAGTGCTTAGCTAGCGGAAGTCCCATGCTTCTGTCATGTGAGACTGCACATCATAGCTGAGGTCCCTGTACTGTATCTGAGGTCTTAAAGGGGAAACAGGCATTAATTCAGATGAGATGCGGAACACGTGCCCTGGTTGTCCTAAAGTGTACTGTGCATTAACAATGCATGTAATTACCTATGCACACTTTGTAGGGCTGATATACAAAAAAATTAAGGAAATAATGAACAAAAGAGAAACAGGTAACAATATTAACTTCTCAGAGTATTGGCCTAAAACCAGTCTTGTTTGCTGTGGCCAGCAGCTTGACAATTGCTCCAGTTTTGCATGCTCCTCTTTCTGAAGATCGTCCCACAACATCTTGGAAGTTAGAAGTGACAACTGACAATGCTGAAATGTATAGTGCTGCCCAAGAGATCTGATGCTGTCCATTTTTACACTTTCATTTTCAGTGATCCCTCATTCAGAACAGACTCATTAAATCACTCTGATAGACAACCTAATTCATCTACAATTACTTTTCTTTTGCTACCTTCTGTGAATTTGCTTCAAAATGAAATAATGCAGAAGGTTCCAAGAGGTGATTAAAATAGACAACAATTCATTTACTTGAGGTTATTATTGAAGTAAAATTACACAAGTTATTTTTAATAAAGAATGACATACGTGCGTACAGCAATTGCAACTGTTTTCAGTCACTACATTTTTACATAATTCATACATTTCAGGAGTATGTACTGTGAGGTGTGAAAAGCTCTTCCCCACTTCCATTCTACCAAATTTGTCAGTTAGAAAAGCATCACTCTGTTTGCCAGCACATTTAGGTTCCAGCGGTCGTATGGCAATTTTTTTCCTTGTATGCCCTGTTATTGTAGTGCACCTCACAGATAACACAGACCTACATCATGCTTAGCAGTGTTGCCAACCTACCAGATTGAAATTTACTGACATGACACCCAAAATTTCCTGGCATAGCCAAGTTTTTCCTGGCATTTCCAAAAATTACAAAATTACAGTTTTAAGTGCAAATTGTAGTATTTAGGCTACAAACAAGTACAGTATGCAATTAGCAATGTGATTTAAGGTAGATATTAGGGCAAAAGACATATTTCTTATTTTATTTTTTCGATATAGTAAGTAAATAGCTCAGGGACAGGATTCAGGAGGGCAAGAAATTAGAATAGGAAGGCACACACACACATGAAGTTGACTCTCACAGTGGCTATGACAGAAGTGTGCAGCAGCACAGATGATGCTGACTTCTCACCGGCATGACATGTCCCCCTCCTCAGTCACAGTGACAGTCTCTCTCCAAGCCAGGTGGTCCCTTCATTCCACTCCAGTCTAAACAGCACTGACAGTCCCACTCCTGACCTGGCCTGCTCCTTTCCTGCAGACCCACACAGGAGTCTCTGGTCACTCTGCTTGGCTCCCTTGCACCATGACATCACACGACATGCTCGGGCACTGCCTACACCAGAGCTGCCCAAACACACAGTAGCAGACACTTGGATGGTCTCGGCCGGCTCTGGACCTGGCCGAACATCACAGCCATATTTTTTACTGGCAACTTTTTCCTTTTACTGGTGGGAGAAAATTGCCTGTTTTTTACTGGCTGTCAGCAAAAATACTGACGGTTGGCAACACTGATGCTTAGCTATCTTAGCTAGCAAGCTGTTTTAGTTTGTTTCTTGTGGACATCAGGAGCATATTTAGATGCTGTTGCAGTAGAAGTTATTGATATTGTCCTTCTATGAGGTGAACTACAGTTTTAATCAGGAGACTAAGGCCCCATTCACACCTTGTGTGTAGCGGTTTCAGGCAGCAAATCGTGCGATTTTGTACAGGTCAAGAGGTCACCAATGTAAAAAGCAGAAAACCGCCCAAATCTGCCTAAAAAAAAAGTTCCAGAACTTGTTTGAGCTTCAGGCGTTTTGGAGCTTCTGGCTTCAGGCGTTTGTGGAAATGTGAACCATCACCTTAGAGAATAATTGATTTTTTCCCCTCCAGCATTTTGTAGCTTCAGGCTTCAAGCTACAAAACGCTCAGGTGTGAATGGGGCCTGAGAGCCAATGTATATACTGACAGAGGTGTTCTAATCCTAACTAAAAAGGAAGAGGTAATTTGGGGAAAGAGGGAGAGCTTTGCAGCCCTCACTGTGCACACACTATGGAGAAGTCCAGAAAAAGCCATTACTACCCCCAACATACTAAAGAGCAGAGAAGAGAAAACATTGTAGGAGGATGAGATAGTAAACTAAAATAGAGTTGATTCTAAATCTGTTGACGTCTTTTTTTTTTTTTTTGTGATAGGTGTATTTTAGGTTTAGCACCAGGGCCTAGAGATTTTTTGCCTTGCTTCTGTGCCTTTTATTGATATGTATTGTTTTATCTGTTATTTACTCAGATTTTATGATAACTTTCTTTTTGACTGAATGACTATCATTATTGTATTGTATGACTAAAGGGTTTTGATGATTCTGCTTGTATTTTATATCCTCTCAGCTGCCACAAAGATCACTCTTGCACCATACAATGCTGATGTGACTGTTGGGGAGAATGCATCCATGCAGTGCCATGCATCTCATGATTCTGCTCTGGACCTCACTTTTATCTGGTTTCTAAATGGCTTTGTGATTGAATTTGATGATGACAGCAACCACTACGAAAGACATATAAGGGTAGGTTGACTGACTGTATAATTCAGTACTGGTTTGGGGTAAATAGGACCCAACAATGTGTTACAAAGGCCAAAATTAAGATCAGCAATAGTATTTTATGTTATAAAAAACAGCATTTTACCCTATGTATTGTGGGCGATTAGCTTCAAGTAGAGAGTTCTCAGAGAGGTAATCCAGCCATGGGCAAGGTTAAGGGCTTCCTAAAAATGCATGCACAGTGTTTTCCATGTAGTCCAATGGCTCTAGTTCACGCCATGCAGTCAGTTTCTGGTCAGTTTCCAGTCAGTTTCTGTTGCAGAAACTGACCGGAAACTGACCGGAACTGACTGTATTGGTGCAGAAAAAACGGAACTGCACGGAACTGCATCTGGTGTGAACTGTCCCTAGTGCAGAAAAAAAGCACACGGAACTGCACAGAACTGCATCTGGTGCGAACTGGCTCTGCATGCACAGTGTTTTCCATGTATTCCAATGGCTCTAGTTCACACCAATACAGTCAGTTCCAGATCAGTTTCCGGTGCAGAAACTGACAGGAAACTGACTGGAACTGACTGCACTGGTGTGAACTAGAGCCATTGGAATACATGGAAAACACTTTGCATGCATTTTTACGGCCACTTCACACCACAAAAATGCACTCCGCATACGTTCCAGATCAGTTTTTGCTTACAGTTCACACCACACGCAGTTCCAACGCAGCTGTGTTTTTGATACAATTTGCTATGTTCCAGTACAGTTCTGTGCGGAAAAAATGCAGCATGCTCTACTTTTTTTTCTGCACTGGAAACTGACCGGAAACTAACTGGAACTGACTGCACTGGTGTGAACTAGAGCCATTGGAATACATGCATGCATTTTTAGTGCGAACTAGCACTTGTGCAAAAAACAAAACAAAAAAAACTAGCACTCAGAAATAAGATGATGATTTGTGTTAACGCTAAAGGATAGGGATGCAGTAGTGCAAACAGACATCCATCACCGATTTATATCTTATCACTGACAAGTACCTGCAGCTACATGACATATTTGATATTGTCACCCACTCAAGATACTGTGAGACTGTTGTGGACTGGATTCTATATGCTATTGCATTTTTATGCCTTTCATCTCTTTTATAAGCAATTCTCAAGGCAAGCATACATGTCCAAAATACCAAATTCCAAAGTGGCGAATCACAAAAACAAAGATTTTTTTATAAAGTCAGTTTTAACATTGGAATACCAAAGGGCTCATGACACTATTGCTTGTGAACTTTCACTACAATTTTATCCAGGTTGGATCTTCTGCTGACTGTCCACCATGATTAGAAAAAGAAATACACCAGCTAATGGTATCTTATTTGTATCTCTGAGTGTCATGCTATTCTTATGTTTTAATTTCTTTTTTTTTAAGAACAACACAGTAGGGATGATTTACTAAAACTGGAGAGTGAAAAATCTGGTGCAGCTGTGCATGGTAGCTAAATAGCTTCTAATTTCAGCTTGTTCAAGCTTTGACAAAAAAAAAAAAAAACTGGAAGCTGATTGGTTTCTATGCACAGCTGCACCAGATTTTGCCTTCTCCAGTTTAAGCAAATCAACCCCTGTGTTTAGGCCCAACGTATTTTCTTCCCTTTTTCTTTTGTTTTCTCTGTCATTTGGAGAGCAGCACCATTTTCTACTCAGTAATGGATCTTTCACACAAGCATTGAAAATGGGTGGTTGGGTCACATTTTTACCACTTCCTGACTGCCTATCAACACCACTCAACATTGTTAAAATAGGGAGCAGATAGAGGTGAAGGGAGGGAGACAGCATGACCACTCTGGTATAGTAAGTTCCTACAAGGTTTAATTATAAAGAAAAATTTAATATGAATACTCACAAAAGTATAAAAAAACACACATATACAGTTCATAAATGTACATACCCTGACATAATTTATGATTTCTTGGCCATTTTTCAGAGAATATAAATGAAAATTGTTTCTTTCACTCATGGTTAGTGTTTGGCTGAAGCCATTTATTATCAATCAACTGTGTTTACTCTTTTTAAATCATAATGACAACAGGAACTACCCAAATGACCCTGATCAAAAGTTTACATACCCCAGTTCTTAATACCGTGTATTACCCCCTTTAACATCATTGACAGCTTGAAGTCTTTTGTGGTATTTGTGGATGAGGCTCTTTATCTTCTCGGATGGTAAAGCTGCCCATTCCTCTTGGCAAAAAGCCTCCAGTTCCTGTAAATTATTGGGCTGTCTTGCATGAACTGCACATTTGGGATCTCCCCAGAGTGGCTCTGTGATATTGAAGTCAGGAGACTGAGATAGCCACTCCAGAACCTTCACTTTGTTCTGCTGTAGCCAATGACAGGTCAACTTGGCCTTGTGTTTTGGATCATTGTCATGTTGGAATGTCCAAGTACGTCCCAGTTACAGCTTCCAGGCTGATGAATGCAAATGTTCCTCCAGTATTATTTTATAACATACTGCATTCATCTTGCCATCAATTTTGACCAAATTCCCTGTGCCTTTGTAGCTCACACATCCCCAAAACATCAGCGATTCCTTTTCGTGTTTCACAGTAGGAATGGTGTCCATTTCATCATAGGCCTTGTTGACTCCTCTCCAAATGTAGCGTTTATGGTTGTGGCCAAAAAGCTCAATTTTGATCTCCAAATGACTTTGTGCCAGAAGGTTTGAGGCTTGTCTCTGTGCTGTTTGGCGTATTGTAAGCGGGATATTTTGTGGCAGTACAGCCGGTCCCCTAGTTACAAACATCCAACGTGCAAACGACTCCTACTTACAAACGGAGAGGAAATATACCCCTAGGAAGGAAAATTCAATCCTGCAAGAGCAATTCTGGGAAAAATGTGTCTCCACTGATGCTTTGTCACCAAGGCTTGTTTCCACAACAACCCTAAATTTTCTAAATCCAACTGTCATTGGAACAGAAAGTGAGGTGAAATCTTCTGAACAGGGGCACAGGCAGCAGAACAAACGTTACAGAGGTGTTAACCCTTCCCTATGCTATTCAAAAGCTTAAAAATATTTTTTTGGGCTGGAGCTACACTTAAAAAATTTACCTTTTCTGACTTACAAACAGATTCAACTTTTGTGAACAAACCTATCTTGTTTGTAACCCTGGGACCGCCTGTAATGGCTTTCTTCTAGCAACTCGACTATGCAGCCCATTTTTCTTCAGATGCCTCCTTATTGTGTATCTTGAAACAGCCATACCACATGTTTTCAGAGAGTCCTGTATTTCACCTGAATTTATTTGTGGGTTTTTCTTTGCACCCCGAACAATTTTCCTGGCAGTTGTGGCTGACATTTTAGTTGGTCTACCTGACCGTGGTTTGGTTTCAACAGAACCCCTCATTTTCCACTTCTTGATTAGAGTTTGAACACTGCTGATTGGCATTCTCAATTCCTTGGATATCTTTTTATATCCCTTTCCTGTTTTATACAGTTCAACTACCCTTTCCCGCAAATTCTTTGACAATTATTTTGCTTTCCCATGACTCAGAATCCAGAAACGTCAGTGCTGCACTGGATGAAAGATGCAGGGGTCTGTCAGGAGTCCAGAAACTCATTAACCGTTTATACACACACAATAATTACAAACAAACAGATAACAGGTGAGGGTGGTTACCTTTTAATAGCCATTCAAACCCCTTTGTGTTAACTTGTGTGCATGTTATCAGGCCAAAATCACCAGGGTATGTAAACTTTTGGATCAGGGTCATTTGGGTCATTTTCTGCTGTCATTATGATTTAAAAAGAGTAAACACAGTTGGTTGATAATAAATGGCTTCAGCCAAACACTAACCATGAGTGAAAGAAAAGTTTTTGTGTTATCATTCATATTCTCTGAAAAATGGCCAAGAAATAATAAATTCTGCCAGGGTATGTAAACTTATGAGCACAACTATATATCGGAGTCCACGGGAGAGGGTGAACCTGTGGTGGAGGCACAGTCCTGAAAGGGTAAAATAAAAAATGCAGTAGGCAACCAGTGTAATATGAAAACAGTTCAGAAATCCAGAATATGCCCAAAGGCAAAGTCTATATACTGCAAGACCAGACCTGTGTTAAAGGTTCTGATCAGTGTCGGCAGTCAGCTGCAGAGAGCAGAAGTAACTCTGTTTGCATTAAGATAGAGAGAACAAGAGCGGCGCCACTCTGAGTGCAGTATGTTAGTAATAGAATTTCTTTTTTTTTTTTTTTGTTTACAAACTTTTTTATTGGGTGCTAAAAATGGTACAAAAAGAGTACAAAAATATGTTGAAACTTTAACAGTAATAAAACATCAATCTCATGGAAAAGATATTTCACACACTTCAGAACACTATTCATGTTTATAATAAAAAATGGGATCCTTGGTTTCAACACTCCTTATCATTTTTTAATCCAATCTGAGAATGTCTACACACAAAGCGTCAGTCTACCCTTTATATTGTACTATAGTCCATAATCAAAACTTTTGTACCACAACTAGATATGTTAGTAATAGAATTTCAAAGTTTAATATGAGCACATACAACTCACATTTGAGTAGTTAAAACAAGCATGTTGTAGGCTTAGACTCCTAGGATGTCCCGTGCATCCAGCTGGGCAGCGGAGATCTTGCAGTACCCAGTGCCTCCGGTGGTTTCCGAGGCTCCGGGGTTGGTGTAGATCAGACGGCAGGTACGTCAGCACTGATGGACGGGGGGCGTGGTCGAGCTTGCGTTCGGAGAATGCATGCTCCTTCACCAGGCATATGGAGTGGCCATCTTTAGTGTGGTATTTATGGAACAGGAAAGGGGAGGTACAGAAGACTGCAAGTCACAGCAGACCTGCGTCAGCACCGTTCTCCCTAGATTTTTCTCACAAGGAATGTGTAGTAAAATGTCTAAGAAGGCTTATAATAATAGTAGTGCATTTTTCGGGGGAACTTGAGTTAATGCACAGAATAAAAAACATTGATAAGAATTATAAAAATTACATAGTTCAATATGATTGCTATTACTTAATCTATCTAGAACAATTGTAAAATTTGCCTAGATGGTAAGTCTTTCCTTTGGTGGTGAAGTGTTGTCTGTGTTTCACGAATTTACAGGTCATACAATTAAATTTACGACATTGGTACATTCCTTTGATGTCATGGAAAGTGGGGTGGATCTGTTTAGTCTTTTTGTGTTGTGTATGGAAATGAGTTATGAATCTGGTAGTCTGAAGGGGTGCGTGACGATGATTGTTGGGTCTGGGTGTTTCACTGAGGAATAGATTATACGCACCCTGAACCAACGAAGCGGGATACCCTTTTTCCAAGATTTTTTGTTTAAAATGGTCTCCCTGTATGGAATAATCCTCTAGGTGGGTGCAGTTATGTTTTAGGTGACAGAATTGGCTCTTGGGTATGTTGGATATCCAACTGGGGTGATGGCAACTTTGTTAGTGAAGATAGGAGTTGCCAGCAGTGGGTTTAGTGTAGTTTGTGGCATATATTGTGGTGTCGGTGTGGCCCAATTCTAAATCGAGAAAAGTCAGTGTATCGGGGTCACAAACTGATGTAAGCGACAACACCTAAGTTGTTAGTATTGCAATAGGCGACAAAGTCGTCAGCCTGGGATTGAGTACCATCCCAGATGATGACTATGTCGTCTATATATCGTCCAAAATAAATGATGTGTTGGGATTGTTGTGCCAAATGGCATGCTGTTCCCAGAGGCCCATAGTTAGATTGGCATAGCTGGGGGAAAAATGTGCCCCCATAGCTGTGCCTTTAATCTGTAAGTAGTACTGATTCTTAAACTGAAAATGTAAGTTAAACAAAATTGTGTGAATTCCAAAATGAGTTAGGCTTGCCTAGGGTTTATTAGGGATTTTGAAGGAGGAAATGTTGCACTGCCTCAAGCCCAATGTCATGGGGAATGATGATGTATACAGTGAGCAGACTTCAAGGGACAGCCACAAATAGGTTGATTCCCGGTTGTAATTTTGTAGGATGTCCAATAGATGTATACTATCACATATATAAGCAGGTAGATTTTGGACCAAGGGTTGTGGGTCACCGGGAAGTTGAATGTAGGTATTAAAGTCAGACAGGAGTCTATGGGCCTCTCTTAATTATGCATCTCTATCTTGGACAACAATCCCTCCTCCCTTGTCAGCTGGTTTTATAATGATATTGGTATTGTTAGTAAAAGCCTTGAGGGATGATCTTTCGGACGGTGAGAGATTGTGATAGAACGTGGTCTTGGAGGTCTGTTGGCACATGCGCTTGATATCAGAAAAGACGACCTGATAAAAACTCTGAATGTATGGGCCTTTTACATGGGTGGGATTAAAAATGGATTTAGGTCGAAATGCGGTATGTTGTTCTGGTGGAGAAGTGGGGAGATGTTGGGTTAGATATGTGGTGTATGCATCATCATCACCAGTATACAGGTAAGCAGGATGCGTCCAGAGTGGGATAAATAGCTGAATCCTCTAGGGTGTTATCAGGTTCAGGATTCTTGGTAAGGCTATTTTTGGCATATTGAATATTGTAGAACCTTTTTATCGTGAGGTTCCTAATGAATTTGTTAAGGTCTACAAATATAGTGATGGGGTTGGGACAGGCTGAGGGAGCAAAGCTCAGACCTTTGTTCAAAAGGCTGTGTCCTCAGAGCTGAGTGTGTATGTGGACAGATTATATATTATTACAGTTTGGGTAGTTTGCCCTTTATCTTGTGTCCTCTTATACCACCCACCCGTCTGCCTTTTTGTTGAGGTTTTTTTTTTTTAGGGCAGGTTGGGGGTTTTTTATTAAAAAATAATTAGTGATAGGTGTATTATCCATTACATCAGTAGTAGGTGGGTTTCCTAGTATGATTGTAGGGGTAGGGCTCCCTGTGTATCCTACTCCGTGTGATATAGGATTGGGGGTTTGAGTTGTTGGAATCTCAAGTGGAGACACAGAGAGATTGCAAGAGATGACTGGGATTTGTGGAGAAGTCTCAGTAGGAGCCGAGGAAGCTTGGGTAGTGGTGGTACAAGCACATTTACGAGTTCTAGTTCTTTTAGGTTTGGGTTGGAGGGGGTGGGGATTGGATGGTTAGCAGATTCAGAGGAAGATGATTTGGACATCTGTGCAGATATGTGATGGGGGTTGTTAGACTGTGCTCTAGGAGGTAGAGTGTAGGAACTCGATGTAGGATTGTGAAATGGCCTAGGTGGTCGTGTATGGGCATGTACTGCAGGCCAATTGGGGCGATGAAGTGGGAGAAGTAAAGGGGTATATAGTTGCATGTTTTAGTATGAAAAGATTGCTGAACCATTCTAAGGAATATTTAATTCCTATAGAAAAAAAGGTGTTGCCAACATCCCTGAATAGATATTTGTATGTGGAATCTCAAGAGATGAGAGACCACCAGTACCCTCCGGTACAGACGGGATTTTTCAGGCGAACAAAAAACGAAAAAAAGGGAGAATGTAAATTAATATTTGGATTTTTATTTTTAAATCATTTATTTTTTAGAAAAAAAATAAAAATAAAAAGGAGGGGAAAAAAGAAAAGGAAAAAATTGAATACAAACAAAATTGTCTAAAAACAATCGTGATACAATTTTTCCACATAGCAAACACATATACATGAAAACATAATGTTCCAAATGTTACATATGGATATGAAAGTGCAGAATCCTTCGATTGCCTGACATGTTTCGGGAATGGATCCCTTCTTCAAAGGCGCTGATCAAAGGTATAATGTGAAAAATTCTGAGTAAATAAACAACAAGAGCATATATAAACACATAGGAAAAACTCCAAAAATGGAAGGGGTGTCAGCTGCAGGGACCAATGAAGAGACCAAACATACATACCAATATCCAAAATAAAATAAAAAAATATGCAGAAGCATTAATTGATGTCCACAGAGGTAGTGTTTCCAGGGAAGGAGACCTGAAGGTGGTAAGTCTGATCCAGAGGAAAAAACTGATTTTTTGTGCTTTAACTGTGTGCTCAGAATTGAGCAAGAAGATGCCCCAAAAATGGCTTCCGGAAAAGGCCTACACGGGGATCATCGCACTCCCACAAGAAGCATATCCCAATGTTTAGAGGGTCTGCAAAGAGAATATATGAAAGAAATGACTGATAAGAGTCTTTTAATTTGTAAAAAAAAGATAAATAATCTAATCAGTAAGCATGCAACTTGAAAAAAGAAATTGCATGCATATAATTATAAATTTTTCCCGCTTGGATGGAAACCATCCAAGGGACCCCCCAGATGAAAAAATAGGATATTCTTATTTAACAATGATGTATATATATATATAAAAAAAAAAAAAAGGCATATAGTATTCTGATTTGAAAACGATCTGCAATGAAAGCAGGGGCGGTGGGTGGAAAAATTCAAGAAAGATGCACTTACGTTTTAAAAGAAAAAGGATCTGCTTGACAACCTGGAAGCTGCGTGGCAGCTCTGTCTCAGTTGGAGCATTCGCTGGAACTGTGATGCCAAAGTGTCTATTTAAAGAGAAGCTATTAGCGCAGTGCGCGCTGGTGGTAAATTATTTTAAAATTACAAGCAGCTGGTGCAACGCCGCGGCGTCCTATTGGATACGCCGCGGTCATGACATGTGGGGAGCAGTGCCGTCCATCCAATAGGGAGACGGCGTTGTTTGACGAGTGACAGGCCCATATTGACGTGGTGCGTCAGAGGGTTGCGCAGTAACGCATGCGCAGTATGACATCATATTTTTTATTTTTATTTTGGATATTGGTATGTATGTTTGGTCTCTTCATTGGTCCCTGCAGCTGACACCCCTTCCATTTTTGGAGTTTTTCCTATGTGTTTATATATGCTCTTGTTGTTTGTTTTCTCAGAATTTTTCACATTATACCTTTGATCAGCGCCTTTGAAGAAGGGATCTATTCCCGAAACATGTCAGGCAATCGAAGGATTCTGCACTTTCATATCCATATGTAACATTTGGAACATTTTGTTTTCATGTGTTTGCTATGTGGAAAAATTGTATCACGATTGTTTTTAGACAATTTTGTTTGTATTCAACTTTTTCCTTTTCTTTTTTCCCCTCCTTTTTATTTATTTATTTTTTCTAAAAAATAAATGATTCAAAAATAAAAATCCAAATATTAATTTACATTCTCCCTTTTTTTAGTTTTTTGTTCGCCTGAAAAATCCCGTCTGTACCGGAGGGTACTGGTGGTCTCTCATCTCTTGAGATTCCACATACAAATAGTTGCATGTTTTAGGTTTCCACTGGAAGACTTTAGATAAGTATAGTCATCAACATCTTTTCTAATTTTATTTAATTTTACCTGAATTAGGGAATCCTCATCTTTTTAAGTTTTTTCTTTTTAAGGATATTATACCAAGGGGTAGGAAGATGGTCAGTTTGGGCTTGACTTTATCCACTAATGTAACAAATTTATCTTCTTTTTGTTGTATAATCTCTATCCATTTTTGTGAACAAAATTCCGACACATATTCCCATTCTTTTTGTCGTTTGGCAGTGAGGAAGGAGCATCTGTGTTTAATCCTAAGGCCCCTAGGCGATTGATGATTGATAAATATGATTATATCCTCAATTTTCCTAAACAGAGCACATAGTCTTCCATAGGATGACTGCTTTATAAAGGTATGGGTGTTCTAGGGAGAAAGGTGCTGACACTGGTCTGCTGTGACTTGCAGTCCCTTGTACCGCTTGTACCGCCCTTTCCTGTTCCATAAATACCTCACTAAAGATGGCTGCTCCATATGCCTGATGAATGAGCATGCATGCTCCGATCGTGATCTCGACCACCCCCCCCCCCCCCCCCCGTCCATCAGTGTGGATGTGCCTGACGTCTGATCTACACCAGCCCCAGAGCCTCGGAAACCACCGGAACCGCCAGGTACTGCAACATCTCTGCTGCCCAGCTGGACGCATGTCACATCCTAGGAGTCTAAGCCACCAACATGCTTGTTTTAACTACTCAAATTGGAGTTTTATGTGGTCATATTAAACTTTGAAATTTTATACTAACATACAGCACTCAGAGTGGCACCGCGCTCTCTCTCTCAGTCCTGAAAGGGTGCAGCTGGAAGGATGGATGATGAGCTGCTGCAGGCACAAAATCAGGATCTCTGTGCCACTGACTGTTAATAGGGAAATGGCTCTGACAGGCCAGCAAGCATGTGTAGGGCTGCGGCTTCCTTGTTCCCGATGTCAATGGACGATGGATGGTAATGTCCACCTGGAGTTCAGGGTCACTGGCAATGTTTCGAGGGACCATCCTCTTCCTCAGCTGACCTGAGAAAGATGGAGACAGAGGTGTTCACATTGCAGCATTAGCATTGCTTCTCATTGCGTCGAGACAAAAATGAACGCTGCCTGCTTCACAACCACCTCCATTCACTCATATTGAAACATACCACAAGTGCATCTTAAATGCACTGTAACGGCACCTATGGCATTTACCGTGCATTTAAAGTGCAGTTGTGAAGTGTCAAACGTGATCATTCCCCATTTTGGCTTTGTAAAATAAACACACATCTCATAGGGCATTTGAGGAATAGGGCATTTGAGGAACATTGCCTGACGCAACATGAATGCCTGTGCAACGCAACTAAAGCATTCATTAACGCTGTAGGTGCTTTAATGCACATTACGTTTGCAGTAGAAATCGATGCCTGTGTGAAAGAGCCTTAACTGGCTTTCTGCATAGGAGTATCAGAGACATTTAAAGTATAACTAAAGGTAACACATTTTTAATCAGTTTTGGATAGATTGTCAAGTTTTTTGTTGCTGTCTGTGCCCTGTTAATGAGATGTATGTTCTCTAATTGCCCTAATCGCCAATGTCACAGGGAATGAAAATATGTGTAAACTCAAAATTTTTATTTGCCACCAGAACAGGAATTAAGGAGAAGTCTTTCAATGGGGACACTTTTTCCTTTGTCAGCTGCCTAAAATAGGATTTATCTCACATTGGAAAAATATTATATCACTTCCTGTCGAGTGACACAAAGTAAAGGGAAATCTTCCTAATGAGCTGCAGATGGGCATAAAGCAGAAAAAATTCTGACAGTGGTTTTAACCTTCCCTTACTCTATCCAAAATGAAAAAAAAAAAAAAAAAGCTATTTCTTTAGGTATACTTTAACTACCAATTAGATTTAATTTTATTGCTTGTTTGGTAAATAATTTAATGTGTGCTGTATTAACACACAAAAAATTATATATTTTTTTCTTTAGTAACTTGTTTTATTCCTGTAATTTGTTCCTCAGTTACATTGAGGCTTTTGACATCATGGACTAAATACTGTATGTGGTCAGAAACTGCTGATGCATTCCTGTATGTGTGCTTTGTAAGCCTTCTCTGTGCCACTAAGCTTACACAGCCTTCAGGAAAGGATGCCATTGTGACACCACAAACTACATGTTGGGAGGACTGCACGCTTTCACGGGGAAACTATGTTCATGTTCCCCTTTACTTCAAGCCAGTAATACTCCCTAGTGTGCAATACTGCTAAATGCTGGTTAGCCACTGGAGACATTTACAAGGTGGAACCATAATGTGGTAAAACCTATCATATTAAAGTTATTTTTGGAAACCGCAGCTGCGCTGCTTTTAACAGCAGAATTTCCAAAAATACATGCTTCTGTAATTGTTTGCGTCACGTATTGGTTACATGGTATGACCTTCATATGTCATAATCCATATAAATCAAATACAACCATGTCTTAAATCGCCAGTACAAATGTACTGAATAGTTTATTAAGAACCGTAGCAATCCATGTAGAGTAAACTCACCTTTATTAACTGATAAGAACCTTTAAGTGACGGCAGAAAGCTAACTAGCTTTAAGTGGAATCCCCAATGACAACATTACATTACATATGACAATAATTAGATGCACTTAACACAAAACTGTCCCCATATAATTGCTTAGAAGGCAATTCTATAGAAATAAAAAAAAGACAATTATGTCATTAATAAATGTAAAATAAATGCAATAAATAAAGGCTTAGCTTGTACAATTCTAAAAATTCTTAGTGAATATCCCATTTACATGCTCCAACTATTTTGTTATAGGTCTAGTATACTGTATATACAGTATGTAGTTCTAAGTAGAATTTTGGTATTAGGCCGTTTAGAACACCAAGTACAAAGAGATTCTTGAGTGGTCGCTAATCCTTACTGTAAGGACATTGCAGCTTTTATATATAAGGTACATTCCACAGCAGATTGTGTTAATTTCTCATTTTTATTATTTCAGAGTTGTTTGATATCATTCCAGTTTTTTTACTTTTCTAATTACATCTGTGCTTCTAATAAACAAGTCTAGTAGTGTTATTTAAATCCATATTTAAATGCATCCAACGATGCATTATTTTATAGTGATAGAGGAGACCAAAACTCACTATTTAAATAATGTAACCAGGATTTCTCTTTAATATTAACCGGTGTAAAAATCTTTGATTATTAACAATCATTATTTATTTTTATTATTTTTGATATGTTAAAACAAATACTATCACTTTTCACTATTAAAAGTAATACTAGTAATATTACTATTAAAAGTAATACTGTTATACTTTTCTTTTAAATCTTAGGCTAGATTCACCTCTTTAGGGATGCATTTAAAGTGTGGTACATTTTGGAAGTTAAACTGCAGTACAAATGCGACAAGCAGATCATTTTGTTTTGTTATTGCACTGCACTTACAAGCAAGCTGTGTATTTAGATTAGTTTATGACTGTACAAAATGAAAGAAATATTCTACCTTGTGTAAAGTGTATGATTTTTTTTTTGTGTAAAAAAAAAAAAAAAGAGTATGAGTTATCACTAATTTTATTGTGCCTAGATCTACATTAGGTGCAGTTTCATGGTAAATAGCTAACTACACATAAAAACATCTTCTAGACCCACTACTCCTTAAAAGCTGTGTGTGAAGGGTGGTGTGGGGGCTTCAGCAATTGGCATCTCATAAAAAAGAATTCTGATAAAGTTGAAACTTGTGAGTCTCTACCAGAAAGAACCTGTTCAACTACACAGCGGAAGCATGATTGAAAGGTGGGACTTAAATAACTGATATCTCAGAGTATATTTTCCTTTAAAATAATTACTTTGTGCAAAATCTGTCGGGGTCCTGCTTCTGTTAATGTCAGTGTAGGACTCTCGTCCTTAGAAAAGGGCTACAGGTAAATTTAGTTATGCTGGGTGGTAGCCAGCCTGGCTCATTTGTAGTGTTTAGTGGTCAATTGACTTCTGTTCTAATTCTATTCAGTTATGGCTTCTCCCTTTTGTCAGTAGGGTGCACTGTTGCCTTTGACATTAGTATGAGCTACAGTACATTCAAGTTATGGATAGACATACTTTTCTCAGCCAATCAGATTCGCTGCTATGAATGCCGGGAGAAGCTATTTATTGGAAAGAAGTCAAGTGATCTGAGTCTTCCCGCCCAGGGCTGCAGCCTGGGTGTATGGTGTATGGAACAGCTCCTGGCTGCTAGGCTTGAAGCCTGAGTCCTATCCAGGTGGTCTACTGGCTGCTAGGCCTACCCGAGTGTTCAAGTTTCTGTTGAGAAAAGCCTGCGAAAGATCCCAAAACGATTCTGAGAGGGATGGAGTTCTAAGGAAGCACCAGAGGTGACTCTTCACGGACCAGGTATCCATAAGGTGCCTGGGAGAGCTTCAAGAGAGAACTCACCCAAAGAATTCAGTATGCTGCAGTGAGTAAAGCTCAGTTACTATAGGAGACAGCCTAGCCTACAAAGTACAGATGTGCTGGTTCAGCTTAAAGGCTGTTTTTCCTGTACTGCTGTCTACCTTGTCTCACCTATTTTTGTCTAAGGGGGTCTGCCAATCTGCCTATTTGCTGATCATTACTAAGGGTGTCCTGTGCCCTATCCCCTCTCTCTCACATTTTTCCTGTTTGAGAAATAAACTTCTTTCTTGTGTAGCCTCCCTGGCGATATGATTATGTCAGATTTTTGAATCTCAAAGTGGTACATTGTTTTGCATAGAAATTTGGCGTTTTATATTGAAGGCCTGTAATTCTTAGTAATACAGTAACACACTTAAATCTGTCCAAACAAGAGTCTAGTAGACATCCAGGGTATGATAAAGTTTGAAACACGAAATCATAAATTATAATATAATAAATAACTATAAATAATTATAAAAAATAATAATATATTAATAATACAATTAATTTCCCCACCAATCACTATCGCTCAATTCTGCAAGTGTTCTAATTTACTATCGCTGTTTTCTAGCTGGTCTAAAACCACTTTTGACGTAAAGGGACACTTTTTGGATACCATGGACAATCTCAAGTTTCTAGATAGAAAGAACAGTATATACTGTATAATATAAAACTGCATGCAGGGCACTGGACAAAGGACTAGGGACAAAAGGGAGGTGAAATGATTTGATACAGTAATGTAATCTGTAAGATTACAGTGTACTGTATGTGTTATGTTTTTTGTACTTTTTGATTTTTCTCTGCCAGGCTTCTGCCAGGCTCCATCCCCTGCGAGCAACGCTCCAAGGGGATGGAGCATGGCATACAGTGCATCGGGCGGATGATCTTGCGAAGGACACACCGGGGGGACATCGCAGGATCCTGGTGACAATGTAAGTTCGCTGTACCAGGATTCTGCAATGCAATCCCGAGTGTGGCTCGGGGTTACCGCCAATGGTACTGGAATTTAACCCTGAGCCGCACTCGGGAATACTGCCAGCAGGGTTAAGCACGAAAGTGACTGGCGCCCAACTTTCTTTCTTGATCATCGCCCACCATGCCCAGTACCCTGCACCTTGAGGAATTATGTCAGCCCTCCCTACCTCTGGAAGTCACCATCAGGCTCCTGGAAAATCGGGGTAGGCACTACATATATTTACCTGCGTCTTGTATCTTTTGCACAATATACCTAAGGTTGACCAGAGAACTACAGTACAGTATTTGGACCTATTGTATTGTTTTTTTTGTTGTACATCCTGGGACTGGGCAGAGTTTTCTTGGGCTCCCAAGGACTTTGCTGCCTGTTCATGTAGTACATTTAGGTTTTGTACAAATGGACTTTAGCAGTGTGTACAACGAGCTTTACAAAACATCTGCAAAACTTTCAGCAAGCTATGAGCAGTTTTTTGCACAATTTAGGGTAACCATTAACTTAATCAGAGAAGAAAAGGCACCACTCACCAACCCAGTGCATTAGTATGTAGATTAATGTGGCCTTACCCAGCGGCGCTCCAGCCACGCCCCCCCCGACATGTTTTTCTTCACTGACCAGATTTTCTGTTGGATTGAGGTCTGGGCTTTGACTAGGCCATTCCAACACATTTACATGTTTCCCCTTAAACCACTCAAGTGTTGCTTAAGCAGTGTGTTTGGGGTCATTGTCCTGCTGGAAGTTGAACCACTGCCCTAGCCTCAAATCACACACAGAGTGGTACAGGTTTTGCTCAAGAATTTCCCTGTATTTAGCACCTGTCAGAAACCATGACATCAGACTGAGACAGAAGTACAGTTAAATCACACTTGTTTAATAATAAAAGTAAAAAGAACAAACGTAGTTAAAACATAGCCAAAGTTCAGTAACCGGAATGGATAGTCAGCCAAGCAAGTCCGGGATCAATGTAGTGGAACAGCAAGCAGGATCTGGAGCCAGAAGGGATGTCAGCAAAGCAAGTCTTGAACAGGATCGCAGGATATAGTTTCTGTGATGTGACCAAGGTGAAGGCAGAGCTCCTCTGGACTGGATGGCTTAAGTAGGTAGGACTGATGAGCAGGATATCATCAACAGCTGAGTAACTGTGGAGAGATAGGAGCTGGCAATTAGCAGACAGCTGAGCGGCCAGTTTAGAGAATGAAGGGCTGAGCCCAGCCCTGACAGCACCATCCATCTTTCCCTCAACTCTGACCAGTTTCCCAGTCCCGACTGCTGAAAAACATCCCCACAGCATGATGCTGCCACCACCATGTTTTTTGGGTGATGTGATGTGTTGGTTTTGCGCCAAAAAAGTAAAATTTTAGCCTCATCAGACCAGAGCACCTTCCTGCATACATTTTGGGAGTCTCCCACATGCCTTTTTGCAAACTCAAAACGTGCCATTTTATTTTTTTGCTGAAAGTAATGGCTTTCTTCTGACCACTCTGCAATAAAGCCCAACTCTATGGAGTGTACTGCTTATTGTCGTCCTATGTACAGATACTCCAGTCTCTGCTGTGGAACTATGCAGCTCCTCCAGGGTCACCTTAGGTCTCTGTGCTGCCTCTCTGATTAATGCCCTCCTTGCCTGGTCCGTGAGTTTTGGTGTGCAGCCGTCTCTTGGCAGGTTTGCTGTTGTGCCATGTTCTTTACATTTGGTTATGATAGATTTGATGGTGCTCCTAGGGATCATCAAAGATTTGGATATTTTTTTTATAACCTAACCCTGACTTGTACTTCTCAACAACGTTGTCCCTTACTTGTTTGGAGAGTTCCTTGGTCTTCATGGCAGTGTTTGGTTAGTGGTGCCTCTTGCTTAGGTGTTGCAGCCTCTGGAGCCTTTCAAAAAGTTGTGTATATGTAATGACAGATTATGTGACACTTAAATTGCACACAGCTGGACATCATTTCAACAATTATGGGACTTCTGAAGGTAATTGGTTGCACCAGAGCTTTTTATGGGCTTCATAACAAAGTGGCTGAATACATACGCACATGGCAATTATAATTTTTTTATTTCTGAAAAATAGTTTTATGTATTTATTTTTATAATTTGACTTTACCAACTTAGACAATTGTGTTCTGATCCATCACATTCAATTCAGATTTAAAAAAAAAAACATTAAACTAAAAGCTGTAATGTAACAATATAGGTAAAAGGCAAAGGGGGGTGAATACTTTTGCAAGGCACTGTAACTTTGCCTGCATATGGAGATACTTTTCATATACTCCCAGCTCCACCGATAATCCTGCTTAGTGCTCTCCAGCACATGGAGGTATTAAGAAGGGAAAAACTTCATAGTGCAGTATGTAAAAATGAGCATTTATTGAAAAAGTCTCATTGCACTTACAGAAATCAAAACAAAAGAAGATATTTAAACAAACACAGCTGCGGACCTCGTCCTGCAGGCTGGTGAGTGGTGACGTCATAGAATGTAAAAACTCTTTACACATGCAGTGCATGTGAGAAAGAAAAATATTTGAGAAAGAGTTGTTGTGTTACCTTCTCACCACCTGTTTTAACCCCTTAAACCGTGCACCTGGGCTTCTGTGATTGCGGGATGCCCCCATTTGGTTTAATGGGTTACTTTTGGCAGGTGGTACTGCCTGACGAACATGACCGTGGGGATCATTTTTGCTGAGCCGCAATGTAAAAGTATCCTGGCTATGATGCAAAGCGGTGAGAGGCCGCATATTTGCTTGCACCCAGCACCAAGGGGTTAAAGAAATAATAAATGCACATCTGTTTTCAGGTAAAGAAATGTGCATTTATTTTTTTTTTTACTGGGAGCCTGGAAAGCATTGCACCCTCAATCAGCAGATTTTGGGTGCAAGGTAGGGCTCTTGCAGACTCTGTGTGTAAGCTGTCTGCCATGTAAATCGTACAACCAAGCAGTTATGCACTAACAGGAAGCATCAATGATCTACTAAAGCGCTCTACAGCGTTGTGGTACTTCATTGAGAACTACAAGCTGACAGCTGCAAAGGATGTGGGCGTGGTAGTTTTCCATTCACAGTACACTGTAAATGGATGATGCCACGTTCTTTTCAGATTATGACAGAGAGCAGGGGGAGAAGATCCCCCTGCTCCCAGTCACAGCAGAGAGTTGGAGTGCAGGGGCCGGTGGATTTGTAACATGTTACACCCTGGATATGGTCTAGCATGTAATGTATTACAAAAGGTAAACATATTCTTTAAGGCGAGCAGTGTAAACAAAGCATTAGGGTGTACATATCGTTTAATATACCCCAACTGTACTTAAAGGTTGTTTTAAATGTTTCAAACATGCTTCTTGCAGCTTGCTGAAAGCTTTGCAAATGTTTTTTAGTGATGTACACACTTTAGAAGCCTGCATGTACAATGCCTGATTGTCTTCCCCACCAATCATGATTATGTTTCATGTATTTTTTCTTACTTAAATGCGTGAAATTGACTTTTACTTGTACATTTCTTCTAACTGCATAATGGCTGTTTGTTAATAGCACATTTTAACACTAGAGCCAATCAGCTAAAAAATGCATATGCTTTTTATCCAGCTTCTACTGATTTCCTAAGTGCTGTGGGCATATTTTGATGTGCTAGTTTCCTGCAGAAAAACGACCAAGGGCGCAAGTACTTTGCAGCTATAATTGCCATGGTTTGTGCGCTGGATGCCAGAATCATCTCTAATGACTTAACACATTGCTCAGCTCTTAAACATCTGAATAATCAAAGAGCTGAAGGCCTGGCAGTTTTTGTAGTCTGGTATCTGTTCGTGTTTCGTTTTTATTGCTGGTGTTAATTAATATGTCTTAATTATCTGAGGTTACTTTAATTACTTTGACTTTGAAAATCACAGCTTTAATTTCGAAACTGTAGTTTGTGAACATACTGAACATTAATTCAGAAGTGCCTAGTTATGAATTTTCAGAAAAGTGGGCAGATTATAATAATGGTCTTGGTACAGTTGAAAAAAATAAATAAATGTAAGTTTCTCTTAAAACTGGAACTCTGCATAAAAACAACATCAAAATCCTCACTAGTTGAAGTTAACTTTCGTATTTGTGATTCCCATTTTTAAATATGATGAAATCCTTTATGGTTTTCTTTCATCTGTTCTGCTCCCAGCTATCCATTTGTAAAGTAAAACCAAGCTATTTTAATCTTTTGAAGTTATACTGCCAATCCCTCTATTGGCTGCCACTCAACCAACAAATTAAATTCAAAATACTAACAATAACTTACAAAGCCATCCACAACTCTGCCCCCAGCTACATCACTAGCCTAGTATTAAAATACCAACCTAATCGTCCTCTTCTGCTGCTCTCTAGCTCCCTCATCACCTCCTCCCATATTTGCCTCCAGGACTTCTCCCAGGCCTCTCCCATCATTTGGAATACCCTACCCCAATCTGTCAGACTATATCCAAATCTATATACTTTTAGGCGATCCATGAAAATGTTTCTCTTTGAAGAAGCCTACCCTGCCTCCACCTAACAACTGTTCTTTTATTTTCTTCATCAGCTCATCCCCCATAGTTATTACCCTTTCGTATCACTTGACCTTCCCTCCTAGATTGCAAGCTCCAATGAGCAGGGCCCTCTGATTCTTCCTGTATTAAATTGTATTGTAATTGTACTGTCTGCCCTACTGTTGTAAAGCGCTGAGCAAACTGTCAGTGCTATATAAATCCTGAATAATAATAATAATAATGACAGCAAAAGCAAAAAATCAGTATAGAGATATATTGGGCAATCCACTGGGACTTTTTATATTCATTAGTAAAATTTGCAAATGTTTGTGTCTGACAAACAGAAGAAAATTGTTTAAGACATGGGCAAATTGGTTTGAATTTAAGAATAATACATTGTATTATGAAAAAATGTCAGGTTCTTAAAGATAAGATAAGTAAAGTGAGTCAGAATATGACATATTAGTTACTATTAATTAACCTTTAACTTTTTTGATTGCGTTATATATTTGTCATAGGTTCCCCCCCCCCTTTTTATTTTTTTTAGCTCCCTCTCCCCCCCACTTTTTTTTTTTTCATTCACTTTCCCTCTCTCTTTTTATATGAACACTTTCCCTATCTGTTGTTCCCTCCCTCCTCCCTTGCATTCCTCTTCTTGAAGGGGAGACAAAGGGAATTAAAGGTGTTTGTTTACAGACAATATAAGCTGTACCTATGCTCGAAACATGTTAATATTTCAATTATATTTGAATTAAGGGATAACTTTGTGAGCTACAGGAAGATGCGATTCATTTTATTGTTTTTCTATTTGAAATCGCAAAAAAAGGGAAGGATTAAAAAAGAGGAAGAAAAAAGGTAAATTGAAGAGAGAAAAAAAACAACAACAAAAATAAGCAGAAATATATGTCGGGTCACCCCTGGTACAGCAACTATTTCTAAATTCAATAATTATTCGTGCAATAGGCCCATGTTTAGTTATAAACCCTCAAATTTGCAAAATGAAGCTTATTTTAGTATTTTCCTAATTCCTATGTATGGAAGGATCTTTTCATCCAAGTAGTTTATAAGGAGTTAGACTCGGTTCACACTGCAGCGATGCGGGAACCCTGCAAATCCACTGCGGGTTCCCTCGTCGTATGTTTCCCGGCGGCAGTTCACACTGCCCTATGCAAACTGCTGGGAGTGTCAATTGAAAGTTAATGACACCCCCAAATCATTTCGCATATCGCAGTGCGAACTTCAAATTCGGACAGGAATCGTTCGCATGGGTGTGAACACCCAATGAGATCCGATTCTGCTGCGGACCAAAAAAAAGAGTCCGAATGCGATGCGAATTCAGCCATACTATCTGTATGGCGGAAATTGCATTGCACAGAGATCGTATGTGATTTGTACTGCAGTGCGGTGCGAATCACATCCAATGTTGGACGTCGCAGCCGGCTCTTAAGGCACATTCCTTTAACACCAGTAAAGAAATATTGCAGAATTAAAGATGTAAGCCATATGAGGCCTACATTTATGTATCATTAATATAGTATACATGCAGGTGACCTGTGTTTTTACTTTTAATTTCACCATGCTCCAAAGGGGGTATATGCAATGGCACTGGTTTAGATTACTGAATTTAACAATTAACTATCTAAACATAGACAAAGCTGTAGATGTCTTTCATTAACTAAAGTGCCTACAAACATTTTTTCTTTTTTAACAGAGCGATGTTGGTAGTGAACTTATTATCAGAAATGCACAACTCAAGCATGCTGGAAGATATACTTGTATTGCGCAGACCATTGTGGACAACTCTTCTGCATCAGCTGACCTAGTAGTCAGAGGTAACCATTGTTAAGTATAAGCATGTACATAGTCCTTTATTTGAGTATTTTTCTGAATTTATTTTCAAAGTGTATGTATAGCCATAACTTTTTTTTTAAGTTTTTGGTAGAAATTTGGGTGGGTTAGATTGTCTGTCAGGCTTGTTTTGCTTTCTGTGTCCCTGCTGGGGGAATTCATCCTCTCTATTTGTCCTGGTAAATGTTGTCAAAGAAAGAGCTGGGGAATCCAGTGTTATAAATGTCAGAACACAAGGGGAGTGCAAATCTTGGAATAGGAACACCCGTTACTGTGACAGCTGTGTAAGGGGGAAATTTTGGCCCAAATAACTTAAGCATTAAACCTCCCTATGCAAATCTGAGTAACTCTGTATACCAGCAACATAAATATATTTAAATGCTTAATGAGTAAGCAGTCAGTAAATTTTTGTAACTTGTTTTACATTTTAAAGTGCACTTTTCCTTTATTATAGTATAATAATTGTTATTATTATGATTATTATTATTTTTAACACAAATATCGATTGTTAGAATATTTTTTTTCATTCTTCACAGCTTTTACATTGCTATATTAAATCTGCACTACTTACTGTTATACTAGAGTAATATAATTTTCTTTGCTAGGTCCTCCGGGTCCTCCTGGTGGTATTAGAGCAGAAGAAATAAAAGACACAACTCTGAAACTTACATGGAGCAGTGGAACAGACAATCACCAGCCAATTTCTAAATATACTATTCAAGCTAGGAGTACATTGACAGAAGAGATGAAGGCTAGAAATGCATTGTTAGATGAATGGAAGGATGTAAAGACAGGTTTGTAATGATTTGTTTTGCTATATCTGTAATACTGCAGGATATCTAAGCACTTTAACATAGTATACCCTAGAGCCTCGGAAGAGTTTTCCTTAAATCAACACATCGTAAGGAGAAAATGGGGGAGGTGAAATTGGAGTTGGGACATTATGGTGGAGAGGCAGGAATGCTACTGGTCAGCATTTAGGAGCACAATAGAGTTTCATGAAGAAGACTAGGCTATCGTGGATTAGTACAGAGGCAGCATGAAGATGAAAAGAAGATGAAAGGAACAGAGTGGGGACTGTGCACTATAAATAGAACTAAACAGAGGATGTGGTCAGGAATACCCTTACACTCTGAAATTAAGGTCAGCATTATTGTTACTATTATTATTACACATGATTTATACAGTACCAACAGTTTGCACAGCACTTTATATAGTGAGGGCAGACAGTACCGTTTCAATTCAATACAGAAGAAATCAGAGGGCCCTTCTCATTAGAGCTTACAATCTAAAGGAGAGGATCAAATAATACAAAAGGTAATAACTGTGGGAAAAAGAGCTGATGGAGGCTTCTTCAAAGAGATGGGTTCACCTGAAGGTGTATAGAGTGCGATTGAGATGCAAAGTTCAAGAGGAATGGAGAGGCTCTGGAGAAATCCTGGAGGCTAGCTTGGGAGGAGATGACAAGGGAGCTAGAAAGCAGAAGGTCTTGGAAGAAGCAAAGAGAACGGTTTGGTTGGTATTTTGAGACATGGTTACTGATGGACATGATGGTGTTTTAAGGTGTGCAACATTCAACAATAAGTGGATATAAAGCTGAAGCCCAGGGCAGGTTGGTTGAACATTTATGCATTTTATGCTGTAACTTTCAGATTTGCCCCACAATGTATTGTTTAATATTTTTTAAATGTTGTTACTGATCCTTTTCATTTTATGTGCTTTGTATCACAGGTGAGTACTGAGAGTTTAATTCTGTTCACATAAAAAAAGAGTACATGATTTAATGTTACTCATACAATAATGTTTGTTTCCTCATTTAGAGATTCCTAATATTGAAGGAAATATGGAGTCAGCAAGGTTAATAGACTTAATTCCATGGATGGATTACGAATTTCGTGTAATAGCAACCAATACATTAGGAACTGGTGAACCTAGTTTACCATCACCAAAAATTAAAACAGATGGAGCTGGTAAGTGCACCGTATAGTACATAAACTGTGTAGGAATTACAAATGTGTTTTATTATAAAATGTGTCAAATGTGTAAAAATGTGCAGGTATTTCTAGATTCATGAAAAAAATGTGAGTTCATTAGCTAAATAGACGAATAGGTTTGGACACTCGTGCTCCCATTTTAGCAACCAAGCCACTGCACCATCCTGTAAAAAAAAAAGACAAAATCACTTTTACATGATTTGGCCTTTTAATGGAACTCATTGTATTGTTGCTGTTAAAAAAAATGTTTTTAATTCAGTAATCTTTTTATTTATTTTCTTTACAAACATATACAAAATACACATTCCAGATACACACTTTCCACATACAGCTATTATACACCCCCCAAAAAAAAAAAAACTAAATTAAAATAATAAAAATTAATTAAATATGAAACACTTTTCTCCCACAACTTCTAGGATCCAATACTAAGTTTATACCCAATATAATATTTATATTTTTAATTATATCCTGCCAATAATGATGGAGCTTGGGGCACCTCCATAGCATATGTATTAAGTTGGCCGATGTACCTTTACATCGTGGGCATAGGGGGGATTCCCTGCATTTCCATTTAAACTTTTTTTTTGGAGTGTAATATGACATATGTAGAATAAACATTTGAGTCGTGGACAATGAAACCTGTAATATTGCTGAAAGAGCCTCCGCCCACTGTACAGCTGTTAAAAATTGATAAACCCAGACTCCATCTTGTGGCTTGTCATGCTAACCAATAAGGACCATTTAACGTTTCTTTACAAAGCTAGAGCTAAAGCAAAGTCCCTATTTTTGTACAGAGTTGACATTTCCTGCAACCATTATATGTTTAAAGATGAATTCTAGGTATGGCAGTATAAGTTTGTGCATGCCTTATCTGTGTGATACACCTGGAAGATGTGCCTACTAAAGTGACCTACACTGGCCTCTGGGTGCCGTGCCAAGTGGCTGCACTTCTGCTTACGGAACACCGGAAGCTGGAAGCCGGCACTAAGTGCAGGCACCTTTCAGGGAACACTTTGTATTTCTCAGTGTTGGTTGGTGTGGGTAGCAGGAAAAGTGACTGTCCTGTCTTCTTTTTCAGGCATCACTTGCTTTTAAAGTTTTTCTATATATTTATGTTTGTATAGCAATATAAAATGGTCTGTACTGATTAGCATCCTAAGCTAAAAGTTAGAGTTATATTTTTCAGATGTGGATTGCTTTTTCTATGGCAACAAAGTCAATTGAGTTGTTGATAATAGTGTGATATAATAAGCTATTTGTTTTTAATGATACTATATTAAAGTTGCTTGCATACTAACTTCTTGATGATGTGTGGGTTGTATTACAGCTCCAAAATATGCTCCTTCAGATGTTGGGGGCGGAGGTGGAACTAATCGAGAACTTACAGTGACATGGACAGTGAGTATACATATGTATGCATATGTTTCTAACACTGCAAAGGAAAATGCATTAACGTCAGATGTTTATAACCACTTTAATTGCATGAGCAATAACATTCTAATAAGGATTTTACTGCCCCATGTTAACACCAAATCAATGCCATTAAAAAGTTTCCTTTGTAAAGAATATAATTCTGCCATTTACTGGTATTTTAAAAATAAACAATTGTCTGAAAGCTGTATCAAAAAAAGCAAGCAGATGGCAAAGGACTTGTCACTATTAGTGCCTGTGGTTCCCTGCAGCTGATCTTTTACCTATTACTGACTTATAGGGATGCGGTTCTGGTTCACTGCTGCGATCGGATAATTCTAGGGGGATTTGCAGCCTTGGCAAAGTTTTCTGCAAGGTTGTTCAGGAAAATGTTTCTTAAACCATAATACAATGTATGTCCTTTAAAACATGGCCAGCAGTCTTAGCAGGGACAAGGAGCAGGCTTTTGAAAAAGCCAGCCCCTTCACTATAAAAGGGAGAGTGCAGACCAGCCATAGTGTAATGCCCTGTACACACGACCGGAACTCTGAAGGTTTTTTCCACGGAATTCTGCTCAAGCTGTCTTGCATACACACGGCCACACCAAATTCCCACCATCCAGAACGCGGTGACATACAGCACGTAAGACGGGACTAGAAAACGGAAGTTCAATAGCCAGTAGCCAATAGCTTCCGTCTCATACTTGCTTCAGAGTATGCGTGATGTTTGGTGCATCGGAAACAGCATACAGATGAGCGTTTTTTCCGCTCGAAATTTTTTCCGTCTGAAAAATTTAGAACATGTTCTCTATCTAAGTCCGTCTGAATTTTTGACGGAAAAAGTCCGATGGGGAATACACACGGTCGGAATATCTGATGAAAAGCTCCCATCAAACTTTTTCTGTCGGAATGTCTCACCGTGTGTACAGGGCATAAGTGAATTTAAATCTGTTGTAGGGAAAGCTAACTGCAAAGAGAAAGATTCTAATTGCTAGTTCTGTGGTCAAATAACCCATTTGCTGTCTCTTATTGTTCTTACTATTGGTGGCATTTTTGTCTTTCATTTTATTTTGTGGATGGTTTGAGGTAAGTAGTCACATAGCTGCTGTCCCCTTCATAGAATTTTTTTAAAAGGCCTTTTGTTTCAGACATTTCTTTTTTGAGTTTTAATTTCTTTTGTATTTTTTTCTTTATTTTAATTTATGTTGATAGGTCCCTTTTTAAATTTGGGGTGCTTAAAGCAGATCATTCACTTCATACTGACTATCTTTAACCACTTAGGGACCTAAAGATTTCCCCTCTTAATGACCAGGCCATTTTTTGCGATACAGCACTGCAGCATACACATCTACAGTTTTTATTTATTGCACTATAAACAAAAAAAGAGTGACAATTTTTCTATAATAAATAATACCCCCCCCCCCCCCCCCCCAAATGTAAAAAAACAAATTTCTTCATCAGTTTAGGCCAACATGTATTCTTCTACATATTTTTGGTAAAAAAAAATCACAAAAAGCAAATATTGGTTTGCGCAAAAGTTATCACATCTACAAAATAGGGGATAGAGTTATGGCATTTTTATTATTTATTTATTGAATTTTTTACTAGTGATGGCGGTGATTTCAGTGATTTTTAGTGGAACTGCGACATTGCGGCGGACACATCAGGCACCTAACTGACATTTTTTACACTTTTTTGGAAACCAGTGATATTATTACAGTGATCGTTGCTAGAAATATGCACTGTTATTGTACTAGTGACACTGGCAGGGAAGGGGTTAACATCAGGGGCGACCAAGGGGTTAAATGTGTTTTCTCAGTGTGTTGACTAACTGTATGGGGGATTGTGTGACTGGGGAAACACACAGATCCATCTTCCTGCATAGCAGAAAGACAGGATTTGTATGATCTCCCCCTTGTTTGCACAGGCAGATCCCCGTTCTGTCACTGCAGGGAACAATCGCGGATGGCCACGCGCCCACAAATCGCTTTGTATGAGCCGACGTACAATGACATTGATTCACGGGAAGCAGCCACATTGCCGCAGTACAACTGCGGCGGCGGCTGGTCCTTAAGCGGTTAAGCTGTCTTTTGTTCACATTATATCACTCACATTCAACACACACCCCTATGGCCATAGGTAAAATAAAAATTAGGCATACACCAGTTAAGCCTAATATCACTGATTAAAAGTGTCTTGTTGCTGGCCAATTTCACACTGCTGTATCATCTGCAGCCTTATAATTCCTAACGAGAGTTTCATTGAAATTGGCAAGCAGCAGGACACTTTTGCATTGACAAAAACAAGAACAACAAACTACTGGGCAATTTGTATCTGCAAGTCAAAGCAGGGCTATCACTTTTTGATGAAAAGTCTTTTCTAACTGAAATTAACTGCATTGGGTTGCTGCTGCATTATGCCAAGCTAATTGTACAATTAAAAATATATACTTAGAGTGCAGTGGTCAAGGAGGATGTCATAGAAAATGAGAGTGATGTAGTTAGTAGTATTAAATGTACAACAGTGTCAATAGTGCAGGACTCAGGATTGCATAAGGCACAGTGAGTTGGCTAGGAGTGCGTATGGCAGAGAGTGCAGTGCTTAGGAGTATTTAAGCCTCAATGTGAACAAGCCAGGAGCAGAGAGTGCAGTGTTCAGGAGTGCAGGGGACAGGAATGTATAACGCACAGAGTGCAGTGCTAAGGAGTATTTAAGCCTCAGAATGAACGGGCCAGAACAGTTTAATGCAGAGAGTGCAGTGCTCAGGAGTGCAAGGGCAGGAGTGTGTAACACAATGAATGCAGAGGTAACAATCCCTCTAAAGACCATATCCCACATAGTACAGATTTTCACCAACAGCCCCAATTCCCTCCCAGTACAGATCTTCCCTCACAACCCTAAATCATCCCTCAGTACAGACATACCCCAATACAGACCCCCCCCCCCCCCCCCAGTCCAGCCTAACCCTAAGTATAGATTCCCACCCTAGTACAGACCCCCCCTAGCCTAAACCCTCAGTAAAGACCACCCACTAAGAACAGACCCCCCTCCCAACCCAACCCTTCTGTACTAATCTCCCCTTTACCAGTCCAGACTTCCGTACCAACCAGTTCCCTCAGTACATACCCCTCTCCCAGCTTAACCCCTCAATATAGACCCATATCTTAGACTACCCCCCCCCCCCCCCAGCACACACACCCCTTTTCAAGTACAGATGCCCCGTTCCACCCTACCCCTCAGCACAGACCCCAACACAGTACAAAACCCCCCTTCAATTTGCAAGATGCAGCTAAGAAGAAAGGGGGGAGATCTTTCCCTTGGTTGTGTCATGTGACCAGAGCAAAGAAGGTGCAATGAACTGCCACTGTCAGGTAAAAAGAAATTGCACTGCAGTGCACTCCAATGCTGTGCAACATAAAAAAAAGTCTGTGTGTGGGCACCAGGTGTGGGCTTCATCCCCTAAGTATGCCACTGCTGTCAGTGTACACTTTCGCTGAGACTGTACATAAAAATTATACTTTTCTGAAACACCACATACAGTTTTTAGGCTTGATTCACACCTATGCATTTTTAGTGCTTTTTGCAGATTTGCACTACAGAACGTGTTCCATAGGAAACCATGTTAAATGGACTGTAGTGCAAATCTGCAAAAATGCCTATGGCTCGATTCACATCTATGCATTTTGCTTTTGAGCGTTTTTGCAGTGCTTTTTGCGGTGCTGACACGCGTTTTTACTGCGATTTTGCCGCGTTTTGCGTTTTTCTGACCTGAGACCTTGTAACACTAATGAGTCACATGACACTGGGGAAGGAAAATGGCTAATTGGGCCCAATTTGGACATTTTCACTTAGGGGTGCACTCACTTTTGTTACCAGCAGTTTACACATTAATGGCTGTGTGTTGAGTTATTTTGAGGGGACAGCAAATTTACACTGTTATACAAGCTGTACACTTACTACTTTACATTGTAGAAAAGTGCCATTTCTTCAGTGTTGTCACATGAAAAGATATAATAAAATATTTGCAAAAATGTGAGGGGTGTACTCACTTTTGTGAGATATTGTATAAGTTGCTTGTCATGAGCACAGGAGTTACATGTGGGCACTATAAATTAGTTGTTATACATCTGGCGCATGCGGTCCACGAGCCGGCATGAGAGGCATCCTCTTTGACAGCTGTCAAAAAGCCGCTGGAGCCCGGCATCTTGCAAAGCTCTGTTTTGTCTCGTGATGATCGTCACATAATAGTGGACAGAGTGGGCGGTAAAAGGGGGCAGTAGCGCATTTTAAAGGGATAATCCTCCTTTGTCATTGTAGTTCTAGCTATCTGTAAAGGGTGCGTCAAACTGAGCTCAATGTGTTTTTTAAATGCAAAAAATAAGTCACTACTATTAATTATAAGACGCAATATTGTAGAATGTTGGTCCAGCAAGTTATCTGATTGCTTTTGGTGATATCAGGAAGAATTTTGTTCCCTGTTGGTATAACTTGGACCATGCTTTATACAATTGTATTGCCATCATTTGGATCAACTCCAAGTTTAGTGTTCTGTGCATGCAAATGTATTTATTTATTTTTGTTTAACTCAATTCAATTTAAAACATCATTATTTTTTGAACCTGACTAAATATATAACTATTGTTTTTAAAGTAGTCAATACCCAACAACTAAACTGCTTTTTCTCAACAGCCTTTAGCAATGGAATATCATTATGGTGATGGATTTGGATACATTGTTGCATTTAAACCATTTACTGAAAGAGAATGGAGAAAAGTGACAGTTACCAACCCTGAGAGTGGTCGATATGTTCACAAGGATGATACTATTACAGCAGCTACACAGTTTCAAGTAAAGGTTCAAGCCTTTAATAGATGGGGAGAAGGTCCATTCAGTAGCACTGCTACCATTTACTCTGCAGATGAAGGTAAATCAAAAACCTGTTCCTGTACCTATGAACAAAAAAGTATAGATTATCATATAAGCAGAAATATCACCAGAAATCATCTTCAATAAAATAAAAAGGTGCTATTTCCTCAATCTGGGCACTATGACAGCTAAATGAATCTTGATTTGAACAATAGTATCTCTTCATGAAAAAGTTCTGTGTACTTTCTAACATTATGAAGGGTACACCAAGGGAAACCAGTTTTTTTATATCCAAGGAGACATGAAAAAGTCCAAAAAGTTTGGGCGTAAATAGAAATAAATCTATATTTTTATGTAGTGTGCTTACATGGGCAACTACACCACATAAAAGCAGAAACATTTTTCCTATAATATGAGAGGCATTTATCTACCATGTGGTTATTTCACATATGCATACACAGGTGTACACAAAGTGAGCCAGAAGTGTGCACATATATTTGGAAATAAAAAGATCATAACAGCTAACACTGCAAATGGATTGGCAATGACAAAAACTGTTGTCACTGGCGATATGACATGGAAAGGGTTAAAATAATTGCAATTTGAGTATGAAGATAATTAGGAGTAAACAATGTTAATAGTCTATAAGTACAAATCTGCTGTGACAAATCCCCATCTCAAGATCACCTACTATAGTGCATTTCTCCTGTTAGGATATAATTGTAGCGAGTGGGAAAGGGAGGTTGAAATGGCTGCAAGACATCATGAGCTAGCCCATCAGACATTTACGTGATGTCCAAATAGTGTGTGAATCTTTCTAAAACGAAACACATGAACTGCAAATGCTTTCAATTTAAGTCTGATATGGGTCAGATCTGCTGCTGTTGTTTACTGCACACATTGCTCTGTGCCTTACTGGAGGTACCCAATAGCCATAACAGGATGATATGAGCTGATATTTTGTCTTTTACATTTACAGTAGGTTAAAAAAGTTGAAAATGACATAGAAAATGCTAAAACTGCAATTGCCTTTGCTCTCTTTTACCAGCACCCACAGAATACCCTACAGGTGTGAGGGTAGTTGTGCTGTCCTCCTCTGAAGCCAGTGTGTCTTGGCAGCCAGTAATTGGACAAACTGTTGCAGGTTACCAGGTGAGAATGCAATCTTGCCATTCATGAATAAAACACAGCTGATTTTGTATAAAGATAACTTGCTTCATAGTAATTATCTGCCTACATCATAGATAGGGGGGACATATTTTTTTTTTTTTCAAATATCATTTTTATTAAATCCCAGAAAAGGCAGAACCAAGTCACAGCATCAATGATGTACAAACATTGACAATTCCAGTCACATAGCTTACAAAATGTCTAACAAATAAACAATTTGCTGAGGTATCCAAGTCTTGGAAGATGATACTACGATAATCAGTATATCCACAAAGTTTCCTTTTGTTTATTTTGTTAGTCGTAAAACGTAAAAAATCTAAGCACTGAGTAAGGTATGGGACTGCCCAATCTCTTTTCCTTTTTTCTAGAAACAAGAGTAAAAGAAAAAAAGTAAATGGGTCGAGAGAAAAAAAGAAAACAAATGGGGGGGAGGGAAGGGGGGAAATAAGTTCAAGATGGCGATGAATCATGTTAGTAGAGGTATTCAGTCAATATGACTTATCCAGGGATTTAGTATCCAAAGAGGGCCCTACATTTGTCAGAAAGTGTAAACAGATTCCAGCCCCTCCAGGTCTTAGAGTATTTTTCTGCTTATGCTGTGCTGTAAGTATCAAGTCTTCCATCTTATTTATGTCCTCTACCTTACGAAACCAACTTGCGATAGTCGGTGGCAATTGTTTTTTCCAATGGAGAGTAATACAGGACTTGGCGGCATTTAATAGGTGTCATGCAATCGATTTTTAATACATTTTTGTGGGGATCATTGAAACATGTAGTAAGAAGAAGGCTGGATCGTCAGGAATCTTATGCTCCATAAATTTTTGGGTAATGTTTTGGACTTCCGTCCAAAAGTGCTTCACTTTTGGGCAGGACCAGAATATATGGAGCAGCGTCCCTCTGTCCCCCTGCCATCTCCAACACCTGTCAGTGGTATCGGGATAGTGTTTGTTTAACAAATGTGCGGTATGATACCACCTCTTCAAAATCATGAAGGTAGTCTCCTGAATTTTTGTACATATTGACGATTTTAGGTAGAATCTAAAATAGTGTTGTTGTTGGGTTAACTTAAATGTATGATTTAACTCTCTTTCCCATTTTCTCACAAAATATAAGTGTGGCTGTTCAGAGGGAGTGTTCAATAAGGCTACTTTTACACTGAGGCGGGCGTGCGCCGGCAGTAAAGCAGCGCTATATTTAGCGCCGCTTTCCTGTGGTTTTAGCGGTGCTATTCAGCCGATTCGTAAAAGGGTCAAAACCGCCCGCAAAACGCCGCTGCAGCAGCGCTTTGCCGACGGGTTTGCAGCACTGCCCTATTGTTTTCAATGGGAAGGGGCGATTTAGGAGCTGTGAATACCGCTCCTACAGCGCTCCAAAGATGCGGCTTGCAGGACTTTTTTGACCATCCTGCAAGCACACCGCTCCAGTGTGAAAGCCCTTGGGTCTTTAACATTGGAGTGAATTGAGCGGCTCTTTCAGGGCGCTTTGCAGGTGCTATTTTTAGAACTTTGGTGCCTGCAAAGTGCCTCAGTGTGAAAGTAGCCTTAATTGTAAGTTTTAGACAGTACATGTTGTAGAGTTCCATCATCTAAACAGTATTCCTCAAAAGATGTTAGGTGACGGTTAAAACTTTGAGGGTTTGGAAAGGAATGTAGAAAATTATATAATTAGAGGGCGTTCCAAAAGGGGAGCTTGAAGGGACCTGTGTCACTCATCAACGATCTTATAGAGGGCCAGTGGTCCACTTATAGAAAATGGGACGCTTGATCACAGCCTGATTGTAGTAGAGTCCTGAATTCAGGGGATCTAAGGCCAGGAGAAAACTATGGAAACTAAGGGGGAGTTACTGGTAGAGAGGGAGGCTTGTATACAGACTCGTGAACATACACAGAGTGTGGTGCCCAATAGAGGATGTGACTTTAATGCTGGCAGTAAGTTTTCATAGCACCACAATGCACCTTTTAACGGGATGTCTGTTTGGGTCTGTTGTAGTTGTGCCAAAAGTTTAGATCTATAATGCCGGCACCAGTCAATGACTTGATAATATTTCCCGACATCAGGAAGTGCCAATCCACCATATTTTTTAGGTAATGAGAGTTGATGTCAGGGAAGGCAAGGTCTTTTGTGTGCCCAAATAAACCTAATAAAAGGGGTGTGTACTTGTTTAAAGTAGTGAGAAGGTATCTTTATTGGTAAAGTTTGAAATAGGTAGAGGTATTTTGGAAGGATACACATTTTTAACAGGTTACACCTGCCAAACCATGAATTCAGACCTTTATACCAGTAAAAGATGGATTTTAGTCCACAGGGGTGGAAAATTTAGTTTGTAAGTGCGGTAGAGATTGCTGGGGAAATATGTACCTAAGTATTTTAGTGTGGAGTCCGTCCATTTAAATTTAAAGCTGGATTTTAAAATCGATAAGAGAATAGAGGAGATCTTGATTCCTATAGCTTCTGACTTATTACAGTTTATTTTCAAGTGCCCTATAGATCTCAAATTCTCGGAGAAGGTTGGGGAGCGACACTGTAGGATTTGTTAAAGAGAAGAGTAGGTCATCAGCATACGCCAATATTTTGTGTTGTATGCCTCCAACGGATAATCCTGTAATGTCTGGGTTTAACTGGATTTTGCAGAATAATTATTCCAAGGATAGGGCAAAGAGAAGGGGGGATAGCGTACACCCCTGTCTTGTGCCATTTGTGATGGGGAAAGGGTCAAAGAATTCTGTTGGTTATGACCTGAGCTTTTGGATTGGAATACATTTTTGCGATCCACTGTATCATAGTTTCTCCTAAGCCAATATGGCAGAGAACCAAGAACATAAATGTCCAGTTTAAACACTTTTTTCAAACGCTTTCTCTGCTTCTGTCTTGGTGGCGATGTGAATCGGGTTAAGTACTTTGGTCGTATTATATCTTGCTTCCCTAGAGAGGATGAATCCCATTTGGTCTAAATGGAATATTCCTTGTAAGTGTTGTGCTAAGCGGGTTGCTAAGATCTTCGTGTACATCTTGAGGTCAATGTTCAGGAACGAGATTGGTGTGTAGTTGCCACAAGAGGTTGGATCCTTGCCTTTTTTAGGGATGACAGATACACGTACTTTCAGGGTCTCTGTAAGGAATGCCGCCTCTGACACAACTGCAATAAATAATTTCACCATGTAAGTGCTCAGAATCGGAAGAAGTGTCTTATAGTATTGTAAAGTGAAGCCGCCAGGACCCGGGTTTTTCCCCGGTTTCATCCTGCCCACTGCTTGCTGGAGTTTCTCTATCATTACGGGGGTCTTTAGCTCATCTTGGACATCAGGAGGAAGCTGGGATGATGAACTGTAGTCTTCCATTAAGGTCTGTGAAGGTGACTGATCTGGTAAATTAAAAGGGAGGAATAGAAGTCCCTGAACTCCTTTACAATCTGCTTGGGTAAGACAGCTTTATGGCCTTTTGGGGACCTGATTTGGGGGATATATGTTGTTGACTTATGTTCTCTAACTGATCTAGCCAACGTTCTCCCATATGTGTCTCCTCATTCATATCCTATTTTGTGACAAAATTGCAGGGCTGCTTCGGCTCTATTATGTAGTAAGTCACTAATTTGTCTGCAGAGAGACAAGAGTTCTAGCTCAAGAGAGGAAGTGGGAGTAAGTTTATGCCAGGATTCTACAGTGTGGATTTTGGCCAGAAGCAGGTCAAGCTGCTTTTCACATTCCTTTTTAATCCGCGAGCCGTGTTCGATAAGTATACCTCCAATAACCATTTTGTGGGCCTCCCACAGAATGCCAGGGTCACAATCTGATTGGTCATTTGTCTGGAAATAAAAATAAAATTCTCTGGTTACCTCCTCCAGAACTTCTGGTGTCTCTAAAAGGCTTTCATTTAACTTCCAAAAGTGTGTTTTGGAGGAAGGTAATGTCAAGAGAGCACAAATCAGGATAATAGGGGCATGATTAGACCAGGTTATTTTGCCAATCAAGGAGTCATGTACAGCATGAAGCTGGCTATGTGGGACTAGGAAGTAGTCTATCCTTGTGTATATTTTTTATGGGGGGGGGGGAGAGTGGAACGTGTAGTTCCTTTCTCCACAGTGTTGTAGTCACCAAATATCTACTAATTGAGCTTTATGTATAGATTGTGTTATCCGTTTGTGAGAGCCAGGGGAAACAGAGGAGGAGCCCTATGAAGTGTCCACCAAAGGGAGTAGGGAGACATTAAAGTCTCCTCCCAAAAATCAATTGACCTTCAGTAAATTCCAGAATACTGTCGAGAATGTTGTTAACAAAGCTATCCTGACGATCGTTGGGTGAATATACAGTTGCTAATGTCAATTGTACGTCACCAATCAAGCCTTTAACAAACACAAAACGTCCGTCTTGGTCTAATAGAGTATCGCGGCAGGTCTAAGGGAGTTTGCTAGATTGTAGTATCGAAACCCCCTTAGATTTATCAACTATGTTAGTAGAATGATATGTCAGAGGGTAGAATCTGTTTTTAAGAATAGGAAGTTTGTCATTTCTGAAGTGAGTCTCTTGGATAAACGCCACATCAGCATGTAAGCGTTTTAGATCATTTAAGAGCATATGTCTTTTCTTGGGTATGTTAAGGCTTTTTACATTTAGAGACAATTTTAGCAGTATCCATCGCCATCTGAAACTCAGGGAAAGAGGGAGGGCAAAAGAGAGAAAGAAAGATTAAAGAAGGAGAATGAGAGTGAAAGACTGTCAGACAGACAGTTACCCACTACCTATAGATCTAAATATAGCAAAAAGAATTTGCAGTAGCTCGCACAGACTATAGTCAGAAAAATGTGTGTAGACCTATTTGGGGGTTCGATTAGAGTAAGTTCAAAGGGAGCAATCCCAACCCACCGCAATCACCCCAGCAAAGATAAAATAATGCTAAATATAAATAACAAACGTCAGGCATTGCAATAGTGCAAACAGAGGGTACTGATGTCCATGTTACACAACCGTGAGCACCCCCCCCCCCCCTGTGGAGAATACATCGGTATAAAACAGTACAGGTGAATAACTTCATATAGAAGTTCCTCAGAGGAGTCTGAGTGAATAGGTGGTAAGTAGATGTGATACTGTGGGTGTAACACTCATACAATGTAGCGCAAGTCAAGCTATAAAAAAATTACCCATGGCGTTGTCAGAGCAGGAGGATAGGGAGAGAGGCCCAGGGCAGTAGGAGTGCCACGGATGTGAGCAGGAGAGCAGCGCCCAAGCAATAAATGACTACAACAGAGGAGTTAGTAACATCAGGCTCCATGTAAGAAATGCAAACTGGTAGTACATGTACCTTCTTGCGGAAGGAAAAATATTAAGGGTAAGTTCCGGAGATATATATATATATATATATATATATATATATATATAGCAGCTCCAGGGTAATATGAGCATGTCAGTGAGGGAAGTGTACGAACAGTCAGCAAGTGGAACTGTTAAGCTGTAGAAATTTAGTAAGGCACTTAGGCATGTAAGGCAAGGAAGGTGTATGCAGAAAGGAGAGAAACTCCGCTGCCAGAGAATGTCACTCAGGACTTACCTGAACCCACCGGAGAAGACACACAGGATCTATGCTGCCTCCTCTGCGGTCTGGGGGGAGGATTCCTCCAGGGTGCTGATGAGTTTGGGTGGCCAGCAGGAAAGGGGGAAACCCTATCTGTAAGAGAGACCCAAATGACGAGCCAGGTCCAGCACAAGTCGGACCAGCCTTAAGTTGTTTTACGCCGGCTCCGGTCCTCCATGTCTTCGATGTGTAGCTGTAGAGTAACAATAGTGTCAACATGGGAGTCCTGCAGAGACTCCAGGACAGACATCCGCCGAACCAGGGTTGCCACAGATGACTCTCCCGCTACCAACCGATCCGACAGGGATTGTACGTCTTGTTTGACTGTCTGTATCTCTTTGTGGTGGGTTTCTTCCAGACGCCCAATGAGGGCCTCTATGTCAGCTCTGGTTGGCAGGGCTTAGCGCAGCACTTGTAGTTCATCATCCACTTGTAGAGTCAGAGGGTGATGAGCGGAGCCCTGTAGATCTGGGTGGAAAGTCATGGGAGTGTCCCAGTAGGCTTCCGAGGTCGAAGAGGCAGCCGTTGAGGCAGGAGGGTCCCACGAGTTTGATGTCTCATGTGGTGAGCCGTGGCTGTATGTTTAGGGTCATTGTCCTGCTGCAGAATAAATGTGGAGCTAATTACACACCTCCCTGAAGGTATGGCATGATGGATAAGTATCTGCCTGTATTTCTCAGCATTGGGTCACCATTGATCATAACCACATTGCAGAAATGTAGCCCCAAACTTGCAAGAAACTTTCACCATGCTTCACTGTTTCCTGCAGACACATTATTGTTCCACTCTCCAGCCCTTCGGGGAACAAACTACCTCCTGCTACAGCCAAATATTTTAACTTTTGACTCATCAGTCCAGAGCACATGCCGCCATTTTTCTGCACCCAAGTTCCTATGTTTTTGTGCATTGAGTCACTCAGAGATATAACTTTTTGGCTGCAATTCTTCCATGAAGACCACTTCTGGCCAGACTTATCCAGACAATAGATGGGCGTACCTGGGCCCCACTAGTATCCACCAATTCTGTGCTGATTGCACTGCTGGACATCTTCCGATGTCAGAAGGAAGTAAGCATGATCTGCATTAGGTTTCCTTGGTCAACAATTGCGCCTATGGTCCTCATCATTGTCTGTCTGCTTCTTTGTGCTTCTTCAAAGACGCTTGAACACCACATTTATAAACCCCAGTCTGCTTTGAAATTATTGCTTGGGAGAGACCTTGCTGATGCAGTATAACTACCTTGTATCGTGTTGCTGTGCTCAGTCTTGCCATGGTGACATGAAACTACCTTCCACAAACCCACCTTAGCAGCAGAGTTTGGCTGGTCCCCACCCAGTTTTAAGCCTTCTACACAGCTGTTTCTGTTTCAGTTAATGACTGTTTCAACCTACAATTGAAATCATTAGCACCTGCTTGGTAAAATAGATCAATCATACATCCGTCCCTAATTCTACAAAATCCCTGACCTTGTGCAAGTGCACAAAGTGTGCAAGTGTAAGAATTGATGTTGGTTTGAAGACAGAAAGTAGTTGTGACAGACCTGGCTGGGACAGGGGCTGTTGGAGGGGACTGAATGTGAGCCTATTACCTTGCGATTATGGGCCCTGGCATTTGGGGGAACAGTGCTCTTTGAGCTGCAAGCCTGGGACCCCAGAGCTGGTGTTACTTGGATTCAGGTCCATGCTGGCCCCCCCAATACACATAGAATCTGTATGTGTATTTGGCATATTAGCAAGAGATGCTAATGTCATGAACTCCAGACAGCCTGTCTGTTATGTAATTGAGTATAGTCTGGCTTGTAGGAGTGTTTCACCTATTGTTGTGTGTGCTAATTAACCCTGCAATTGAGTGAAGGAGTCCAGTGTTGATTAAAATAATTAGCTCATGCTAATTAGGTTAGGTGTGAGTCATCTGGCTGTATATATGTGTGACATGTCAAATAAAGATTTATTCCTGATGTACCCTACACTGGTGTTGTCTGGTGACTGGGTGAGCTAAGGGGTCTTGGATTGTATGGTACCGGACGGAGGAAGCATTTACGGCGGACATCTTGAGTACGAGGTCCGTCACAATTGGCTGGCAGCGGTGGGATCGTGCTTCCTTGTCGTGAACACATCCAAACCATCACCTGGATCCAAGGCCCGGATAGCAGAGGTACAGATACGTCATGGAAGAGGAATTCGGAAGGAGGTTGCGAGAGATGCGGATACAGCACAGAGGACCAGTATCGGTGCAGGTCCTGCTGGGATGGTATGATTCTGTTCGCCTACAACTCTGGAAAGAAGCGCTAGCCTGTGAGCAGCGACACCAGGGAAAAGTTCTCCCCTCCATCCATGTAAGGTACTGGTCGCAGTATGAAGTACGAATGCTGTTATTGGGGGAACAACCGAAGCAGGAGTGGACAGCTGAGTTAAGCAGGCTGATCCGGGCAGAAATGCGTTTGGACGAGAGCTACAGAGCCCTCCGGTGGTATGTAGCCCAAGTGTGCCAGTGGACAGCGGATGACAGGCCCATGGAAGGCTTTGATTATAATGGCCTGGGATTGTTGTACTGGAGGCTGTCCGAGGACCCCGACTTTGGGAGTGATCTGGAGTGGCGTTTGGAGGAAATAATGGAGCACAGAGAGCAAAGATTGAACGTCTCGGAAGTGCTCTGGGCACAGGAAGATTTGGAGTTCCTGGCCGCTCAGGAATGGGAGCTGGAGATTGCCTACATACAGCTGCTAGACTCTGCACAGCAGCAGGGTGGGGCTTCCTTTGCCTGGGACTATCAGGAAATACCAGCAGACAGCTCTGAAATCCTGGCTGAAGACTCAGCAATGTGGCATAGTAACAGAGTGCTTTGCCCACCTGCCCCCGCAGCTATGGACGCGGAGGTCTTATGGCGGATGCAGCAAGTGCTGACTGACCTTGACAAACCTGTTACTGCACAAGATGAGGTTGGATGGAGGAATATGCCTGTCCAGCAGCATGCAAGAGAATCGGCAGTGGAAAATCTGGAGATTGCCATCCCCAAAGCTGAAGTGCTGACAACAGGGCAGAGCTCTGCTAACCTCTGCCCAGCACCGATGGCAACTTCTAGGTTCCACGGACAGATGGTGAACCTCTATCCCCAGCCATCAGTTGTAGAGACTGGGGATTTAATAGACTTTTCTGCTGAGGAAAAACAACCTGATGAGCCTCCATCAGAAAAGCTGGTATTAGGGCCAAACTTCACTGAGCTCTGCCCAGCACCAACAGCAGTATCCGTGGAGTTACAAAGAACTTCCCCAGCTGAAGCGCAGGTCACCGGACAGAGGGTCCAAGACCTCTGCCCCACACCGGTGGCAGTTATGGAGGCTCAGGGTGAGAAGGTGGCAATCACTTCCCAGCAGCAGATACAGGGGGAGAAGGCAGAGGAGGTGTTTGTCGTCCCTCCCCAACAGTTGGCCAGGGTGGAGAAAGCGATCTTTCCTCCCCAGCAAAGATCCATGCACCTGGGAGACAGTACCAGAGACATGTTGTCCCAGCAGCCAGATGAGGGAATGGAAAAGGAAGCAGCCGGCTCCCCTTCCCAATGGCAGCTACACAATTTGGGGGTGGAGGAAGCCAGCCTCCTGCCCCAACGGTTAACCAGAGCGGAGGATGTGCAGTTTCCAGCAGAAGTGCTGGCAACAGGGCAGAGTGCTACCCACCTCTGTCCAGCACCAGCAACAGCTGCGGAGTTCCAGGGAGCTGGGGCAGTTGGCCTCTCTCCCCAACAGTTAGCTGGAGGAGATGATGTAGGGAAGCTCCTACACCCAGCTGAACTGCTGGCAACGGAACAAAGTGCTGCTGGCCTCTGCCCACAACTAACAGCGGGCAGATTTCCTGTAAAGGGGGATGGGACTGCAGTCCCCACCTGTATACCCCCGGGATGCTGGGCGGTCGGCCCAAATCCCCAACAGCATGACGGAGTGATCCCAGTCACCCTGTCTTCTCTCCAGCGGCTGAAAAGACTCCATGGAGAAGGACCAGTCCGGGCCTCTCCCCAGCGGCGGATATGTTCTCTAAGAGAGGCAGAGGTTGGCTGGGTGAGAAATACTTTGTTTGGAACTATTTGTTTGGGGTACTGTGTGGATCCCAGCATTAGAGGACTGGAACCACTGACTAACTTCGGAGTCAACCCGTCTGGGGTCTCCTCCTGTGTTAGTCTCCTGCCGAAAGGGGAGAAATGTGACAGACCTGGCTGGGACAGGGGCTGTTGGAGGGGACTGAATGCGAGCCTATTACCTTGCGATTATGGGCCCTGGCATTTGGGGGAACAGTGCTCTTTGAGCTGCAAGCCTGGGACCCCAGAGCTGGTGTTACTTGGATTCAGGTCCATGCTGGCCTCCCAATACACATAGAATCTGTATGTGTATTTGGCATATTAGCAAGAGATGCTAATGTCATGAACTCCAGACAGCCTGTCTGTTATGTAATTGAGTATAGTCTGGCTTGTAGGAGTGTTTCACCTATTGTTGTGTGTGCTAATTAACCCTGCAATTGAATGAAGGAGTCCAGTGTTGATTAAGATAATTAGCTCATGCTAATTAGGTTAGGTGTGAGTCATCTGGCTGTATATATGTGTGACATGTCAAATAAAGATTTATTCCTGATGTACCCTACACTGGTGTTGTCTGGTGACTGGGTGGGCTAAGGGGTCTTGGATTGTGTGGTACCGGACAGAGGAAGCAGTTACGGCGGACATCTTGAGTACGGGGTCCGTCACAGTAGTCATACCTAATATTCATTTGATTTAGTTTTTCTATTTGCTCACTTTGTATTTTGTAAATTTGATAAAAATAAACATTAAAAAAAAAAATAATATATATATATATATAGTCCCTGACAAAAGTCTTGTCGCTTGTGTACAAATTGACCTGAAGTGCCGCTAAAAATATATTTCTAATCAAGATTTCGTTACAAGAAATGGGTCAATTTAATCCCAACAGCTTTTGTAAAAATGTTTCAGTGCAAAACGAAACTGACAAAAAGTATTCTAATATTCCAGCTTGGTAAAGCCCATTGAGTCAATTTTTGTCAAGACATAAGTGTTGTCGCCTTGTTATATGAGCTTCACCTGTGACTAATAATGGATCAATTAGGTCTCAGGTGTGTATAAAAAGAACACCAGTACACTAGACCTTCTCAACTTCTGCAAACCTCTGCAAACATGCCTAAGATTCACCCGGAGACTAAAGTGTTGATTATCAAGAGGCTGAAGACCAGATCCACTGCTGATGTGGCAGACACCTTCAATGTGTCTCAGCGTCAAGTTCAGAGGATAAAAAAACTATTTGAAGAGACTGGAGACGTTTTGGACAAGGCCAGGTCAGGCTGACCCCGCAAGACAACTGCTCAAGAGGACCGTTTGTTGGCTTGAAAATCCAAGGCCAGCCCATTTTCCACTGCAGCAGAGCTCCACGAGACCTGGTCACCTGAAGTCCCTGTGTCAACCAGAACAGTTTGTCGGATTCTGTCTCAAAATGGCCTCTATGGTCGAATCTGTGCCCATAAGCCAGCACTAAACAAAAGACAATTGAAAAACCGTGTGGCATTTGCCAAGGGCCACAGCCTGCTAAAAGGATGGACTCTGGAAAAGTGGCAGAAGGTGGATTTTTCAGATGAATCTTCTGTTGAATTACACCACAGTCGCCGCAAATATTGCAGGAGACCTACTGGAACCCGCATGGAGCCGAGATTTACCCAGAAAACAGTGAAGTTTGGTGGAGGCAAAATCATGGTCTGGGGTTACATCCAGTATAGGGGTGTGCGAGGGATCTGCAGGGTGGAAGGCAAAATACTAAGAAATCTTAGCTATCTCTTATATTCCCAACCATAAAAAAGGCCAAATTTTGCAGCAGGATGTTGCTCCAACGCATACTTCCATCTCCACATCAAAGTTCCTTAAGGCAAAGAAGATGAAGATGCTCCAGGATTGGCCAGCCCAGTCACCAGACATGAACATCATTGAGCATATGTGGTGTAGGATGAAAGATGAAGCATGGAAGACAAAACCAAAGAATATTGATGAACTCTGTGAGGCATGCAAGACTGTTTTCGTTGCTATTCCTGATGACTTCATCAATAAATTGTATGAATCCTTGCCAAACCGCATGGATGCTGTCCTTCAAGCTCTAAGATATTACATTTGGATCTCACAGCACCACTACTTAATTTGCTGCCATTTTTTTGGATTTTCAGTAAAGTTGTTCAATTTCTGTATAGGCGACAAAACTTTTGTCTTGCCAAAATTTGACCTGTCTGTCTTGATTAAATGATAAATCTTTTTTCATTGAAACTAATTTATTTCAGTGCATTAAACATCATTTGGGAGGGCTTGAGCTTTTCATATGAGCTATTTCTAACACCAATTGATTAATTAAAAGTCAGGTTAATAGCAGGAGTTTCTACAAAATAGAGAAGTGACAAGACTTTTGTCAGGGACTGTGTGTATATATATATATATATATATTAAAATATATATATATATATATATATATATTAGGGCTGTTACTGATTAAAATTTTCGTGGTAAATGTGGTATACACTATATACAATCACCCGACACTAGTTAGTTTCCACAATCCATGACTTAACTTCACAGTTCACACAAATACGTTTTAAATTCAAACTGTAGCACTGACTTAAGTCATTTTTTTCCACAGTAGCGTGACAATCCCTCCACCTCTGGTCTAACTAATCACTCTCACCTTATGGCATATACCCCTGTGCAAACAGGTGGTCATGCAAGCGGGTATCAAAAGGGTTAACACGGACCATAAACTTCTCCCACGTCTCCTTAGATCTCAGCAAGGACGCCAGGTCATGGGTAGAAACAAAAGATCTAAGTGCTCACCGCTTAAGTATAAAATAAAATTTTTGTGTTCAAACACAAACTACTCACATAAAGATGATAAAAACAAAGCATGTAAAGCCGACAATCGTGTTAGTTCCGTAGGGCAGCAGCGGGTGACGTCATGCGTAGCTCCTCCCCTGTACACGTTGCGTTCAATTAGAACTTGAACGTCACCAGACTCCTCCACCCTTCCCTTCGTTAGCAGACGGAGGCACTTGGGGAAAGAGGGAGGAGTCCAGTGACGTCGATGTCCGTGACATCACCGGATCACCGACGGAACTCCCTGAAGACCCGGAAGCCAGCGGAGAGGTGAGTACCGATCAAAAGAATTTTGATCAATCAAAAAAATTAACGATTAATCGAGGAATTAATCTTTAATTTCCACAGCCCTAATATATATATATATAAATATATATATATATATATATATATATATATATATATACCTTTTCAATCTTATTTTATGTCTTACTATATTTTTCATGCCATGAAAAACTTGAGAACACATGGGACTAGCTACAATTTTAGAAAGTTTGCCAGGTTGTTTCTGGCTGTGTGGCTTTGATATCAGATTGCTGATCCAGAACAAACAAACACTACAGGGTGGTTACAACTATCAAGACTTGTCAAAAATACATAGCTCCTTCTAAATATAGCATAGTGGGTGATTATAGTACATATATATGTTGACCAAGTGAGAAAAATTAGCTGCACAGCAACATCTGTCCAACAGGTTTATTGAAAGACTGCCACCAGGACTAAAACAACGGACCAAGGGGTGACAAAGTTTCACACATACATTGTGCTTTTTCAAAATGGGTTTTGAAGCCGGAGCTAGCACCCAGCCCTTCCTTTTTGGTGGATTATATTACTTACCTGGAGCAGCGATCTGACTAATTCCTCTTGTCTACATATATGTTACCGCTGTTGAAAAAAACGGGTGCCATGCAGGACTCCTGGCAGACCTCGTACAGTTACACACTGACAAGAAGAGACAATTCTAGAAAGTTTAACAGCACTCTGGTATTCAATTGAGAACTACAAACTGACAGTTGCAAAGGCTGTTGATACTTGTAGCTTCCCATTCGCAGATCTTTGTGAATGAATTATGCAGCCGGGCGCCTTTTTTTAAAATAGTGACAGCAAGCACGGGGGGATCCCTGCTTGCCTTCACTAGATGCAGCGGATGGGGAAAGGCTGCATGAATGGGAACATTTTACATGTTCCCAAAGGTGAACTTATCCTTTAAACTGCATTAAGCCCCTGTTCACATTGGCGCAATTTGACATGTGATTTGACATGCCAAATCGCATGCCAAATCGCAGCCTATCTTTGCAACGACACTGTCCCAGTCAATTCGAAGCCAACTTTGCTACGCCGCCCTAATTTCCAAAAGTAGTTCCTGCACTACTTTTGGCGACTTTGGTGCGATTTCAATAGACATCTGTGCATGAACCCGCACAGATGTCTTTCAAATGTGGGTTTGAAATTGTGCGAGTTCAGCTGAACTCGCACAATTTCAAACCCGCATTCAGTGTGAACAAGGGTTTAATCTGTTTTTTCTATCTGTATAAATACTTCCCAGTGCACTGTGGGTTAGCTAAAGATAGAGCATGGTGAGCTTTGAGCCTTTGTTTGAAACTCCGGACTGAACCATTTGTAAGGGATAAGTCATTGCCCTGAATCATTTTTCTTACTACTTCATTTGCATGTAAATTTCTGCCTAAGCTATTGTAAACAGGCTTAATTTCAAAGGAACACCCAATGTCAAAAGGAGCCTAAATCTCTAAAGAAAATCGCTTAACATTAATATTCAATATTTAATACATGCTTGACTAAAAAAACATTTTTAATTATTTTTTTTTATTCCTGACCATAATAAATAAAGAAATAATGTACAAAATCACTTCCCTTTTAAAGGTCCGGTACTGGCGCATTCAAGACAAAGAAGCAGCAGCCCACAGACTACAAGTTGAAATCTTAGAAACCATCAAACTGGAAGGATTAATGCCCAATACTCACTATAAACTCGATGTTTGTGCATTCAACAGTGCAGGGGATGGGCCTAAAAGTCATACTACAGAATTTGAGACTAAGAAAGCACGTAAGTACACATTTTCAAACTGCTTTCCTTGTTAATTAATTTGAAGTTAATCTCTGTTCACATTAAAAAACAAACCTTAGATAGGTATGTAAAGAAATCATACATGCATGTATGTTGACATACCTTGTAGTCCTTCCCATGAGCCACAAAATGAATGAAGCACTATTAAACAAATTGTACCTTCAGTTTCTAAATAAGTTTTTGACCTATTCACAAACCTCACCATCGTCACTATGATTAACCAATAAAAGTAGGTGTGAGGGAATGGAGCAAGAACAGCTTTAGGAACCATTTGCATATTCAAGTTTTCTCCAAGATCTAAATGGTCTAGGTGCCGGCTTCTTGTATCAGCCTAAGATTTAGACATGTTAAAATAAAACACAGGTTTATTTTAAGGGAAGCAACATGTGGGTAAAGTAATCCCACACGAGGAACTAAAAAGAGCAATTTAGATCATCCACAACTTTATTATGTTTATGAATTGTGAAACCCATTATGAAATAAAGTGTTGTTATGATATCTGTTTAGCAAAACAAAATACTGAAATACTGGAGACAATAAACTGCTGAAGCTTCTTATTCAGTGCCTTGAGAAAGTATTCATACCCTTGATATTTTCCACATTTTGTCATGTTACAACCAAAAACGTAAACGTATTTTATTGGGATTTTATGTGATAGACCAACACAAAGTGCACACAATTGTGAAGTAGAAGGAAAATTATAATTGGTTGTCCAAATTTTTTACAAATAAATATGTAAAAAGCGTGGCATGCATTTGTATTCACCCCCCCCCCCCCTCTAATCAATACTTTGTAGAACCAACATTTCTTTGCAATTACAACTGCAAGTCTTTTGGGGTATTTCTCTACCAGCTTTGCACATCTAGAGTGAAATTTTTGCCCATTCTTCTTTGCAAAATAACTCGAGCTCTGTCAAATTGGATGGAGAGCGTCGTGAACATCAATTTTCAAGTCTTGCCACAGATTCTCAATTGGATTTTTGGATGTTGACTGGGCCATTCAAACACATGAACATGCTTTCATCTAAACCATTCCATTGTAGCTATGACTGTATGTTTATGGTTGTTGGGCTGCTGGAAGGTGAACCTCTGCCAGTCTCAAGTCGTTTGCAGACTCAACAGGTTTTCTTCTAAGATTGCCCTGTATTTGGCTCCATCCATCTTCCCATCAACTCTGACTAGCTTCCCTGTCCCTGCAGAAGAAAAGCATTCCCACAACAAGATGCTACCACCACCATGTTTTATGGTGGGGGTGGTGTGTTTAGGGTGATGTGCAGTGTTAGTTTTCCGCCACACATACCATTTTGCTTTTAGGCCAAAAAGTTCAATTTTGGTCTCATCTGACCAGAGCACATTCTTCCACATGTTTGCTGTGTCCTCCACATGGCTTCTCACAAACTGCAAACAGGACTTCTTATGGCTTTCTTTCAACAATGGCTTTCTTGCTACTCTTCCATAAAAGCTACATTTGTGGAGTGCTGGACTAATAGTTGTCCTGTGGACAGATTCTCCCACCTGAGCTGTGGATCTCTGCAGCTCCTCCAGAGTTACCATGGGCCTCTTGGCTGCTTCTCTGATTCATGCTCTCCTTGCCTGGCCAGTCAGTTTAGGTGGACGGCCATGTCTTGGTAGGTTTGCAGTTGTGCCATACTCTTTCCATTTTCGGATGATGGATTGAACAGTGCTCTGTGAGATGTTCAAAGCTTGGGATATTTTTTACAACCTAACCCTGCTTCAAACTTAGTAGTAAACGGGGCTCAATACAAATGCACGCCACACTTTGCAGATATTTATTTGTAAAAAATGTTGAAAACCATTTATAATTTTTCTTCCACTTCACAATTATGTGCCACTTTGTGTTGGTCTATCACATTAAATCCCAATGAAATATATTTACGTTTTTGGTTGTAACATGACAAAATGTGAGAAATGTCAAGGGGTATGAATACTTTTTCAAGGCACTGTAAATTGGCAAAGTTTGATTTACGGGTGTTTGTAGTCGTTTTTATTTGAGCGTTTTTGTGAGCATATACAAGCATTTTAGAAACATATTCCTAGCATGTTTTACACGTGTATTCAATCTTCAGACATTTGTGTTTTAACCAATTGAAAACAATAGGGCAAGAGACCAGTTCGTATAGGCTCATAAATGCCTTAAATATGCAGAAAAGCTACAGGCATTTGTTCATATGTGAACAGTTACCGTTGTAAAACATGGGATTTTGGATATTGAGTTTTTTGGATCCTCAAGATTTGAGCTACAAAACGCTCAGGTGTGAATGGGACTTTAGATGTAAATGGGTAGTTTAGGATATTTTGCATATATTATTGCAATGTGAAGAATTACATATAGCTTTTGCTTTGTTTTCTTTAGCTCCTAGTCAGATACCTCGAATCATTAGTGCTGTGAAGTCTGGATCTCAATATATTATCACTTGGGAACATGTGACACCATTATCCAATGAATCTGCTGTTAACGGATATAAAGTAAGTTAACCACATTTATAGGTAACTGCTAGTGCTGAAAAGATGTTTTGGTGCCAATAGTTTCAGCACCTGAAAGGTTAGTATTGGTTTTTAGGGGTTCATTTCATGTTAGGGTTTGAGGTGGGATTAAAGTTAAGAATTTAGAGTGCTAAGCCTTGAGTTATGTTTTATATTTAGGTCAAGAATTTAAAGTATTAGGTTAAGGATATAGTAAGATATATAGTAATGATAGCTAGTGGTTAAATATTAAGAGATCATTTTAGGGGTTAAGATGAGTGTAGGGGTTTGGGTAAGGGTAGGATCAAGGGTTAGGTTAAAGTTAGGGCTCAAGGACATGCATGTAAACACAAAATATTACATAACACCAAAAACCCAGGTGCTGAGGACTACCAAAACTGAACGTAAAAAAAAAAAAAAAAAAACACAGGACAAGATTGATCTTCCATTTATTTATATATGTTTCTTAAATATTTCCCTTTCCCAAGGTTTTGTACAGGCCAAATGGACAAAATGACGGTAAGCTGTATTCAACCGGGCATCATTCAGTAGAGCTACCAGTTCTAAAGGAAGGAGACTATGTTGTGGAAGTTCGGGCCCACAGTGAAGGAGGAGATGGTGCTGTGGCTTCCATCAAACTTTCTACTAGTAAGATTTTCTTTTCCTCAAATAAATAATGCTTTACAAAGCTCACAATATACAGCAGGAGGGGTTTAGAATAGGGTTTAGAATAAAGCTCAAAGCTCAGTCTTTCTATGAAAATTTTTCTGTCATCATAGTTGGGGAAATGTAGTTGCAAACTACAGCTGATGTAAAAGTGCTAGCTTACATTTTATTGATAATTTTATGATGTTAAAGGCTTTTGTTTGGAATAAAAGTGGTTGAAAAACAGCCCAACAGAACATACTTAGGCTGATTTACAAAAATTGTGTGAATATTCACTTCAATTTTTATGATTGTGTAAAAATAAAATTTAAATTATTTCGTATGTACATGATGCTTAGATAATTTAAGTGAGTAAGGTTGTTGACTCATTTAGTAAAAAATACAGTGTGATTTTGAAACCTAATTTAAAGCAACAATACAATCTGAACACTGCCCTGTACAGTGTAATTCTAAACTTCAGATGGTGGGGTTGATTTACTAAAGGAGTAGAGCAAAATATTCACTTAAAGCGGAGCTGCACCCGCACAAAAAATATTAAAAGTCAGCAGCTACAAATACTGCAGCTGCTGACTTTTAATAAATGGACACTCACCTGTTCCTGGTTCCAGTAGTGTAGGCAGAATGTGACGAGAGACCACTCGTCTCTCGCTGCCCCGCCGCCATCCACTGTCAGGGAATCAGGAGGTGAAGACATAACGTCTTCACTGCCCGGTTCCCTACTGCGCATGCGCGAGTCTCGCTGCGCGCCTCTATTGATCTCCGCTGTGTCCTGGGAACTGTGTGTTTCCCAAGACACAACGGGAACCCTCGGATATGGGCGGGCATCCTCGGATATGGGCGGGGCAGATACCTGTATTATACAGGTATCTGCACCCCCCTCCCCCCTGAAAGGTGCCAATTGTGGCACCGGAGGGGGGGAGGAATCCGATAAGCGGAAGATCCACTTTAGGGTGGAACTCCGCTTTAAGTTAGTGAATGAAGTGAACCTAAGTGAAAATTCACTTTGTAAAGAATACCCTAGAAAGAAAAAACTTTAGCTCAGCTTCACCTTAATACTAAATGAACATTAATTTTGCAAAGTGAAACTACTTTTCCTTACATGTAATTGGTCACTTTTATTCTCTGCATTGTTCCTTGGGAGCAAAACAACTTTAAAAGTCTTCAGTTCAAGCTCTTCTTTTTGCACACATGCATGGCATTATCTTCTTTCATATGAAAAAACGAACTCACGCTGGTGGGATATACTCTATATATGGGATAGAAGATGGCTCACACAGTGCACCTCATCCCCAATATTCAAATAGAAATTGTACAAGTAGAATGGATTTTTTTAGGTGCACAAATATTAACACACTTAAAGTTTACAAAATAATTTATTTTCATTAAAATATTTGATAAAATCCATACACATGGGTTTTCTCTGCTGTCAATTAATCCAGTCAACTTGTGTGTAGTTACAAAAAATTTTTGGTGAACCCGATAATCACGGTATGCTATCATACAACAGTATTTGATTCAATCGATCAAGCCACAGATGTTACATTCTCTACATGTTTCACCATAAATATAGCTTCTTCAGGATTGTCCGGTACACAGTTACTGTATTTTGCTACAACAACTCCTGAAGAAGCCGTGTTTAGAGAATGTACCATCTGTATAAATTGTATCAAATACTGTTTTATGATACAATACCGTGCTTATCAGGTTCACCGAACAATATTCAGCGCATCCGGAAAGTATTCACATCGCTTCACATTTTTTTATGTTACAACCTTATTCCAAAATGGGTTAAATTTATTATTGTCCTCAAAATTCTACAAACAACATCCCATATTGACAACGAGAAAGAAGTTTGTTTGAAATCTTTGCAAGTTTATAAAAAAAAAAATAACATGCACATACAGTAAGTATTCACAGCCTTTGCCTAATGATTTGTTGAAGCACCTTTGGCACCAATTACAGCCTCAAGTCTTTTTGAGTATGATGCTGCAAGCTTGGCACACCTATTTTTGGGCAGTTTCTCCCATTCTTCTTCTTTGCAGGACCTCTCAAGCTCCATCAGGTTGGATGGGGTGTTTCATTGCACAGCCATTTTCAGATCTCTCCAGAGATGTTCAATAGGGTTCAAGTCTGGGCTCTCACTGGGCAACTCAAGGACATTCACAGAGTTGTCTCGTAGCCACTCCTTTGTTACCTTGGCTGTGTGCTTAGGGTCATTTTTCCTGTTGGAAAATGAACCTTCGCCCCAGCCTGAGGTCCAGAACGCTCTGGAGCAGGTTTTCATCTAGGATGTCTCTGTACATTGCTGCATTAATCTTTCCCTTGATCCTGACTAGTCTCCCAGTTCCTGCCACTGAAAAACATTCCCACAGCATGATTCTGCCACCACCATGCTTCACTGTAGGGATGGTATTGGCCAGGTGATGAGCGCTGCCTGAATTCCTCCAGACATGACGCTTACCATTCAGGCCAAAGAGTTCAATCTTTGTTTCATCAGACCAGAGAATTTGGTTTCTCATGGTCTAAAAGTCCTTCAGGAGCCTTCTGGCATACTTCAGGTGAGCTGTCATGTGCCTTTTACTAAGGAGTGGCTTCTGTCTGGCCACTCTACCATACAGGCCTGATTGGTGGAGTGCTGCAGAGATGGTTGTTCTTCTGGAAGTTTCTCCTCTCTCCACAGAGAAACGCTGAAGCTCTGTCAGAGTGACCATTGGGTTCTTGGTCACCTCCCTGACTAAGGCCCTTCCCCCCGATCTCTCAGTTTGGTCGGGCTGCCCAATCTAGGAACTGTCCTGGTGGTTCCAAACTTCTTCCATTTATGGATGATGGACTCCAATCAAGTTGTAGAAACATCTCAAGGATGATCAGTGGAAACAGGATGCACCTGAGCTCAATTGTGATTGTCATGGCAAAGGCTTTGAATACTTATGTACATGTGATTTTTTATTTTTAATACATTTGCAAACTTCTTTCACATTGTCATTATAGGGCATTGTTTGTAGAATCCTAAGACAATAATGAATTTAATACATTTTAGAATAAGGCTTCAACATAAAAAAAATTGAAAAAGTGAAGTGCTGTGAATACTTTCCGGATGCACCGTATGTAACTGAACACAAGTTGAATGGATCAATTAACGTGAGAGGAAAGCATATCATGTATTGATTTTATCAAATATTTGAATATTTTTTCATAAATGATTTTGTAAAATGTAATTGTGTCAATATTTGTGCACCTAAAAGATCCTGTTCTACTTGTACAATTTCTATAACCCACACTGGTGGATGATGCTATAATTTAGGAACATATTTTTGGTGGCTGAGGATTGTTGTTAACAAGGTAATTAATATCCAGTTGTTTTCTTTACAGGTGACACAGCAGGAATATTACCCAGTATTCTTGGTATACTGCTACCAACATTTGGCCTCCTGTTTTACCTTGAATTCTGAATGTAGGTCTGAGTGCAGTGTACTCGCTTCTCATCTCTGGAGGATACCATCATTCTCTGACTATTGTAATAACATCTTAAGCCAAAAAAAGAAAAAAAATTATAAACCTATATATACCCAACAGAGTTATTATGAACTTTAAATAGGAATTAAGGCATTCAGGAACTCCTCCGAGGAATTGTTTTCAAGGATAATAGATCATTTTTAACTTGTTCCAATATGCCTTATGAAACACTTTCGCCAATCTGTGACGGTTGCATGATCAAATGGGGCAAGTTACAGTGTTAAATTACAATAACTTAGACTGTACAGTGGAATTAAAGTCACCATCCATAGGTGATTCAACTTTAATAACAAATTGTGAAATATAATAGAGTTACAAATGTTGTATATGGTATGTGTAAGAGTAACTACATCTGTCTGTATTAACTGTTTTGTGTGCTGCATATTTTTGTTATTTTTATTCGAGCCTTGGTGAGGCCTCTGGACCGACAGTCAGATCAAAAACAGTCATTGTAATAGACAGAACTTCATGTCTTCAACAAATGAATGTAGATTCAGTATGCTGAATATGACAACTGAATATAAGAACTCTGAAATGTACACATATCACTGAGTGGTTTCAGGTGCAGGCATGGGATAAAATCCAGAGTGATCTATTTCCATTATGTGAAATTTTGCACATGCAGTTGTTTTGACACGGTGTAAATAGTGCAATAAATGGCCCACTTATGAATGTAAAGTATATTTATAGCAAATAAGCTGTGCTTAGGAAAAGTAGTAAACATTAAAATATTTCAAAGCACCAAGATATATTATAGGAAAACACATGAATCCATGTGATTAATACAATAAGATATTTTTAGGAGCATGGGAACACTGGAATGAACAGGTATCAAGGATTGACACTGAAGCATTAATATAAATTGTCTCTAACAACAGATTGGAGAATAATAACTTACATAGGTAAGTACGGGAGAAACACTTTCCAATACAGTGGACATACTTCCTGCCAAATTTGCATGTACAAAACAAACAAAAAAATTATGATGAAAGTTGATGCAATTAATATTGGAAGTATTGTCCACAGCAGCCAATCAAGTCTGACTTATTTTTTAAAGACAATTATAGCCATGTTGGGTATGGTTATTCTATGGAACATCACCGTAATCAATTGCATTACTATCAATAAATATTTGAATCTGTTTGATAAATCTTTTATTTATTTCAATAAGGTAAACACAGGTGGCTCCTAAAGAGAAAGCATTTTGAAAATGTAATTTATAAAGTATATAGCTATAGCAAAACATAATGCATATGTTGGAAGAAATAAAAAATGCTAGCGGTGCTTTTGCAACACCCATTGCTGGCAATGGGATTCCCCAAACCTTACATTCAAAACACTATTTCAGATGAAGCAAGCCAACCAGCTACATATAAAAAAACTATTGTAAATTTAAATTTCATGTACAGATCTGGGTTTTAATACTTTATTATGTCTTTAATGTAAAAAAAAAAAAAAAAAACTGCCCACATTGTGCCATGACTCATATTTGTGACATTTCCAAAATGAACCTGCATTGGTCATGTCTGTTAAGCCAGAACTTTTTTTTATGATTTTGTTTATCAATGTTCTCATGGACACAGGTCTAATCACCCATGAATGAAGAAAAACATAATATCACAAAGAATAGCTGTTCATTTGGTATGGTATGGTATGGTAATTGTTAATGTGACCTTACTTCACAATAGTTGTGTAACAGTGGATGGCGTGAAGATGTGGTTCAGCTTGTGTTACAGTGATGTATACGTTGAAACAGTAAAATAGGAGAAAACAAGTGAATGATGATAAGCACAACATGTTACTCTGAAATACATACCTCCCAACATCTTACAATATGTAAGCATTTTTGAAATTTAAGTCCTTCCCTCTCCAGATTTGTCTATTATTTAGCAATATCTATGCTCTACTAAGACCTACCACCCTTTTAGGCTCATAAACCACAACTGACTCTCCGAATTAAGGACAGTTGGGAGGTATGAAATTGTTGTGTTACTGACGCTTCTGAAATTAATGAATGTGTTTGTTCTGACTTTGTCTACCTATATTTTTTTTTGTATTGTTCAGTCATTATTTTAAAGTTGTGCTTCGGTATTTCAGTTCATGTGTGAATGGTAAACACAGTATTATACAACTGGGTCCAGTAATAGTGCAATGTTTCAATTTCTTTAAAAGAAATCTGAAATTGTATTCTTTTTTATTGGTAGCACAACCTAGTTTGCTGATTGGGTAGAGTTATTTTATCTTTATAGAGTTAATATCATAGAGGTCTTTATTAAACTATCAAGGATAAAGCTCAGATACTTCTCTGTACTCCTCTCTTTATTTTCTTGTATTGTTTTTGTATTTCATACAAGCATTAAAATATCTTAATGTGCTTTAATTCATGTAATACTTTGTTTTTTAATTGGTGATTACATTAGAGCCTAAAATATGCTAAAATGTGATGCATCACTGGTTTTTAAACAAACACAGAATGCAAATGGAGTTTCTTGCAAGGAGGGTTTAATTCCTTTAAGCTGCCTGGGACAAGTAAATTGGTGGCTGCCCAGTACTAGTACCCTAGTACTAACTACTAACTACTAATTTTCCAGGACTCTGACAGGGGCAGTGTAAAGTAGCAAGAGAAAGAATGAAAACGTGTTCCTCTTGTTCCTTTGAAGAACCTAAATTTTTACATTCGTGGCTTGCTACGCTGTAAGAAAGGCGAATGGAAAATGTTGATATGTTATGGGTACAGCTTCATAAATCTGCTGGTCATACATCTAGAACTTGGGACTTGCAGTACTGGGGTTACTTAAAAGAGTAATTTATCCTCTTTTAGCAGAACACTCAAGCACAGGCACAAGTTTTAGTTGGCATGATAGTCATGCTCATTTTAATACAAGTATGTACAGTCTTAAATGCTATTTTGCCAAATGCATGATGGCCTTTTTTCAATTTTTTTTTTTTTTTTTAATGTTCTGAGTTTTTGTTCCGCAAATCCTTTAGCCAAATACTTGTTTACTACAGTAAGCTAGGCATTCAATAGTAAAAGTTTGATTTGGATATGTAACAAATTTGTGCTTTGAGCCTTATGTCAAAAACTATTTTATTTCCAATTAGCTTCAAGCAAATGTAAAATATATATCACCTATTCAGAACTAAAGCTGTTGATTATAACAAGGCATTTTTTTTTTTATTTAATTGCAAGACTAAAGTAACAATGCACAGTGTTGTTTTTTTTTATTATTTACTTTGTCTGTTTATATTTGTTATTTCTAATTGAAATAGGCAGGGATTTTATGTTATCATTTTTTTATGAGTGACCTTGGTTCAGATTAAATATCAGTATTACTCACAATGTAACAGCTGGCTTTTAAAGTTACCAAAATGTTTTGTTTTGTTAAAAAATCACCAAAATAAAGGCATTTGACAAACTATGTTTTATATTTAGTAATTTGTTCATACCTTGGTGCTTAGTGAGGAATTCTGGGAAAACGGCTAAATGCAGATTTGTAAAATATCTATGTGAATATTTTACCTGACAATGGGCTTTCAACCACTTAACCTCCGGAAGATTTGGCTGCTCAATGACCAGAGCACTTTTTACAATTTGGCACTGTGCTGCTTTAACTGGTAATTGCATGGTCATGCAATGTTGTACCCAAACAAAATTTGAGTCCTTTTTTTCCAACAAATAGAGCTTTCTTTTGATGGTATTTGATTGGCTCTGCGATTTTTTTTATTTTTTGAAATATTAATGCAAACTTTTTGTTATAAAAAAATCCAATAAACTCAATTTTAGTCATACATTTAGGCCAAAATGTATTCAGTCACATGTCAGTGGTAAAAAAAAAAATGTCAATACGCGTATATTTATTGGTTTGAGCAAAAGTTATAGTGTCTACAAGCTAGGGTAAATTTTCTGGAATTTACGCAGCTTTTAGTTTATGACTGCCTATCTAATTTCTTGAGGTGCTAAAAAAATGGCAGGGCAGTACACCCCCCCCCGCCCCCAAAATGACCCCATTTTGGAAAGTAGACACCCCAAGGAAATTTCTGAGAGGCATGTTGAGCCCATTGAATATTTTATTTTTTTGTCACAATTACACAAAATTGTCACTGTGACAACTTTGTGTAAAAATTGAAAATAAAAAGATAAACAATTTAATTTTGCCAAAACTTGTGGCAAAATATAAAATATTCCATGGACACAACATGCCACATGCCACAACATACCACATCAGCAAATAGCTTGGGGTGTCTACTTTCCAAAAAGGGGTCATTTGGAGGGGTTTTGAACTGTCCTGGCATTTTATGCACAACATTAGAAGCTCATGTCACACATCACCCACTCTTCTAACCAACCACAAAGCCCTTTCTGACACTTTTTGTTTACATGAAAAAATATATTTTTTTTACTAGAAAATTACTTTGAACCCCAAACATTATATATATATATTTTAAAGCAAAGGCCCTACAGATTAAAATGGTGGGTGTTGTAATTTTTTTTTTCACACAGTATTTGCGCAGCGTTTTTTCGAACGCAATTTTTTGGGAAAAAAACACTCTTTTTTATTTTAATGCACTAAAACACACTATATTGCACAAATGTTTGCTGAAATAAAAAAGATGATTTTATGCCGAGTACATGGATACCAAAGATGACATGCTTTAAAATTGCGCACAAACGTGCAGCGGCGACAAACTACATACATTTTTAAAATTCCTTTACAGGTTACCACTTTAGATCTACTGCAAAAATGACTGCCCTCGAACTGACCTTCACGGTGATACCTCACATGCATGGTGCAATTGCTGTTTACATATGACCTGCAAAGCAAATACAATAAAACAGGAAAAATAAAATATTTTATAACGCAATCTGTGCCTAAAAAATATATGCCGAAGCATGGGGGCAATCCGACCCCTAATTTTAGGAGCAAATCGCTCCTCCACCCCTGCCCCCATGCTTTGGCATATATGCTCTTTTTTTTTTAACTGTGGTGGTGAAATCGCCTCCTACAGCGCAGGAGTCATGGCTTTACGTATCGTGGGAGCAAACGCTGTTGCTGTCAGAATAAATAAACCAGTGCTGCAGCTTAATGGCGTACCTGCTAAGCAAATGATGGTTAACAATAAAACAAAGTCACATTACAGTATAACAGTAAGACATACCATACCTGCAAAGCAAATACAATAAAACATAGTACAAATAAAACATTCCTCTGATGATATCCTGTTGGATGAAACATGTCAGGGTGGCCAATGCAAGCACGCTGAGAGCCGCAGATTTTACTATACATCATGATGCCTGTATTCTACAATTACCTGTAAGTGGACTACAATAAATTACTGTTCTGTTACCTACAGGCTTCACTATTGCTGCCTTATTTTTTTTCCATTTGGGTAATATCAAACTGGTGAACGGATATCATATCCACTCTAAGTTCGATGAGCTGGTGGTTATATGTGATTTGATGATTGGATCTTTTGCGGTTTATGATGATTTGGAGAGTGACACCCTGGCTTCCTGTGATTAATGATTATATGCTCATTTATCATTACCTTCTGGTAAGCAGATTGGATTCACTTGGGTGTGGTGTGCTTTTCCATACACACTGAAGCTGGTGAAGTGTCCTTCATATTTTCTATCTCTTCATTGAAAGAACTGTCATATGAATTCAAGCGCTGCACTTTGGACTTTTATTTTTATTGTTTGATGATCAACAAACTGTGCTGGCTGCTTTCAATTATCAATGTCATTATAGTTAGCACAGATACCCACCTACCCCTTTTTTAAATAAAATTATATATACAATAGAGCAGACAATAGAGAGCGCACATAGAGAGAAAATAAAAATAAAACCACAACTATTTTTGCCTTTTTTTATTTTGTGTTTTTGTTGTTTTTTTTGCACTTTTTTATACAAACTATAAACATTCCAGATTAGGGTCTCTCAAAATGTGATACACAGGGTCTCGAAAGATGAGATGGTTAAGTGTGCCCTGGGACTGTGCAATGCTGCACCCTATGCTAATACTCCACTTGTGTGTGGTAGCGTTCAAAACATTTACCAATGCAAAGACCAGGTTGGTCAGGACAGGAGGGACAAAAAAAGCGGGTGTCACGCCTAAATCCACGCTTTCTACAGACACGACATCTTATTTGGGGATTTCTTTGAGTAGGGGTACCAGGGAGGACATACGGAAAATTCCTCTCATGCAGCCGGCTCACTGCGTTTGGATTGGGAAGTTGGGCCACAGCATCGTCTTGAAACAGAAGGGCTGTGATGATCTCTTCCTGGAATTTAAGGAAGGATCCAGTTCATCCTGAAGCTTTGTATAGCACATAAGCATTCAGCAGAGCCAATTGGAATAAATATACAGACACTTTTTTTATACCAGCGTCTGGCCTTACAGGTAATTGGGTATGGCGCCAACAACTGGTTGTTGAGCTCCACCCCTCCCATATTAAGGTTATATTCTTGGACACTGAGGGGTTTCTCCACAACACCAGTCGCTATTTGAATTTGGACCGTCAAGTCTGCGTGAAGGGAGGACAGAGCGAAAACATTTTTATTATGCCTTCACTTCACAGCGAGCACTTAATTCACTATATATACATATTTTGTACTATTTTTGCTGTGCTACACTGATTTATATCATTTAATTTGTTAAGGTGTTGTGAAATCACTTACACAGTGGTTGGCAGGTCAGCAATTTTCTTACATATTGGTTATTTGTTATCTCTTGCGCTGATTGTTATATTCCTTTTTACTAAAGGAATATTAGTATTAGCTCACACATGTCATGGGTATATGTGGAATAACACCCCAAAATACATTCTGCTGCTTTTCCTGAGTATGAGGATACCACATGGCGTATTTACGCAAGGGCGTAAATTGCTCATTTCAATTCCTCACTACCTAGAACGGTTTTAGAGGCCCTGAAATGCCAAGATCGAAAGTAGACACCCAAAGCTATTTGCTGAAAGGCATGTTGAGTATTTTTCAGATCTCACTTTTTGTCACAAAGTTTTGAAAACTGAAAAAAGAAAAGAAAAAAAATGTTTCCTTTTTCTTTTTTTATGTTCCAAAAGGTTGTGGCAAGAAATGAGATCTGCAAAATACTTACTGTGCCTTTTAGCAAATACTTTGGGGTGTCTACTTTCCAAAAACAGATCATTACAAAAAATAACAAGTAGCAGATGTATAAGTATACAAATCCCTTATATATGACACAGAAGGAAAGGCCTCAATTGGAGCAGGCTAAAGTGAGGTAACAGCCTAAACATAGTGGGAGTAGCTATACCAAAACCTGAGAATATAAGGGGGTCTGCTCAAAAAAGGGTTTTATCAGTGATTTCCGGCTATAGGAATCAGAACTGCTTGTTGGTGTAAAATATTATAGTATCTGCTAATAACACTCCTGGGAGGTACTGGGGTACCGTAAACAATGTCGGCCCAAGCCAATGTCTCCAACAGGGATTATGTGGTCCCGGAATGTCCGGGGGGGGGGGGGGGTATAGAGAACATGTGCTCGCATATGGAAAGAGGGAAGCCATTTGACTAAATGTGAGCATGTCAGTCTGGAAAGGGGGGAGAGAGAATGTGAGAAAAAGAAACTCAGGTGCTTCAGAAAAAGAGAAGAGGGAAAGGGGAAGCCCCTAGAGAGGGCCTGTGCCGCTGCGACAGTTCAACCACAAGATGGTGGCAGGAGAAAAGGGTAAGTCCAGCTATTATGGTAGCAGGAGAGTGGCATCAAAGTCTGGGGGTAAATAGAGAACTTTTCATAAGATGGCACTCTATCGAGGATGATTGCCTCCATTTTGGCGTGGCGCATTGCTTAAATAATTCTATATTTCATTGCCAGGATATACAGCGAAGGGGATTTCCATGCTTTTGCAATGGTGTGTTTGGCTGTGTTGATGAAAAGTAATAGTTTGAACTGGAAGTGGGTCAAGTCCAAGGGTTTGAGATTCAGGAGCGCCACTGTCGGATCAAGTGTTAGGGGAGTATTGAAGATGGTCGACAGTATGCCAAAAACTTCTGACCAGAAGGTGTGTAAGACAGGGCAGTTCCACCAAATGTGGACATGAGAGCCCAATTCTTTACTCCCTCAAAAGCATTGTGAAGAGTATTGAGGGAGAAATTCGGATATCCTAGCGGGGACCAGATACAATCTAGTGAGCAGCTTGTAGTTGGTTTCCTGTGGCCACTATATTAGGGGAGGCTGATTTATTTGCCTGCCAGATGTGGTTCCAGTTAACCTGGTCAAGGATTATGTAGAGGTTGCTTTCCCATTTATTGACATAAGCCGGGGTCGCGGATGAGAGTGAGACATGAGATGCACGTACAGGTCTGAGATAAGTTCACGTCTATGGGGGTCAGATTTGCTTTCAAAAGCTGTGAAATTTGGGGTGGTGGAATTAGATGGTATGCATTGTGCTAAGAAGTTTTTAAGTTGTAGGTATCTGAAGAGTTCCGATGAAGGGACACTGTGTGACTCACAAAGCGTGGGGAAGAGTTTGATGGATCTAGCTGAGATAAAATGATGCGTTCTAAGCAGCCCTGCATTGGACCATGCAGAGAAAGAGGACAGAGAGGACCAGGCTGGGTAGAAGGAGGGGTTACATAAGAAGGAGAGGAGAGGGTTATGAGGGGATTGAAGGCCGAAGCGGAGTTTAAGTCTGTCTCACAGGAGTAGACTGTGTTTAGTGATAGGGTTGGAGATGGACCTTCGTTGTGGCGGCGCCAGCCATAGTAGATTTGCAATAGAAAGAGGGTCACAGTCCACGGATTCCAGAGCCACCCACAGTAGTGGGGTTTCTTTTGTAGTATGGTATTTGGGCAGTTGTGCTAATCATGCAGTATAGTAATATTTTGAAAAGTCGGGCACGCTAAGCCCACCTCTGATCTTGAGGGTGTACAAAGTAGATTTAGGTATGCCGGGTTTAATTTTTCCCCAAATTAAGCTGTTTTTTATTTTTATGCACCCCTAGTGACTTCATGTCTTAAGTGCATTTGCTCCTAATAAATACCTAAGAAGGTTTTACACTATTGCTGCTGGGTTAATATGATCGTTCAATCTTAGTGTGGGAGGAACAGCTGGAGAGACGTAGACTGTCTGCACTACATATTTTGGACACCTTATCAGCAGATACATCCTGAGCGAGTTTAACCTTACATAATTAGAGAGTCCACTGTGTGGGGTAACAGTACATCTTGACTAAACGTTGGTGACGTCACTGGGTGGAAGATATCGTTGGACACCACATATTTTTTGAAACTTCAATTCAACACTCATTGTTGATCTTAATGGATCATTCAGATCACTTGTTGGACTATGATCACTTATTAATGTATATCTAGCAAAACTTTTTCCCATTTTTCCAATTATTGTGTCATATCTCACATTACATTGTTGCTGCTTATTTTTTTTTTATTCAATTGATTTCATCACCTTTGCACAAGCGCAGTATTGTTTTTTTGTTTTTCTTTAACTTATCTGTGGTCACTTACGTGGAAACGTAATATCCACAGACAGGTGATCCGCATCCACAGAACAATACAGAGGGAGGAAACTGTCATGTTACAGAACACAACGGGGGGAAGAGACTGAGGTTACAGGACATTACAGAGGGAAGAAAATGTCTAGTTGCCAAGTACTACTGTAATGCCCCATACACACGGTCAGATTTTCCGATGGATTCTGTCCTATCGGACAATGTTGTCGTAAATTCCGACCGTGTGTAGGCACCATCGGACAGTTTACATCCGATTGTCCGACGGACAAAGTTCTATCTCCTGCTGGAAAAAATTTCCGACAACAAAGTCCGATCACACCAATTCTGATTGTGTGTAGCGAATTCCGACGGACAAAGTGCCACGCATGCTCAGATCACATTACAAGACCAAAGCTATTGGCTAATAGCCTCTACGTAGTCCCGTCGTAGGCAACAAACGTCACCACGTTCAGAATGATTGGATTTTCCGACAACTTTGTCCGACCGTGTGTATGCAACACCAGTGTCGGACTAAATCCGTCGGACCAAATCCGATGGATTTGGTGGTCGGATTTTCCGACCGTGTGTACGGGGCTTTAGAGGAAAATGTGTGTTACCGAGCTCTACAGGTGGAAGACTAGAGACTGCCATGTAAAAAAGCACAGTAAAAGAGGCTGTCAGGATTTAGAGCAATACAGAGAGAAGAGTTTCTCTACATGGAGTAGAGAATGTTATGTACATGATCAGCAGTACAGGGAAAAGTGACTGTCGTGTTACAAAACAGTACTGGGGAAAAGACTGTCAAGTTTCAAAGCAATACAGAGAGAAGAGTGACTTCCTACAAAGCACTATAGAAGAAAATACTGTCATATTACAAAGTATTACAGTAGGAAGACACTCGGAACAGTCACAAGCAAATGCAGCAGGTCTGCTGAGTAGATTTTAGGGGGGAGGGGGACATTTTTGCTTGAAAGGCACATTGTGCAACTCTTTACATAGTAGGTAAGGTTGAATAAAGACAATAGTCCATCGAGTTCAACCTGTGTGGGTGTGTGTGTTGGTGTCGATAATCATTTCCCACATCCCTGTATGTTGGGGTTCTTTAAGATGCACATCCAAGAGTCTTTTAAAAATATCAATACTCCCCGCTGACACCACCAATTGTGGAAAAGAGTTCCACATCCTTATTCCCCTGACAGTTAAAACCCCCTACACAGCTTTAGGTCAAACTGCTTCTCCACCAATCTCATTGTGTGGCCCTGTGTCCTCTGACACTCTCTGAGACTGAATAGCTTTTTCCTACACTGGGATCACCATTGAGATATCTGTAAATCGTTATCAATTCCCCTCTCAAGCGTCTCTTCTCCAGCGAGAACAAGTTTAGTGCTTGTAATCGATCCACATCCCTTTTTGAGGACTGGTGACCAGAACTCGATGGAATACTCCAGATGTGGCCTGACCAGATAAAGTGGCAGGATTATTGTTTTATCTCTGGAGTATATCCCCTTTTTTATGCATGCTAATAAGGATGAGCCCGGTGTTCGATTCAAACCCATGTTCGAATCGAGCACCGGGTGTTCGCTCGCTCGGCGAGCCCAGAACTATTGGGGCCGCTCGCATCAAATTCAATGCATTGCGGCCCGCGCAGTGCAATGCTGGCTGATGATTGGCCAAGCATGCACTGTGACCCGCATGCTTGGCCAATCACAGCGCCGGCAGCGAGGAGAGCCATAATTGGCTACAGGCAGGATGCCTGTAGCCAATTATAGCTCAGGGGCTTTAGTACACGCCCCACGGTATAAGAGGCCGCCGCGCCGGCGGCCTCGCATATTATGTTTCAGTCAGTGTCAGCGTGTCAGTGTGCTGCTGACAATATGTGCTTTATTTCTGGGGATATGTGTGTGCGTGCTGTTAGAACAGCATTGCAGTATCACATCTGGGGGGGTGTCTATAGGTGGCCTGTGAAGGGGGGCAGGTTTCCTGTGCTTAGAACTTTCCCTGCAAAAAAGTGTCATTTTTGCAGGAAAAAAGCTATTTAAAATCACTCGCGGCTAATGAATTGATGGCTCCTGTAACACAGAGAACTGTCATTCATTAATAAAAAACAAAAAAAAAGCGTAGGGGTCCCCCCAAATTCAATAACCAGGCCCTTCAGGTCTGGGATGGATATTAAGGGGAACCCCAGCCAAAAAAAAAAAAAATGGCGTAGGGTCCCCCTCAAAATCCATACCAGACCCTTGAGGTCTGGTATGGATTTTAAGGGGAACCCTAGCCAAAAAAAAATGGCGTGGGGTCCCCCTCAAAATCCATACCAGACCCTTATCCGAGCACGCAACCTGGCAGGCCGCAGGAAAAGAGGGGGGGACGAGAGCGGCCCCCCCTCCCGCCTGAACCATACCAGGCCACATGCCCTCAACATTGGGAGGATGCTTTGGGGGTCTAAGACCCCCAAAGCACCTTGTCCCCATGTTGATGAGGACAAGGGCCTCTTCCCCACAACCGTGCCCGGTGGTGTGGGGGTGGGGGAATCTGGAAGCCCCCTTTAACAAGGGGCGGGCGGGGGGCTTATCGGAATCTGGAAGCCCCCTTTAACGAGAGCGGCCCCCTCCCGCCTGAACCATCCCAGGCCACATTGCCCTCAACATTGGGAGGATGCTTTGGGGGGCCCCCCCCCCCCTGTGTGAAATGGTAGGTGTGGGGGTCTGCGGGCGGGGGGCTTATCGGAATCTGGAAGCCCCCCTTTAACAAGGGACCCCCAGATCCCGGCCCCCCCCCCAAAATATGGTAAAAATGACAGGAGACGGTCTTTGACAATTCCTTTATTAAAATCTTCTTTCTTCTTTCTTCATCCTTCGGTTTCTTCATCTTCTCCTTCCTTCATCTTCTTCCATCTTCTTCTTCCATTTTCTTCTTCCTCCGATCCGCTTCTTCTTGCGCTGGTCTTCTCGTCCTTCTCGTCCGGCATCTTCTTCCGTCGGCGTCGGTGTCTCTGTCTCTTCTTGGGCCGCTCCGCGCAATGGGAGGCTCCGCTGTGTGAGGCTCCGCTCCGTCTGACAGGTCTTTTATAATGGAGGGCACCTGGTGACCCCGCCCCCTCTGACGCACAGGGACGTCATGGGGAATTCCATGATGGCTTTCCCCATGACGTCAGAGGGGGGCGGGGTCACCAGGTGCCCTCCGTTTTAAAAGACCTGTCAGATGGAGCGGAGCCTCACACAGCGGGAGCCTCCCATTGCGCGGAGCGGCCCAAGAAGACACCGACGCCAACGCATAGAATTTATGCTCGGAAATATCTGACAGCACTCTGGAGCAATATTGGACTACTTGATATCAATATTATCTGTTTTTATGCCCCTAGTGGATTCATCTATTTATTTATTTATTTTCATCACACCATTGATTCATCTATTTATTTACTTTTTTACTCATTTATTTATCACACCATCTATTCATTGATTTATCACTCTTCTTTATCACATTATTCACTATTATCAATAGCATTATAACTTTGATGCATTTTATGCACTTTTAGATACTTTATTTGATAATTTGCTTATTAATTATGCTACTCATGCGATTCACTTTGTAGCTACTTTTAGCACTGGGCACTCACAATTTTAGCCAATTGTCACCATTGTTGATTTTAGCATACATACTAGCTTATTATGAATAACTTACCTAAGAACGAAGCCCCCGAAGCGGTCCTCCGTCTTCACCACTGCCATGTATCCCGGTGTGACTTCCGGGTCTCGCTGCTCCGAAGTGGTGATTCGCCGAAGCCGCAGTGACATCACTCCCGCGCATGCCCACAGGAGCCGCCACGAGCGGCATATCGCCGCTATCTAAGGCAAGCTCAGTGCGCCTGCGCGCCGCTGTCTACGGCGCATGCGCCGTAGACAGCGGTGCCTGTCTTTTAGAAAATATCTCCTAAACCGTGTAGGTTTAGGAGATATTTCTTGGACCTACAGGTAAGCCTTAATCTAGGCTTATCTGTAGGTCAAAATGGTTTGTAAAGGTTTACAACCACTTTAATCCCATCCTCTATATCATTTATGAATAAATTAAACAGAATTGGTCCCAACATAGAGCCTTTGGGTATCCCACCTACCACTCCAAACCACTCTGAATACACATTATTTATCATCACCCTTTGGAAAGGCCCCTGTTTTCTATCCAAAAACAAACTCTATGGTCCATGCCTACACATCTCAGATTAAGCTTTCATGGGGAACTGTATCGAATGCTTTTGCAAAATCCAGATACACCACATCCACAAGCCTCCCTCTATCTAGAAGGCAGCTCACTTCCTTGTAGAATGTTAACAGATTGGTCTGGCAGGAACGAAACTTCGTAAACCCATGTTGATTACTACAAATGATACTGTTTTCATCAGCAAATTCTTGGATATAGTCCCTTATAATCCCCTCCAATAATTTACCTACTATTGATGTTAGGCTGACTAGCATGTAGTTTCCAGGAATATGTCTCTGCCCTTTTTTGAATATTGGTCCTGCATTTCTCCAATCAGCTGGTACAATTCCTGTCCGTATGCTGTCCCCAAAGATTAGGAATAATGGTCTAGCTATAACCTGACTGAGTTATTTGAGGACTCTTGGGTGTAAGCAGTCCTGGAGATTTATTTGTGTTAAGCTTTTCAAGTCTTTTTTTTACTCCGGGCCCTGTTAGCCACGGGGCTATGCCCTGCTCCATGTTACTAACAATACAGTTGTGGTCAGTATACCCCTCCTTTTCCTGTTTAAAGACTGAGGAGAAGAAAGCATTTAGTAAAGTTGCCTTCTCTGTGTCATCCTTAACCATCCTTCCTTCATCGTCTTTTATGTGGACAATGCGCTCTGATCTTGCTTTTTTACTGTTAATATATTTTCTTCTGATTTATTTTTACTCTCCTCTGCTATGTGTCACTCGTAGTCTTTTTTAGCTGCCCTGATTGCGTTCTTACACTTCTTATTGCATTCCTTGTAGTGTTGGAATGCTGACAATGACCCCTCAGCCTTATATTTTTTAAGGGCCATTTTTTTTATCTTTGATAAAACTTTTTACGTTTTGGTTTAGCCACACAGGATTAGCCTTAGCTCTTCTATATTTGTTGCCCATTAGAATACACTGTGCGATAGCGTTGTTTAATATGTCTCTTTCTCAATACCATTGCATTGTGTACATTACTCACTCTTGACCTTTGTGCATTACACAATCATTACCCATTCACTTGGTTACTTATTAGTGACCTCTGCACTCTTTGTGTTCTCTCTGTCCCCTTTGCTCAGTGTATTATGATACCCTGACCTATGCATCCCTGTGCAGTTTGCACTTCTAACCCTTTCATTCTGTGTGTTATGCATTCCCAAGCTCTCTCTGTATATTACTTACAACTAACCTCTGCACAGAGTTGTTTACTTTTTCTTGAGCCCTGCACTCTGTGCACTACACATTTCTGAGGCCTGCATACACTTCTAACCCTTTCATTCTGTGTGTTATGCATTCCCAAGCTCTCTCTGTATATTACTTACAACTAACCTCTGCACAGAGTTGTTTACTTTTTCTTGAGCCCTGCACTCTGTGCACTACACATTTCTGAGGCCTACATATTCTGTGTTACTTGCTCCTGGTCCCTGAACTCTGTGCATTACTTACTCCTGTGTCTTGCATTCTGCGTGTTACTTCTGACCCCTTTGATTTGTGTGTTATGCACTTCTGACTTCTGAGAGGAAGCATAAATTAGCCTGTGAAGAGGCACATGAGTGCCTAGAGGAACCATGTTGTCTAATGGCATGCCCTTCCTGACAGCTACGCACTACAGAGAACTGCACTCTGCTTTTTTAGTTCTGAGTCCTGCATTCTGTGTGTTACTTACTCCTGAGCCCTGCACTTTGTGCCTTACTCATGAGCTCTGCACTCTGGGTGTTACCTACTCCTTACACCACGCACTCTGTGTGTTGTTCATTCTGAGCCCTGCATTCTATGTGTTACCTACTCCTGAGCCCTGCACTATGTTTGCTTCTTATTCCTGATCTCTGCACTCTATGTATTACCTACTTCTGAGGTCTGCATTCTGTGTGTTACTTACTCCTGATCCCTGCACTCAGGAAGATATTTGCTCCTTACCCTGGCACTTTGTGCATTATGCACTCAAGACCCATGCACTCTGTGTGCTATGCAATCATAAACACTGCAAATGCACTGTTGTGCATGACTTCTAAGCCTTGCCAATTGCATTATTTTCTCCTAAGGCTACACACTCTTGAGCTCTGCACTCTGTGTATTACTTATTCCTGAGCCCTGTAGTCTGTTCATTATGAACTCCTGATACCTGCACTCTGTGCATTGCATAGCTTTGAATCCTGTTACTTACACCTGAGCCCTGCAGTCTGTATGTTACTTGCTCTTGAGCCCTGCACTCTGTGTGTTACTTAGTGCTGGGCCCTGCATTCATTGCATTTTGCACTCCTGAGTCCTGCACTCACTGCATTATACATGCTGTGTATTACAAAATTCTGATCCCTGCACCCTGTGCATTACGCACTGCTGAGCCTGCATTCTGTGCGTTACTTACACCTGTGTCCTGCACTTTGTGCATTACTTACACCTGAGCCCTGTGCTCTGTGTGTTACTTAATGGTGAGCCCTGCACTCAGTGTATTATGCACTCGTGATCCCCACATTCTGTGCATTCCACAATTCTGATCTATGCATCCTGTGCTGCCTCCACCCTGTGTATTACACACCCCTGAGCCCTGTACACTGTGCGTTACTTACTCCTGAATTCTGCACTCAGGGCATAACTTACTTTTGAATATTGTGCTCTGTGTATTACTTACTCCTGAGTCCTGCAGTTTGTATGTTAGTTATTGCTGAACCTGGCACTCTGTGCTTTATGTACTCCTAAACTCTGCACATTGTGTGTTATGCACTATTGACCCCAGGACTTAGGACTTAGGTGTACTCACTCCTAACCCCTGCAGTCTGTGTTTTATGCACTTCTGAGCACTGTACTCTGTGCTTCATGCACTCCTGACCCCTGTACTTTATGTCTTATGCACTCTTGACTCCCACACCCTATGTATTGTGCTCTCCTGAGCACTGCACTCTGTGCTTTATGCACTTCTGACCACTGCACTCTGTGCGTTATGGCACTACTGACCCATGCACTCTGTGCCTTTACGAACGCCCGATCCCTGCACTTTGTGTGTTACTTACTCCTGAGCCCTGTACTCTGCTTTACTTTATTTAGCAATAGTCTTTAAGTTCCTCCCACGATTAGTGTAATTTGGCTGCATCCACAATTCACCACAGTGCATAACATGCACCACATCGTTCCTCTTCTTTAAAATGCCCCAGATCGTTCACAATCCTAGCAAAACCCCAATGATGACGTCATGCCCAGGGGTGTGGAGAACAGGGGTAAATAGAATTCTAACTTTTTTTTACAGGTACATTTTACACCTACTAACAGTAGGCTCAGACAGTTTGAGCAGACCTTGAATTTTACTGCAAAGTCCACTTTAAGGGCTAACATACATGGACACCTGAGATGCATGTGAGATGTATTTACCTTGCAATAACATGGACATGAATAGACAACTTATAAAATGAGATAAAGTTACAGAGTGACACGATTTGGCAATCAATCAGACTGGAAGATCAGGGACAAGAAAGTAAATGAAATATAAACACTGTTATCCATCACATTACTACCTTGCTGAATCTCCATTAAGAACCCTTTCAAGTGAAATCCAGGTCTCTTTTTTTTATTTTTACACTAAATACAGGGAATGTCGAAAAGTCTGGTAAATGCTGCCCATGTAATATAACAATTTCAGCTGTATATTTATTTTAAATTATGTTAGTTCTTGAATGCAGAACTGCTGTCAGCTTGCATGATAATAAAGGAAACATACACTTAACATAATGAATACCCAGTTGCTTATGAAATGAAAACATGCAGGAGAGCTTATATTAGATACTTTGCGGTAAGTAAAAAGACTTATGGTGAACAACAGCCAGCAACCACTGTCCCGCCGCCTGCTTTCATCATCGGTCAAACCCACTGAATTCCTACATCCAGCAGCTAAAGATTGAAAACTTTCTAATACTTCTGCCATGGGCCTGAAGACGGTTCTACATAATGAACGCAGATTTGAAATGTGCTCCAACAAACAGCTATAGGAAAGAATTTTTAAAAAGCGTGACTTTAACTTTTGTGTCAGGTGTGCTTTACTTTAATTGGTTATGTGAAGACATTGCTCCCTTCAGTGCCAACCTATCACTGGTCAACCCTGCACAGTTCAAGGAACTACATACAGAGCCTGTTGTGGCCGGCAAACAAAAGACTGCAGAAGGATTACTAGAGCCACACTAAGGGTAAAATATTTGATTACAGCCTATATGGACCAAGGAGACTATAGCAAAGGGCTACATGTAACATGGATAGTGACTTGGTAGAGAGTTGTGATGCCATGGTGGGGGATGTTTGCCAGAAGGGATGTGGATTGCAACTGGTACAGCAAGAACAAACCTTGGGACCTCATTGCTGTCTCACGTTACTAAAGAATGAAAATGCATCGTTATTTGAAAAAAGCACCCGAATGGAGCAAGAATTCAAATATCAGTCTAGCAGATGGAATAAAAGAGAAAGATATCTTATGTCCCAGCTTCTAACAGCTGAGAATGAAATACAACTAATTGTTTTGGAATACCAAAAGAAGTTTAGTCGCTGTGTAAAACAGTTGGATAACATCTCCAGGAGTTTACCTGCTGTGTGTAAGGTAAGAGTTTTTAGATTACATTCTACATTATGCAAAACGAAACTGCACAATAAGCTCAGTCTATTTAGGTGGTTGTGGCGTGACGTATTATCAAATAACCTACATGGTTTAAGACATGTGAAAAAGGACCGCTGTCTTTAAAGGTCTTTCAGAATGCATCTTATAATTCTCGTGTTACTACCTTAAAGCTGAACTCCGGAAACCTACAATTCCTCCCTTGCTGTAGCGTTGTCCACTAGACGGAAACAAGCCATTAACCCTTGCAGTGTGGGCCATTCTGCAAGGGAGGGCTTTTAAGGAGTTGAGAGAGCCTATATTTATAAAGAGCAAATAGCATTTCAAAGTGTGTGAACAAATAAATGTCTGTGCTGCTAATAACAACCCTTCCCTTGATAACCTATGCTACATTAGAGGAAAATATATATATATTTTTTATGGCAATCCTTTCTGTATATCTGATACATAGCCAATTTAAAAAAATGTAGCAAGTATTTCATAGCACACATTCACAAATCATTTTTTTTTTTTTACTGTTCTATCTAAACAATACTGAAATCTGATTGTTTCCTATACATAATGGGGAATGGCTTTTATTTAGACTGCTTTATTAAGTAATTTCCTTCATATGTGAGATTTATCTGGTAAAAAATGTGTGAGAGAGAGCTTTAAGTAAAGGACTAAACGATAAAATAAAAACTGTATTATTTTATTTATTTGTTTATTGGCATCATATACAGAACATTTGAATAGTTTCAGGAGCATTCAAATGTGTGCACTAAATCTTGCTGGGATGAATAAATAGGAGCAATAATGAAAAGGACCGAAATTATTTTAATTTGAAATTATTTCAAAGAGAAGTATGGGGTATGTTTCTTTTTGCACAATCATACTTACCTAGGTGGATGCAGCATCTGTCAAAAGTTGCATCTGTCCCCCACCGCCTCTAACACTGAGAACCGAACTCAAACACCGCTGATTGCTTGGTTCTCAGGGCTACCTGAGCAGAAAGCTGGTGACTGTCAGTCACCACTCTCTGCTCTGCCACCCTCCTTCGCTCACTGAAGTGCTGGGCTAGAGGGGGCAGGAGCGGCCGGCTCAGGCTCTTAGCGGCTCGCTGAGAGGCTGAGCAGGGGGCCGATCCAGGCATATGGACAGATCCCCACTTCATTGTCGTGATCTTGCCCAAGCCTGGACTGGCTCTGTGACGTCAGCTGACAGTGGGTTTCAGCCTGCTGTCTGCTGAAAACGTGTCACAGGGGTGCAGAACGAACTGTACTCCTGTGATCTCCAGGAGAAGTACAGCCAAACAAGCTTTGGCTGTACTTCTCTTTAAACCCTTGGCAGCTGAACATATGATATATTTTGGAAAGGAGGATTAGCCAGCCTGAGTCCAATTCTCTTGTTTCAGCAGAGACCAGGCTGTATACATTATACACTTGTACAATTTCCTTAAGATTTACCAAAACCATTTAATATGAGATCAAACCTAAACACTTTCAAATTGTATGCAATCAGGCAGGCCTTTCCACTACATAGTTGAAGGTAAATCTAAAGGAAATTGAACAAAAAAGGTATAATGTATGGCAATATGGCCAGCTTTATGCCCCGTACACACGGAAATTCCGATGGAAAAAGTCTGATCAGATTATGTTGTCAGAAAATTCGATCGTGTGTGGGCTCTAGCAGACTTTTTCCATCGGAAAAGTTTGAGAGCTAGATCTAATCGTGTGTAGAGAATTCCGACGCACAAAGTGGCACGCATGATCAGAAAAAAATTGGAGACGAAAGCTATTGGCTACTGGCCTCTACGTAGTCCCGTCGTACGTTTCGTATGTTACCTCGTTTCGAACGATCTGATTTTCCGACAACGTTGTGCGACCGTGTGTATGCAAGACAAGTTTCGGACAAAATCTGTCGGAAAAAATCGGACGGATTTTGTGATCGGAATGTCTGACCGTGTGTACGGGGCATTTGACTGGAGAAAAAAAAACCTGCATATATATTTTTTAGACACTGTGCAACAAAGAAGTCTTCTTTTGTTCATAGCCAGTAAAGCATATTACAAAAAAAAGAAATACTACCAACTTCTAAGTTGAACTCCAAGTAGGTTTAAAAGCATCGAAAATAGAAGAAGTAAAGATGGAAAATATATTTTAAAATACAATGAACTGTGATGTCACCAAAAACATCTGCACATACTAAATAATGGTAACTATATAAATATATAAAAATGTATTATATGAATAGGTTGCATTGTGGTGTTTGTTATTTTGTTTTTTAATTATATTTTGGACAAACATTACCTATATTCCTATATTACATTCATTAACTTAATTGTACAGTGCATATTTGTATTTAACCAGTAGGTGGCAGTGAAGTACCACTTTAGTAAATAGTGGAATGCAAATAAAAAGAAGAGTTTGAGATCAACATAATTTTCAGAGAGTGCGATATATGTATTCAGATTTTCATGAAGAAGAAAAGGTTTAGGATTGTGATGGTTTTGTAGAATGATACTGCTTTAAAATGTTATCTCCCACAATGGGCAGTTGCCTAATTATGAGCCCTACAAAGCAAAGCCATTTTTACCATGAATCTGAACGTGTATATCTATGCACATCACAGGTGATCTACATGTAACTCTTTTCTTCTGTAGCATAATCTTACGTTATTGCAACAATATTAAATGTATTGAAGAAAAAGGTGTCCAGCATCTTAGTAGACTGCTACGGGCTGCTCATCCATCTTTAACATCGCTCTACTTTCCTTCTCTGCTGTCCCACGCATGTGCTGGCATCTGGCATAGCAAATAATAGCTTATCTCCAGAGACTCCTTGGATCATATGATCGTAGACATGCTGAATGTGCTTATATTCTGTCTAGACATGCTATATTTCCACTTCCAGAAACTCCACTGTCACCTAGCCTTTCAGATGCCACATGCAACCTCATAGTATCAACCAAACCACACAAATATTTGCCATTAATCATTAATAACCTTTTAAAGCAGCATTACATGAATACAATTAGCTATGCTTTATGGAAATTACTAACAAGTTTTGTATTATATGACATAGAATCCTACATTTTATTTTTTATTTTGTTTTATCGGAAAAGTCCTCTATTGAAAAATCACTACAATACATGGAAAAACAATACCAATTTACAAACTGCATTCATGCATTTCCCCAGCATGTTCCACTTTTCAGCATAATCACCTACCATAAGCCCAAGCCCAGGATAAGCATAAGAAAAAAAAAATATCGTCAATACATATCAACACAGCATTTAGGCATAGCTATACCATAACTTCTAATTGCACAATAAACATAGATCAAGACCTAATACTTGCTTTAACCAGGGTTTGCCTGAGAGTAGTGAAGGTGAAGGTGAAGGGGAGAGAGTGGAAGCACCCCTATAGTCTAACAACATCCACGGAGGTTAAGTCCATCAAATGAGGGGAAGAACTTCTATCCTTGTAACAGTCTATATAGGATATTAAATCTAACGAGAGTATACCTGGTTTATCTCACCACCTGCCCTATATTTTTCTTAAATGTAGTACTGCAGCCTAAATACCTCACAACTTTCTGAGATGGGAAAGAGAGACACCTCTTGGCAAAAAGCATGTAGGCAGAGGATACATCATCAATTATTCTAGGTACACTTGCACACAGTTTTTGAAGGAACTTGGCACGTAGGTTGTTCCAAACATCTTGCAGAACTTATCACAGACCACCTTTTGTGGATGTAGACTGCCTTAAATCCTTCTTTCTCTTCATGTAATCCCAGACAGACTCGATGATGTTGAGATCAGGGCTCTGTTGGAGGTCAAACCATAATTTCTCAGACTCTTTTTTCCTCTTTATGCTAAAGATAGTCCTTGGCTGTATGTTTGGGGTCATTGTCTTGCTGCAGAATACATTTGGGGCCAATTACATGCCTCCTTGATGGTATGGCATGATGGATATGTATCTGCCTATATTTCTCACTATTGGGGACACTATTGGACCTGACCAAATCTCCAATCCGTTTGCAGAAATGCAGCCTCAAACCTGCAAGGAACCTCCACCATGCTTCACTGTTGCCTGCAGACATTCATTATTGTACCACACTCCAGCCCTTCAGTGAACAAACTGTCACCTGCTACAGCCAAATATTTATAAATTTTGACTCATCAGTCTAGAGCTGCCATTTTTCTGCACCCCAGTTCTTATGTTTTTGTGCATAGTTAAGTTGCTAAGCCTTGTTTTCACGTCGCAGGTATGGCTTTCTGGTCACAGTTCTTCCATGAAGACCACTTCTGGCCACAGACTTCTCTGGCCAGTCGATGGGTGTATCTAGGCCCCACTGGTTTCCTCCAGTTCTATGCTGATGGCACTGCTGGACATCTTCTGATGTTGAAGGGAAGTAAGCACGATATGTCTTTCATCTACTGTATTATGTTTACATGGCCGATCACTGCGTCTACGATCCTCAGCGTAGCCCGTTTCATCAAAAGAGCTTGGACATCACATCTTGAAACCCCCAGTCTGCTTTGAAATCTTTGCCTGGAACAAACATTGCTTATGCAGTATAACTACCTTGTGTCTTGTTGCTGTGCTCAGTCTTGCCATGGTGTGTGACTTGTGACATGAAACTGCCTTTCACAACCTCACCTTAGTAGCAGAGATTGACTGTTCCATGCCCAGGTTTAAACCTCCTACACAGTTGTATCTGTTTCAGTCAATGACTGTGTTTCAACTGCATATAAAATTCATGATCATTAGCACCTGCTTGGTGTATTTGGTTATCATACACTTGACTCTAATCCTACAAAATCCCTGACTGTACAAGTGTAAGAATTGATGCTGGTTTGAAGCCAAAGGGTAGTCACACCAAATATTGATTTGATTTAGATTTTTCTTCTGTTCAATCAGTTAGCATTTTGTAATTTGAAAAAAATTAACAATTAAAAAATATATTTTTAAAAGCATTCATACTTCACAGCAATTCTTCACACCTGCCCAAAACTTTTGCACAATACTGTATATACAGTACATCAGACCAAAATGAGGGACATGCAAAAGAGGGACAGCCCCTCCTAATCAGGGACAGTCCATATCAAGGACTGTCCTGTATGAAGGACAGTCCCTCTATATGGGCTCCATGTTGGAAAATAAGGCATTCAAGTCTCAATGGATCATTCATAGGACGTAACCATTGTTTTTGCAATGGAGGATTGATTTTCAGTGCTGCATATTAAGCTTCTTGGTGGATTTTGTAGCCTCATCTACAGCCAACTCATTCAAATTACCTTAGTTCTAGTGGAACTGTCAACTGCAAGATTGTATTTAGAGTGGTGATAACAGAGTGCTAATATCTATATATTTTTTTGGGCACCTCTAAAGCATATGAATACGATTTCTGTCATCTCTCCTGCACCTGCTGGATGTGGGCTTATCCAGTTTACCTATTTTAAATAAATTCAGAGGTGCATAATGGCCTCTCAATTAGACATACAGTTGACACTGAGATACATCAAGTGAACTTGTGTGTCACCAAATTCAGGGTACCTTTCCACTGCTCCCCAGTAATAGATCCCACATCTCTCTCCCACTTATCTACAGCCCTACAGGAACATGCTTTAAGGTAATTCATTAGCAACATACTATAGCAGTTATATATTAAAATTTTTAGGGAAAGTAGTGTTTTGCATAGAATTAAATATAAGAGTAGGATTGAAGGCGCCAGTCCTTTGCATGCACTTGAGCCTGTATCATGTGGTGAATATGAACATAACGTGCGTCGGCGGCTGTCTAGTCACGCAAAACTCTCTGGTACTCATATCCTGTTCCTGGATAGTGGTGGTTGTCAGCGATCGCTGCTGGAACGCACGCCGCTCTGCACCTCATACAGACAGAACAGGATCTCCACGCCATACACTACTCCTACATGCAAGTAGCCCCAGTGCCGGGTAGGCACCTTACCTTGTAAGTAGCCACTTGGCTATGTTTGTTTTTTAATTTTTAATAAATCCAACAGTATTATACTATGTAGCTGTTCCTTTTGCCTTTTTATATATACCCTGCTTGAATCCAATGGGAAGAGGAATTGTCATTATCATCTCCTGCCTATCGTATGTGCACAGGCACTAACCTGTGAAAGCCTGATTGACTTTCTTTTTAATTAAAGAAGTCCAATACATCTGGTAAGGAGCCAGTTAACCTATTCACATTGGGTGATTTATAGAAGAAAGTGGTGAAGGTCTTTTCATTCACAGTCTACAGACAAGCAATTTAACCTGTGGTTTATCCCTTGATCACATCACTGGACACTTTAAAGTTTTTTCAAACTTAGTTTTTTGAAACACTTTTTTTCTCTTTTGTTTGGTTATTATACATTTTCCACCGGCATGATTTCACTTGGATGAACTTTTCCCATGTCATTGAGAATGTGGTGGTTGTTACGTATGGCACATGACATGTGATACCGAATTCACCTGGATAATTATTGTGTTTTTTTGTTTATTTCTTTGCAACATTGTCTATCATTCAGCAGCCAGCTGATTTGAATATAGGAGCATTTATTATATATTATTTGCACATGTTCACACCTAAGAGATAACACAAGTGTAGAGGGTTAGATTAGTAACTCTCCACTATTACTTATGATTAGAGTACTTTTATAGCTATTATCTATTTAGTTAGCGCCCCTGACACACTACATCACCATTATTACCAATTCACGGTTTTCCACAGGGAGCAGCTTTTTTAACATAGTTCATCATCAATTTAGTTTAACCACTAGTGGCGCGGAGTTGCGCAACCTAACCAAGGGTTGTATTTGTTCACATGAACATAATAAATGCATAAATTGTATGCAATAAAAGTATGGCAAATTAAACCTGCAACAGTGTAAAAAAGGTATTGACAGTGCAATTCCCAAATATTTGGTATAGATGAATGACCCCAAAAGTCTTCCATTTATGAGAATATGAGAATATTGTAGTTCTGCAGAGAAGGCATTTGCCCATATAGGGTAAAACACGTAAATCTTGTAACCTTTTGCAGTTGCTTAGCCTTATACCAGATTTTATTTGTTGGACTTATAAACATTTTGGGCCTCCAGTCCTGAGCTAAAATCCTGTAATCCAGTAAAATAAGGCAGAGTAGAAACTGTAGAGTAGGCCAGACTTCCCCCCGAATAGGTAGGCTATAGTAGGCCGCATACCATGTGTTGCAGTTGTGCTGCAATGTAATACACTCAATGCAATGCCTCCTCAATCTTCTGGGCTTTGTTACTGTTCCACTTGAACTCTAAGCTACCTACTGCATTTTTATAACACACACAAACCCTCAGATAGTTTTCAACATATTAAAAAACCTTCAGTGGAGTTGTAACTGGGGTGTTGTGGAGAAAATACAATAATTGCAGCATGAGGATAATTTTGATGTGTTCTTCCCACAAACAATAGAGGTAGCTTGTTCCAGACTCTTTTCCAGATCTACAAACATCAATGGAGTGACAGCCCTGTCCAGGCTCTAAAAGGAATATTCACATAAGACCTTTTATTCTAGAGGTCAAGAAGATAAGTTGGTGGAGGTGTTTTGTAGAAGTTATTTTTATTTGTGGGAATTTCAGAAGGACACCTATTTATGGACTCCTTTGTTTTTTTAACACTTATAATTGTTTAACACACATACATTTCCATGTCTTCACCTGTTTATGGCACATGTGGTATTGATTATCACAAGAAGGTGGTGAATATGTATAACAAATAGCACAGAGTTGGGGGGCGTGGCTAGCCGTGAGGAGAGATGGCTGCTTAATCCACTAGCTCTGTCGGACTGGGACCTTTTCTGTGCCTGAACGGGGATTTTAAGCGATAATTTCGCCCCACCGAGTATGGGGACAGCCTCCCGCAGTTCATCGACATCTCGATCGAGATCTCCAAGACGAAACAGGGTGCTAAACAGCCAGAGTATCCCTGAGGTAACCGGAGCTCATAGGCCCAATATGGAGTCATTTACCTCAGCCACCTCACAGCAGCAAGAAGGCATTCTTCTGACACCAGCATTACAGGCGCCTGCTATGATGGCACAAACTGTGAGTACTTCTCCTCATCTTACTCTACAAGATTTGAGAGCTGTAGCAACTGATATTAAAGACACTTTCACCACAGCCATTATTGAATTAAAACAAGAACTGCAGGCTATGGCAGGCAGGGTGCAAGAGGTAGAACAGAAAACTGCCATTCACAGCTCTGCTCTGAGGAAAATTGGCGCCTCAGTCAGCACACACTCCATGCAGCTGAGGGAAGTACAGAGACATGTGGAAGAACTCGATAACAGAGGAAGAAGGCATAACTTGAGGGTGAGAGGCCTGCCTGAAAGTGTAGATAATGTGCAGCTTCAACCCACAGTGTCAGCCATATTCAATCAGCTACTTGAAAGACCTAGCCATGACACCATTGCAATGGACCGGATTCACAGAGCTCTTAGACCCAAAGGGAGGGACACAGATCCCCCAAGAGATGTAATCTGCTATATAAATGACTATAAACTAAAAGAAGATGTGCTGAGGCAGGCGAGAGTAAAACGATCGTTGGTTTATGAAGGCCATTCCATTTCTATATACCAGGATCTTTCTGCCATAACCCTTAAGAATAGGAGAGATCTACGCCCGTTACTGGAGGTACTACAAGCGAAGAACATCCCCTATCGATGGAAATTTCCTTTTGCCCTCTCAGCTACTAACCACGGGTGTACAGCAATACTCAGGACACCTGAAGAACTGGACTCCTTCTGCCACATCCTCGACATTCCCTTTACTCCAGTACCGAACTGGTATGCGGAATTTCAGATTTCCAGCCCACAGCCTCGGCCTAGTAGCATGGATATGATGGAAACGCAAACCTCTCACTTCCAAAGACGTCGATCACCTTCAACTGAGAGACTGCATACCAATCTTGCTCCATCATCGCAATCTTCTAGTCCTCCGGAGGCTCCACTGACCAGAAGAGTCCGCAGAGAGCGTTAGAAGTATACTCCAACACCCTTCTATCCCCTTCTGTTTTACTGGATCAGTTTAGCTTAACTATGTCTGATGCACATATACTATGTATTACCTTTCATTTATTTTCAGATATTCTATCATATAATCCGCTGAATTATAATTGGAAGGGAAGATGTTGTTTTTTTTGAGATATTAAAACCCCCTTTTGTAATTTAAAAATTCAGTTATATATGGGTTTTAGACCCTGCAGACGTTTTACTGAAATAGTTCTGTGATGGTTTATCTCCATAGAAGAGTCTCTTTTATTTCTTTGGTCACAGTGCCATCTTGTGGTGAATTAAGTTATTACCTCAATAAGGTGAATGTCTTATATATATTCACACTATTACACAGTTTCTGTTCGAGGGATCCTTTACAAAATCCTTCAAACGTAAGAATTGCCTGCCTAATACTTAGCTAATATAAAGGTCACTATTCTTAGGTTGATTCTTACCTATTCATTATAACATTTTTCAGAGGGTTTCCGTTCTTATATTACACCCCAGGTGTTTGCTCTCTGCGTCTGAATATCGAATGTAATATCCTAGATGCAGAACTCTATTCTTAACACCTTACTTTCCTTCTAAGTGCACTATTACCAATGTTATTTTTGGTTATAAGTATTAAAGTACACTCAGAGTTCCTGATGGATCATTGAACATTACTTTAGTTTCCATTCAAGGCAATAACCCCAGTTCCAGATCTATTATATACCCCCCCGTACTTCTAACACATTAAATGTTATTTATATAAAGGTTCATGGTCCGACGTGATAATACAAATAGATTTTCACACATTTCTTCTTATACTGGTCACCTCTCACACAGTGGTTTCTTGACTGTTTACTGTATCACTTAACATTAGTCTGTCCTATACCACTGACTTTGACCGGCAGTCTGTCCCTTCCAAGTCAGTAGGTGAGCCGGATCACACTTACCGCCGGTTCCCCTTACATCCTTTTACTACTCGGTTTCTTATACGTGCCTAAGTCATATTAACCCTTGATTTTCTTTCCCCGAGGCCGTCCCATAGGACTGAACATATCCATACAGTGTTCGTACTTTAGTTCTTTATTTTTTATGTTATTTCCCTGTATTTCATTTTACGATCTCTAGTGATCTACCCCTATTTCTCAGGTATAACTTACCCTTGTACGCGTTATGTCTTCTACACAGCCAATCATGCCTACAACGCCACTTAAAATAGTTTCACTAAACACTAAGGGTTTGAATTTACCTGAAAAAAGATCTCAATTATTATTGACGATGAAACGAAAACGGGCTGATATCATTTTTGTACAGGAGACCCACTTCCGTGGGGATTCTATACCAAAATTATATAATATGAACTACCCTACTGTTTATCACGCAACGGATGCCACAACTAAAACAAAAGGTGTATCTATTCTTTTGGCTAAACATATCCCTTTACAAATCACTGACACATTGATAGACAAATGTGGTAGATATCTATTCTTGAAGGGTACCTTTAAAGGCAATAAAATGACATTAGCCAACATTTATGCTCCAAATTGTGGTCAGGTTTCCTTCTTCCGTAATATCGTTAAATCTTTAACGGACTTCCAAGAAGGTACCCTGGTTTTAGGAGGTGACTTTAATCTTCCAATGAATCCCCTGTTAGACACCTCAACTGGCACATCCTCTATGACGTTTTCAGCCCTTAAAGCAATCAAATGCGAATTACAATCGTTGCTCTTGCACGATTCTTGGCGCACCATGTATCCAGACTGTAAAGACTATACTTTTTTCTCTATTCCTCATGGTAAATATTCCAGAATCGACTACTTTTTTCTGTCTCAACCTGACCTTCCCTTTCTAGAAAACACGTCCATTGACCCCATGTATCTGTCTGACCACCACCCGATCTCTATTTGTTTATCCTTTCCTGAGCACAAGACCCGTTCACATACGTGGAAACTAGACCCATCACTACTTACAGACCTATCTATCTCTGCAGAAATAGAAGATTGCCTGAAACAGTATTTCGCAACTAACCATGTCACCGAGACATCTCCGTCTATACACTGGGAGGCACATAAGTGTGTTGTCAGAGGTGTCTTTATTGCCGCAGCGGCTAAGAGGCGTAAACTCACACAAAAAAAATTCAACGACTTAACCCGTGACATCCTCCACCTAGAAAAAACACATAAAAGAACGTTGGCTCTCAACACTTTATCTTCCCTGATAACTCTAAGAAAGCAACTGCTTGACTTATTAGGTAAACAAACTAGGCGTAAATTCATGTTACGTCAAAAATCCTTTTATGAATATGGCAACAAAGCGGGAAAACTGCTAGCCAGAGCCCTACAATCCAAGAAAAAGGCTAACACAATTCACTCTATCATTGATGCTAAGGGTCACAAAATATCATCCACACCAGACATTGCTGCGAATTTTGTCCAATATTATTCAAAACTTTATAATCTAACCTCCCCTAAACCTCCAGCACATGACCTAGACAGACACACTCTGATGAAGGAGTTTCTCCATAAATATAGCCCATCACCCATTACAACCGAAATATATCAAACTTTAGACAAACCCTTTACTATAGAGGAAACGGGGGCAGCATTGAAAATGTTGAAAACAGGCAAAAGCCCAGGCCCAGACGGCCTCACGGTAGGGTATTATAAATCTTATGCCCATATTTTGACTCCCTACTTTACTTCTACATTTGATTCTTATGCAATTCCTACTTTACCCCTACGTGATTTATTGACTGCTCACATCACGGTTATCCCCAAACCAGGAAAGGATCCACTTTTAATTACTAATTATAGACCCATTTCATTATTAAATGTTGACCTTAAGTGGTATGCAAAAATTTTGGCCATTAGACTTCAACCTCTTCTCCCTGACCTAATTTATTTGGATCAAGTGGGATTTGTCCCAGGCAGGGAGGCGAGGGATAATACCCTCAAGGCCCTAAATATTCACCATTGGCTAACTACATCCAAAATGAAAGGTTTTTTTTTATCATTGGACGCGGAGAAGGCATTTGACAGAGTGGCCTGGGACTTTATGATAGCAACCTTACAATCCATTGGTCTACCTGAACGTATGCTTAACTATATCCTCATGTTATACTCTAAACCAACTGCACAGGTCCGAATTAACGGCCACCTGTCCAGTGCCTTCTCCGTGTCCAATGGTACCCGTCAGGGCTGCCCACTATCCCCGTTGATTTTTATCCTGACGTTGGAGCCCTTATTAAGAAACATTAGAGAAAACCCGGACATAAAAGGGATTAAAATAAAAGATCGCACCTATAAAACAGCAGCTTTTGCTGACGATATTTTGCTATTTTTATCTGAACCACTTATTACGCTCCCAAATCTTCATAAGACCCTTGAACACTTTCAGTTCTTATCAAATCTTAAGATAAATTTTGCGAAGTCTACAGCCTTGAATATTACCCTACCCACATCACAACGCACACAATGTCAGCAAAACTTCCCGTTTAAATGGGATGATAGCTCACTTACTTACTTAGGCATCAAAATACCTACCTCGTTATCAAATCTATACTCTGCTAATTATCAACCAATATTACGAACTATTACTGAGGATTTAAAAAAATGGTCTGTAGGGCTCTTTTCCTGGTTTGGTAGAACGGCCATCATTAAAATGAACATTCTGCCGAGGTTATTATACATTTTACAAACAGTCCCCATACACATTCCTCCAATTTTCTTTACAACATATCGTAAAATATGCACGAAATTTATTTGGGGTATGACTCGCCCCAGAATAAACTTTGTCAGACTCACTTCCCCAAAATTGAGAGGAGGTTTAGGTGTACCAGACATACGCAAATACTAGTTAGCCAGTCACTTAAATAGAATTGTAGATTGGAATGTTCACTATTCTACCAAAGATTGGGTCCATCTGGAACATTCTTTCTCCCCGATTCCGTTAGCCCAGGCCCCTTGGATACAAATTAATCGAGTCTCAAAGCTATTTATGGCCCACCCATTGATTCTCCCAACGTTACGAGCCCACACACATGCATGTGATAAATACAAAATATCTTCAGTTAACGGCCCTTTAACTTCACTCAGACTAAACCCTACGTTTCCTCCAGGTATGACAACTTCCTTTCTAAGAGATGTTTGGCCACAGGAAAATGTTAGAGCTATGCAATTTTACAAACAGGACAAACAATTATCATTCTCTGAGATATCTTCCACACTTCACCATAAGAGGATGTCACACTGGATATTTTTACATATTAAACGTTTCTTGGACGCACAAGATCACCATACAACTTGGTCTCGCCCTACAACCCCTTTCAAAGACTTGTGTCTGCAAAAGGAACCCCAACAACACCTTATTTCCTCTTCCTATGCATTATTGTTTCCACAGCAACCATACACTGATCATTGGAGTATCGCTAAATGGCACAAAGATCTTTCATTACATATTCCTGATAACCACTGGGACTCCATATACACAATCACCCATAAAGGTTCCCTGAATGTTTGTGTACAGGAAAACGCCTTTAAAATTCTCTCAAGATGGTATAATACACCTTCTAAGCTACACCAATTCTACCCGTCCCTTTCACCCATGTGCTGGAGATGTGGTACAGATCTAGGGACATTATTGCATATTTGGTGGTCCTGCACCAAAATACAACCCTTCTGGGAAAAGGTGCATAGACTCATCCAAGATATCACATCTTATAAACTGGAATACTCCCCAGCTCAATTTATGTTACACTATCCAGCTCACTCCATGCGCACATATTTCCGTTCCTTGCCCATGCACATGATTATGGCGGCAAATATGTGTATCCCCCGAAACTGGCGCTCTACTCTTCCACCAACGGTCAAAGATTGGTTTATTCGTATTCAAAAAACAGCTGAAATGGAAGAGATTATACATCAAGCTAAAGAAACGCAATTTAAATTCAACCAAACTTGGTCTTGCTGGATACAATTTACCACTACCCAAGAATTTCAAGCTTTACAGGATGATACTCTTCTATCCCACAGCTCCCTTCCCGATACTTAATGTGTAGCTGGTCTACACATTCCCCTCCTAGTCCTTTGGCTCGGCCTTACATGTTACCTGTCCTCCCCTCCCTTATCTTCCCTCACCTTAGGTTCCCCTTTCCTATTATTAACATTTAGGATAGGATATATCTATTAGGTTAACTTGTCTTATGTATTGGGTCATTCTATGACTTGTCTTATGTATTGGGTCATTCTATGACTTGTCGATAGCTATACAAGCAATTGTTTAAATGCCAAGTGTGTCCACACCAGTCTCCATTATCTCTTACCTTTTCAGCCTTTTCCATTCTCTCTCTTATGTTAGGACTTCATATCAATTCACATACATACCTTACAGCTCCATCTTGTCATAAGTTTAATCCCATTTTGGGTATCTAGATATAGAATTCCTTACCATAATAGCAGTTTTGTACTCTTTAGAGCTTTAGAGATAATATTATTTGTCTACATTTTATCATTTATAGACACAGATCTATTTTGTTCTTTTTGGTGAGCATCCCATACATCACCAGATGTTACAAGTAGTGTTTTATGTCCATGCTTTATTATTTTACGTTATGATGTGTTTCCTTTCTGTACACACTAATATCAGAAATTAATGTACAGCCATGTATATGCCTGAGTTCATTACGTTCTGTAACACATAAGTTCCATATATTGATTCTGATTGGATGTTACTCCATGTTTGTAATATATGTATACTTGTTTTCTGTGCAATAAAAACTTTTGAAAAGAACAAATAGCACAGAGTTGCTTATTTTAGTGCAACATTTTTTCCCTAAAATGAAAAAGTAAAGACAGTATTTGGATTTAGAGTAATATGAACAGGGACATTATTAGAAATCATAGGGAACTGGTGCAGTCTTCTTGACAGGGACCCCACCCCCGGTATCCCTTATCGGTGCCTCTACCTATTACTCCACACTCTGCAACTCTTGCTTTGCCCCTTACACCTTACCCTACACCCCCTGCATTCCCCATTACCCAGCTCTCTGCACCCTCTCCCAATACTTTATCTGTACCAAGAGTACACTGCACTTATATCCCCCCCCCCCCCCATTACCCTGCAATCTGCCAAGTTGTTGCATATCAGGCAGCAGTAAACATAAAGGCAGATGTGTTGACTTCAGTGCAAACGGACTGGGTGGATTTCTAGTCGCTAACGCTCAGGTACTAAGCTAATCAAACAGCTGAGTTTGTTTAAAGGTTACCTTTGCCTCCAAAAGCAGCAGGCCAAAGAGCATTCATCAGATTGGCCAGATGTGTCTTCATGCTAGCAGAGGATGCACAATCCCCTCTGTAAAGCCCAACTTTTACTGCAGAGGCAGTTAGCCAAGACAAGTAATCTTCATCAGACTAGGCAGAAGTGCCTGTCTGCCAGTGGATGATACAATAGCCTTCGCAGAGGCATGGGAAAATCAATATGGATTTGGAAATTAAGGTTTATACTAGCATTAGGGAGTATGGTGTGGCCTGCGTTGGAGTTCACTTCAGTAGCCAAGGCTATTTGGTTCTCAGCAGACGAGCTGAAGGCAAACTTGGCCAGTAATATGTCTCTGTGGTGTTTGATCCATGAGTGAAATTAGAGTGACCAGCGAGGCAGTACATCCCTTAGGCTAGTCACCTAGGCCCAGAACAAAGCGTTGGTGACAGGGCCTGAGAAGAGCTAGAGAAGAGATTGGAAGATCCATAATCCTCTTTGATCGCCTAAGCCCAAGTCTGCTCCTCTCAAGTTCCTTTTCACTCAAATGTGCCCAGTAGGTGTTATATTGCAGAAATGAATGCAAATTTGGTCAGGAGGCTCAGGATCAGTGGGGCCTGTGCAGCACTTGTCTTTGTGATGTGATCTGTCTGCAACAAAACCTTGGGACAACAACGGAAGATTTCTGGTGTGCTGGTGAGTTATACTTTGTGCAGTAAGGAAGTCAATGGAATTTCTTTCCACTCTTCCAACTCCTCTAATTCCCACTATGGTTCTTTAGAGCAATCAAGGCTTTAAGAACATTTTACCAAATCTTGTCCAACAGGAACCATCGGTCCATTATTCTTAGTCGGAAAGCAGATTTAGGCAATTTGGACAGATCATCAACTGGGGAAGGCCAACTAATCTCATTATAATAATGACATTTTAGACATTCAAGAGAATACTGTAGAGTTGCCCTCAGAGAGGGGGACAGTATTAGGTGCTTATGTGGAGGCAAGTAGTAGCTCTATCCCATCTGTTTGTATCCCATGGTCTCAAATGGTCAAGAAGTAGTCTGCAGTAATCCATGCAGCTGGTTAGACACACTGGAAGATTGAGAACATCATAATCTGGCCTTCTAAGGTAAAGGAAGATTTGCTTCCTATTCCAGGAAAGATTACCCCACATATGAGACAAGTCTTGTTAATGGTGGCTAAGGATAGTTAATCTTGTCAGCTTTCCTCAACTTCCAGGCATATCAATCATCAAAGTCTATTCACTGTCTTGGTATTCACCCCAGTGACCTCCTAGTTCAAGGTCAATTACATAGGCCAGTGGAGGACAAAGTGTCTAACATCAGGGGTACAGTGATTCCTAATCGTTTGGGCAACACAGCCTAGGAGGCCTCAGTTATGCTCCAAACAGGCAGCAATAGGTAATCTCCTATCGTCATGGCAAGAAGGAATACAAGATTATTCAACTCATGCCAGAGGTATCTCCCATTCGGGTTTGCCAACAGTAAAACCTGTCTCATCTCTTCGCTCTGTGTTTTGGCTTCCTAGAACTTCCTGTCAGACACTGTAAAATACGAAGCCTTGGATGTCAGGGGTGAGTCCCTAGACCAACAAGCAGGTAAATGAATCTCAATGAATCTCAAGTAGTAAACACAATGGTCAGGAATGGAAGTTATTCCTGCAAGAGGAGCTTCCCAGAAGTGGAATCAGTGGATCTACTAACATCCAGCTGGTTTGCCAGGTTAGCCTATGTAGTCACCAGACTCTGTGATCTCCAAGCTCCTCATCAGGATTCATAGTCATACAGCTGTGATGAGGGCAATAATGATCCGGTGGCCTTGCAGGCCTTGGTGTCCTCAAAGTACAGTCTTTGGCCCAAGAACCTCCTATTCTTTCTGTGATCTCAGACCTTACACAGCAGAGCCAAGTGTATCCAAATTCAGCCATGTTATATCTAGCAACTGGGAGACCACGTTAGGAAGGCTCATCTAAGGGTCTCACCTTCAGTATCTGAAACCCTATGGAAGCTGCTGAACTTCTTGAGATCCAGTGACCGCCGCACATCTTGTGAAACCAATTCCAAAAGGCCGGTACTGATTGTTCTTTCCCCCTTAGAACTTGCAGTGCAACTAGTGTTGGGAAGGTTGTCCCACTCTTCCATTCTTCTGAACAAGACTTCCTCAATAGGTTCAGTGACACTAAAGCAGTATTTCTTAAGCCGATCACGTCTGGGAGAAGGCTTTCAGATATCCAAACATCAAGCGGTAAACTACCTTTTTGCGACCATAATCAAACAAAATAGCTCTGGTTTCTTCTTCTCCAGCACCAGATGAAAGTCTGCATCCTTGCTTCTGGGGCAAGACATCACCCTTCCAGCATGCCCAAACTGAAATGTCTGCATCACCACAAGCTGGGGTAATGGAAAAAATACATGGAAGTGGCCCTTCTCTAGAAGGTCAGTTTCCTCTTCAGTCCTGGCAGTATCAGAAGAAGACTTTTCACTGTCCATTAGAACAATGGCATTATCTCGGGTCAACGTAGCCTGAGGGGCTTATAGAACGAAGATGAATTCATCAATTTAGTACAGAGCTCACTTTACCAGATGGGTGGCGTACTCATGGGCAACATTCAGAGGCTCAGAATTTTACAGGATACCAACCAGGTTCATATCCTACAAACCCTTTTTTTGCCTATTGTAAAGTTAATCAATCAGCATTGGAAGCAGGGGAATTTACTTCAGTTCTAAATGAATCTAATAATATGTTGGTTAAAACACATCTTCAGCATGGCCCTCCCTTATGGGTTTTGTAGGCGTGCTACATTCCATACGTGTATGCTGTCATGCTGTGTCAGGAAAACTGAAAATTCTATACTTACCTGATGGTAATTTTAATTTCCTGATGCATAAGCATGACAGCATACAGGTCCCTCCTTTGTGGGTTTCGCATTTGAGCATAGTTACAAGAATACCACTTGGGGGGAGGCGACTCATTTATATATAGTATAACCCAGGGAGATGCAATTAGCGGACCTCCAGCTGTTGCAAAGTCCCATCATGCCTCTGCCTCTGGGTGTCATGCTTGTGGCTGTCAGAGTCTTGCTATGCATCATGGGAGTTGTAGTTCTTCAACAGCTGGAGGTCCTCTAATTGCATATCCCTGGTATAACCAGTCTTGATTCGACGAGCGGCGGAGCCTAACCCATACGTGTATGCTGTCATGCTAATGCGTCAGGAAAGGAAAATTACCATCAGGCAAGTATAGAATTTTCCATTGTCTAATTTTTATCTAATGTTTATGGGACAAATCAATTCTATGTATGAGACATATAGCTAGCAATGTGGTCTGCACATAATTAAATCTTCCTCAACATCTTTCTTCCTTGCTGTTTGATATGTGGTTATATATCTAGACATCCAGTTATTGTCAAACAAGTTCTTAACATGTTAAATACTGACCATCTTTTTCTAAAGGTGCTGCTGTTGGAGCTTAATGAAGTCTCAGCATTTCTGGAATATTTCACTCCCTCTTTACTGACTTGCTTTGGATGAAAAATGTGTCCCTGTCATGACATATCTATGAGCAAGTGTAGGAATTGGCGTTTCCTGTCCCTGTCTGTAGCATCATTATTTTAGACATTTGCACCAAGATGTACTTCAGGTGCTGAAAAAAACAGAACATGGTTAGGGGAGAATTAAAGTGGATCATTCTACAAAAATAATGGTATGTAATGTAAAATAATTCCTGCATTCCTAACACAATGTAAAAACAGTTAGTTAGATAACTGTTAGTTATTTTCCAAGCAAAGAAATATAAGGATAAACTATTTATGAAGAAGTGTATTTGACATTCACCAAGCATTCACTCCAGGTGTAACTTTCTGGTGTATGTGGTTTAAGTTACAGTAGACAATTCACCTGCAGTAAATGTTTGGGGAATATAACATTATCTGCTTTATATACAGTGCCTTAAAAAACTATTCATACCACTTGATATTTTCCACATTTTGTCATGTTACAACCAAAAACGTTAATTAATTTGATTGGGATTGTATGTGATAGACCAACAGAAAGTGGCACATAATTGTGAAGTGAAAGGAAAATGATAAATGGCTTTCAAAATTTTTTACAAATAAATATCCGAAAAGTGTGGCCTGCATTTGTATTCAGCCCCCTTTACTCTGATACCCCTAACTAAAATCTAGTGGAACCGATTGCCTTCAGAAGTCACCTAATTCGTAAATAGAGTCCACCTATTTGTAATTTAATCTCAGTATAAATACAGCTGTTCTGTGAAGCCCTCCCAAGCTTTAAACATCTCACGGAGCACTGTTCAATTCATAATCCAAAAATGAGTATGGCACAACTGCAAACCTACCAAGACATGGCCGTCCACCTAAACTGACAGGCCAGGCAAGGAGATCATTAATCAAAGAAGCAGCCAAGAGGCCCATGGTAACTCTGGAGGAGCTGCAGAGATCCACAGCTCAAGTGGGAGTATCTGTCCACAGGACTATTAGTCAGGCACTCCACAAATCTGGGCTTTATGGATGAATGGCAAGAAGAAAGCCATTGTTAAAAGAAAGCCATAAGAAGTCGTGTTTGCAGTTTGCAAGATACCATGTGAGGGACACAGCTAACATGTGGAAGAAGGTGCTCCAAAATTGAGACCAGATGAGACCAAAATTTAACTTTTTGTGTTTGGCAGAAAACTAACACTGCACATCACCCTGAACACACTGTGAAACATGGTGGTGGCAGCATCATGTTGTGGGGATGCTTTTCTTCAACAGGGAAGCTGACCAGAGTTCATGGGGGGATGGATGGATACAAACACAGGGCAATCTTAGAAGAGAACCTGTTAAAGTTTGCAAAAGACTTGAGACTGGGGTGGAGGTTCACCTTCCAGCAGGACATCGACCTTAAACATACAGCCAGAGCTACAATGGAATGGTTTAGATCAAAGCATATCCATGTGTTAGAATAGTCCAGTCAAAGTCCAGATCTAAATCCAATTGAGAATCTGTGGCAAGACTTGAAAATTGCTGTTCACAGATGCTCTACATCCAATCTGACAGAGCTTGAGCTATTTTGCAAAGAAGAATGGACAAAAATGTCACTCTCTAGATGTGCAAAGCTGGTAGACACACCCCCAAAAAGACTTGCAGCTGTAATTGCAGCGAAAGGTGGTTCTACAAAGTATTGACATATTTATTTGTAAAAAAAATTGAAAACCATTTGTTTTCCTTTCACCTCACAATTATGTGCTGCTTTGTGTTGCTCTATCACATAAAATAGCAATAAAATACATTTACGTTTTTGGTTGTAACATGACACAATGTGGAAAATGGCAAGGGGTATGAATACTTTTTCAGGGCATTGTATATGTCTCAAATGAAATCATAACTAATAATAACAAATGTAATTTATTTAGAATCGGATCCTACATTATGTGCAAAAGTGGATGTTTTCAATTGAAAAAGCAACTCTCTCTTCAACTCAGCTATAGATAGGCACATATTGTTGTTATATGATAACTTCTTTATAATGAATGCTAGAGTCATTCAAATGTCATGTGTGTAAATATGATATATATAGATTATATTTCGTCATTTGACATGTCCCAAGAAGTACATTTACAGCGTCAATCATTTTTATGGCATATTTTTATTTTCTTGCTAGTGGTGACAATGCTTACCGGCTCTGAGATGTTATTACAGGGTTTTGTGTGCTGGAGGCCACCAGACATATTGAAAAATAAGGTTGATTCAGTTAAGTTCCAATCAGCCCTTAGCAGAAGTGCTGCGCTCATATAAAGCAAGATATCAGTCACAATGAAAAAGGACCTTTTTTGTTTTATGTCTCTGTTTGTAATTTGCTTCAAAATTGATACAGAAAGGTTTATTCCCGTAATCTATTCATCTAAAAATGTGATCTAAATATTGAGAAAAAAATATTCAGATTAAATGTTCTGTTTTCACAAAAAAAAAAGTCTGTATACAGAAAAACTGTCTGTGCAATGTACAGCTCATGAACAGGTCATAGTGTTTGAGGTAAACCTATAATCCAGCCAAAGCAACAAATTCAACAAATGGAGAAGTAGGTGGGTTTACCCATTTCAGATGCTCCACCTTTACACATCTTGTGGACCAGAGCAACTTTTACATTTTAGCTATGTCATATTGATAACCATGTCATTACTTGTGTGTATTATTTGTTGTGATGACAGTAACAGTATGTTTTTGGTACAGAACATAGCAAAGGCTTATACAGATGAAATAGAAACTTTAAAAAATATTTTTTGTGTTTTTATTTTTTTTTAATACGTCACTACAAAGATGAATGACAATAGGGGCAAAACCAAAAAAGCTCAAATATACTGTAAATGGTAAAAAAAAAAAAAAAAAGAATAAGAAAAGCAGAAATATTAATAGGTAAGGGGAGAATGGAGGACAAAGTAATTATGGCTGAAAAAAGTTTACTAAGGGTTAACCAAAGAGATAGGGGGGTTGGTGCTTAGGTGGATCTTAGGCAAATCAATCCCACATCCCAGGATATAGACTTTGGTACAGAGTTTATTCCTCTTGGGGATTTTTAAAAGGGAGAGAATGCTTACATATATTTTAAGGTTTAAATAGATTTTTATTTGACATCAAGATGGGCGGGGGATTTTATAAAGGTAGGATTAGCAAATCCACAAAGATATATAGACATACCACATATATGTAAAAATACAGAGGATGCAAAAAAACATAGGAAAAGCAAAAACAAAACTGTGACATAGATGTTGATGCAAACAACAAAAATGTGCATAGTACTCCGACGCGTTTCGAGATTTTTTGACTCTTCTTCAGGGAGAAAAACTTTTAGGGTAGGCACATTTATGTATTTGTGATCCTAACTGATGTCTTGAGCTCCTATGTGGGCATCCATTTATTAAAACCCAGAGAGGAAGAGAGTTCCTTTGGGAAATTTTTGAAACCTGGTAGAGAGAAACCAGGGTAATGTGGCTGCTTTGGCGTCCTGCTAGCGTTCCTGGGCCTAAGGCTGGGTGTCCATCAGACAGCCCCCTCCTAGGGTGGGAAGAGTTCAGCATGCACATACAAACCCTCCAAGGAGGACCGGTTCGGCAACAAAGGGCGTCCTATATGTTCTCCATACCTGCCAGAGGTAACCCAGGGACCCGGATTTAAAGTGATGGCTTTGAGGCCATCACTGGTTATAAAGCAGTACGTGTCAAACCAACATGACCAATGATTGTTGCAGTAACGGATCTATCATATAAGACTCCACAGTGCCTGGCGGACAGTAGAGTTTGTAGTGGTTTGGGGATGTCCCTCTGTGGGTACTTGTTTGTAAATGAACGCTGTCTGTTGACGTCAGGTGTAATAACCTGATTCCTTAACCTGGTATATTGAAGCCAGGATAAAGGTCCGCCAGGGGAGGCTTCCTTAGTGGCTGAGTGGCGCTGTGTGGTCCTGTCAGATGCTGCCACCATCAAAATCTCGAAACGCGTCGGAGTACTATGCACATTTTTGTTGTTTGCATCAACATCTATGTCACAGTTTTGTTTTTGCTTTTCCTATGTTTTTTTTTTTTTGCATCCTCTGTATTTTTACATATATGTGGTATGTCTATATATCTTTGTTGATTTGCTAATCCTACCTTTATAAAATCCCCCGCCCATCTTGATGTCAAATAAAAATCTATTTAAACCTTAAAATATATGTAAGCATTCTCTCCCTTTTAAAAATCCCCAAGAGGAATAAACTCTGTACCAAAGGGTTAACCAAAGGGATAAATAGGCACATTTTTTGTGACCTGAAATGAGGTTAAGGCCCTGTACACACGGTCGGACTTTCCGACGGAAAATGTGCGATCGGAGCTTGTTGTCAGAAATTCCGACTGTGTGTAGGCTCCATCGGCCAGTTTCCATCGGAATTTCCGTCGCACAAAATTTGAGATCTGGTTCTCAAAGTTTCCGGCAAAAAAAAACGTTTTAGCAAATTCCGATTGTGTGTACACAATTCCAACGCACAAAGTGCCACACATGCTCGGAATCAAGCCGAAGAGCAGCACTGGCTATTGAACTTCATTTTTCTCAGCTCGTCGTACGTGTTGTACGTCACCACGAAAAATACAATCCCCCTGGTCCTCAGAAGTAGGGGTGCTGGAATGCAAACTCACTCACTGATAGAATCTTTAAACATGGGGAATGCCACACTCCCAACCTGGCTGGAGTGTAACTATAGAAGTTAAATGGCCTCAGCCAGTGGTGCACCACAAGCCATGCTTCCTTACACATTTTGCCCTGCCCACTTGGGGCTTAGTCATAGATTCGTGACTAAGCCCCAATACGGGGGATGAAATTAATCAGAGGGTGTGGTTTGTGGAGCATCGCTGGCTGAGGCTGTTTAACATCTTACACTCGGGTGGTGAGTGTGGCGTTCCCCGTGTTTACAGGTACAATTTTTATCACAATTTATTTTTTTCAGTTGCCATGTTGTTTTAAGGCCCCCTTTACATTGAGGAGTTTTTCAAGCCCTTTAGTGTTAAAAAACAAAACCAGAGAAAATTCCCAGCTCAACTCACCAACCAGTCTGCTTACCAACCAAATTAACCTGTCCAACAGTATGCATTATAAACAGGTTTAGTAAGCACACATTTGCAAATGCATTGCGCATTGTATTGCATTGCCCTTCCATGTGCTCCTTGCTGTGAAGTCCAGTTATAGGTGGGGGCAGGGACCAACTGTTTGTTATTTGTGTTAAAAAAGGCACCTGAAAAGCTCTAGAAGAGCACTTTCCTTTAAAATCAATGAATGCTTTTACACTGGGGCAGTGCACTTGGGGGGTGGTGAAAAAAATCCTGCTTGCAGCATCTTTGGAGCATGTGCGGTAAAGTAAAACCTCCACACCAAAAAAGCTCCTCCCCATCAAAATGAATGGGAAGCAACTCAAAAATGCCACACAGCTTTTGTGGGACAGTTTTTAAATCACGTGTCCTTTAAAAACCGCACCACAAACGCCTCAAAAGTGCCTCAAAAGTGCTGCAAAGCGCTGCAAAACTGCTCAGTGTTTTACTGGAATTTTTCAAGCAAACCAGTGTGAAAGGGGCCTAACTGGCATTATACGCAGGTCAAATGAGAACAAAAATAACTAATAAACACTAATTGTAACAATAATATTGTTACAGTATTTTTAGAAGCAATGCCTGCAAACCGCATTTGTCTACATGTTTTGTTTCTACAGGACAAAATCAACAAAGACTGCTTTGCAAGGCTCCCTCCAAATGTTAAGGGCATGGGACCTGTTGTGGTTGGGGGGCATATTCTCTGACCCCCCCCATTTCTGGACAGCTAGGATGCACACATGGATAAGGTTTCTATTAAAAGAATTTAAGGGGACCCCATAATTATTTTTTTGTTTTTTCCTTTTCATAAAGAAATTAACAACAAAAAAGGTATAGAGTCCCTTTGAAAATTAAAAAAACGACCCTTATCCAGGCATGCAGCCAGGTTGACAAGGAAATGCTGGGCAGTGAATATATATATTCCACCTTCCTGAACCATACCATAGAAATGTAGAAACATAGAAAAAGCCTGAGTAGTCCATCGATTCTGCCCATTTAATTTATTTATTTATTTTTGATTATTTTTTTGTGTGTTTTTTTTTTTTTTCATTAACTTTGTTGTCTGACTATAGATCTATGTTTATCCCAAGCATGTTTGAAGCCATTTACGGTTGACTGTCTCACTACCTCTGTTGTTAGTTTTAGTTCAATCATCAACCACCCTTTCATTAAAATAATACTTTCTAAGATTCATTTTGAACTTTCCTCCAGTTAGTTTGAGGTCATGTCCCCATGTTCTTGATTTTGATTTCATATTGAAAAGACTGTCTTCCTGAACCTTATTCACCCCCCCTGTGGTAACGCAATGGAGAACAGGAAAAAGTCTCATGGCCCATCAATCTTGTTGACCCTGTATGGCCAGTTTAGGAAAAAGTGCTAAATCACTGACAGGTTACAGGTTTTGCTGTATACATGATTAATCATAGGTGATAGTCATTTATTTAACAGAATAATTAAACATCAGCCATGTCCTTAAAGTAAAAAAAAATATCTTTTTATGTACATGTTTGGACTACCAGCTTTCAGCTTTCATGGCGTGCAATTTTAATGTTGGTTAAATTTATGTAAACAAGGGAGCTGTAATTAGCGCACAAAGCCTCTTAGAAGAGTGCATTAAACAAGATTAGCTTACACCTAGCCTAGATGTAAAGGGAAAAGCTTTAGCAGTTTCTTCAGATAGGAAGCGCAAGCTAAACATCCATGGTGATTCTTTAACCGTATTCGTGAAATTGGCTCATGGGTGCAGCACTCACTGAAAGTGCTTGAATTTGTAAATGTCTACATTTGCATAATTGGTTTCTCATCTCCCCAAACAGTTATAATTTTTGACCTGTTTTTGTGTGTGTTCTTGCCAATAATGGAAGCACTTCTGGCTCCTGTATTCATGTATTCCGAGCTGGCATCTGCATTCATAGTCAGGCAGGCAAGAAGGAGTTAAAATGTCAATCAGAGATGATTAGTAACAACTGCAAACCAGGTCTTGGAAAACATAACTGTGCGCTCTTGTATTTGCTGGCGTGATTAATGAACACAAATCAAGGCTGACAACTCAAGCTTGCAGCTGGAAGGCATAGCTTTGCTGAAAATGTTACACATAGGTAATCTTCAGCCTCCTTTACTGTTTTTTAGGTGGAAACAAATACTCATTGCCCTCAGAGGGCTGGTCTTTAATGTGTGGGACTTAAAGATGAAAAATGCACTGTTATTTCTTTTTGGTTGGCAGCATGCCCTCACTACTGTAATATGTTATTGAAATTTTCGGAATTTATCACAGAAATGGGTATTATTACAAAACCTGCAGGATATGAATATTTGTAATCTGGCTCCGCTTAGGTTTGTCTTGACATGCCATTTGGGTTCGCAGCTCTTAAATTAGAACTATAGGCAAAACATCTTTTACATTTTGGATAGAGTAATGGAGGATTATAATCCCTGTCAGGATTTTCCCTTTGCTGAGAGTTCTCTTCACTTCCTGTCCAGTGGCGGTGCGTGCATAGAGGGCGCAGGAGCGCCGCCCCCCCTCTCCTGCACCGCTCTATCACCAATAGATAGATTCATGCATTGCATGAATCTATCTATTGTCACCGCTGCCTCCCCCTATTCAGGTGTCCGGCCCCTTGTCGGGCGCCGGGCATCTGAATTACAGCGGGGGGGGGGGTGTTTTTGGAAGTGCCCTATTAGAGCTGTAAAGCTCTAATAGGGGACCTTATTAGAGCGGTGTGCTCTAATAGGCTTCCAGAAGTGTAAACAGTGGGCGCAATGCTTTGCGTTCGCTGCTTACACAGTATTGTGTTAGGGAAGCGAATACATCGCTTCCCTAACACAGACCCGCCTCTCAGCCAATCAGGTTGCCGGTCTGTGTTACCGGTCCCCTGATTGGCTGAAGTCACAGGCGCTGTGATTGGACGCCTAGCGTCCAATCACTGCAGAAGACAGGAGGAGCGCGGGAGAAGATAAGGAGACACCGCTCGCCGCCTGACAAGGTAAGTGCCATTGGCAGCATTTAATGGGCACAGTGACAGCGTTAGATGGGCATAGTGGCAGTGTTAGATGGGCACAGTGGCAGTGTTAGATGGGCACAGTAGCAGCTTTACATGGGCACAGTGGCAGCGTTAGATGGGCACAGTGGCAGCGTTAGATGGGCACAGTGGCAGCATTTAATGGGCACAGTGGCAGCATTTGAGGCACAATGGCAGCACTTGGGGCACAGTGACAGCGTTAGATGGGCACAGTGGCAGCTTTACATGGGCACAGTGGCAGCGTTAGATGGGCACAGTGACAGCGTTAGATGGGCACAGTGGCAGCGTTAGATGGGCACAGTAGCAGCATTTAATGGGCACAGTGGCAGCGTTTAAAGGGGACAGTGGCAGCATTTGATGGGCACAGTGGCAGCGTTTGATGGGCACAGTGGCAGCATTTGATGGGCACAGTGGCAGCGTTTAAAGGGGACAGTGGCAGCATTTAATGGGGACAGTGGCAGCATTTAATGGGCACAGTGGCAGCGTTTGATGGGCACAGTGGCAGCGTTTGATGGGCACAGTGGCAGCGTTTAAAGGGGACAGTGGCAGCGTTTGATGGGCACAGTGGCAGCGTTTGTTGGGCACAGTGGCAGCGTTTGATGGGCACAGTGGCAGCATTTAATGGGCACAGTGGCAGCATTTGATGGCACAGTGAGGCTGTTTGTTTTGCGCCCCCCAAAAAAATTTGAGCACCAGCCGCCACTGTTCCTGTCCCATAGTCACAACAAGAAGGAGGACAGAATCCCTGGTTGCCACCAAGGTCACCAAAGCTAGTGTCCCCTCTGTTATTTTTCTGAAGAAAACCCCAAATTTTAGATTTTTGGATTTAATAGTAAACTTTACAAATAGAGAGGGACAGCAAAAAAAACCTTTGTTATAAATCCATCCAGCATCAGACTCATGTGTTTCCTTCTTTAGTCGAGAGTGCACAGCCACAGTGGAATCTTCAACAACCATTTAATAAAGATGCCACCACTCAGCCAATACACCTTACAATTGTAGCCACACTTCTATAAACAGGAGTGTCTTGTGTTGAGCTTCCCCTAAGCTCAGCCTAGCTGTCAATTCTTCCTTTTATCAGTAGGTGGCACTGGCACCCCTGGCAATAGTGTCAGGGTCACACAATGGGTTTGGGTTATGAATATTCATATCCCTTCCCAGTGCCATTGCCAGTGGTGCATCACAGGAAAGTGTATACATATTTAGGGTAGCCTGGAACAAGCTCTCTACCCCCAGCCTGTGGCCTGGGGAGGGTGCATGTGTTTGGAACTGCCTGTTCAGTCGGTCTGCCGGAGGAGGCCTGAGTGTGTCTGGATATAGAAGATGACCCTGTCTGGAAGCAGGATAAAGTCCCATGGATGCTTGGTGACTTTTCTGCAGAAGATAAGGATTAGGAGGGTGTCTAAGTTGGTGCTGGTTGACTGAACGGAAAAGAAAGACTAAAGGAAGATGGTCGCTGAGTACATTGTCCACAGAGGTATTCTAAACACAGGAGTGTTGGATTCAACTTAAAGCACCTTTCCTGTGCTGTGACATATGAAGAGACAGAGTTATTCTTTAACATTAGCATTTATAACCCTAACCCTTTCTCCCATGATGTTGTGTTTCACCTAAAAGTGACCGGTGCCCATCTGTTCACATTTCCCATTAATAATTCATTTAAAAGGTGCACAAAACCCATATCTCTGTAGTGATCAACACAAAAATTTGTGTGCAAGAAATAAAGTTAGCTCATACTAAACCATAATGAACAATGTGCTTCACATAAATGTTTAAATGATTTCACCATTTATGTGATTATATACCTTTTCATTTCTATTTTAAACTAAATGGGTTGTTTTACAAGGGGAGGGTACACATATATTTTAAGCCATGCGATTAAAACAATCGCTTGGCTATTAATTAAAAGCAGTTACAAGCACAAAAGATTCTTCTTTAGAGCAGAGTCCCTTAACATAGAATTAGATAGACACAGTTCTTCAGGACACCAGCCAATGTCCCCTTTAAACACACACAGCTGACTCTCTCTAGCACCAGAGGGTTGGCGGAAGCCCAAAAGACTCTAAGATCTCTCACAGCAGTCTGTTCTCACAAATGTCCTTTGAAATCTGTTTTCCATCCTTCCAACATCCATGTAACACTTTTTCCTGTGACACCAGACTAGATCTTCAGACGACAGCTCCTCAGTCAGCTTTTGGCAACTTCAGCAACAAAGGCCCTCAGGTTGTACTCTCCGAGCTGACGCATTTCCACACAACTGTGTGGAAACACGTCGGATTGGAGAGTACTTGCAGTGCTAGCCATCTAGTTGGCAGACTTACAATACCACTAGAGATATCATTCATGCTGGAAATTTTTAAAAATTTATACAAAGAATCACCGCTCCAAGGTAATGACTTCTCCCAAAACAGCTGTCTCCACAATCCCACAGGGTGCCGGCTCTGTTTGCAACAGGAACTGAAGTTGAAAAGATGTAGCTGGCTATGACTAAGCACCATGTTTGGTGTGAAACATGTCAGCAGCTGTGCAGTTAGTCTGTACACAAGCCTAGATGCTATGATTTTATTACATTCTTTGAAATAAAGTTGAATAATTTGGAGTGCGGCTATCCAGCTACATCTTTTCTACATAAGTTCATCTATAATTTTAAAATAAAATTGGCTGATTTACACTATGATGCTTCTCCCTTTTCATATATGATTTTTGAACACATGAAGCTCACCCCTGAAAGTGTATCAAGACATGCTGTTTGAAATCTCCACACCTGTGATCATCCCGGGTTTAAGCTTCCTTGATCTTGATCCATCAGGTCTGCTCATCCCTGCAAGTGTATCAAGACACGCTGTTTGAAACCTTCACACCTGTGATCATCCCGACATAAGCTTCAATGCTGCCCATTTGCCTTGCTCCACACCTATGTTCTAGAGCAGGGGTCTCAAACTGGTGGCCTTCTAGCTGTTGTGGATCTACAAGTCCACTCATGACTCTGTCTGAGGGAGTCATTCTGGTAACTGTCAGCCTTGCAATGCCTCAAGGAACTTGCAGTTTTGAAACAGCTGGAGGGCCATCAGTTTGAGACCCCTGTTCTAGAGAGGTCCACAGTTCTCCAGGAAACAGATGAAGCAAGGAACAGACCAGAAAAATCAACTCAGCCTCACTGATTACAGTGAGCAACACTAAACTGAACTAACAAGAAAACAGCCATTCCACTGAATACAGTGATCCAGAATTAAATGTATCTTATCCTAGCACCTATCTAGGAGGATGCTACACATCTACAGTGATCAGATCGTTTTTTACTTACTAGGGAGGGAAAATTACATCCCCTGGTAGACAGAGGCATGTGTTGTAATCTTTTGGCTGAATATAGCAGTAGACCTAGGACTAAAGGGCCTTGTTCGAGGATGAGCAGATATATCCCTGCTCATTTTTCTCTAGCATTATCTTCATATACAACTCATATACAGCCCAAGGATAAAGGTGACAAAATGTCAACTGTGGCAAGTGAGCAGTTTAAGGTGTGTATCTTACCTCTGGTGTTCGCCCGTTTGCAGAACAGCGAACATTATGGGGCGTTCGCGAGAAATTCAAGCAACGTGTAATGTCCCATAATGCACTGCGAGTTCGCAGTGCATTGCTGTATGATGATTGGCCAAAGCATGCACCTGACCAGCATGCTTTGGCCAATCACAGCGGCAGGGTGCCTTTGGCCAATTTACACTGTTATACAAGCTGTACACTCGCTGCTTTACATTGTAGCAAAGTGTAATTTCTTCAGTTTTGTTACATGAAATATTTACAAAAATGTGAGGGGTGTACTCACTTTTGTGAGATACTGTAAGTACAATATTTTTCTTTCAATGAGACATACTGGATTTGTAAACAACTGGAACATCCAAAAGCAGTCCAACTGAGGAGTGGACAACAGCAATATAACACTAACAAGTCTACATAGAAAAACAACAGAACTGGGGATGCCTACATCTCAAAAAAGTTGCCTGAAGGACCTAATGCCTGAAGTTAGCATCAAATGCGGCCTGAACATCCTGGTAAAACCTGGTAAAACCTAGAGAATGTAGTATGTCTTTATAAGAGTGTATGGTACTTGATCCACCATTAGCTTGAATAACGATTTGTCTCAACCACCAAGAAATGTATGAATGAGAGCCTGGTTCCCCTTTATGGGGACCATCATGAATGACAAAGACAGAGTCAGTGTTTTCAATGGAAGCAAAGGCTGAAAGGTAGACAGACACAGGGCAGACTACATCAAGACAGTAAAGGGAAATTTCCTTCTCATGCACTTGCTAAAAAGATCCAGAGCAATATCCTGGTTGAGGTGAAAATCTCAAACCACCTTAGCAAGGTGGACACATCTGGAGGAGCCCATGCAGAGTCTGATTAGGTTGGAGTGCCACAAATGCCACACATGCTTGGGAAAATCTATGGCAATAAGTATAAGAATGTCTTCCATCTTGATCCTGTGGAGCAGACAAGGATGGAGTTTCAGGAAAGGTGTAAATCAGGCTGTATAGATCCCACAGAGGCACAGAGGATTCACTGCTACCACCAAATAAGCTCTGCACCTGGAGACAAGCATGTTCTGTTCTTTGTTTAATCTAGTAACAGAAGAAATATATCCAATATATGTTATGTACATCCCTGTGGGCTACTCAAGAGCTAATGTCCATTTAATTTCAGGTCTCTTTTCTCCTATCTCTATCAGCATAAGTGGGCATAAAACCACAGAACAAAAAGAAAACGCCTATGTAACAAACAGATACAGGGGTTGATTTACTAAAACTGAAGAGTGCAAAATCTGGTGCAGCTTGGCATAGAAACCAATCAGCTTCCAGTTTTTTTTTGTCAAAGTTTACTTCAGTGCTGTCACATAAAAAGATAGAATAAAATATTTACAAAAATGTGAGGGGTGCACTCACTTTTGTGATATACTGTATATATATTATATATATATATATATATATATATATATATATATATATATATATATATATTTATATGCTCTGCATTCTTTGTAGCCTATATCTACAGTGCATTTGGTGGTGTACAGTTTCTAATACATTTCAGGCAGTGTTCACAGTATTTAATACAGTGTGTACAGTTTCTACTACACTTCTGGTGGTGTACACAGTATACAATACAGTGCAGCTGTAATACAATTTCTAATACAGTTCAGGTGGTGTACACAGTATCTAATACAGCAAAGGAACAGGATGTGATGCTGTGAGGGTGGGGGTGGAGCCTAGCGGCAGCACCTAGCAGGCTGGAGAGAGCATGCACCAGGCCCGGATGTGGGAGCGATGCGGGGTGAGAGACCGCAGAGCTGGACGGCTTGAGAAGCCCGGAACAGCACCATAGAGAGGCATCATCTCCCCCCCCCCCTGTCCCGGGATGAGAGGCACAGCACTGAATGGTGGAGATTGTAGTGTGGAGGAGTTTGGCTGTCTCCCCCCCCACCACGGAGTCCAGATATCCCCAGGTTCATTCAGCGGAGAGGTATGGTAAAAGAAAAACCTTTTTCCTGGAAGTAAAATAGGTAACAGAGTACCTGAGCGCCTATCAAGGTAAAATCTTTAGAATCCTTTTTCATGTAATGGAATATCTGAGATGTCTGACTTGATAAAACTACAGCCACTGCAGAGGTGAAGGCAGATGAACTTTTCTCTTTTTTTTTTTTCCTATTTAAAATATACTTAAAAGGCTGCTGCTGGTGTATTTTAGGAAATATGAGAATCAAATCAAGACTATATATGAATATTTTCTGAATAGCCTGATTTCCCTGAATTTATTATAATTACATTACAGCCATAGCCATGCCATACCAGAGCATCCACCAAGGAAAAAAAAAAGAGACATTCAAATCACTTAAGGGTCCTTTCACACGGGGCGGATCCGTAATGATCCACCCCGTGAAGATCCGTTGCTCAGCGGGGATTGCACAGCTGTTCCCCGCTGAGCCGGCTGATGACAGGGCGGTCCCTGCACACTGTGCAGGGACCGCCCTGTCAGTTCTCCGCTCTCCTCTATGGAGGATCGGATGAACACGGGCCGTCTGTCCGTGTTCATCCGATCCGCTCTGCAGACGGATGGAAAAATAGGATTTTCCTCCGTCTGCAGAACCGGACAATTGCGGAGGCGGACAATAGCGGGTGTCAGAGGATGCTCATCCGCTGACACCCGCTACCCCATAGACATGCATGTATGTCCGTTTTTCATCCAAAAACGGATGGATGAAAAACGGACATACGGTCCGCATGTGTGAAAGGGGCCTTAAGGCTGAGAAGCCTGAATCGATTTAAAATCGATTTAATTACAACTATTATAGTGATGAGGCAGGTGAATGTTTTTTTTGTTTGTTTGATAATTACACTCCAAAAGCTCTCTAAGAACTGAGGTATGCACCTTAAATATTTGAACAAAGGTCACGGGTTGAATTTTTGTTTGAAAGATTCCATTGGACACATATGATATATAGCACAAAACTGATCTATATGAACTGCTTGGATAATGGGCTGCAGCTGAGGGTGAGGCTGTGGAGTGCTTTTTTTGGTCAAAGGAGAAAAAAAAAAGAGGTGTTCTGTGCTAACATTCTATCTGAACTGCTGAAATGGAGGATATCCCTGAATGGAAGTGACCAAACTATAGCCACTACAGAGAGGAAGACAGATGAAAGTTCTCAACCTGTAAAACACATTTAAAAGGCTATCATAACTAAGGTATTATGTGAAATATTGATATGAAATATCTGAACTGAAGTCTTATATGTGTATTATTGAACAGATACATGTGTGAAGGTGGGAACAGACCTGAGCCATCTGAATCTGATTAATTACAGCCATACTGGTGTGTCTATTAACCACTTGCCGACCGCCCCATGTAGATATACGTCGGCAGAATGGCACGTACAGGCAGAATCACGTACCTGTACGTGACATTCTTCCGGCGGTTGGGGGGTCCGATCGGACCCCCCTCCGCCGGCGGGGACGGTCGGCATCGCTTCAGGAGCGATCCGGGACGAGGGGACGGCCAGTGGTTTCTGGCCACCCCCTCGCGATCGCTCCTGGCGAATGAAAAGCTTCCCCTTCCTGTCTATTGTATAGACAGGAAGGCGGAAGTGATGTCACGCTCGGTGCGCCGGTCTATGTGACCGGAGACGCCGAGCGGCGAACATGTACAGGTTAGTGCACAACACTACACTGACACCAGTACAGTTAGGCACATATTCCACCCCCCTGTCACCCCCTGATCACCCCCCAGATCACCCCCTCCCCCCCCAGTCACAGTGTCACTAATTGCAGTGATCATTTATTTACTGATCACTGCATTTAGTGTCAGTGTGACTGTAATAACTGTCAGGGCAGTTAGTTTTAGGTCCTAGGTAGCCCCCTACCCCCCCCCTAATAAAGGTTTAACCCCTTGATTGCCCCTAGTTAACCCCTTCACCCCCTTTTGCCAGTGTCACTAAGCGATCGTTTTTCTGATCGCTGCATTGTGTCGCTAGGTAACCATTTTTTTTTTATTTTAACCGCCATGTTTTATATAGGTTCATAAATAGTTTTATAGGTCAGGTACCCCCATATTACAACCTAAATAAAGGTTTTAACCCCCTGATTGCCCCTAGAGTTAACCCTTTCACCAGTAATCACCGTATAACTGTCACTGGTGACGCTGGTTAGCCAGTTAGTTATTTCGTTATTTAGGTTCCCCGTCAGGTTTTTTATATAGCGTCAGGTACCCCCATATATTACCTAATAAAGGTTTAACCCCCTGATTGCCCCTAGTTAACCCTTTCACCCCCTTTTGCCAGTGTCACTAAGCGATCGTTTTTCTGATCGCTGCATTAGTGTCGCTAGGTAACCAGTTTTTTTTTTAGGTTAACCGCCATGTTTTATATAGGTTCATAAATAGGTTTATAGGTCAGGTACCCCCATATTACAACCTAAATAAAGGTTTTAACCCCCTGATTGCCCCTAGAGTTAACCCTTTCACCAGTGATCACCGTATAAAATGTCACTGGTGACGCTGGTTAGCCAGTTAGTTATTTCGTTATTTAGGTTCCCCGTCAGGTTTTTATATAGCGTCAGGTACCCCCATATATTACCTAATAAAGGTTTAACCCCCTGATTGCCCCTAGTTAACCCTTTCACCCCCTTTTGCCAGTGTCACTAAGCGATCGTTTTTCTGATCGCTGCATTAGTGTCGCTAGGTAACCAGTTTTTTTTTGTATTACTGTTACGGGTGACGCTGGTTAGTTAGCTTGTTTTTTTATACTGTCAGGGCACCCGCCATTTATTACCCAATAACGGTTTAACCCCCTGATCGCCCGGCGGGTGATATCAATTAGGTTTTAGGGTCAAATAAGGTCTGCGTCGCCCCAGGTTAGTGCCAGTACCGCAAACACCCACGCGCAAAGCATACACCTCCCTTAGTGGTATAGTATCTGAACAGATCAATATCTGATCTGATCAGATCTATACTAGCGTCCCAGCAGTTTAGGGTTCCAAAAAAACGCATTGTTAGCGGGATCAGCCCAGATACCTGCTAGCACCTGCGTTTCCCCCTCCGCCCAGCCCAGCCCAGCCCACCCAAGTGCAGTATCGATCGATCACTGTCACTTACAAAACACTAAGCACACATAACTGCAGTGTTCGCAGAGTCAGGCCTGATCCCTGCGATCGCTAACATTTTTTTTGTGGTAGCGTTTTGATTCAGTCGCTTCAGTCAGGAGCTTTTTTACCTGTGAATCTCAAAAAAATAAAAAAAACAAAAATAGTTGTCGTTTTATTGTTCTCTCTCTCTCTCTATTGTTGCTCTTTTTTTAGTCCATTCTATTCTGCAATGTTTTATTATGTTTTATCATGCTTGCTTTTCAGGTATGTAATTTTGTTTACTGTGTTTTAGTGTTAAGCATTTTTTTGTTTTCAGGTGCGCCATTCAGTTGCAGCGCGGATTTATTTATCTTGACAGCAACAGCGTTTGCTCCCACGATACATAAAGCCGCGACTCCAACACTGTAGGAGGTGATTTCACCACCACAGTTAAAAAAAAGAGCATATGTGCCGAAGCATGGGGGCAGCAGGGGGGGCGGAGGAGCGATTGGCTCCTAATGCCACGTACATACGGTCGAAATTCCGACCGTGTGTACACGGCATAACTTTTGCGGGAGGATGCCCCCATGCATCGGCATATATAAATGGTGCATGTATGCCCATCATTAGAAGTGGGTGGATGAAGGGAGGTATTCTAATGGTGGGCATACCCACCAATCAATCTCTTTTTTTTCGTTCAGCCAAGAGGCTGCATGAAAAAAAAAAAGATTACAATATATGTCCAGTATGTTGCTGGACTTTGAATGGTTATACCAGAATGATGCCTGCAGGTTTAGGTATCATCTTGGTATCATTCTTTTCAGCCAGTGATCGGCTTTCATGTAAAAGCAATTCTAGCGGGTAATTAGCCTCTAGACTGCTTTTACAAGCAGTAGGAGGGAATGTCCCCCCTCCCGGATATAAACCGCGCCATTGGGAAATTGGGAAAGCATTTTATCACACCAATCTTGGTGTGGTCAGATGCTTTGAGGGCAGAGGAAAGATCTAGGGTCTAATAGACCCCAATTTTTTCAAAAAAAGAGTACCTGTCACTGCCTATTGCTATCATATGGGATATTTACATTCCCTGAGATAACAATAAAAATCATAACAAAGAAAAAAAATGGAAGGAACAGTTTAAAAATAGAATAAAAAAGCTAAATAAATAAAAAAAAAACTAAAAAAAAAAAAAAAAAAAAAAAGCACCCCTGCCCCCCCTTCTCTTGCGCAAAGGCGTACACAAGCGTTGGTCTGGCGTCATATGTAAACAGCAATTGCAGCATGCATGTGAGGTATCACCGCGAAGGTCAGATCGAGGGCAGTAATTTTAGCAGTAGACCTCCTCCGTGAATCTAATGTGGTATCATGTAAAGGCTTTTAAAGGCTTTTAAAAATGTATGTAGTTTGTCGCCACTGCGTGTTTGTGCGCAATTTTAAAGCATGTCGTGTTTGGTATCCATGTACTCGGCCTTAGATCATATTTTTTATTTCATCAAAAATTTGAGCAATATAGTGTGTTTTAGTGCATTAAAATAAAAAAAAGTGTATTTTTTCCACAAAAAATGCGTTTGAAAAATCGCTGCGCAAATACTGTGTGGAAAAAAAAAATGCAACACCCACCATTTTAATCTGTAGGGCCTTTGCTTTAACAATATATATAGTGTTTGGGGGTTCAACGTAATTTTCTTGCAAAAAAAAAATATGTTTTCATGTAAACAAAAAGTGTCAGAAAGGGCTTTGTCTTCAAGTGGTTAGAAGAGTGGGTGACGTGTGACATAGGCTTCTAAATGTTGTGCATAAAATGCCAGGACAGTTCAAACCCCCCCCAAATGACCCCATTTTGGAAAGTAGACACCCCAAGCTATTTGCTGAGAGCAATGTTGAGCCCATTAAATATTTTTTTTTTTTGTCCCAAGAGATTGAATAATGAAAAAAAAAAAAATATATATATTTTTTTTACAAAAAGTTGTCACTAAATGATATATTGCTCAAACATGTCATGGGCATATGTGGAAATACACCCCAAAATACATTCTGTTGCTTCTCCTGAGTACGGGGATACCACATGTGTGGGACTTTTTGGGAGCCTAGCTGCGTACGGAACCCCAAAAACCAAGCACCGCCTTCAGGCTTTCTAAGGGAGTAATTTTTTTATTTCACTTCTCACTGCCAATCACAGTTTCGGAGGCCATGGAATGCCCAGATGGCATAAAACCCCCCAAAATGACCCCATTTTGGAAAGTAGACACCCCAAGCTATTTGCTGAGAGGTATTGTGAGTATTTTGCAGATGTCGCTTTTTGTCACAAAGTTTTGAAAATTGAAAAAAGAAAAAAAAAAAATTTTTTTTCTTTACTTTCTTCATTTTCAAAAACAAATGAGAGCTGTAAAATACTCACCATGCCTCTCAACAAATAGCTTGGGGTGTCTACTTTCCAAAATGGGGTCATTTGGGGGGGTTTTGTGCTATTTTGGCATTTTATGGCCTTCGAAACTGTGATAGGTAGTGAGGAGTGAAATCAAAAATTTGCACCCTTAGAAATCCTGAAGGCGGTGCTTGGGTTTCGGGGCCCCGTACGCGGCTAGGCTCCCAAAAAGTCCCACACATGTGGTATCCCCATACTCAGGAGAAGCAGCAAAATGTATTTTGGGGTGCAATTCCACATATAACTATGGCATGTGTGAGCAATATATCATTTAGTGACAACTTTTTGAAGAAAAAAAAATTCTTTTTTATTTTTGTCTTTATTCAATCACTTGGGACTAAAAAAAAAAATATTCAATGGGCTCAACATGCCTCTCAGCAAATAGCTTGGGGTGTCTACTTTCCAAAATGGGGTCATTTGGGGGGGTTTTGTACTTCTCTGCCATTTTAGCACCTCAAGAAATGAAATAGGCAGTCATAAATTAAAAGCGGTGTAAATTCCAGAAAATGTACTCTAGTTTGTAGACGCTATAACTTTTGCGACAATTGGTCCGGGGCTGAAGTGGTTAAGGTGGAAGCTTTTTCAACTTATTCATAAAGCAGAATCGCAACAAAAAATCGCATATATGTGAAAGTGGGAATAGGCTGGACTTACCTGAGCTGATTAACTACAGCCACACTGGTGCGCCTAATAAGTGGAGCCTCTTCAATTTATTTATAAATCAAGACAGTAATAAAAATATGAGATAAGGCTATCATAACTAAGGTACTATGTGAAATACTGATGGGAAATATTTGAACTGAGGTTTTATAAGTGTACTACTTGAATCACTTGAACTGATATGTGTGAAGCAGAATCGCAATAAAAATCGCAATAAATAACATGAAATATTGAACTGACCAAGCTATATCCATAGCAGAGGTGCAGGTATATAGAGGTAGTACCTGAAATTGCCTAAAACCGACAAAATTGCTTTGAATTCCTACCTGAAACGACCAGAGGTACACGTGTGTAAGTGGGAATAGGCTGGACTTACCTGAGCTGATTAACTACAGCCACACTTGTGCGTCTAATAAGTGGAAGCCTCACCAATTTCTTTATAAATCAGGACAGTAAGAAAAATATGAGATGGTGTTAAATCTAGAAATCTTGCTTGATTTACCTGAATTGACTAAATCATAGTCACACACATGCGCCTATTAAGGGAAAAGTTTTTGTTTTGTTTTTTTTTTGTTTTTTTCTCCGTTCTCTCCCTCTCTCTCTCTCCGGTTCTTTTATTTATTTATTAATTTTTTTGAGACCTTTTGTACTATTTGAATTGCCTGAAAAGACTGTATTAAGAGATTGCAGGATAGTAACCTACCTGATATATACATGGCATTAAACAGGACATAACAAATAAAGCTCTCAAAGGGTGGTACACAGTGGAGGGGAGTAATAACAGCAAGCTGACAAGAATATGAGAGGGCAAACGCAGAGGGGTACGGAACCAAAGGTCTCAAGAGAAAGCCTGAATACAAGTATAAATACTAGTATGATACAAAAATATTTAACGCCCAAGGAAGGGAACACAGGAAGCCCAGGAATGGAGAAAAAGCAACAAACTATAAAGAGCAGTAAGAAAGAGATGGCAAAATTAAAGGGTGCCCAAGGAGAGACGCCTACGGGGGAGCCGGAGATGGAGAGAGGAGTGGAGAGAACTAACAAGGAGGAGCAGAGCGTTTTGTCCCAAATCCCTACTAAAGCTGATCTATTTAGTAAAATGGAAAATCTGATCAAAAACGAAATTACTAACGTAAGGATGGATTTGAGCCACTTATTGAAGAGAGTAGAGGAGACGGAAGAAAAGACGGAAAAACAGACGCAAGAAATCGCAGAATTAAAAATACAGGTGAATCAACTCCAAAAAGATCATAGAGAATTTCTCTATAAATTAGAAGTACAAGAGAACCAAAATAGATGTCGAATTTAAGAATAAGAGCCATACCTGAGCAGAATGGATAAAACCTAGAAGAAAAAATGAGGAGAATTTTCAACCCCCTACTAGGTAGGGGTGAAGAGGAAGAGCTAAAAATAGACACAGAGTGAGGAAACCTCCTGGACTGAAAGAGGAGATACCACGAGATGTTATTGTGAAATTTCATCAGTATGAAGATAAAGCAAGAATATGGACTAAACTCAGAGGTACGGCCCCAATAATATATGAAAAAATTACTCTTCAGATCTTCACAGATTTATCTGCAGGTACACTTGCTAGAAGAAGGCAACTCAGACCTCTACTGGATTATTTAAGAAGCATAAACATGAAATATAGCTGGGGATTTCCAACAGCACTAATTGTATATAAAGATGGAAGAATGATGAGGTTGAAGTATATAGAAGAACTACAGGATTTCTGCAGTAAACTGGAGATACCGGTCCCGGATCTAATCGGAGGACAGGAGGAGGATGGAACAAGGAGAGTAAGGGGACCCTGGCATCGAACCTAGGAACAAGAAGGAACTTAGACTCTGCTTAGGAAAAGAAGTAACGGAGTTGGTCGAGAGGGGGGGGGGTATACGGGGGGGATGACTGTCTGGACTTGCCCGCTCCGTCCTTCGGTGTTTGTTTTTTGTTTTTTTTGTTTTCCTCTCTCCCCGGATGAGGGGGCGGGGATCAGATGTGCACTTAGCCCTACCTCCTCTCTTCCCCATTAGATCAAGGGGAGGAGGAGAGGCAGCAAGTAGGAGGCTGCAGCTGGAGTTACACCCCAAGAAATAGGGTGCGTAATGATGGGATTGGGGGATAGCCCAGATTACGACACCAGGGCCGCCAAAGGGCCAAGGGAGGGGATGGGAGGGGGAGGGGGAGGTTGGTGGGAGAGGGAGGAGGTGGGGAAGGATTGGGGGGGGAGAGGGGGGGGGGGCTATGGAAACCATCTTAAAAAAGCAGCAAGTAAAGAGTAGAGAGAAAAAAATATGCAGTCCTGACTTCAGTAGTGCCTCTCTGGATGGGAATATGTCCCCAGGTATATCGAGAGTGAAACTATGACCACGGTCAATTTGGTGACATATAACGTCAGAGGGCTAAATACACCAGGAAAAAGACACAAAATATTGAAAGAAATAGAGAGGTATGGGGCCGGAATCGCCTTCTTACAAGAAACACATCTAACCTATGAGACAAGAATAAGACTGTACTCCCAGAGGTTCCCGACTTGGTATTACGGAGATTCACTATCCAATAAATTAAAAGACGTGGCCATAGGCATAGATAGGGACGTACGTTTTATTCTATATGATAGACTAAATGATCCTGAGGGAAGATTTCTTTTCTTGAAAGGAAAATTATGGGGTAAAGAATTTACAATGGCGAACATATACTGTCCAAATAAGAACCCAATAATATTTCTGAAAGAGACTTTAAAAAGATTATGGGAATTTAAAAAGGGAAGAGTGCTTATTGCAGGAGATTTGAATTTTTGTATGGATCCTGAATTAGACAGTACGTCCCATGCACGGGGGACAAGGAACTCCCAATTAAAAGCTCTTAAGGATCAAATGCATCAACTACAGTTAGTGGATGCCTGGAGAGTGCAACATCCAAAAACTAGAGACTTTTCGTTCTACTCCCCTGTGCATGGGACGTATACAAGGATTGATTACTGGTTTGTAGAACATAATATGCTGGACCATGTGGTATCAGATCATGCGCCAGTGAAAATGAAGATTAGAATCCCAGACAACAAAAAACAACCATTCTCCTGGAAATTAAATAAGACCCTTCTTGATAAAAATGGAGCGGATAAAATAAAAAGGGAATTGGAGCTCTTCTTTCGGACCAATGAGACAGAAGAAGTAGATAGTAATACAATCTGGGAGGCTCATAAAGCCTATATAAGGGGGATATTTATTTCAATGGGGGCAAGGAGGAAGAAGGAAGAAAACAAAAATAGAGAAGAACTAATAGAGGAAATGTATAGACTGGAGCAGATTCAAAAAAAGAATGGTAGGAACCAACAAGATGTAGGAGTGCGACATAATCTGGTGGTCAAGAGGGATGAATTAAAAGAACTGCTGGAAGTAGAAAATTGAAAAACGTATAATAGAATTGCGAAAGAGAGATATCAGTGGGGCAACAAAAACAGTCGATGCCTAGCGCGGATGTTAAGGAAAAAAAGATCACTCAACTATATAGAGGAAATGTTAAATAAAAAAGGGGAAATAGTAAATAAGACCACAGACATTGCTATGGTGTTTAAGGAGTATTATGCGCAGTTATATTCGGTGAACAAAAATCAGACAGGAGCACAGGGTATAGATAGGGAAAAAAAGATTAAGGAATATGTGCAGAGGGCGGAGCTCCCCCAGATCTCTGGGGAGACGGCCCAGGACCTAGAATCCCCAATAACAGTTGAAGAGGTAAACCGGGTTATAAAAGAGGCAGCTAGGGGGAAAAGCCCCGGGCCAGAGGGCTTTATTATGGAGTATTTAAAAAAGTTTAGTGAAATATTGACTGCCAGATTATGCGCATACCTTAATGGGTTGGGCCAGAGATATGAGCTAAGTAAAGATGCATCAATGGCAACGATCACAACAGTCTTAAAAGAGGGGAAGGATAAAAAAATTTGCTCAAGCTATAGACCAATCTCGTTGTTGAATATAGATATAAAGATCTATGCAAAAGTATTGGCAGATAGAATAAAAGATATAGTCCCGGAATTAGTCCACCCCGACCAGGTAGGGTTTGTAACAGGGAGGGAGGGCAAAGACAATGGGATTAGAACATTACTTCTTCTCCAGAAAATTTGTGAGGGGGGAATCCCCAGTCTACTCCTCTCGATAGATGCTGAGAAAGCTTTCGACAGAGTAGACTGGGGATTCATGATGGGGACTTTAGCAGGGATGGGTTTTGGAGTCAAAATGATGGAGAGAATTAAGATATTGTATAGGAACCCAATGGCGGCTATAAGAATCAACGGGATGCTGTCCCCCCCTTTTAGGCTATATAATGGCACCAGGCAGGGGTGTCCGTTGTCACCCCTCCTTTTTATATTGACATTAGAGCCACTACTATCGACAGTAAGAAGGAACGTAGATATAGGAGGGGTACAAGTTGGCAAAGAAACCCACAAAGTAGCTGCATTTGCAGATGATCTTTTATTCTATATTACCAACCCCCGAATCACTATGCCCAATCTATTGAACACATTAAGAGAATATGGAGAAGTTTCAAACTTTAAAATTAACCCAGACAAGTCGGAAGTATTAAATATTAACATTGGTCCGAGAGAAGAGCAGAGTTTACAAAGAGAATTTAAATTCTCCTGGAAAAATACAGAAATAAAATATTTGGGAGTAAAATTAACCCCTTCGATAGATAAGATCTACCAGGCCAATTATATCCCATTACTAGAAGAGGTGAAAGTGGAAACAAAGAGAATAGCAGAAAGACCCCTGTCCTGTATAGGGCGTATAAATGCGCTGAAGATGATCATCCTGCCTAAAGTACTCTACAAACTTCAAATGCTCCCCATTTACATACCCCCAGCATATTTCAAAGTGATTAAAATATTAATAACAAGACTAATATGGCAGAATAAAAAACCTAGGATAGCGCTAAGTATTCTACAAACGGAGAAAGATCAGGGAGGATTAGGAGTACTGAATTTTAAAAAATATTATGAAGCAATAAACTTGACTAGGGTGGTGGAATGGACTAAGTCAGAGAGTGAAAAAAGTTGGGCAAAGATAGAACATATCACGGCTGGAACTAACTTAGGAAATAATATATGGATACCACCTAAGTACAGAGCACTGGGGAGAAATACACTTAAGCCCCATACACACGCGCGGATTATCCGAGGACCAGGTCAGTCGGATCATGTCCGTCGTACTTTGTCCGATGTTGGTTTTGCGTACACACGGTCGGACAAAGTTGTCGGGAAATCCGATCATTCTGAACGTGGTGACGTTTGTTGCCTACGACGGGACTACGTAGAGGCTAGTAGCCAATAGCTTTGGTCTTGTAATGTGATCTGTCCGTCGGAATTCGCTACACACGATCGAATTTGGTGTGATCGGACTTTGTTGTCAAAAAATCTATCCAGCAGGAGATAGGACTTTGTCCGTCAGACAATCCGATGGAAACTGTCCGATGGTGCCTACACACGGTCGGAATTTCCGACAACATTGTCTGATAGGACAGAATCCATCGGAAAATCCGACCGTGTGTATGGGGCTTAACACTTAAAAGAAATGCAATGAAGGTATGGGACGGGGTACACAAGCACAATAAGTGGAAATACAACTCACCTTTAATTGTTTTAAAAGAGAATAATTATTTTGCACCAGGTAAAAGACAAGTAGGAGGAAATTGGATTAAGAGTGAAGAGGCACAATTGAGACACATTTTGCACAGAGGGGAAATAAGCACAATACAAGATTTAAAGGAGAAAAAAAACCTATTCCAGATTGATGAATGGCGTTATCTCCAGCTGAGTCATTTTGTCCTCTCTCTTCCCCAGCCACTAAGAGGAGGGGAGGAATTGACGGCGATAGAGAAGATGTGTGAATCTGAGACAAAAAAATTCTGCAGCAGAGGGACGAGTTGGAGATACCGTCATACATAAAAAGCTGGGAAAGGGAAATAGGCACATGAGGGGATAATCAAGAGTTAAAGAAAATATTAAAATTGGTACATACATCCTCAGTTAATATCGGAATAGTAGAGACAAATTATAAGTGCCTATCAAGGTGGTATAGGGTCCCGGTGACTGTAGCAAAGTTCCAAGGAGACCAGGCTCTTGGCTGCTGGAGGGGATGTGGTCAGAGAGGGACCATGGCACATATATGGTGGAGCTGCCCCAAGATTGAATTATATTGGAAGGAAATATTAAGATACATCAAAGATATAACGAATACCCAGGTACCGTATGACCCCTGGGTCTGTCTGTTTCATGGAGTTGAAACCCCATATAGAGAATACACTAACTCTCTGATAGTGCATCTTATGAATGCAGCCAAGACCTTGATCCCTAAAAAATGGAAAACAGTAGATAGACCAAAAGTAAAGGAATGGTTTGATAAAATAAACAAAATATTTGAAATGGAAGGGCTTAGGGCAGGCGAAGAAGGGGGAAGAGAACCCCCATAATATCAGGTGGGAAGCCTTGAAAAAATTTAGGTTAACGGAGAGGTACAGTGAAGTAATTGGACTGCAGAGTTAAATTGAGGAGATAAGATGGTGGGACCAGGGGGGGGGGGTAGATTAATAGGGCGGGGGGTAATGAAGGGTAAAGGGTAATTAAGATAGATAAGGGGATAGAAAGAGATGAGTATGTAAGAAGATGGGAAATTAGAAGTAACATTTAATGTTTTTATTTTATTTTATGAAATATTTACATAAAATGTATACAGCGAAAGTTTGAAATAAAGAAAGCCACAATGATGCCAAGATGAGATGGGACAGAGATGAACGGCTAAGCTGACATAGGCCCCCGATAAAAGTTTTGCTGATGTGGCTAAGAAAAAAATAAATAAAAAATAATACAGTGTGTACAGTTTCTACTATACTTCTGGTGGTGTACACAGTATACAATAAAGTGCAGCCATTGTACAGTATCTAATACAGTGCAGGTGATGTACACAGTATCTAATACAGTGTGTACAGTTTATACTACTTTTCTGGTGGTGTACACAATATCTAATACAGTGTGTACAGTTTATACTACTTTTCTGGTGGTGTAAACTGTATCTAATACAGTGTGTACAGTTTCTAATACACTTCAGGCAGTGTACACAGTATCTAATACAGTGTGTACAGTTTCTAATACACTTCAGAGGGTGTATACAGTATCTAATACAGTGTGTACAGTTTATACTACACTTCTGGTGGTGTACACAGTATACAATACAGTGCAGCCATTGTCCAGTTTCTAATACAGTGCAGGCGGTGTACACAGTATCTAATACAGTGTGTACAGTTTCTACTACTTTTCTGGTGGTGTACACAATATCTAATACAGTGTGTATAGTTTGGACTTTTCTGGTGGTGTAAACTGTATCTAATACAGTGTGTACAGATTCTAATACACTTCAGGTGGTGTACACAGTATCTAATACAGTGTGTACAGTTTCTAATACACTTCAGGGGGTTTATACAGTATCTAATACAATGTGTACAGTTTCTACTACACTTCTGGTGGTGTACACAGTATACAATACAGTGCAGCCGTTGTACAGTTTCTAATACAGTGCAGGTGATGTACACAGTATCTAATACAGTGTGTACAGTTTCTACTACTTTTCTGATGGTGTACACAGTATCTAATAAAGTGTGTACAGTTTCTTCTACTTTTTTGGTGGTGTAAACTGTATTTAATACAGTGTGTACAGTTTCTAAAACACTTCAGGCTGTGTACACATTATCTAATACAGCGTGTACAGTTACCAATAAACTTCAGGCGGTGTACACAATATCTAATACAGTGTGTACAGTTTCTACTACACTTCTGGTAGTGTACACAGTACACAATACAGTGCAGCCATAGTACAGGTTCTAATACAGTGCAGGCGCTGTTTTTAATGATATAGCACCTGCAAAGCACCTTAGTGTGAAAGGGGTCTAATACAGTGTGTACAGTTTCTAATACACTTCAGGCGGTGTACACAGTATATAATAGTGTAGTGTGGTGTTGCAAAACAAAAAATACATCATGTCCGGAAGGCCGCCAAGGAGACGCTCACAGGCCACTAAAAGAGGGCAAGCAGCCTCTGTGTCTACAGTCAACAGTGGTGGTCATGGACATGGTGCATCCTCTGCAGGTGGCCGTGGGGCACTCTTGTCCTCTTGTGCTGCTGGCTGTGTTATTGAGCTACAACATGCAGAAGAGTTGGTGGAGTGGATAACGAAGCCATCCTCATCCTCCTCATCTCTGTCTCCCAGACTCAGAGTAGTTTGCCGTCCAACGCAGCTGCCAAAGCGGCCTATTCCACCGGCTCCTTGTCCACAGTCACTCCTTCTGTAGCCCCACCATCATACACGGAGGAGTCCCCAAAATTATTCGACCACAGTTTCGGGTACATGCTGCTGAAGGCTCCGATGTTGGTTCCCAGGTTGAGCAAGGGAGTAACGTGAGCCTAGAGAGAGGGGGTGCCACAGAAGGACAGGAAACTGTCAGTCATGTTCCCCCAGCTGCAGCATACTGCCAAGTTTGCTCCAGTGACGAGGAGGGAGGGGATAATGAGGTCACTGAATAAAGAGAGGAGGAAAGTGAGGAGGAGGCACAATTCCAATGAGGCAGGATGTCCTCTAGGGGGCAGCTTAAGGACAGCCACCCTATTGTATCATACCGCAGAGCTCCGCAGGTGCAGGTTGCTGCTGACTCCCCGCTGACCTTAAAAAGTTCCTTGGTGTGGGCCTTTTTCGGCACATGTGCAGCAGATTGCACCATTGCTGTTAGCAACTTATGTCTGAAGCGGATCAAGCGTGGCCAGAACAGCAGCCGCTTGGGCACCACATGCTTGACCAGACATATGACGACCTGCCATGCAGTCCGTTGGCAACAGCACTTGAAAGACACATCAAAGAAAAAGGCGGACTTCTCCATGCTCCTCATCTGGGATCTCCAACCCTACTATACCTTCAGTCCTTTCAAAAACCTGCACTGAGAGGAATGAAGGTATAGCAATAGATGTCCCAAGTACTTGCAGCCAATCTGCTAGCAGTACACCACCAATGATTTTAGCAGGCAAATTTCTCTACCCCAGTTGCTGAACTGTAAAAAGAAATTCGGTCCCAGCCATCCACATGCTAAGCGTCTAAATGCTAGCTTGGCCAAATTGCTGCTGCCTTTTTAGCTGGTAGACTCTGCCCCATTTTGTGAATTTGTGTAATGTGCTGTGCTGTTCCAAAACACCATTTATTTTCACGGAAGGCCATTCCGGCTCTCTACCGGCATGTGGAAGGCAATGTTTTAGCCTAGTAGGACAGGGCGGTCAGTAGTAAGGTTCATATTACCGCTGACTCATGGTCCAGCAGGCATGGGCAGGGACGTTACCTTTCCTTCACAGCGCACTGGGTAACTCTGCTGGCAGCTGGGAAGGATGCAAGACAGGGTTCAGTGTTGTTGGAGCTTGTTCCACCACCACGCCTCCAAAATGCTAGTGGTAATTCTGCCACAGCTCTCCCCCCCACCTCCTCCTCTTCTTCCTCCTCTATGACTTTTTCTGCAGATTTGTCCTCTGTACCAGCGGTGCTCCGTACGTTTTCAAGGGGCTATGCAAGCAGTCAGGCTAAAAGATGCCATGTGGTGCTTGAGTTGGTCTGCCTAGGGGACAGAAACCACACTGGGGCAGAGATTCTGTCAGCTCTGCAGGGGCAGGCTCAGAGGTGGTTGACATCACGCCAGCTTCAGCCAAGAATGGTTGTATGCGACAATGGCACCAACCTTATCTCCGCCCTTTAACAAGGACACTTGACCCATATCTGTGAGGAGTTAAGCCCCATACACACGGTCGGACAATCCGCGGACCAGGTCGGTCGGATCCTGTCCGTCATACTTTGTCCGATGTTGGTTTTACGTACACACGGTCGGACAAAGTTGTCGGAAAATCCGATCATTCTGAACGTGGTGACGTTTGTTGCCTACGACGGGACTACGTAGAGGCTAGTAGCCAATAGCTTTGGTCTTGTAATGTGATCTGAGCATGCGTAGCACTTTGTCCGGTCGGACAACCGTACACACGATCGGATTTGGTGTGATCGGACCGTGTTGTCGGCAAATCTTTCCAGCAGGAGATAAGACTTTGTCCGTCGGACAATCCGACGTACACTGTCCGATGGTGCATACACACGGTCTGATTTTTCAACAACATTGTCCGATCGGACAGAATCCATGAAAAAGTCCGACCGTGTGTATGGGGCTTAACAGTGTTGTGGCACCACCCCCACCACCCAAGGCCCAATTTATACACATATTTGGCCAATTCTATCAACAGGATCTAATTAACCTACCAGCATGTCAGTGGGGAGCATCGATAATTGAAAAAAAACTATTAGATAAGCACCTGAATGACCACAACATACAGGGATATACAATGTAATACTGACATAAAATCACACACACAGGTGGGACTTGATGAACTTGTGTCTTTTTTCGGCCTTGTCTACTATGTAACTATGTAGCTTGAGGTTTAGGTGTTGCTGTGACAATTTGCTTGTGTAATACAAGTGTATTTTATAGCTAATTTATTTTTTTCTTTCTCTCATGGATCTGTGGATAGCAGTAAAACCTGACAGGGGTTCTAACTGTTTCTCACTCTATCCAAAACTAAACAAACTGTTTGGGCTATAGATACACTTTAATGTATAATCTATGGGCTGGGGCTGCAGGAAGGACTATGTGCAGTATATACAAAGAGTAGCCTCAGATTCTCAATGTCACAATGACCATTTAAGCCATGCTCAGCAGGATATGATCTTGTCTACCATTCACTGTTCCCAAGGTCATAGACAATCTTATCAATTCCCTGGTTCAGACTATAGCAACATGTTTTATTTTGGAATTACTTTATGGCACGCTTTTGCATGTATTTCTATTCTTTGAAAGGAAAAATGTGAATAAATAAATTCTTCTAATAAGCAACCACATGCTGTTTATGATGATAAAAGAAAGGTTATAGCAGAGATTTATAGCTGAAACACAATTATTCTTTGCTAGAAGACTAGACAGTTAAACAATGCAAAAGATTGGTTTCAAAATATTTTGGCTCTAAGGAATAATTATATGCAAAATGTAAATCTTAAAATTTGAAGCTTAAAGTGGATGTAAACCCTCACATATACCCATGAAGTGAACAGCCTCAGATGATACACAGTGATTAAATAAATCTCCCTACATAAGTTTTATTTGTATATCTGCTTTCTTCAACTTTCTACACTGTTTAGAATGTGAACATCCTGTTAGAAATGTTCGTTCCTGTTCCACCACTGGGTGTGGAGTCTTAGCATACACTGTGTGACAGCTTATTGGAGGAAAGGGACCCACACCACATAGGCAGAGGAAAGAAGATACTTGCAGAGCTGTGCTGTGAATAGACAAGCTCTCTGCTAATCTAGCTCTATGCACCCTCCCCAACACACATTTCCAGCTGCTTTTATCTTCTGTGTCTGAGAACTTGTCAGAAGTTATAGTGCTGATAACAGAGGAACAGAGCAGCAGTAGGACACATGACTTAGGGCTTTGGAGAGAGATAAGTAAATACTACAAATATTTATGTGCCCAGGTCAGATTTCATGAGTGGGGTTTACATCCACTTTAAAAGGTAAAGCAGTTATCCTGTCTACCAGTTATCATTACCCTGCATACCTTAGAATTAGGATGCTTAGTATGATACAAAGTTAATACTTAACAATACAAAATGTAAAAACCTTTTTTTATATATTTTTTGTCACATAAATGTAAAAAGTATTGCAGATTAATATTTGCATCTTCACATACAGACAGCAGGTGGTGCTCTGCTTCCCATTTTGTTTGTTTAGCTGTGTATCCTTATCTGTTATGCTGAAAGAAGTCAGTAGCTCAATCCGAAATATAAACACATACAATGGAATACATCAGAGGGGTCACATCTTCCACTCTATCCCCTCCCCCATTGTGTTTAGTATACTCTGTCCAAGATTTTAATTAAAAACAAGCAGGATTAAACATATTTATGTGTGTGTACTTTGCATTTACATATCTAAGTCAGTAGTCTTTTAAGCACTGAGCTGCACTCAATTCTGACTCAACAGGTGAAGCTGGCCATAGATGGTTTGAATCTTGGCCAGCAGTTCAGCAGGACCCGACAGAGATTCCAACCATGTATGGGCAGGCTGAATGCACCCAAGCTGATCGACACTTTACATGTGATTATTGCAAGTGGCTGTTACAGCCGCTAGCAATAACCACTGTCTTCTCTCAGCAGGGGCGGCTTCCCCCCCCCCCCCCCCGCTGGGAGAAGACAATTGCTCGGCAGGTGGGATTCCTGCATCAACACTGTCTGTGCTGATTAGCTCCATCTATGGCCTGTCTAAGTGTTGACGTCTTATGCTGCCAGCTACTTCCTTTGTGCATGCATATATTACAGTATGCACACATTTTTCACCCAGGATTCACACATTTTCTAATTGGACTCAACTGAATTCAACATTTATAAATAGACAATATAGTTTTCAACTGTCGTTGGCTTTCCAATATGGTATTTAAAATATCTGCCTACTATAGAAGTTCCTATTTTTTCACTTCTAAACTACATACCAGTTCTTGGGCAGCAAGCAGAAATGAGTGAAATAACGATTGAGATGACTGAGGGGGGATATGACCACTATGTGTAAATACATAAGTGGTCAATATAGTGAACTTGGTGTAGAGTTATTCACTTTAAAGCGGAGTTCTACCCAAAAATGGAACTTCCACTTTAAGCACCCCTCGCCCCCTTACATGCCACATTTGGCATGTCATTTTTTTTTGGGGGGGAGTGTTGGCTTTGTTAGGAGGGGGACTTTCTGTCCCACTTCCTCCTTCCGCCCAGGGACCGCCAAGGCGACTACTCCTTTCGCCTTAGGCGGCCCCTCCCTCTAGGAGATCTCCTGGGACACGTGACAGGTCCCAGGAGATCCCCTGTCCTCTCTGGGAGCGCAGCGCGACTCATGCATGCGTCGTGCGTGCCCGGTCGTGAAGCTGAAAGCTGTCACGGCCGGGTGCCCAGAGTGGCAATGGAGGTGCCGGCGGAGAGGAGGGGGAGAGGAGCAACGCTCCGTTCAGCCTCATCGCTGGACCATGGAACAGGTAAGTGTGTGTTTATTAAAAGTCAGCAACTACACTTTTTGTAGATGCTGAGTTTTAATAAACATAAAAAGCCTGGAACTCTGCTTTAAGGTCATCACAAAGAAAAACTCTTTACATCTAGAGGAAAAGAGAAGGCTTCTTCACAGTAAGAGCTGTTAAAATGCGGAAAATACTCCCTTAAAAACTTGTTCTGGATAGCTCAGTATATTTTTTTTTTTAAAGAGCTGGATTCATTCCTAAATGCACATAACTGGATACTAATATTTATAGGTAACACCATGGGTAGTTAATCCAGGGAATATCTGATTGCCTCTTGGGGAAATCAGGAAGACATTTTTATTCCTGCACTGGAGCAAATTGGACTATGCTTTATGAAACTATTTAGCACATCTTTTTTTTAAGCATAACTAAACCTAAGAACATTGGGTAGGAACATTTTCAGCAAATACAGAAAACATCTGTTCATTTTGCCAGAAGCAAAAATATATTTTCTTCTGTTAAATTTTGATCTTCCCACCCCCATGTAATAGAGATGAAGATATACATGTTTGTAGTCCACCCTGTAAGACAAACATGAAATGTAGCCTCCCAGGAACAGGGATGTGCTTTTGACTGGATCTCAAGGTGAAAATAATGGAAAAATACTGAAAACTGTAATGCAGTCCCCTCGTCTTAGGACTGGTAAATACTTATATGTTACCTTCCTTTTTTGGGGCTTAGGTATACTTTAAAGCCCAATGACCACTAAAGTTTTTTTTTGTTTTTTTGGGGGGATATGGTGGGGAAAACTTACATTTTTGGGGAAAAATTTATGAATTTCTGTCCCAGTGATGTCTGTGAACAAAATGAGGGGTTTGGTAGTTAGTGGAACAGGAAGGCACATAGAGCAATAAAAATATTGGTTAAACTCTTCATAATTCTACCGACTACATTTTTGTCTTTGTTGCTATTTTGTCTGTGTTGCTATTTTGTCTGTGTTGCTATTGTAGAGATTTCCCAAAACATCCTGTTCTGACAAGAAGTGAGGATAAATCTCCCAATAGGAACACAGACTGCAATAAAAATCCAAAAGGGACTCTAACCCTTCAATTCCAAACAAAGACATTTTGACTATAGTTACCTACAGTTCTACAGTTGACTGTAGAAAATAAATGGGCCATATTATGTCTACTGAGGAGCGCACCTCTTTCATTCCAGGAATAGATAACATCACTTTGGTCATTAACACATTAACATTATAGTATTACATGTAACCTACAATATTTATACCTGAGAAAGGGTTCATAAACATCTCTCAAAACATTTAGCTGAAAAATATTGTAAGGGAGAATAGCTTTTATTTATTGGAGCCTTATTAGACTGTATATATAGCCACCCAGGCTTTTTTATCCTTCCAGCTAGAGGAAAATTTTACTTCTCTATCTACCCCAAGCAGACAATTGAAAGTTTGTAGAATGCTCCCAAAGTAAGGTAAATTCTTCTCTTAGACTGCTGTCCCATAAACAGATGTGTCCATTAGAAGATTTCCCCTCACCTGTTGTTCTGGGGACACATGTTTCCGTTTAAGAGACAATGGGCATAGGTGCAAACAGATTTATGAATCTTCCCAGTGAGAACTCTGACAGCAATAAAAGGTCCAACCCTTCCCCACTCTATACAACACTTGGCTGCATGCTGCCCAAAAACATCAATTTGAAATGCCTGCTCTGGGGCTAAAAATCTGGGTAGTAAGGCCACATTGTTTGTGTGACATAGCTACTGGAGCACTTTTAGTTAAGGACTGAATAGAGGATCATTCTGAATAGTTCCACATCATGGAACCGCCAATGGTGTGAAGGGTTACCATATACTTACACAGCATGGAATTATCAGTGTATACAGATTTTCTGTCACCACTAACTTTTATTATTGGGTCTCCTCCAAGTAGGGTCTTGGTGGCAAACAGCATGTTAGTTCCTGAAGGTAGATTTCCAAGAACTATATGTAGTGGAGGCTGGAAAGCCACTACATCAAATTAGATTTTCACACGTGAACTATAATGAACTCCACGATGTACAGTAAAGCAATGCAAAATGTGTTCTGTAAATTATTTTCTTAATGTATATTTTTTTGATTCCAATAAGATATTGAGTTATACATGCAGTGCTGTTTTTTGAAGAAAACAACTGTGTAACAAGGGAGACATTTTTCTGTGAAGGCCAAGCCTGTTTCTCTGTTGGAGGCATTGTAAATGAAACATATGGATAGATTTTGCTTAACTAAATATCACTCTATTACTATTCAAAATCCTGCCTCAAAGCAACTAATAACTATCATCTCGGCAGACATTGCTGACAAGTACATGTTTTATGTTTATTTCCTAACAATCCTGGAGCAATATGAAGACCAGTTTGCATAGACATCAAGACAGTGATAGTTGAATAACAGTGACAGCCTGTGCTCACTCAGCAGTCATTCTATTTGCATAAAGCAGGGTAACACAGGCATCAAAGAGACTCTAGTGAGTCGGCATCCATATAAAATGATATGTCAAAAATAACAATTACATCCTGACTATTCTCTTCTAGACTCACTATAATGTGGATCATGAATGTCCCATATGTGTCCCTTTTAGCAATCTTTACATGTGTAAGTGTTAAAAATAATCATTTGTTGAAGAATGCACATATACACAATAAATATCTTGCAGGAAAGAAGAAAATTTGTTGGGGGCATTCGCCAATGCAAATTATAATTAAAAAAAAATAGGATTTTATTGTAAAATTAATTTCTTGTAGTAAGTACATTGAGGGACACAGTATTCATAGACAATTGAGTTATGCTGCTGCCTGCAGGGCAAATTTGAAACTGACAAACAAAAGAACAGTGACCTGCCTGGTATAAACCCTTCTACTCATAGCAAACCTCAGTTTTGTAGAAAACCAGTGCTTAGGAGCTTAAGGCTAAATTCACCTTAGTTCACCTTCCTTTTTTTTTTCCTTAATTCCAGCTCCCTTATGTACCAACATAAAGATTTGTCTCAGCCACCAAGAAATGTATGAATCAGAGCCTAGTTCCCAGACAGACACAGGGCAGAATACATCAAGACAGTAAAGGGACATTTTCTTCTCATGCACTTGTACTGGCTAAAAGGATGCAGGTTGAGGTGAAATGTCCTGGTTAAGGTGAAAATCTCAAACCACCTTATCAAGGTGAACACATCTGGAGGAGCCCATGCAGAGTCTGATTAGGTTGGAGTGCCACAAATGCGTGTGAAAATCTAAGGCAATAAGTATCAGAATGCCTTCCATCTTGATCCTGTGGAGCAGACAAGGATGGAGTTTCAGAGGAGGAAAGGTGTAAATCAGGCTGTATAGATCCCACAGAGGCACATAGGATTCACTGCTACCATCAAATAAGCTCTGCACCTGGAGACAAGCATGTTCTGTTCTTTGTTTAATCTAGTAACAGAAGAAATGTATCCAATTTACGTTATGTACATCCCTGTGGGCTATTCCAGTGCTAATGTCCATAATCATCCTTAATTTCAGGTCCCTTTTCCGCTATCTCTATCATCACAAGCAGCCATAAAACCACAGATCAAAAAGAAAAGGCCTATGTAACAAACAGATACAGGGGTTGATTTACTAAAACTGAAGAGTGCAAAATCTGGTGCAGCTCTGCATAGAAAACAATCAGCTTCCAGGTTTTTTTTTTGTCAAAGCTTACTTGAACAAGCTGAAATTAGAAGTTGATTGGCTACCATGCACAACTGCACTAGATTTTGAACTATCCAGTGTTAGTAAATTAACCATACAGTGTTGATAACACTTTGTAACATTCTGCTGAAGAAACTGTTGGTTGAGGTAGTCTGCCATTTGTCCACACCCAGAACAACATTTTCTATAGTTCTCTTGCTGAAGCAAGACTTCTGATTCCAACCTGATCCATAATGTATGCAACTGCAGTGGCATTTTTGAATACAATACTGGTTGGAAGACCCTCCAGCCAGGAATTCCAGCATTGTAGGCAATGTTGATTGGCAAATGAGATTCTTCCTCCAACCAAGTCTCCTCCACTTGAAGTTTGGGACTCTTCCCCAGCTCATCGGGCTGGTATCCATTGTGAAAATATTTCAAGAGTATTGAAAAAATAAATTCCCCTACTCCTGAGCTTGATTTCTTAGCCACCAGGCAAGAGATAACCTTATCTTCAGTGTCAAGAGAGTCAGGTTGTCAATAGACCAAATCAATTTTCTGAGGGTGATAGGGGCCTGCAGTGTAACTAAGTAAATGGAATGGCTTTTTAAGAAGGCTATCATAAAGCCTAGGATTCTCATGCAGAAGCAGAGAGTCAAATGGCTTCTGAACAAGTTTTATCTAGTAAAGAAAAAATCTGGTTTAGGATTAGACCCAGATACTGCAAGTATCTCTGCAAGCAATGTGTTGGCTCCAGGATGACTTCTAAAGATTCAGGATCCAACTGAATCTTTTTAAGGTTGGGAATGTCCACAACACATGTCAGTCAGAACCTGTATATGCCAACTGTTCCCTCAGTAGGTGGTCATTCAGATATCCCACAATAGGAATATACTGGGAGCGTAGTAAGGCCAGCACCGGGTCTAGTCCCTTGGTAAATGTATCCTTGATGTGCACAGAGGCCAGAAATGATCCATGATAATTGAAGACTATGACAGACCACGCAAAAATTTTAAACCTGAATTAAAAAAAAACATTTAAAGGACAACTCCACTTTCATTAGAAAAAATTGTGAATAATAATAAAAAAATAATATAGCATATACAATTGCTACACAAGTCAAAAGTTCACAAGCTACACAAGTCATATTGTAATTGAATGTCACTATAAGGCCCCTTTCACACTGGGGCGGTGAGCCGCGGTGACGGTAAAGCAGCGCTATATTTAGCGCTGCTTTACCGTCGTTTTCACTGCGGTTTTACCCCCCGCGAGCGGCCGAAAAAGGGTTAAACACCCCCGCAGAGCGCCGCCGTAGCCGCGGTATTGCCGCGGTAACCGCGGTATTGCCGCGGTTTTACCGCGGTCTCCCATTGTAATCAATGGGAAGGAGCGGTATAGGAGCGGTGAACACACCGCTCCTATCCCGCTCCAAAGATGCTGCTAGCAGGACTTTTTTTTTTGCCGTCCTGCTAGCGCACCGCTCCAGTGTGAAAGCCCGCCGGCTTTCACACTGGAGTTAAAGGGGCAGGTTTTTTTCATGCGGTGAACAGGCGCTATTTTTAGCACTGCACCGCATGAAAAACGCCCCGGTGTGAAAGGGGCCTAAATGACCCTTCCTTTCCAATCTGCAGTGCTATAATCTTCTGCAAAATGCAATGCAATATGGTAACTTGGAGGCCTTCTGTAGAAAGATGGAACTCTCTCCCACAAGTGGTGGTGACTGCAGGGAGTTTGGATATCTTTAAAATACTTTTTTAAAGCACACAACATACAGGGATATGGGAAAACATTATATACACTGATACACATTCACCCATGCATGCTAAACTGGATGGACTATTGTCTTTTTTCAGCCTTACCTACTATGTAACTATGTAATGTCAGAAAATGGTTCTGGAGGGGATAACATTGAGGTTCATTTATATCCTCTCCCTTTAGAGTCACCAAAGTTTAAATTTGGTTCATAAATTCCTGCATAACTGCAGGGAACTCCTAGCCAATCAGTGGTCCACACCCCATAGAGCTATGAATGATTCATATAGAGGGGCTCAAGCAACAGTCTAGGCTGTCAGTGTCAGGCCCGTGAGAAAAACCCCTGCAGGCCACAACTGAAGAATTAATAGACAGTGAACTAGCGAGACCTTATGTAGTTTGTTCTTTTTTACAAGAGGCAATATAACTCAAATTAGTAGATAAAGCCTTCCGTATTCACAAACCAACTGCTGAAAAGAGAGATTAAAATGGACAGAGGTGACCAGGTCACTGTATGCAAAAATAGCTAATCAAGGAAAAACAGTATGTCTCTTGAAAACAGGAGCAACGATGATGAGATGCTACCTCATGATGAGCAGGAATAGAATATGAAGTGCACATGAGACCATTTGTTCCTCTATGTTCTAACCCTTTTCCATAGAGACCAACGGTAAAAATGGGGAGTGATGGCACCGATGGTTCAAATAAAATAAGTAGCCCCAGATGCCTGATCTACACAACCTACTCATAGATAAATCTTCAGAGGCTGGGTCAGACTAGAGTAGGTGCCACAGCTCTGGACTTGAAAAGCACTCTGTGGCCAACTAACACAGCACACAAAGGTCTCGAAACCACCGCAAACAGACCCCAGTAGTGTTGTTGAAGCTTTGCCCAATCAGGGCACAGTGTAAGCTGATTGTTAAGGAGTGTGGCTGGAAGGCCGGCCGCAGCGTCCTTAACAACTGATGAGTCATCAGCTGTCAATGTGTTTCCCCGCTGACAGCTTAATAATAACAAAAAAAGGGGAACCCCACTCCAAAATAAAAAGGGCGTGGGGTCCCCCCCCCCAAAATCTTTACCAGGCCCTTATCTGGGCATGCAGCGCACAATGATATACGTCGGCACAATGGCACGGCTGGGCAAATGGGCGTCCCCTTTAAATCGCGGCATAGTGGGCTTGCGCTCTGCCGGCTGGACACATGCACGCCCGCTGCATACTCCGTGAGCGTGCCCGCGGATCCACCGCGGGCCAGCGATCATATCACGGAGTGGGAGAATGGGGAGATGTAAACAAGGCATTTCCGTGTTCTGCCTAGAAAACATGACAGAGGTCTACTGCTCCCTGTCATTGGGAGCAGTGATCTCTGTCATGTTCTAGTGAGACAATCGCCCCTACAGGTAGAATCACTCACTAGGACACACTTAACCCCTTGATCGCCCCCTAGTGTTTAACCCCTTCCCTGCCAGTGTCATTTACACAGTAATCAGTGCATTTTTATAGCACTGATCGCTGTATAAATGACAATGGTCCAAAAATAGTGTCAAAAGTGTCCGATGTGTTTGCCATAATGTCACAGTCATGATAAAAATCGCAGATCACCGCCATTACTACTAAAAAAAAAATAATAATAAAATGCCATAAATCTATCCCCTATTTTCTAGACGCTATAACTTTTGCCCAAACAAATCAATATATGCTTATTGCAATTTTTGTTACCAAAAATATGTAGAAGAATACATATCGGCCTAAACTGAGAAAGAAATTCGTTTTTTATTTATTTTTGGGGGATATTTATAATAGCAAAATGTAAAAATATTGCTTTTTTTTTCAAAATTGTTGCTCTTTTTTGGTTTATTGCGCAAAAAATAAAAACCACAAAGGTGATCAAATACAACTAAAAGAAATCTTTATTTGTGGGGAAAAAGGACATCAATTTTGCAATGTTGCGCGACCGCGCAATTGTCAGTTAAAGCGACGCAGTCCCGTATTACAAAAAGTGCTCTGGTCAGGAAGGGGGTAAATCCTTCCGGGGGTGAAGTGGTTATTAAAGAGGAACTTCACACATGTTCCTAAAAGCTAAAAGTCAGCAGCTACAGATACCAATTCTTTGCCAGGGTCCCTGGTACTGCCATCTTGGATGTGGGAGCCATCTGTTGCTTTTTCAATACTTCACAGCCAGCATGGGTGGATTGCGCAGCACTGTAAGTCTAATCCTGCAGCCTCCCGGGACATGTATGTGTTCCAGGAGGCTGCAAACAGGGAGAATGAGGGCAAAACTGACATCATCTTCACCTAGGCATGAGTTGAGGAAGTGGGAGAGTTCAGTTAAAGAAAGTTACCCGCTCCCTAAAAAAAAAAAAATTAAGATTAGTTAGGGGCTGGGGAGAGGAAGAGGATAAAGTAGCACTTCAAAATTTTGGTAATGGTCCACTATAAGTAATGAAAACTTTATTGCCAAATAAATGGGTATATAGTGGAAATGTAAAAATTACTTTCTTCCATAAAGGTTATATAAGTACAAGAGCTGAAGTTGGTAAGGAAAGCCTTACTGCAAACAAGCAGCTTTGTAATGGACAGGTCAGCAACAAAATGATTGCTGCCCTCAAATAAGCCTCAAGTGCACTGTGACTCTCAGTATGTCCCTATGCTTGTAGCACTTCAGTATAAGACATGGTAATTTGAAGGCCATCAGAAGCCTCAGGAAGAATAGAAATAATATGTGGCAGCACTTGAGGGTTGGCGCTGCTAGCAGCTCAGGTCATATCCAGCCGTATGAGCTTAAAACAGCTGCAATTATTGCATCTTCAGTCTACCTCTGCCTTATTTTATTTTTTTTAAAGTGTTACTTTTGTTGCCAAAATACATTGGTGTGGAATATATATGATTTTATTTATTGTCCATAAAACGTTATTCATTTTGTTAAACATTTAAAGGCCGGTTCTGAAAAATAAATATTTTACATGGCTGCTTGCATGTTCAATTTCATATTTTTTTTTCTTTTTAAGTATATCTTTGGAACTCTAGTAGCAAGATATAGACAATGGAACTAAGTGTTTAACTGTCATATCTACCAACATTGTCCTGGTAGCTTTTCCATAATGCAGCTTGCGTCCGTCTTTACAGAGAACCTATTTGTTGTCAATTAAGGGCAAAGTAGTGCATTTTCTAGATAGCAGACACAGTAATGCACCTTCCGTGTCCTCTCTGACCACTCTGCCTCTTGGAGTTGATTAGAGAATGAGAGTCCCTCTCCAGCAGTTCATGCCTGATCACCCATTGCACAAATTCTGAATGTATCCAGGTGGGAGAGGGTCCTTGGACAAGTGTAAGCGCTTACCCAGTGTATCTATCAGGTGTATGGGGCGGCAGAGTGCATGGAAGGTAAGTACAGTCTCCGTACCATTCCAATGAACCTGAATGAGCGAATTCAGTTCAAAAGAGTGACATCTCTGTTATGCCTTTGTGGGAAGGGGCAGGGACAGAACTACTGAAAAAGAAAGTCACAACCGGAGTCTCTAATGCCCCATACACACGGTCGGATATTCCGATGGAAAAAATCCGATCAGATTATGCTGTCGGAAAGTCCGATCGTGTGTCGGCTCTAGCGGGCTTTTTTCTGTCGGAGTTTCCGACAGAAAAAAATTTGAGAGCAGGATCTAAAATTTTCCGACCACAAAATCCGATCGGACTTTTTCTGATCGTGTGTAAAGAAATTCAGACGCACAAAGTGCCACGCATGCTCAGAAGAAATTTGGAGACGAAAGCTATTGGCTACTGGCCTCTACGTAGTCCCAACGTACGTTTTATATGTCACCTCGTTTGGAACGATCGGATTTTCCGACAACTTTGTCCGACCGTGTGTGTGCAACACAAGTTTCGGACAAAATACATCGGAAAAAATCAGACGGATTTTGTAGTTGGAATGTCCGACCGTGTGTACGGGGCATAAGAGATGTGAAGAAAGTGCTGGCATTTTTGTGAAAACTGGCACATTGCCACTTCTGAGTGCTAAAGTCTGTTGAGGAGAAGAGGAACTGCAGTCTACATTTATTTTAGTGCAATATACCATGAAGTGAAGCAAACATTTATATTGAAATATATAGATTTATTGAATTCCCATACACCGAGCAAAATTAGAACATTTGATGGGAAGCAGAACTACTTACCAAATACTCCCTTCCCGTTTTGATTTTGTATGTATGAGCTATCAAAGGGTTTCTGTAAAAATTGAGAAATGCATAAATATCTATTACAAATCACAAAATAGAGTCTACAATGGACTTATTTTAGAGAAGAAATTAAACTGCTACACATCACATCAAAGAGTTTATCTTGATTTGAACAGCTAGATTATAAAGCCTATGTAGACTTAGAAAAGCAATCAAAATTGAACTTAATATGGTAAAGGTCGATGGCACCATGGGTATTATTATGGTTCACAAATACATAAATTGTGTATCTATGAAATAGACTTATTAGTGCAGAGACAAAATGTGTGAACAGGTCAAGGAAAGGTTTACACGTATCACCAGAGAATGGCTTGATTTATTTAGTAATCTTATCATAAAAATTGGTTCAGAAGGAAAATTAAATACACATTTAATATGTAATTAAAATGGCATTTTAAAATTATTAATAGCTATGACTATTTTCTCCCTGCTATAAAATGTGCAATTTGAGTTATCCAAATTATTTAATACACTATCTGATTATTTTGATTTTTCCTGTAATAAATTAATAAGTTTTAGAAGGAGAGCCAGAAGTATTTCAGAAGTTGTACTGTTTACTATTGAAGAACTGTGTGTAGCAACTTCTTATTTGTTTAATAATGTATAAAATCATATCTGACAACAATGTTAGATTTGTAATGTAGCAAGTCACAAATCTGCAGCAGGAGGCTGATCTGTGTCAGGTATTTACAAACACAATCAAGAACTTCACAGACACCAGATTTACATGTCATCTTGTCATGTAAATCCTGTATAATAATAAAAAAATCCCTGAGCCAGCATCTCACCCTGTATAATGTCTAAACAAAGATGTCTCAGTCCTTCTCGGGAGGTAATAAATACCTGTAAGTGCGGATTACACTTATTACCTAACAGACATGCATGCACTTAACCTCTTGAATCTCCAGTGCCATTTTACAATGGTGCTAGGGGAAAGACTACTTGTCCCAGTGCCATTTTAAAATGACAACAGGAATCAGCAGCTTCTGTGGAGCCCAGCTGAAAAAAAATCAGCTCCTGGACTTTCAATGCCTCTAGAGATCACTCCATAGGAGCAATACTGTTTACTTTAGGAGTATAGTAACATCACTGCACTTCCTGTCAATATGGAAACTCAGGCAAAGCTGTTGCAGCTCAGTCAATCCTTTCCCTAAAAGAGTAGATCACTGCTAGAGTGATGTATTGCTGGCTGGTTGCAGTCAGCAATAGAATACTATTAGAGGTGATCTGTTGTTGTACAGCTGCATGGGGAAAACTGGATCTGGTCTCAGGAAGGCTGGATGATTCAGCAGGCAGCATCTCTAGTAACTCCCCCTTCTCTCTGGAACCTTGGAGTAGCTTCCAGAAGTAGAGGGTGAAGTTTAGGAGGAGCTGCCTTGAGTATTGATGAGGGCCCCCGCCAATCCCCAGTAAGTGGGCTGGCAGGGGGCTGGTACCACATAAATACTCATGAAACAATGTTCTGATTGGTTTGTTCAACAGAGATGTGCCGCATCCCGTAATTAAATTAATAATAGAAACCCCCTAGGAGTGGCCATTAAAATCCCACTCCTAGGGAGTTTCTATTATTAATTCACATAAATACTCATGGGTCAGGCCAGTAGCAGCAGTCAGATGGAAGATAGAGATGGAGTGCTGAGGAGGCTGTCGGAGGCCCTTGAGGAAGCTTCCTAGTCTGGGGTGGTGACCTTGGGCCGGGGGCTCGGGTGCTGGAGGGACCCTCTACAACACACAGAGGACATCCTTCCTGAAGGCACAAGAGCAAGGAGAGGACAATGGGAGAACATCCAGGAGATCTCCTGAGAGTCAGTCTGGGAGAACTGGTGAGTGTCAGTCTGGAGGACTGTGGTGAAGTAGACAGTGAAAGGTGCTGCAGCAGCCAGAAGGGCTGGCAGGGCCTGAAGAGGTGGTGCTGGGATCAGTGATCACAGGAGAAAGTGCTGGGAAAGTGAAAGCTATGTCACCCTATCTGTTCTACAAGTATAGTGACCCGGGGTCCCTGCCTGTGATGGGCTTTTGCTACATAAATAACTGCTGGGTGGCATAGCTGAATCATGGAAAGCAAGTGCAGTGCTAGATGAAGAAGTAGAGTTTACATAGAGTGGATAATGTGGATAATCCGCGCTACCCCCAATCAATACTGATGAAAAAAAAATATTAGTAAAAATTTAAATATTAAGTGAAGTATATATGTTGGTGCTGCAATCTGCTGAAAAAATGAATATTCAGATTCGAAACATGTATACAAATAGAAATAGATGCGCAACCAAAATAAAATGGGTACCTATGTGTGCAAAAACAAACAAATGTATGTGCAACGCCTGTGCTAAATGCAGATCCTGTGCTAAAAGCAACATGCAAATTCAAAAGATCGTGTTCAAAAAACAACCAACACAGTGAAAAAAAAAAATGTTCATCAGCACACAGTACGTAAATCTAAATTTGACCTGTACAGTGGGTTTTTAAAAATCAAAGTTCCTTTATTCCAAAAAAACAACACTGCACCACTATCATCTGTAACCAGCAAAGCACAGCAAAGAACATGCACTTCAAAGCGAAAGACACAGCCGCGGCTCGTGCCAGCTGGCTGGTGCTTGGTGTGTGGTGACGTCCAATCTACTAGCTCCACCCTGCGAGTTTACATAGAGACTGTATATAGCACTGAATATACAAGGAAGTTGTTCCTGAAGTTGTTTGAAGTCAAGTAGGCATCCCATAACTTCACATCCCCATCCAAGTTCACTAACCCTCAAAAAAACATTAAAAAACAAAGTTGTGGACTGCCTCACTGTCTCTGAAGTGACTGTGAAGATTCAGTGTGCCTGGCTGTGCAGGGTGAGGGATCCCTTTTCACCAGCGGCTCCTACGTGGGGTGCGCTACATATGTGTCTTCCTTGATCTTTACCATTCCACTACATTACTAATGTGATATCATCCTAATGAGTGGACTTTGTTGATTATAGTCTGTGGAAATTTTTTAAAGTTTCACAAATTAGGTTTGCATTGTGTTGGAAAGATATACGACGGAATGTTGTCGGAAATCCGATCGTGTGTGGGCTCTAGCGGACTTTTTCCGTTGGAATTTCCGACGGAAAAAGTTTGAGAGCAGGACCTAAAATTTTCCGACAACAAAATCTGATCAGACTTTTTCTGATTGTGTGTATAGAATTCCGACGCACAAAGTGCCACGCATGCTTAGAATAAATTTGGGGACGAAAGCTATTGGCTACTGGCCTCTTCGTAGTCCCGTCGTACGTGTTTTACATCACCGCATTCTGAACGATCAGATTTTCCGACAACTTTGTGCGACCGTGTGTATGCAAGACAAGTTTCTTCCAAAATCAGATGGATTTTGTGGTCGGAATGTCCGACCGTGTGTATGGTGCATAAGAGCCACATATCCCATAGTCACAGTGCTAGAAGTACAGTGCTATTTGTATGAAAATAATTCTAGCACCAGACCTCTTGTGTAACTCTAAACTAGTAACCTGTAAAGGCTTTTAAAGCGTTGCTTATAGAGATATTTAAATACCAGTAGTCTATCGCCATTTCCACGGATGTACGCAATTTTAAAGCGTGATATGTTAGGTACCTTTTTACTCAGCGTAACATCATCTTTTAAATTTAACAAAACAATTCGATATTATATTGTGTTTGTGTGGACTAAAATTTATTCAAGTGTATTTTCTCCAAAAAAATTGCTTTTGAAAAACTGCTGCGCAAATGTCGTGTGACATAAAAATTGTAACTTTTTTTCTGGGCCTCTGCTTAAAAACATATATATAATGTTTGGGGGGTTCTAAGTAATTATCTAGTAAAAAATGCTGATTTTTACCATCCACTACTTGCTGTCAATCACAAGAGGAATGGACTGCCCACCCAGCTACCAAACTTCAGTTTGTCCAGATTCAAATTCAGAAAGTTATTTCTACAGATTACTGCTGTCTAGTGGAACATTAATGAATTACTTTAAGAAAACAAAAATCCTCCATGTAGGGTGTTTTTACAAAGTGTTAAGAGTCAGACAAGACTTGATGGGAAATATTCAAGCCTTTGTTAAACTGACTGATTACCTAGACAGTACAATAATGCCGCCGCATACACACGGTCGGAATTTACGACAACAAATGTTCGATGGGAGCTTGTTGTCAGAAATTCCGACCGCGTGTCGGCTCCATCCGTCATTTTCCGTCGGAATTTCCGACAAACAAAATTTGAGATCTGGACAATTCCGACGCACAAAATTCCACGCATGCTCGGAATTAAGAAGAGCCGCACTGGCTATTGAACTTCAATTTTCTCGGCTCGGTGTACGTCACCGCGTTATTGATGTTTGGAATTTCCGACAACATTTGTGTGACCGTGTGTATGCAAGACAAGCTTGAGCCAACATCCGTCAGGAAAAAAACATGGATTTTGTTGTCGGAATGTGCGGTCGTGTACGCGGCATTAGAGTTTAGCTTTGGGATTTCGTTTTGATATTTAGCTTTTAATTTTCTTGACTTAATATTTAAGCATTATTTAGTCATAGGTGCTATGAATTCAATTAATGTCAGGTCTCCCTCTCATTTTCAGAAATACCATACCAAATATTAGAATTCAGCTTGAACTTTCAAGTCTAAGTTTGGCTGTTGTATTCATTTTTTTTTTTAACTTTTCCACATCCAGGTGCATGCATGGTCGTTTGCTGCATTTAATAATTTTTCAGTTGTGGAGAAGTATTTTAGGCAGTAATTCATATTGTTAAGAGCCAATGTCCTCTCTATTTCATTTCTATCCGTGAAAGCTTTACTTATAGACGGAAATTGCAGAAGTATAAGCATCCAATCCAAGTTACACATGGTTAGAGAGACCCATGTAGGCCTGGAGCAGACACAATTAGTCATGTTAGTTGATTAGTCTACTTAAATAATGTTTGATAAGCTGAAACATTACCAAAAATAACACGTGCCTATTATAGGAGACAGGTTATTAAATGTAACATAATGTAAACCATATAAAATATGGATATAAAATATATAATATATTTGTCTTTATAGTCTACATTTTTCTGGCAGCTATTTTGGTTAGCCATTGCAAGGCATATGCACCCTGGCCACTTTATTATTTATACCTTGCTATTACAAGGTTGGACCCCATTTTGCCTTCAGAACTGCCTTAATTCTTTGTGGCATAGATTCAACAAGGTGTTGGAAACATTCCTCAGAGATTTTGGTCCATATTGAAATGATAGCATAATGCAGTTGCTGCAGATTTGTTGGCTGCACATCCATGATGCGAATCGCCCGATCCACCACATCTCAAAAGTCTGGTAGAAAGCAAAGCCAAGCCGCTCCAAGTGAGAGCAATCCCACGCTTCAACCTCACGGTGCAGGTCCAGTCCGCAATCTGGATACTAGCCACTGGAACAGGAAAAGGTTTGACCGCACTCACAGTTTTTAAGCAAATGTGAAGTCTTTATCGAAGATAAAAATCATCAGATAACATCGTAGACATCATGACATCAATGCAGACCTGGCAGAGATTAAGGCGTTTAATGAGTTGGAATTTGCTTAGTCGTCATCCCAAAGGTGCTCTATTGGATTGAGATCTGGCGATCTACAAACTTTGGGATTTTTTTATTAATTTATTTTTTATTTATTTTTCTACTAGTAATGGTGGCGATCAGAGACTTATATCTGGACTGCAATTTTGCGGCGGACAAATCGGACATCTAACTGACATTTTCTGAACTTTTTTGGGGACCAGTGACATTATTACAATGCTCAGTGCTAAAAATAGGCACTGTCACTGTACTAATGACACTGGCAGCGAAGGGGTTAACATCAGGGGTGATCAAAATATTAACTGTGTGCCTGACCAGTGCTTTACTACTGTTGGGGAGGTGCTTTAACTAGTGGAAGACATGGATCTGTGTTTCTGCTTTACAGATACACAGGATCCATGTCTTCTGTACTGACAAAATGGACCAAGAGGGCTAAAGTATTTGAACCTGAACAGCATGGGTATGTGGCCGCCCCCCTTCCAATTTGTTTGTTAGAAAAAAAAAGTGTCACTTTAAGAAAAATTTATTTAATTCTTAGGCGGGAAAAACAGGGTCATGTAAGATTGTGGAATTTCCTGAAATGTCACATGACCGCCGGGGAAATTCCCAGAGGGTCATATGATCAGCTGGAGTGTTCTAGAAAGGGGGCTCTCTGTATAAAGCGCCCCCCCCGCAGGAATATTCCACTGTTGGTCAGAAGTCAGCAACAAGCTCCCTACCCCCCCAACCCCTTGTAGCAGGCACGTTATGTGGTTGGTCCCCCTTTACATTTAAAGGGGGGACTTGTGTTTATTGATATGCGGTATTGCTCGATTCCTGAAGACCGAGCTGTTTTGTACTTATTATATACAAGTTAAGAATTTTATGTATTAATAAAAATGATTTAATGGATTTTAATTTATTTAAATATTACACCAATAAATGTGCCACAGCTAATTATATACCAAGCTCTGGCATTGAGTGTCTTTATTTATTAGAAATTAATACTGTTGGTATTCGGGGAGAGAGAGGTGCAGCCTACATTCCCGTGACAATCTGCCTTGTTTACATAGGCAGACTGGCATTCTGTCAGTGTAACGAAGATCAGCTGGTTCCGGCGGACATCGGGTCTGTGGGACCCGCTGATCAGCTCCCGTTGTGTAAAATCACAGTGGGAGTGAGCCACCGGCGGCGAGCATTTTGCACCCAAAACCCAGAAGTGCAGAATCACATATATATATATATATATATATATATATATATATATATATATATATATATATATATATATATACGTGATTCTGCTCATCCGCCCTGTAGCAGTGTAGCATCTGCTATGGGGTGGATGGGAAACAGTTAAGAGAGCAGGAAAGGGATGACAACACTGCAGCTGAACTGAAAAAGCATTGTCACCTACAGAAATGAAATGCCTGTGGATACACCTTATTTGTGGCATCACCAGGTAAGTCATATTTAAAAGCCTGAAATATAGAAAAGGATTCAACTTTATGGCATTCAAGGTATATGTACAACAACATATTTGGTTTATGCACTTAGGTTTAAATACACTTTAGTTAGCATGCCTCTCCCCGCGCTGTTTATTCAAATTTAGTTGCCTTTTAGGATGCACAGCGTGACATGACAAAGCACTAATTTTCACCATTGTAAACACAAACTGCTTATATATTTTACATATGTATTTGAATAATCAGGGAAAGTGTTTCATGTGTATTTATTGTGTGTTAAGTTTTTTGACATGTAATTGTATTTACCTTTATGAATTAAATATTAGGGAATGTTTTAATGCCTCATAAATGCATCTGCCTATGATTTAAGAGACTGACAGAAGCCGTGCTGGGAGACTTTCCTTTTAGCTGTGAAGTATCTGCTGACAAGGCAAGATGGTTTTGTATTCTGCATGCAATTTTTCTATTGCATACTGGATAAGATGTTGAAAATAACAATACAAGCTTGCTGAATTAAAGCCTAGGTGAATTTTATGTATGTGAGAAAAGCAGACAAGGCACAGATTGTGTTGGTTCAATTACAGATGTCCCGTTGGTGCCCAGTAGCACGGTCCTGTAGGACACATTCCCCTAACAAAAATGTTGTATAAGCTGTACTATAAGTGATTGGCTGACTAAGAAACATTATACCTGACTGAACCTGTGAACAGAGATAAACATATTATAGATCTGACCCAGACTGGGATAATTTGCAAACAGCAGATACCTGTGCTTATTTGCTGCCTTTTTTTATTTTTTACAGCAGAATCTCTGACAAAACTAACAAGCTAAAAATGAACAGCCCAATAAAAGATAAAATAACAAAACCAACATTCTCTGCAATCCATAAATTTCCCCCACAGTACTTTTTCTCTGCCACTAGATGTCCTCAGTCTGATCGCCAGTACCATTCAACCCATTTCTTCTGAGCCCAAGTTATTCTGGAACCATCACAGCATGTTAGTGGACAGTGTAGGAAGAAACAGCAGAGTGATGAGCTCACTACTGGTATCACTCCTATCAGCATGCTTCCTGTCATCACATGGGCTGATTGGTCTCTTATGCTGATGTTTTCTCTCACACTTCAGTCCTGCTATACAGAGACTAAGGGCTCATGCACACTGCAGCTTAAAAAAAATGCTTTTACAGGCATATGATCTTTTATTTTAGCTTGAATAAGCTTGTACTTTGAGCTTTTTCATGCTCTTTTGTGCTTTTTCACGTGTTTTTGGGCACTTAGGCGTATTTTGTGCTCGAAAGCTCCTCTCAAAAACGTGAGTTTGGTGGGGGGTTTTTTTCTCCCTGTAAAAGTATATGCCTGTAAACTCCTGAAAAAGCCCCTGGTACAGATGTAATGGTGCACTGTAACAGATATTTTGTGCACCTGTACAGATAGTACATGGTCGCGATCTTTCCCAAGTCTGATCCGGCTCTGTGACTTCAGCTGACAGCCTGCTGTCTGTTGAAAATGGTCACAGGAGTGCGGAATGAACTGTACTCCTGTGATCTACAGGAAAAGTACAGCCAAACAAGGTTTGGCTGTAGTTCTCCTTTAAAGGCAAAACTTTTTTTAGTTGTCGATAGAGTGGAAAGAGGTTAGAACACCAGAACACCTGTCATGTTTTTTTTATTGCTGCCTGTGCCCCTGTTAGGGAGATTCAAGCTCTCTATTAGTCATGTTTAGAATTATCAGCAAAAGGGAAAAAAAAATAAAATCCAACAATTTGGGCTGTCCCAAAAAAATAATTAGTAGAAAAATGTGCATTACTCTATCCAAAATTAAAAAAAAAAGTTTCGCCTTTAGTTCTATTTTAACATTACTCTTTATGTTGTTTTCAATAAAATGTAGCCACTCTGAGATTTCAAGCAAGCACATGAAATATATATGTGTTGCTATCCATATAGTAAAAATGCTGATGAATAATATTCTCTGTGCTATAATGATATCAGGTGATAGGCTTGTCAGAATTACCATAAAATTGTGTCACAGGAAAAATTAAAATTCACTTTGTCATAAACACTAGCAGCGCTTGAAAAAAGAAATATTAATGATATCATTCAATGTTTATATATCACAGTCCAGTGTCCGCAACAGCAGACTGATTATAACTGTACGTGAAAATCTTTCAATGGATATTGGAGGTCCCATATAGAAAATTCATTAAAGTGCAGAAGTGGGGGGGCGTGTCCGGATGTAGGAGAGGACAGACGTGTTTTGAGGAGCTCCACACATCCGTTACCCAATCCTTATGAATCCTTGGCCTAGATTACATAATTTGGGGGAAAAAACTCACTAGGTGCCTCACCATCACCTGCTGTTGCTCTCTGGACCAGTATTGCTGAGATCTGCCCTGTACAAGGCCGGGATTTGATGGTCCCTCCAGACCTGTGGCGGCCGCCATCTTCCCTGTCTGTGCCCTGCTGACGGAGCCCTTTTCTGGACACATCGAGAGGTAAGGGGCATACCTCATCCTCCAATCTGCCTCCTGATACCCCTGGAGTGACCCGCTGATCCGTGGGGCCGCCGAGGTTGTCTGGCGCGGCCGCGGCCTAGTGTGGCCTAGTACAGCCTGCCGCCGAGCGGACTTTACTAAGCGGCCGGCCGGCGGAGGAGCATCGCGACCGGCCACAAATCGGAAGGGAGAGGAAGCCGCCGAATGGTAGGAGCCCCCCACATCCCCCGGCCTACCTCTACATCAGCTGCTGCGGCCCGCTGACCCACAGGGCCGCTGTTGTAACCGGCGCGACCGCGGCCTAGTCCGGCCTAGTGCAGCCTGCCGCCCGCCCCACTTTCCTAAACGGCCGGCCGGCGAGGGAGCACCGCCTCCGGCCTCAGTGCAGCAGGTGGCCGAATATCACCCAGCCAGCCTTCCACCTCCCCCAGACTACTGCTGCTGGATCTTCCAGGTGGGCTGCCTGTCTTAACCACTTGCAGACCTCTAAAGCCCGGCATCCTATCCCTTTCCACATCCATCCGGCTCCTGGGGCTCCTGTACATAGTGCCATCAAGTTGCAATTGCTGGAAACGCATTAACTGAAGGTGAACAGCAAACGCCTACTGCCTATCCCTCCTTCATGGGCCCTAAGAACCGGCCCAAGGGCTCATCTACGCCGGGCCGCCCGGCTCCTGACCCACCTGCACAATCGGATCCCTCTCTCATTGGGAGACTGCAGTCACTGCTCACGGAATTAGCCATGGAGCCTGAAGCTTCTCCGAGCACGGCTCTGTCCACCCCACCCTCCCAGGACAGCACCACAGTGATCCTGGCTGCCATTGAACAGAGTAAAACTTCTATGCTGGTGAGAATAGACCGCCTCGCTGAAGAATGCAATCTCATTAGAAACGACTTGGATAAGATCAGGGGCAGGCTGACTGAATCAGAATCTAGAATTTCTGCCACTGAAGATCTTACAGCTAACCACACTAACACCATAGCGGACTTGCAACGTACGGTACAATTGCTTGTCGCTAAATCTGATGACGCCGAAAACAGAGCAAGACGCAACAATGTACGTGTCCTTGGCCTCCCGGAGGGGGAAGAAGGTGACCGACCAGCGGAATTTGCAGAAGAATTCTTTAAAAATCTGCTGGGCCTCACAGATATATCCCCAACATATGTGGTCAAGCGTGCTCATCGTGTGCCAACGGGCCGCACTATCCCTGGTGCAAATCCCCGACCCTTCTTGGTCCGCTTTTTGAATTTCAGGGATCGGGATAGGATCCTCTCTGCAGCTCGCAGGCATCCCTCGCTTCCATACGGCAATTCTTCAATTCTTCTGTTTCCGGATTTCTCGGCCGACTTGCAGCGCAAGAGGAAGTCTTTTAATGATGTCCGCAAGCGCCTACGAGAAAAAGATATAAAGTACAGTATGTTGTATCCTAGCCGTCTCCGGGTCCCTCATAATGGCTCGGTCAGGTTTTTTGATTCTCCGGCAAGTCGCTGTCTCCCCTGCAAGTCGCTATCTGAAAGTTGCCACGACGGCTCCTTTTCCTTCCGGATCCATGTCCGGGGGACGGTTTCGGCCACACGTTAATTTTTGTTGCAGAGTCCTTGGACCGCATCATCAAAAGTTGTTGCCAGTTGTGTTCTAGGCTTCTCTTGCTGGTTTTTCTCCGCTAGTTTGGGTGGGAGTCATTTTTACTCCTGACGGCTGGTGAGCTGACTATCCCTGATTGGGATTTTGTTTTCCCTCAAAGAAAAATGTATCACTCAAGATCCTTCTAGTTCTAGACTGAACGTCCAATACTTTTACATTCCTCTAACTCGGAGCTACCCGGTTAGACGTAACTCACTGAAGTATTAACTTTTCCCCCCTCATCTGGGTTCTCAATTCCCCAACGGGTTGAAGAGATGAAGCGGCACGGAGTCGCTACACTTTGGAACTTTTTTGTTTTCAAGAAGTCTGAAGATCTAAGAGTCTGAGTTTAGGTTTTGGGTATAAAACTGACCATAGTTATTGTTTTCTGTTCTATTTTTCTCTTTTCAGGGTACTCATGGTCAGTAGGGAGTTCACTGGTTATTTTTTTTTTCTCTTTTCTCTGTACGCTCTGTATCCACTGACTGATGCTTATACTGTGTATGTTCCATTACTGCTCACTATGCCCACTGCAAAATGTGCTGTGTTGTTACCGCTCCCCCTTGGTCTTATGGTGGCTAAACCCCCACAAGTAGGTATTATTATGCTATACCATAGTTTGTTAATACACCAATGGAGCTAAAACTGGTATCATGGAATGTACGGGGTCTTAATGACAAGGTAAAAAGGGCGTTGATGTTTAAGTATCTAAATAATCACAGGCCCCATATCTTGTTCCTGCAGGAGACTCATCTCCTTGGGAATAAGATCCTGGCGCTACGCAGGCCCTGGGTGCGGCAATCCTTTCACGCTACTTACTCTAGTTATGCTAGGGGAGTGGCCATACTACTGAACAAATCTCTTTCCTACAAGGTTATACACGTACACATTGATCAGGGGGGCAGATTCATAATTCTACTTCTGGAGATCGATGCGGTGGTCTATGCTTTGGTGAATATATATGTCCCTTCTCCTTTTAATCACCAGATCCTCTACAAGTTGTATGAGCTCTTAGCTCCATTACAATACTCCAGACTATACATAGCAGGTGACTTTAATTCTATTCTAGACCCGTCCCTAGACTCCTCCAATCCACATAGGGTGTACTCAGCGGACCTGCTTCATTGGGCACAAGCATTTAACTATACTGAGATCTGGAGATGGAAACACCAAACCGCTAGAGCCTATTCCTTTCATTCCACCACTCATAGATCGGGCTCTAGGATAGACCTGGTCTTTGGCAACACTTGTGCCCTGGCAGCGGTGAGGAGGGTCTCGTATTTGCCTGCGGGCCTCTCTGATCATGCACCTTTGGAGGTCACCCTAGAGTTGTCGGACACCAGGAGACGAGACTGTTGGCGTCTAGCACCTAAATGGTTGCAGGACTCAGGAGTGGGGGAGGAGGTCTCTCCTAAATTACAACAATACTGGGAGTTCAACGAGGACTCAACATCAGCGCAGGTAGTCTGGGATGCCTTCAAGGCTAACACCAGAGGTGAATATATCTCAGCTATTAAAGCGGCTCGCTTGGTGATGTCCTGTCAGGTCCAGACCCTTGAGGAGGAAGAGACTGGGGCGGCGGAGGCTTTTTCTCTCTCGCCAACCATAGATCACTTCAGCCGGTTGGCTGAGGCAAGAAGAGCATTGTCTCTGCACCTTGTCTCGGCCACTCATTTAGATTTGAATACATTGGCGGGGAAGGTCTTTGAATATGGAGACAAAAATAGCAAGCTCCTAGCGAATTTAGTTGCGGACTCGCAAATGCGGACGATGGCGTTTGATTCGGTAGCATGGCCTTTTATGTCCTCAGTTCTGGAAGTTATGGGCTTTGGAGAGGTATTCTGCCAATGGATTGATATTCTATATAAGAATCCGACAGCACAGGTTAAACTTGGTGGTGCTCTGTCGACACCCTTTCCTGTCGGAAGAGGTACGAGGCAGGGTTGTCCACTGTCACCAGCTCTCTTTGCATTGGTGATGGAACCCCTTGCCTCGGCCCTCAGACAGACGGACAGGGTCAGAGGAATACAGGTGGGATCCATACATGAGAAAGTTGCTTTATACGCAGATGATCTCATCCTTTTCTTGAGTGACCCTGCCCAGTCTCTTCATGAGACTCTAAACATTCTCTCCAACTTCACTAGCTATTCGGGACTCAAGGTAAATTGGGATAAATCTCAAATCTTACCGATAGATAGAGCAGCAAGAGACGTAGCAGATCCCAACCTACCCTTATTATGGACAGACAAAATCAAATATTTAGGTATTCACATATCCGCCTCTACCTCTGACTATCACACTCTTAATCTGGAACCACTGATCCATAGAATGAAGACAAGACTGAAGGCGTGGGCAAATCTCCCCCTCTCTTTAATTGGGAGGATCAATTTATTTAAGATGAAGCTTTTACCTGGCTTTCTTTACGTTCTCAGACACGCACCTGTCTGGATCCCCAAAAAGATATTTGTATGATTAGCACTATCCTAGTATCTTTTCTCTGGGGAGCCAGTCAACCGAGATTTAGGTTGACGGTCCTGCAGAGACCTTGGGGAGAGGGAGGCTTGGCTTGCCCTGACCTCCACTCCTATTTTATAGCGGCTCTATTATCCCATGCCCACAACTGGCTGGTCTCGGATGAGTCCAATGCGGCGGTGGTCCTGGAAGCAGCCCGATTGGGGTCTTATGAGGCGCTATGGAATCTACTCTACCGGGGTCCCAGGGCTCCCTTCCCTCATACTCCGGCAATGAAAGCGGTCTTACGGGCATGGTCAGTGGCAAATTTATTGCGCCCCATACCCTCTGGACACATTTCCCCACACAACCCTCTTTGGTTCAATCCAAAATTACCAGAATTCGGATCCATTCCCGACCCCGGGGTGTGGGCTAGCAGGGGCATCAAATATATAAATCAGATCTGTCTTGAGGGGAAATTACAGACGTTTGACAAGTTAAAACAACAATTTAATCTACCTAACTCACACCTGTTTAGATTCCTACAGCTTAGACACGCTTTTAATACCCAATTTGACAATGCTCCTGTGGCCTTCTACACCTCGACTATAGAAACTCTACTCGGAGATGAAGTTCTATCTAAGCCCTTATCCACCATATACAAAGCGTTACTCCCTAATGTCCACACGGGGCTGGAAAACCTTAGAGCAAGGTGGGAGGTAGATTTCCCTACACTAGACACAGAGGATTGGGAAGAAATGTGGGAGTATCCTTTTTCACAGTTAGTATCAGCTAGGGATAGGTTAGTGCAATTTAAAATACTACATAAAGTATACTACACGCCTGTACGTCTACATAGAATTTACCCATCTGTGTCCGACTCCTGCTGGAGATGCAGTTCGCCCTTAGCGGACTTCATTCATATTTTCTGGAGTTGTCCTAAGATTGCAGTTTTTTGGGTTGAGATAACCAGTTTTATTTTGACTATCACCACCATTCCTGTGCCATTGTCCGTAGAGATATGTCTGCTGGGACTGGTCGAACCAATTGCCCCAAGCCGGGCGATTAGAACCCTGCTGGGACTATTGCTTTACTATGCCCATAAATCTATAGTACTCAGATGGAAAGCCTCAGCCGCTCCCACCATAAATTTCTGGAAGAGGTTAGTAAATACGGCTCTACCACTATACAAAGCTACTTACCTGTCACGTGGGTGTGAGAAAAAATTTCACAAAATATGGGATATCTGGACCGAATCCCAGTCCACTAATGCCGATTCAAATGAGGATTAGTAACACTCTAGTGAGTATCAGGAACAGCATGGGTGGCATTTCTGATCTCCTAAACGTTCCTAGGCTCCTGAGTCAATGTTCTGTGGGGAGGAGGGGGAGCGGGAGTGAGACTAAGTAGACGGTGAATGACTATTATGCACTTCATCCTATGAGTATCTACCGAAAGCTTCGTAGGGTATAGATGAAAGTACAAGATGGTTCTGCATATCCTGCATAGGTGGTTGAGCATACAATGGCTTTAGTATGATGTTTTTGATTTTTTTTCTCTGCTAGTTTTAGTTCTATAGTTGTGATTTGAGCCTGGGTATGCCCAATAGGCTGTTTTGTTCTGTGTTATTTAAAATTCAATAAAAACAATTTACAAAAAAAAAAAAAGTGCAGAAGTGACTTGTGCCAGACATAAGACCGCATTAAAATCAGATAAAATGGTGACTGTTGCGTGGAAAAATCCTTTCACCACACCGCGTGTGCCAATTCTTATAGATGTCCTACTTACCAGACTCAGCTGGTTCACACACTTATCAGATCCACCATAGATTGATACCAGATTGCTCAGACTTGCTTATTTAAATCGGACTTATAACCAGATAAAAAGCCAACATAGCATAATCCTGTATAACTCAATTTTATTCCTTTAAAAATTATCTCACAATAAAACACTCACAATGTTATCCTTATTAAACAGGCATATACATAGGTTTTCTTCTGCTGCTGAGTGAAGGTTGTGAAAATTACCTTTTTTAATATGAGAGTAGGAGACTTGTAGTCGATGGGAGATTCCGAATTGGACAAAATAAGAATGTTCGTTAATTACGATTATTCGTTATGATGAAGTTAAAAACCCAGGAAGTCAGCACAGCACAGGGATGGTGGGAGCCCCTCATAATGAGCACAGCACAGGGATGGTGGGAGCCCCTCATAATGATAAATTCATCATAACGAACGTTCGTAATTGTTACAAAAATTTGTATTTCGGACAAATCCAAATTAAATTTCGGGCACGAATTACAAAATATGAATTAACGGCTAATATGAAACGGAACGGAACGAAACTAAACAAACTTATTGACGGCGCACATGTCTACTTTGGACCACACATTGTGAATCTAGCAGAAGCATGGCTATGTAAATATAAGAGTTTACAGGTGTGCTGGGGGGAAGGAGGGTGAATTAAAGGATAACTATACAAAAGTATAGTTATTATTTGGGGAGCTATGACTGTGTCCTGTAGATGCTAGTTGCAGAAGGAGTGATTGCTGTTAATTATAAATGCTGCAAATGTTTCTTTTCATTAAAAACATGATCAAGCGTCCAATTTACAGTGTAACAGAAATGAAAAGTCCCCTTACTTAAAGGGTCATTAGTGAATCTTGATAACATTATCTTATTTTTAGTCCTCCAGCAGCAGAATATAGAGATAGTGAAGCTAGCAACAGAGTGGATTTATCACTCTTCTGTTATCTGGCAGAAATTACCTTATAATAATACTTTTCCTCCATCACAAAACTGATCAAAAAATATGTACAAAATAATATAGTATGAAAGTCTTTTATATACATTTAAAATAAATTAGTCCTGAACTTGATGTCCCATTGACAGAACTTGACTGGGAAGAAGCATAGTTACTATACATACACAAAATGATTTTTTCACTGATACAGGACCCCAGCACACCTTCAAAAGATCTTTCCACAAATCCCGAATGTGTGCTTCACATATGATGGGTCTGTCCGACTCTGAAACGCTACTACGAGAAATTACATATAGTGGTGAAGGCCTCCATTAATCCTTTAGATTTTTCTTCACACCAATACCTACTCCATCATTCCACTGTCATTCGCCACTCTTACCATAAATCTTTAGCTATGCATATTATTAACGCAGCTCTTATGTACATACCGGTGTTCTGGAAACAACCCCATACTCCCATCTTAAAAGATTGTTTTCTATACCTACATAGGTTTTCAGGGATGGGGGACTTGATTCACCTGTCTCACTGGCCTTCTTCACCAAAATCTGGGAGTGTTTGTCTTATTACCAGACCTCTAATGAGTACCGTGCTGTCATGGCCACTTCGACACCTGTAATCTAAGGTGTTTATCTAGCGCCATAATCCACTCCTAACCAATTTTTTTTTTCACAGCCCCCTCCCCCCATGTCTCCTATTTCTCCTTCCACACCCTTTCTTCCTTCATCCCTTACCTATTACTACTCCTCTATTCCCTTTCCTTTTTTTTTCATTGTTTTTCCTTCTTTATCTTTTGTGTACTATATGCTTGCTGGGACTTTGGTAATTTGCTGAGGATGGACTTTCCCTTTGTTTGGGGGATGTGCTCACCCTGTTGGAATTTGACTACCACCTCCGTGACCTCTTTTTCCCTATTATTGAAGGAAGTATTTTAATACCTGTCCTCTATATTCCTCCAGGGGAACCCAATGTCTATCTAATAATAGTAATGGCTGTAGACCTGTACCTTAGTGACAGGATTTTCCTCTTTTGCCCTTCACAGCATCAGGGTGCACTTGCTTTGTTTTCCACATGTAAATTTATAATCCATAGTCAAATGATCAGCTTAACTATATCATTCTAACAGCATACCCTACAAGGTACCTAACCTAACCTTTATTAGCTGGTAAACTATCCTTTGTGTGCCACTATGAAACTAGTTTAATTTTCTGTTAGGAGCCCAACTTCTCTGACTAGAGACCTAGGCACTTCCAAATACTATTCCTCTCTCCTTAGAGAGTACGTCACTGTCTGCATAGGTGTGCACAAAGGGTGTACCAGGTGTGCCTTGGCACACCCACATCACCCAGTGTGGTGCATATTCCCCCTGCTGCCCAGGCTCCCCATTGCCACCCTCCCCACCTTAGCCCACAGCTCTGCCGGCCTCCCTCCTCTCCTCTTTTGCTGGCTGCTACAGGGTATATTTCTATGACTAAAGAGTAGGGGAAGGGGCTGGTAAATATGTCATTTACAGGCCCCTTCCTTATCTGATCGGTACCGATCACTCACTGTGTTCATTCATAATTAAAGCACAGTAAGCACATTTTATCATGATTCAGTTTGTGAATGAACAGGAAGTTGCTCAGCACAGAACACTTCCCAATCATTCTCTGTCCAGTGCAGCTAAGTCTGCAGAGAAAGGGACTAGGGAATCTCTGTCCTCAGTCCTTTTCCCAGTCTCAAAAGTTTAGACCCCTGATTTTTCACCAAAGTCCCCCCAAAAAAATTGTAAAATAAATAAATAAATAAAAGAAATGCACCTATTACAGCAGGTATAACCCTTCTATTTTATTTGTTTTTAATTCACAGTTTTGTTTCAGCATCACTATGCAGTTGATTGTGTTTATTTTTTATTAATAGCATTATTCCAACTAAACAAATGTACTTTACCTACATAATGTTTGCCAAAGAATCTCATGAAGCTTAACAGCTGCAACGGTCTCCAATTTGCTGTATTCTTAAAAAAGAGAGAACGGTTTAAGCACTTGATGATGTGCTGTGTAATATTCCATATAAATGGGGGAAATAAAATGACATCTCTGACATGGATGGAATAAAATTGATGCCAACCAGAACCTCAGAGAACATCTGAATTCAATGATTTTCATTAGAATATATAATGATTATTATAGCACCTTTCTCTGGGAATGTGACATTTCAACAAATCCTTGTCTAAACGGTAAATGTGAGGAATCCATCTCTTATCTGTGATCTGATTTATTTTTTTCTTATTTGTTTTTGAGGAGAACCAGCTAATGCCCAGTCCTTATGTTATGACATGAAATGCTCAGTACTTATGCCATGACATGATCTATAGATATGTTTAAAAACTAGGTAATAAATGGATGTACAATATGCATTTTCCATAGGTTTATCAGCTTTGTTATGGTAAAAGAAGCCCTTTCTTATGAATAATACAGTATTCTACATAGGCATTATGTAGGTAATAAATGCAGCTTCTCCCCTGTCTATCAGGAGGGTTGTAAAGCTGAATGCATTAGTTCTACTTGCTGATAATAAATCATTGTATTTTGTCAGCAGGGCCGAGCTAACTTTTAACTCATGAAGTCGACATAAACCCAGTGCCATAAGACCGGGAATGGCTTTTGAAGTGTTTAAACGGCATTGAGCTCTCTTAGGTAATATTTTCAAAGAGATATCGTTTGATAAAGCAGTAGCCCCTTCTAGATATCCAGGTTTTGCTACCTCTTGTTTTATTGCTTGGGATTAACATCCTCGTTTGCACTCGATTTACTATATTTATTTGCATGCAGCAAATTTTTGATAAATATGTCCACTTATTGCTTAAACTCTAGGAGCATTAGGGAAGATCGCCCAACATTTATTCATGAGAATGTCTATTCTTGTTACATAATGTTATCTCTATTAAAGTCAATAATATTCACTTATGCATAAGCAATGAAAACCTTACAGGACAAAGGAGATTATTCCACCTTTATAAACAGGATTGTGAATAAAAAAATAAGCAAACCTAACAGAGTATATTTAATGTGCCAACTGTATAATGCAGCCCTAAGTATGTGTCAAGGAAAATATATTTAGTCTACACTGGCCAGAAGCTTCTAGGCACTATGAGACATACGTAATGAACCATTTCACCTGTCACACCTTTACACCCCCTATGGATCAGAACAATTTTTACATGTCTGGTATGGACCTGCTTATTCAGCAATAACAAAGTAATACATGTATTGTTTTCTAGGACAAACAAGGGTTTTGGCTTTGCAAAAATCATTAAAAAAATGTATGCAATCCATAGACAAAATAAAATAACCAAACGAAAAAACACACTTTTTCTAATTTAAACAGTGTTAGTTTAAAAAATTAGCGTTGCTGTAGATGAAACAAATACATGTTATTCTACAATTAATGTTGTCTAAATTGACACAAAAATAGTGATTATGGCAAGAAGTATTGCAAAGTTATTTACAAATAAAATAAAGTTTTTTTTTTTCTCAATGTTTGCTTTATTGAAATTTACACTAAAAAATGATTTAACTAAAAACTGTTGAATAAGCCTTTGGGGTTGATTCAGGGAAACACTGGCCATTTTTTCCAAAACTGCAAATTATTGCTCTTCAGAAGTTAGAAGTAAATCTGTAGACCATAACCGAGTTGTTGAATCATTTGTTAAACGATATTTGATCATCCTAGAATATTTGGTCTCCAAGTATGAATATGTACACTCTAGATATCATCTGTGATTTTTAGCTATTGCTGAATCTGTATAGACGCGCTTGAAAATTAGGAAACTTAAGCTTGCCGCAAAGTATCGTTTGGGAAATTGTAGCTCTGCTTTTACAGAAAAGAAGGGTTTCAAAGTAGAATTGTCATGCAAATGAGATAATTTAGTAAGTCCATTGTCATATACTAAATCATTCCAAGGAAGATAGTTCAGGCAGATCTGGCTTGCCCCAAAGTAATATGAAATGAGTGCACTGCCTCATCAGAAGAATACACTTGCTAGCACACTATAGCTTGTAAAACAATCTGAATGTAGACTATTTTTGCAAATGTTTAGATGGGGAAGAGATGTCTAGAAGCCCTAGAGAGTCTAAAAGAGCAATCACTTATAACAGGATATGTCTGGTGGGACCACCCATATACAGTGCCTTGCAAATGTGTTCACCCCCTTGGCATTTTTCATGTTTTGTTGCCTCACAACCTGGAATTAACATGGATTGTTTGAGGATTTGCGTCATTTAATTTGCCCACAACTTTGAAGATTTTTTTTTTTATTGTGAAGCAAAAAACAAATTGGACAAAATAACAGAAAAAGATAATGTGCATAACTATTCACCCCCCTGAAGTCAATACTTTGTAGAGCCAACTTTTGCGGCTATCACAGCTCCAAGTCGCTTTGGATAAGTCTCTTTGCGCAAGACAAAAGCATTTTTTTTGATGGCCAAAAAGTTACATTTTAGTCTAATCAGACCAGAGCACCTTCCTCTATACATTTTAGGAGTCTCCCACATGCCTTTTCGCAAACTCAAAACGTGCCATTTTGTTTTTTGCTGAAAGTAATGGCTTTCATCTGATCACTCTGCCATAAAACCCAACTCTATGGAGCGTATGGCTTATTGTCGTCCTATGTACAGATACTCCAGTCTCTGCTGTGGAATTCTGCAGCTCCTCCAGGGTTACATTAGGTCTCTGATGCTGCCTCTCTGATTAATGTCCTCCTTACCCAGTCTGTTTTGGTGTGCGGCCGTCTCTTGGCAGGTTTTCTGTTGTGCCATGTTCTTTCCATTTGGTTATGATAGATTTGATGGTGCTCCTAGGGATCATCAAAGATTTGGATATTTTTTTATAACCTAGCCCTGACTTTTAATTTTCAACAACATTGTCCCTTACTTGTTTGGAGAGTTCCTTGGTCTTAATGGCAGTGTTTGGTTAGTGGTGCCTCTTACTTAGGTGTTGCAGCCTCTGGAGCCTTTCAAAAAGGTGTGTATATGTAATGACTGATCATGTGACACTTAGATTGCACACAGATGGACATCATTTCACTAATTATTTGACTTCTGAAGGTAATTGGTTGCACCAGAGCTTTTTATGGGCTTCATAACAAAGGAAGTGAATACATGCGCACATGCCAATTATCATGTTTTTATTTCTGAAAAATAGTTTTATGTATATATTTTTCTAATTTTACTTCACCAACTTAAACTATTGTTTTATGATCCATCACATATAACTCAAATTAAAAAAACATTGAACTAAAGGCTGTTTTTTTAACACACTATGTAAAAAGCCAGGGGGGTGAATACTTTTGCAAGGCACTGTAAAAGCTGAAACTTTTTTAGAAAATAAAGATATAGGCAAGGATAATGCAAAACCACCTGGACTGGAGACGAGCATGGGAGGAGAGGACAAGGGAGCTTCAGAGCAGGAGGTCTTGAGAGGAGCAGAGAGGACAGTTTGGGTGATATTTTGGAGACAAGATTGGTGATGTAACTCAGGTTACAATGGCTGAGTTAAGAATGGCTTTGTATGTTGTTGTTAGTTTTTTTAATTTAATTCACTGGGCAATTGGAAGCTGGTGGAGGGATTGGCAGAGAGGGGTGGCAGACACTGAGTGGTTGGTAAGTAGATGAGTCTGGCAGCAGCATTCATGATAGACTGAAGAGGAGATAGCTTATGGGGAGGTAGGCCTATGAGAATGGAGTTGAAATAGTCAAGGTGAGGGAATGAGTAGCTTGGTGGTTTCATTAGTTAAAAAGGGCTGGATTTTAGGGATGTTACAAAGGTGAAGTCTACAAGCTTTTGACAGCGATTAGATTTGGGGCTGAAAGTACAGGTCAGATTCTAAGATTACACCTAGTACCCTGGAATGAGTGGGCGGACTGATAGTAACTGTTATTGATCTTGATGGAGTTATTGATCTTGATGGAAAAGACATAGAGGGGGCAAGGGGCCAGGGGATATTATCAACTCGGTTTTAGAGAGACTTAGTTTAAAGAAGTGGTGCGACATCCATGTTGAAATGTTAGTTAGTAATGCAAGAGGGCACTAAAGGGGTGAGGTGAGGAGTAGAAAGATAGATTTGGGTGTCATTGGTGTAGTAGCATCAGTACTGGTAGCCATGGGAGGTAATCAAGTGACCAAGGGAGGAGAGAATGGGTCCAAGAACAAAGCCTTGGGGGACCCCTACAGAAAGTGGAGAGGAGGAGACAGAGTTATAGGTAACACTGAAGGAGTGCTGTGATAGGTAGGAGGAGAACCAGGAAACAGCAGAATCTTGGAGGACAAGGCAGCAGAGTTTATTGAGAAGGAGCAGGGGGTCAACAGTATCAAAGGTTGCAGAGAGGTCTAGTAGTAAGTGTATGGATTAGTGGCCCTTGGTTTTAGCAGTTACTAAATCATTAGTGAGTTTTAGCAGGGCAGTTTCTGTGGAGTGCTGCAAGTCAAGGAATGAGTCAGGGAGCCAAAAGTATCACCTAAATAAATATCAGTATCATCAGTATACATATAGATGCATTCCTCCATATTGCTATATCAAAGACCAACAAGTGAAGTGGAATAACGCAAAAGAATAACTATAGATTTAACCACCAGATCAAAGGGGGCAAAGGACAACCCAGTCTATTGTCCCTGCGCATGGATATTCGAACCGAGGCACATCCGTTAATCCTAATATTTTCTTGGTATGTTTGTAAAGCAATTGGAGACAAGCTAAAAATCCCCAGACGTGAAAGCCTTCATGGTATCCAATTAAAGTACAGCTCTATTTCGGGGGGCGTGGTCTTGGCTATGCACTAGAGCAGACGTGTCTCCTTCGAGCTCCGGCGCCGACATTGATTTAACAACTTTAATTAGCACGCAGACCTCTCCCAGCCACCCCTAAGGATGAAGAGGAGAACGAACAAGTCCCTGCCTAAAAAGGGATCCTCCATTGGCTCGATTAAGCGGTTTATGTCCGCAGACCCTCCGGAGTTGGATGATCAGGACGGCCTAGGCCGCTTTCCACGAGGCCCCCTCTCAGCGTCAGGCTCCGCCTCCCAGAATAGACCCGACCGCAGGCACCCTTCACCTACCTCATCTGCGGGCTCCGACGGTGAGGATCACCCCCTCAGGCACTCCGGAGTCGCCTCCCTGGTAGGGGATCTACCGACTAAAGCTGACCTGGCTTCCATGCTGATGGGCCTAGAGCGCGTCATCAAAAAGGAGGTATCGGCGGTTCGCTCCGACTTGTCACAGGTCCTCCTCCGGGTGGAAGAGTCTGAGCTGCGTCTCGACCGCCACGCGACGGCCATCAGAGCCCTACAATCCACCACCCGCCAGCTAGCGATTTCCCACAGGATGGCCCTCTACAAGTTGGAGGACCAGGAGAACCGGAACAGGTGCAACAACATCCGGATCCGTGGCCTACCCGAAGCCACGGGTGACGAGGATCTGCTCCCCTCCGTCCAAGGTATTTTCAACGGCCTACTAGGCCGCGTGGCGGACGCCCCCTTGAAAATCGACAGGGTGCACAGAGCCCTGCGCCCCAGAGCGGCCACCACAGACATGCCAAGAGATGTCATCTGCAGGGTCCACCACTTCCCGGAGAAGGAGCTGATCATGAAAAAGGCAAGGGACGCAGCCCCGCTGGACTTAGATGGCGCCACGCTTTCTTTTTACCCGGATCTGGCCAAAGAAACGCTGGATAGGCGTAGGGCCCTGCGCCCGCTTACTGAAGCCCTTCGATCAGCCTCTATCAAATACCGGTGGGGCTTCCCAGCTGCCCTGATCGCCCAGTCGGAAGGTAAAACAGCAGTCCTTCGGTTTCCAGAAGACCTTGAGAAATTTTGCCGCGACCTGAACATACCCCCGCCGGATCTCCCCGGATGGTCGGACGTGCTGCCGCCGCTACCTGGGAACAACGAACCACAATGGCACAAGGTGGAACGAAAACGCAGATCTTCTCCCGCCAACTCATCCACTCCTCCCGATTGAGCTTGGGTCTCCCTACCCAGGTTTGCTACCCTCCGCTCCAGTTGACTTTGGAGGATCGGCCTTCTCATCATAAGTGCTCTTTGCTAGACGCCTAAACGGCCCAGTTACCACACAGTTTTAATTTTCGTTTTACCCCTGGTCTGGACTTTTGTTTTTCTCTGTTTTCGAGACCGTAACCTCCCGACCCGATCTACCCCTTGAGGCCTGTCCACGGAGTTTTAAGTGGCCCTTTACAGCACCTACCGCGACGCGGCTGTGCCCGCTATGATCCCAGCGTTGGACTACCACATCGTGTGTACTGGTAGGCTCGGGCCTCTAGCCTCACGTGAATTTGTTGTGAATTTAACCTCGCCCTGTTACCATTATGCCTGCACTATGAGGCCGCAGAGCTGATCCCGTCCACAGGTTACTTACCCATAGCAATGTTAGCAATGTTTTTATGTTTTACGTTTACCTATAGGTCTGCTTACTTGTGTCGGCGCCGGGGCACCGGGACACCACTCTACCCATTTTTGCGGTCGGTGCCCCGATGTGACGGCCCCCACATGCCGATGTACGTCCGGCGCGGCGCCCTCACCCCCCTGCCCCCTCGGGAGCGGGGGATATGGGGGTGCAGTGCGGGATACGTGCTCGGCCCTTGCGCCGCATTGATTTGCGTGCCTATCTGACCGTTCTAGATGAATGGTCCTTGCTGTTTTTGTTTTGTATTGCCTTCCCTACCTCCCCTGATGTTCCCTATGATTCTCTTTTCTCTACCTTTCCTTCTCTATCCCCCCGTTCCCCCCCCCTCCCCCCCACTACCACCCCCTCTCTGCCTACTTTCCTCGAGGTTCTGCCTGGATGCAACTTCTAAATGGTATTTATATAGACTTAATCATGAGCGCGGTTCACCCACTGGAGTCACTATGGCCCGAGTAAAACTAATCTCATTCAATGTTAGGGGACTGCATGCCCCCGGGAAGAGACATGCCCTCTATAGGGATCTTGACCATTTGAGAGGTGATGCGGTCTTCCTACAGGAGACCCACCTCACGCATACCACCTCAGTCAAATTATTTTCCCCCTTGTACCCCACGTGGTACTACAGTTTGTCTGACTTACATAAATCCAAGGGAGTGGCCATTGGACTCCGTAAGGGAACCGCGTTCACTCTGGGCTCTATGCTAAGCGACCCTGCGGGGCGCTTTCTGTTTTTGAAGGGTACCCTGGACAGTATGCCCTGCACCTTAGCTGACCTGCACTCACCCAACAAGGGCCAAGCATGCTTTATCGCAGACACACTTAGGAAACTGCAGGACTTTTCTGAGGGGTGCGTCCTCCTAGCCGGGGACTTTAATACACCCCTTGAACCGTCTCTGGATACTTCCAGGGGCGGCTCTGCCATGTCGCACAAGAGGCTGAGGTACATTCGCAAACAACTGCATGACTCCCAGCTCATGGACGCTTGGAGGCTCATGCACCCACGGGAACGCGACTTCACACACTTCTCCTCGGTGCACCAAACCTACTCTAGGATTGACCTTATCTTAATTGACCATCAACATCTTCCCCTCCTAGTTAAGTCTGCAGTGGAGACCTCACCTATCTCAGACCATATGCCCATATCCCTCACCATTAAAGTCCAATCACTGCCCCTGAAGCCAGTTAACTGGAAAATGAATGACAGCCTTCTTACCGACGTGATAGATGCAAAAGCGATAGGAGATGAACTGACACACTATTTCAGGGACAACTCGACCCCTGACATCTCCCCAGGTACTTTATGGGAAGCCCATAAGGCTCACGTAAGGGGGAAACTCATTGAACTTGGCACCAGGAAAAAGAGGGAACGCACTCACAGACAGACTACGCTACTTGCTGAAGTGAGACGGCTTGAGCAACTCCACAAGCCCAACCAAGCCCTGGCACTATTCCATTCCCTCACTGAAAAGAGGGAGGAATTGAAATCACTGCTACATCTTGAGCATAAACAGCGCATGCGCTTGATCTCCCAGCAATTTTATGAATGGGGTGACAGACCCAGTAAGCTCCTCGCTCGCTCACTTCAGCAACGCAAAGCAGCATCATTCATACCCAAGATCCGGAACTCCTCGGCAGCCTTGGTGCATGATACACCGAGGATTGCTAAGGAGTTTAGAGAATTTTACCAACACCTCTATCATGTCCAGCACTCCATGACTGACAAAAAGGACAAAACGCAGCGAATCAGGGACTACCTGTGCAGTGCTAACTTACCCTGCCTCCCCCCTGAGACTTTGGCGACACTGGAGGGCGAGCTCACGTCAGATGAGTTGCACCAAGCTCTGAAGGCCATGGCAAACGGCAAGGCCCGGGACCTGATGGGTTCTCGGTGGCTTACTACCGAGCATACGGAGACACTCTAATCCCCCGTTTAACAAAATATGTCAACGTGACCACAGACGGTAGTGCACTCCGCCCTGAGACCATACACGCCCATATCACAGTCATCCCCAAGAGTGGAAAGGACCCAACTAGTTGCGGGAGCTACCGCCCAATCTCGCTCCTAAACATCGACGCCAAGATCTACGCTAAGGCCATTGCAAACCGTCTGCTCCCCCTGATCCCTAAATGGGTGTCACGGGACCAGACGGGCTTCATACCAGGGAGGGAGGCTCGGGATAATTCCCTCCGCACCCTATCCCTTATAGCCCATGCTCGCAGGGACTCCCAGCCCACCCTCTTACTATCTACTGACGCAGAGAAAGCGTTTGATAGGGTGGACTGGGAGTTCCTCATGGCAATGCTTGCACACCTAGGTATTAATGCCTCCCTGCTTCATCAAATTGAGGCTCTTTACAACTGCCCGACGGCCCAACTACGTATTAATGGAACGCTTAGCGACCCATTCACTTTACACAACGGCACGCGCCAGGGGTGCCCCCTCTCCCCTATCCTGTTCGCACTTTCACTAGAACCTTTTTTGTCCAAGATAAGACTGAACCCTAGCATACATGGGATAGTGGTTGGCAATACGGAACATAAATACGCGGCGTACGCGGACGACATCCTATTCTATATCCGACAACCCCTCGTCACTTTACCCAACCTTATGTCAGAATTCTTGGTGTTTGGTGAGATCTCCAACTTCAAAATTAACATGGCGAAGTCAGAGATTTTGAACCTGACTGTCCCCCCCTTATTGCCAACCGCCTTAAGCAATCCTTCCCCTTTGCCTGGCAGGCAAAACATATGAAGTACCTGGGGATACAGCTTACCCTCAACCCAGCGGCCCTCTTCCGCACAAATTTTATACCACTACTTAATGCGTTACGCTTAGACCTACAGAAATGGTCACAGCTTGCACACTCTTGGTTGGGTCGGTTGGAGTGATAAAAATGAACTTATTGCCCAGGGTACTCTTTCTGCTGCAAATGATTCCGTATGGTATCCCGATTGTTTTTTTCTCAATACTGAACTCCCTGACATCTAGATATGTTTGGAATAGGAAAAAACCGAGACTCCCCAGGTCTCTCCTTATTAGACCCAAAAGAGAGGGCGGTCTTGCCCTACCGGACTTTAGCCTATACTACCGGGCGGTTATACTGAACAGGCTCTCCGACTGGAAATATCATAAAGACACCAAACTGTGGGTAGCATTGGAATCGGATCTATGTGGGTCCGCTCTCTCAACACATATGTGGATACCGAAGAAATTCAGGTCCTTGGCTCCTACCACCTCCCCACTCACCCTATCCTCACTCGCGATATGGGACTCTTTATGCAAATCTAGAGACTGGAGCTACAATTCCCCCCTACTCCCTCTTCTGGGCCACAACTACTTTCCACCGGGCAACATGTTATCTAGCATTCAAAACTGGTACCTAGGGTCGAAAACCCTATTACATCAAGTCACCTCCTCCTTAGAGATACTCCCGCTGTCCGTTCTACTCAATGCAACTCCCATCTCCTTCATGGACCAGTGGAAACATCATCAACTCTCTGCTTTTGTTCATTCCCTTCCAAAACCCCTCAGATCAATGGAAGAACTGACGCCTCTGGAGCTGGCGTTCTCCAAACCCCAACCCACTGAGAAACCCATCTCTTACTTTTATCAGGCCCTAATCTCTCTACAACCTGTCGGCAACCCCGCATTTATCCACAACTGGGAACTGGACCTCCACAAGACTCTCTCACCTGAACAAAAAAGCAACATACTAATAATGGCACACTCCTATTCAGGAGCCTCTAAAATGGCAGAGGTTAACTATAAGCTTTTAACCAGATGGCACTACACCCCCGCCATATTGCACAAGCTGTTTCCGCAAACCTCACCCCTCTGCTGGAGGGAATGTGGAGAGAGGGCGAATCATGCCCACATCTGGTGGTACTGCCCCAGGCTACGCCCCTTCTGGATAGCGATCCTCTACTGGATTAAAGAAATTCAAGGTTGTGAAGTACCTAATGACCCATGGTATGTTCTATTCCACTGTACAGGCAAACCAGTCGTCCCCTACAAGCGTTCAGCGACTCCCCATTTACTTAATGCAGCCAAATCTCTCATTCCTAAATTCTGGAAGATGAGGACTATACCGTCCTTACGCCAATGGTTAATGAAAGTAGACTACATACATCGTATGGAGGACATGACCCTCACACTTAGAGGGAAAGCTGACCTCGCGAAGCAGATCTGGGCCGGCTGGTTTGCTTTCAAATATTCCTCCGCCTATGCGGAAATTATGTCCTAACCAATGTCAGTAACTACCTTGTACTTGAAAGACTAATACTTACCTAATTGATCCAGGCAGAGCCTCCCCCCTCCTCCCCCCCCTTCCGCTGCTCTCTGATGCTCTATTCTTTCCTTCTCTCTCTCCCTCCCTCCTCTCTCGCCCTCCTCCTATGCTCCCCCTCTCTATGTTTTGTTAGTCCTCCTGAATTGGGAAGGAAGGTATACTTATTGTTTTTTTATATGTTGTACTTTGTACATGTATCATACTCTGTACGATCTTCCTTCTTTCTAATAAAAATTGATTAAACAAAAAAAAGTACAGCTCTATTTCCTGTTTTATTATGTAGAAGTTGGAGGTTTAAAAATAACCTGCAGACGTTCAAAGAGGTATTGCAGTCAGGAATAAAACCTTTTTGGTCTCAGTGTATCACAGTAGAAATTACCTTGTTTAAGTAGAGGGACACAAATTTTGCAAAAACATCTTGATATTAATATGGTAATATGGGGTCCTTGTCTTGTTTCAGGAGTAAAGTGATAACAGCTTGGCAGTGAGAGCTAGAAGGTAGCCAGTCTTCAAAAGATTCATTAAGGATTGTTTTTCCATCAACTCAAAAGAAATGAAAAAACTAAAATAACATTCTCTAAAACAAAAAAAAAAGTATTATAAAAGGAAAGCCTTGCAATATAAAGAAAAAAAAAACTTTATATGGATGAGATAGCAGTTAAAAAGCAATTTCTTATCTTAAATGAGTCACAAATTAAAATGATTGACAAACAATCGTCCATAACATGAACACACAAAAAAAGCAGAAAGGGGTAGTGTAGCAGTAGCTATCCTTTGGGAACACCATAAAACTGTCAGGTCTACATTAAAGAGATAAGTCTACAAGGTGGCATACACCTCATTAGTATGCCTGCACATTTAGCGAAGTGGCTGAATTCAACTTTAAATGTCTAAATATTATGGTAAATTGCTTTATTTTAACCTTATTACAAATAAATATAGCAACTTAATTTAATGTATAACTTTGGCACAGGTGCTGTTTTTATTGCATCGCATCAGTAGCTCATTAAACACTTCCCCTTGTTTTCACTTTAAAGTTACAAACATATATAAAAAAAAAAAAAAAATTTAAAAGATGAAAACGATCATGTTTTATGTGCACCTGTGTGTCATCCAAAAATATGTGTTCACTATCATTATTAAAAAAATATATGAGAAATGAAAAATGATCTCTACATCCAATATTTTTACTTTAGCAGATTTAATTAAGACATTAAGATTTTAATTAAATTGTCCTGTTGATAAAGGAGAGGATTGAGGCAGAATACATTCATGCCTCTCTACTGTATAGATTCGCAGCAGGTGCCCCTTTAATGATGAGTAGGAAAATAATGCCAGGGTTCCTTGCTGTTGGCATTTAAACCATACCTGCTTAACCACTTGCTGACCAGGCCTTTTCTGGAACTTTTTGTTTACAAGTTTAAATTTGTATTTTTTGCTAGAAAATTACTTAGAACCCCTAATATATATATATATATATATATATATATATATATATATATATATATATATATATATATATCCAGGGGCCCCCCGAGTTACGAACTCGTTAGGGACTGGCCGCCTGTTCTTATCTCGGAATTGTTCGTAAGTCGGCCGCGCATGCGCAGACCGACAATTACGGACAATTACGGACATTTCCGATGTTCCGTCTAATGCCGTTCTGCGCATGCGCGGCAAATTACGGACATTTCCGAAGTTTGCCGTCATTTTCCGAGGCTCCGTCTGGCCGCGCATGTGCAGAACGGCCAGAGGACGGCGGAAAATGGCGGAGGGTCCCCGCAGCGCCCGGTTCGTAAGTAGGGGATGTTCGTAGGTCGGGCGTTCGTAAGTACCCCCTGTATATATATATATATATATATATATTTTTTTTTTTTTTTAACAGAGACCGTAGAGAATAGATTGGCGTTCAGTGCAATATATATATATATATATATATATATATATATATATATATATATAAATAATATTTAGGGGTTCTAAGTAATTTGGGCTACTAACTGTAGTGTTTGGATTTTTTTTCCCAAACAAATTGCATTTGAAAGACCGCTGTGCAAAAACAGTGGGACATATATATTGCATATATATATATATATATATATATATATATATATATATATATATATATATATATATATATATATATTTTTTTTTTTTTTTTATCAGAGACCCTAGAGAATAGATTGGCGTTCAGTGAAATATTGCTATATATATATATATATATATATATCCCACTGTATTTGCACAGCGGTCTTTCAAACGCAATGTGTTTGGAGAAAAAAATCCAAGCACTACAGTTAGCCCGAATTTTTGAATAAGGTAAAAGATGATGCTACGCTGAGTACCTAGCATGTCATGCTTTAAAATTATGCACGCTCGTGGAATGGGGACAAATTACAGTACTTAAAAATCTCCATAGGCAAGGCTTTAAACATTTTTACAGGTTACCTGTTTAGAGTTACAGAGGAGGTCTAGCCCTATTGCTCTCACTCTAACGATTGTGGTGATACCTCACATATGTGGTTTGAACCCCATTTACATATGCAGACATGACTTGCGTATGCTCCTACATGTGAGCCCAGAGGGATGGGGCGTTTTAAAAAAATTTTTGTTTGTTTCTTATTTATTTTTCATTTTTTTTTTTTTTTTTACACTGTCACTTTACTTTATTTTTTATTTTTTGAGTGCTTTTACTCCTATTACAAGGAATGTAAACATCCCTTGTAATATAAATCAGCATAACAGGTCGTCTTTATTGAGAAATCTGAGATCAAAAAGACCCTAGATCTCTTATTTACCTTAAAAGGGAAAATTAAAAATTACATTTTGACTTTAAGAAAAAAAAATCCTGTCTATCTGCACGAGGACCGGAAGTGACGTCAGAGGTCGCTCCGTTCCTCCAAGGGCATAGAGCCGAGTGGGGGCCATCTTGCCCTCACTCGACTTCCTGCCTATGCATCCGATGGATTGGATTGTTTACGGAGGAAGGGGCACATCTCCTGCCGCCACTAAAATTGATCCTGTGCTGAACACGCCAAGGATCACTTTTAACAGATTGGATTTAACACTCGGCTTTCATTTGTGGCCCTGTATCCAGAAATAGAGAGGCAATTGATTTTTTTTTTTTTTTTTTTAGTTCAGAATACAGTTGAAATGTAGATTTGCAAATTAAACGCCCTGCATGCTGCCTCCAAAAGCATTAGCTACACTTTGTACTAAAATCACATCACATACAGGGAGGAGTACAAAAGAACATGATCCAGGTGTGTTTAGTGTGGCATGATGTCTACATATAAAGGCACCTTTATCACCATAAATTAACATATTAATGAAATGTTCTCTCTATCTATCTATCTATCTATCTATCTATCTATCTATCTATCTATCTATCTATCTATCTATTTATTATAGTGATAACCTGACAGCTCATTTTATACGTAACATCTATAAGCCCACACAATATTTTTTAGTGGTCATTGGTGACAGATATGTAATACAGTTCCAATAAATGGAATATTGCTTTGTTAAAGGTGACCATAAATTATAAATATATTTAATTGCTTTTTCTGACATAAGGAACATATAAACATGCAGTGTCTTCATTTTGACACAGCTACCGAATGGAGTTTGTCTCCTGAGACATTTGTTAATACACCAGGATTAAAGGGTGTTTTAATATGAAATTTTATGACCACGTCAGGTCAGGTGGGACTATTTTTTCCCCTAATGATTGCAACTATTTTTGTTTTTACATCATACTACCTAATTACTCATTGCGAATATAATGAACAGAGTGATTTAAAATTAACATTTTTTATGAGAACAATAACATCCAAAAGATTGATAGCACTATTAACTTTGTACTTTTTTTGAGAAATGTTTCTGCAAGGCATAGTGTTGTCTTCCAATGCATTGATGTATCATCAGTTTTAGAATGAATTAACAATTTATACAGTACAAATGTGAACCGTATGTTGGTATTAATAAAATTAAACACACCATGGTATTACTTAGACTTTTTAGTGGATTTCATATACATTTAGGAGGAGCTTTACATGAAAATACACTTGTATGTAAAGCTAAACTACAAAACTGAAAGAGAACAGGGCTTAAAATGTATTATGTAAAAGTACATTTCCTGCAAGTACAAAAAAACTGTTTTTCTATTTTCTTTGTAACCTTCTGTGCACTGAACTGATATCTCAAACAAAGGTATCAGCTTTTCTAGCTATCCTCTGTGAACTACACAACTCCTCCTCTAAATCTAATGGGTCCTGGCATATGGTTTCAATGCTACTCCTTCATAATTACAGTAAAATGAGTGTTGTCACCTTAGAACAGGAAGTGTGTTACTGACAGGTTCATAAAAGGGGAAAGAAAAGCCTGAAAAAAACTAAAACGAATGCAGCCACCGCATCTAAGGGCTGATAAATTGCAATATACTACATGTATACAGTGCCTTGAAAAAGTATTCACACCCCTTGACATTTTCCACATTTTGTCATGTTACAACCAAAAATGTAAATTCATTTTATTGGGATTTTATGTGATAGACCAACACAAAGTGGCACATAATTGTGAAGTGGAAGAGAAATGATAAATATCTTTTTCAAATAAATATGTAAAACGTATGACATGCATTTGTATTCAGCCCCCCGAGTCAATATTTTGTAGAACCACCTTTTGCTGCAATTACAGCTGTAAGTCTTTTTGGGGATGTCTCTACCAGCTTTGCACATCTAGAGAGTGACATTTTTTCTTTGCAAAATAGCTCAAGCTCTGTCAGATTGGATGGAGAGTGTCTGTGAACAGCAATTTTTCAAGTCTTGTTACAGATTCTCAATTGGATTTAGGTCTGGACTTTGACTGGGCCATTCTAACACATAAATATGCTTTGATCTAAACCATTCCATTGTAGCTTTGGCTGTATGTTTAGGGTCGTTGTCCTGCTGGAAGGTGAACATCCGCCCCAGTCTCAAGTCTTTTGCAGACTCTAACAGGTTTTCTTCTAAGATTTCCTTGTATTTGGCTCCATCCATTTTCCCATCAAATCTGACCAGCTTCCCTGTCCCTGCTGAAGAAAAGCATCCCCACAACATGATGCTGCCACCACCATGTTCCACGGTGGGGATGGTGTGTTCAGGGTGATGTGCAGTGTTAGTTTTCTGCCACACATAGGCCTCTTTCACATTAAGGGGCTTCCAAACTGCCAGTAAAAACACTGAGCACTTTTGAAGAACTTTTCAGGAGCTTTTGAAGAGCTTTCCATTAATTTCAATGGAGAGGGGCGTTTTTTCACCGCTCTGCCAGCGCACTGCCCCAGTGTGAAAGCATTCATTGATTTTAATGGAAATAGGATTTCGTGAGCTTTTCAGGCACTTTTTTTAGCTTGAAAGTGCCTGAAAAGCGCCTCAGTGTGAAAGGGGTCATAGTGTTTTGCTTTTATGCCAAAAAGAATTTTTTTTTCTTCTTCCACATGTTTGCTGTGTCCCCCACATGGCTTCTCGCAAACTGAAAATGGGACTTTCTTTTAACAATGGCTTTCTTCTTGCCACTCTTCCATAAAGGCCAGATTTGTGGAGTGCACGACTAAGGGTGATTTCACACGAAGTGTCGGTGGTAAACCCCCGCTATTTTTAGCCGCGCTTTACCGTCATTTTAGTGGCACTATTCGGCAGCTACCGGCACTTTTAACCCCCGCTAACAGCTAAAAAGTTGAATTGGGTGCACTCGGAGTCGGATCGGGGTTGCACTCTGAATCGCACAAATTGGGGACCTAGCCATAGAGAGAGTGTTCTAAATTCTCATTCTTAACAGAACTAGGGGACATCATTTTGGATAAGTGGAGCAAGGTCGCGAGACATCCCTCTCTTCTGAGCAAGATGGCCAAGCTCTATCTATTTAGAGATAAGATGTGAAGCATCTAAAGGCTGCCTCTCTAAATGGCTGAGGCCTTGATGAGGCAAGCAAGCATGTCGCTCTTCCTTGGGAGATGTAGTGAATAGCCCCAAAGTCGGCCTGGGCTCTTGTGGCCATATCGAAAAAGATGGAAATGTGGATGGAGAATGTGGACGCAGTATTCAGGAGCATTTCTGTTCCTGATGGATATTATTCAATGAACATGGCTTCTGTACAGTAATGGCTTGTGCTGAACATGGCTTCTGTACAGTAATGGCTTGTGCTGAACATGCCTTCTGTACAGTAATGGCTTGTGCTGTCTTCACTTACATCACATCAAACACAGATGGCCTAGATCATCCAACAGGCTCACAGAGCCAAGGGCTTGGCTCCTTTGGAGGTAGTGTCTGTTCACCTGAACAGGAGTGGGTCTACATCTTGGGCAGCTTTGCGTCATGTAGCTCCAGAAGTAATTTGCAGGGGCGGCTTCCTGGTCTTCTATGAACACGTTTATGTCCCATTACTTTGTTGAACCAGCTGCCCTATCTTCAGTTAATTTTGGTTTACAAGTACTGTCAGTTAAACTTTCTTTGCTCAACATTTTGCCCACCCGGGTGTGTACAGCAAGTTTTTTCCCACACATATGCTGCCATGGAGTCTGTCCAAAAAACTGAAAATTTACTTTTAAATACTTACCGAAAATCTCCTTTCTTGATAGACTCCATGGAAGCAGGAGTTCCCTCCCAAATGTCTGGAGTAGGCTATGTATGGAACACAGCCACTGGCTTGGAGCAAATATTTCTGGGAGAGTGGTCCTGAAGGGGAGGAGTGGACGAGGGGTTAACCCACATGCATGCTGCCATGGAGTCTGTCAGGAAAAAGTAAATACATCTTGGATTTTAATTGATATTTGGGAATACCTTTTTTATTGTATATTATCAAGTCTAGTGAGCAGCAAAATACTGCTGTAATGCATGCAGGGTCAGTTATCCCCATTACTTGTGTGCTTACTTGTGCTTACTTGTTTAAGCAATCCCAAATAAATATATATATATATATATATATATACACACTATATTGTCAAAAGTATAGGGACACCACACACATGAACTTTAATGGCATCCCAGTCTTCGTCCGTAGGGTTCAATATCAAGTTGATCCACCCTCCCTTTGCAGCTACAACAGCTTCATCTCTTTTGAGAAGGCTGTCCACAAGTTTTAGGAGTGTGTCTATGTTTGACCATTCTTCCAGAAGCGCATTTGTGAGGTCAGGCACTGATGTTGGACAAGAAGGCCTGGCTTGCAGTCTCTGCTCTAATTCATCCCAAAGGTGTTCTATAGGGTTGAGGTCAGAATCTGTGCAGGCTTGGATACCATTAAAGTTCATGTAAAGACAATATAGTGTATATATTGTGGGGGTTCACTCATATGTAATATTGTTCATGAACTTCAGTCAAGTCAGTAGAGCACATTTCATAGCTTTTGGCCAGTTTTATTCAAAAGTAGTGTTCAAAAAACTCACACAAGGTTACCCTTGCAGGGGTTTTTCAGCTTCAGAATGACAAAACAGAAAGTTTCCAGTCTCCTAGCCATCTTGACTCTCTAGTCCCTGAGCTTATCTTTGCACAGACTCACCACATCATCACATCCAGCCTTGTGATAAACAAACTGTCCAACTTGAGCTGCAGAGGCTCCTGCCCAATCACAAAAAGTCTTTTAGCACCTTTTTGGTTGATGGCCTGGTCAGATCAGATCACTTCTTCTTGAAGCCAGGGTAGGCACTCTCCCAGTGACTCTTCACACTCTCCACTCCTGCAGCAGCTTGTCTCCCGGGGAAATGTCCAAGAATCACAGAGAACCTACTGACCAAAAGGGCTTTGCACACCTACACAGTCAGAATGCTGGATTCCTGTAAAATGTGGAGCAGATTCAAGAGTTACCAATCCTGGAGAAAATTGCAATACCCATTTTCTCCACTCAAGAGAGACATCCCAGAGCCCCACAATCTGCACAAGCGAGAACTCCAACCCTTCAGACACAATAAGAAGGTGCAGCATGGTCACAATAAGGAAGCATGGCCCTAAATAGTACATGTAAAATTGGTGGTAAGGCTAAAGTTATCTCTCAACAGCAAAACAACACAGCACACCTCAGGTTGGGAAATCCATTAGAAACTAAACTTTTCATTAAGGCCTACTCACCTCCTTGTGTTGAGTTTCACTTTAAAGCATATTTCTCTTATTTCACTTTGTTGTAACAAAATGTGCCTATTATTTGTCATACGTTTTTTATATGGGGATATAAATTAGAATAACTATAGACATTTATTATTTGATACTGTAAACGATACACATTCATTCCTAAGATGGGTATTACTCAGGAAGGGTAAGTGTGGTCATATGCCCTAAATTTGCAATGTCTTCAGTGGTTACATTATCTTCACATCAAACTTCCATAAAACCTTGTGTCATCAAACTCCCTTGTCATTTATTTGGTAGAGAACTTGTTGGTATTTGTAACAAATGAATTTCAGTCTGTTGAACTAGTAAGAATGAACATTAGAGTCAAAAATAAGGAGAGTAAGCAGGATATGTTTTTTTTTACTGGTATTGGTATTATTTTAAATTTTTTCGCAGGGTACCAGATAACACAAACCTGACCCTGTTATTGCCACTATTCACTTTAATAGTTGCATATCAGTGGTGTTGGTGCTTGTAACTATAGACTGCTTTCCCAAATGCTTTTTTACGGGGGGCATCATCTTTATTTAGTGGAAAGTAGTCAATAATACCATTGTATTATTCTGCACCAACAAATGTGCAGTTTTCATTCAACTGTATATTAAGAATAAGACCAAAGTCACAAATCTTTATTTTATAATCTCTGCTGAGGCTGGAGTTCATTGCTGGCTTTTGTGTTTTCTCATAAAGCTGTAGAAGATCTATATTGGAATACACTGTGTAAAGTCATTTGGGGATATTGGAATACATATTGTGATACATGTTTTAAGATCATGTTGGGATACAGAGCATTTCCAATTTTTTTTTAAAGATTATTGTGCCTGGAGAATTGAGACCCCAAAGCATTATTGGATTCACACTATAATTACAGCTTGTGATTCCTACAGCTTTCCTCTAATTGCCAATAAACTCTGCCTAACAGTACAACAGAAACCTCAGTGTTAAAGGAATTGTACACTAATTAAAGTGAGCTTTAGTGTGGCAAGTTTGAGAAGAACAAAGAATGCCCTTTTTACAAGCTTTTCCCTATATACTGTAGATGTAGAGTAAATGGAGTTGTCATCATGATGCAGGTTCTTTCAAGTGGAGTATGTATAGAAAACATGTCTTATAGTAAAATGCGTTGTATATCAGCTGTGTAAACTAGGTGAAATGTGTAAAACAATACTTACATCATGTTCTGGTATAAAGAGCCTAGACATGTTGATGAATAAAAAACTGAAAAGGTAACCTTTTTTTCTGGTTTGCTGGTCATGTTATACATATATATTAGCAATATGTTTTCCACCTGGTCCTGGCTAAACTCTATATCATACACAATATTTATGCTTTCGAAATGTCAAGAGATTTAATGAATACTGAGGAAAAAAAGGGAAACCAGGGAGGCCAGCTTTTTCTATGAATTCTGAGGCTATGCATATATGGTAGATTTGGATTATATTATACATAGGGAATGCAGGTCAGTTATGGAATTGAAAGTGGTACTAGCAACACTGGCATGTAGTTATAGTAGGTAAAACACGATGTGTTACATACACTTTTTTGTCATAGTCATAATGATAGAATAGCCTCAACATAAAGAAATAGACACTAAATAAACAATTGGTAGGAGATAGAGTTTCTTTTCTCCAACCAATTTTTTATGTGTATACTGCCTTTGGTGCATGCAAGAATACAGTGCACACTCCCAGCTAATTCCTGGAAATCCCACTGTGCATACCTGCACAATATTGTAAGAGCCCCTTGCCAGCAGATGGTAAAGGCCCAGCTTAATGACTTCAGCCCCATAAGGTTTTACCCCCTTCCTGACCAGAGCACTTTTTACAATTTGGCACTGTGCTGCTTTAATTGTGCAATGCTTTTTTTTTTTTTCCCCACAAATAGAGCTTTCTTTTGGTGGTATTTGATCACCTCTGCGGTTTTAATTTTTTGCGCTATAAACTATTATTTTGCTTTTTTATTTTATTTTTACACTGTTCCTTTCATAATTTTTTATCATTTTTATTGTTAATACAGGGAATATACATATGCCCTATGATAGCAATAGGTATTGACAGGTACTCGTTTTTGAAAAAATTGGGGTCTATTAGACTCTAGATCTCTCCTTTGCCCTCAAAGCATCTGACCACACCAAGATCGGTGTGATAAGATGCTTTCCCAATTTCCCAATGGTGCTTTTTATATCCAGTGAAACCGAAGTCATGAAATGCTCGTAGCTTCCATTTCTTAGGCCATAGAGATAATTGGAGCCATTCTAGCCTTCGATCAGCTCTATGGTCAGCTGGCGGAACCACCGGCTGCATTCTCGGGTTCCCCGGTGGGACAGGAGAGCCCGAGAAAACCATGGAAGATGGTGGGAGGAGGGACATTCCCTCCCACTGCTTGTAAAAGCAGTCTAGCCGCTAGGATTGCTTTTAAAGGAAAAACGACCGCCAGCTGAAAAGAACGATACCAAGATGATACCTAAACCTGCAGGTATCCTTCTGGTATAACCACTCATAATTACTCAATACCAGTACATCGCTGGTCCTTGTTGTTAAGTTCTTTTTTTTCAGCCTGTGGGCTGAACAAAAAAAGAGATTGATCAGTGGGAAATCACCTCCTACAGCACTGAAGTCGCTGATTTACGTATCGTGAGAGCAAACACTGTTGCTGTCAAGATAAATAAATCAGTGCTGCAGCTGAATGGCGTACCTGAAAATAAAATAATGGTTAACAATAAAACACAGTAAATAGTAAAGTATAAAGAGTTACATACCTGAAAAGCAAACATGATAAAACATAGTAACAATAAAACATTAGAGTTAAGCAGAAAAATAGAGAGAGAGAATAGAGAGAGAGAACAATAAAATAACAACTATTTTTGGCTTTTTTATTTTATATATTTTTTTACACTTTTTTTGTAACTGTAACGGTTCCAGTTTCGGGTCTCTCAAAATGCGGTGGCATCTTTAGAGACCCTTTGTGCCCTAGACTGTGCCGTGCTGTACCCTACACTAATACTCCACTAGTGTGTGGTAGCGTTCAAAACATTCACTGATGCAAAGACCAGGTTGGCCAGGACAGGATGGACAATAATAGCGGGTGTCATGCCTATATCCGTGTTTCCTACAGACACAACATTTTCTTGGGTTGATCGTTGGGTAGAGGTACCAGGGAGGACATACGGAAAATTTCTCTCATGCAGCCGGCTCACTGCATTTGCGTTGGGAAGGTGGGGCACTGCACCGTCTGGAAACAGAAAGGCTGTGATGATCTCTTCCTGGAATTTAAGGAATGATGCAATTTATCCTGACGCTTTGTATAGCATATAAGCGTTCAGCAGAGCCAATTGAAATAGGTATACAGACACTTTTTTGTACCAGCATCTGGCCTTATGGGCAATTAAGTACATCACCATCAACTGGTCGTTGAGGTCCACCCCTCCCGTATTAAGGTTGTATTTGTGGACACAGAGGTGTTTCTCCACAACACCAGTCACCGTTTGAATTTAGACATCAGCAGTTGTATTTGCGTGAAGGGAGGACAGAACAAAAACATTCCAATTACCCCTCTACTTCACTGCGAGCAAATTATTACTTCTCAAGCAGGCTCTTTCCCCCAGTCTAAGTCGGGACTTTACAAGCCGCTGGGGTAAGCCTCCGCGATTAGATTGCACGGTGCCACATGCGCCAGTTCCATGATCAAACAAGTCACTAAAAAGTGTCACGATTGTGTAATAATTGTCCACGTACAAGTGGTACCCCTTTCCGAATATGGGTGACACCAAGTCACAAACAATCTTGCCTGCAAACTGTTGGTTTAAGTGGTTTACAAGGGGCCGAATTTTGTGGAGCCAATTGTATTCAGGGTCACCCCGAGGACAACAGAGTTCATTGTTGTCGGAGTGCATAAAGCGCACAATCTGCTCGTATCTAGCCCTGGCCATGGAAGCAGAGAACAGGGGCATATGATGAATTGGGTCAGTGGACCAATATCACCGCAACTCACTTTTTTTTTGTTATGCCCATGAGGAGGGATAGGTCTTAAATTCGGAAACTGTAATAAGTTTCCATTCTCTGGCAAGGGTCAACTGGGGATTAGTGATGATGAATTGACCAGCATACAAATTGCTTTGGTCCACAATAGATCTATAGAGATCTTCCGCGAAAAACAGTGAATAAAAATCAAGTGATGTAAAATCGACTGTTTCCACCTGAATTCCGGGTTGACCAGTGAATGGGGGAAGTACGGGTGCTGCAGAAGTGGTGGGCTCCCAATTAGGATTGGCAAATGCAGCAGGAAGGGCACTATGGACTTGACGGGCCTGTCTTTGTCTTCTTGGTGGCTGCGGGGCACTACTTGTGCTAGTCACCACACCAGCTTGAACTGCACTTATGGGACTCGCCATGTCACCACGTGTTACTGCAGTGCTGGTTTGACTACGACCAGGGTGTACTAGGCCGCTGGTGCTTGCCAGTTCACCAGAAGGATGAGCAGCACTTGTACTGGATCTCTGCTCCATATGAGAGCCATGCGGTTCTTGCACCTCAACAACAGAAGAAGAAAGGGGTCGGTACGCCTGACCTTAGCAGGGACCCCTACTCCGTTGTCAGAGCTATCTGTCTACTGGTTTGTATTCTGAGCCTGAATCTGACAGATGGGTGACTTCCTCTTCACTGTCACCTGTCAACCTCAGAAATGTGTAGGCCTCTTCACTAGTGTACCTCCAATTGGACATTTTGGCCTCTAAATTTACTGGTACAATTAATGTGACTCATAGGCAAAAAGTTCACCTGATTGTCAGAACCTGCTTCAGTCACTACCAAAAAAACTGTTAGCATTCGCAGGGATCAGGCCTGACTCTACGAACGCTGCAGTTATGTGTTTTGTGTTTTGTAAGTGACATTGATTGATTGATACTGCACTTGGGTGGGCTGGGCTGGGCTGGGCGGAGGGGCTAGTAGGTATCTGGGCTAATCCCACTAACACTGCATTTTTGGGAACCCTAAACTACTGTGGATGCTAGTATAGACCTGATCAGATCAAATATATTGATCTGTTCAGACACTATACTACTAAGGGAGGTGTATAGTGCGTGTGTGGGTGTTAGCACTACTGGCACTAATCTGGGACTGACCCTGACCCTAACTGACACTAAAACCTAAATGATGTCACCTGCCGGTGATCAGGGGGTTAAACCTTTATTGGGTAATATATGGCGTGGTGTCCTGACGCTATAGAAATCGAACAAACTAACCAGCGTCACCCGTAACACTAATGTGGTGATCACTGGTGACAGGGGATGAAAGGGTTAATTAGGGGGCAATCAGGGGTTTACAAACTTTATTAGGTAGTATATGGGGGTACCCTGATGCTATAAAAACCTTACAGTGAAACTAACCAACTAACTGGCTAACTAGCGTTACCCGTAACACTAATACGGCGATCAGAAAAAAGATCTACTAGTGACACTGGTGACAGAGAGTGAAAGGGTTAACTGGGGGGTGATCAAGGGGTTAAACCTTTATTAGGGGGGTTTAGGGGGTACCCTAAAGCTACCTGGACCTACTACTAACTGTGCTAACACTAATTAGAGTCACAAATGACACCAGTACAGTGATCAGTGAAAAATCAGAAAACTGCCCTTGGTGACACAGTGACAGGGAGTGAAGGGGTTAACAGGGGGCGATTGGGGGTGATCGGGGGTGAAAAGTGTGACTACGCGTACTGTGTCAGTGTAGTGTTGGTGCAACTCACTGTTCTTTCTCCTCTCTCTGGAACCGAAAATAATTCCAGAAGGGGAGATGACATCACTTCCTCTGCCTGTGTTTACATTAAACAGGTAGGGGAGGCATTTCATTTGCCAGAACTAATCAGCAGGTCCAGGCCAGAAATCATTGGCCTGGACCGGAAGACTGATCGGTTCTGTAATGGGGGGTTCTCGCGCGCGTGCCCCTTGCACGCGGGAGCGAGGGCTGTAAGAGTACGCTCATTTGCGCACCCATGCCATTCTGCTGACTAATATCGGCGCGCGGAGATCAGCAAGTGGTTAAAGTGTATATGTGGCCACAAATCAAATACCTATTTTATAGCAGAGTTTCCCCATAGATGCAAATTGCCCCTGTTATTTCTTGGTTAGACAAATGTACTTATAAAAGATACCTGCTGATCTTGTCAGAAGCTTCCTTTCATGGGCTGGTATTGCTGCACTGAAATGGCAAATAGCATTGTCAACCCTCTGTGGAAATCCTTCGGCTGAACAACAAGACAATTTGTCAACGTTATTAACATCATTATTAACATCGGCAATATACCCTTTGCTGATCACAGTGGTCATGAGAAATGTAGTTCTGTGGCTGTCTGCACTTCAAGAAGGCACAAGTATTGCCTGTGAAAACTGCTGATGACCTCCAGACAGGAGCAATGATTTGAGGAATTTTTGAGAAAAGCATACATGGCACTTGTATTTAAAACAGAACTTTAGTGTAAATTTTGAATTTGTGAGACGGAAGGTATTTTTTTATTGGAGAAGAGACATACTATATATTTTCTGCAATAAATTATTCTTCTTTCTTGCAAACTTCCTAAACTAAAAACTGATCTGCATATGCTGCGTGCTAGGGTGAATTGACTCCCATGTGCATGTTCCTCATCCCAGTCATGTTAATCAAGATTGGCCTCGGATTCCAGGAGCAGCTGGCAAAGAAATGCCGGTGCTGGCAAGGAGGCTCACAGACATTATATCGCTGGAGGGTAGGTGAGTATAGATCCACTATATGGTCACATGCTATATATGAAGTTGTTAAAATTACAACTACTGTATATACTCGAGTATAAACCGTCCCAAATATAAGCAGAGGCACCTAATTTTACCAAAAAAAACTGGAAAAACGTATTGACTCGAGTGTAAGCCTAGGGTGGGAAATGCAGCAGCTACAGGTAAATTACACAGGCACACATATGTACACAGACACACACACATGTACACACAAACACACACAAGTACACACATGTACACAGGCACAGACACACACATGTACACAGACACACACATGTACACAGACACATGTACACAGACACACACACAACTCCCCCTTACTTGTGTACTTAGGTGGTGTTTCTTGTCCCACTCCCAGCTCTTGTGCAGGACACACGAGGGGTGCACATGTAGGAATTTACCAGAGAGGGCAGCAAAGAGCCTGATGTCAGCTCAATGAAAACTCACAAACATTTAAAAAGCCAGCGCAACCACGGAGCTCTCCTGCACTCACCCCGCCTTCTCTCATCCCCGCCAGACAGCCGGGCCCTTCTGCATACTCACTCGAGTATAAGCCGAGGGGAGCTTTTTCAGCATAAAAAATGTGCTGGAAAAACTTGGCTTATACACGAGTATATATGGTACTTTAAGAGCACATATGTATGACCATAAAAAGGAAACCATCAAACATCTGTGCTTGTGTGTAATATACAGTATATGTACATAAATATAAATATATATATAGTATATGTACAAAAAGTGCAAATATAAGAAATGCTGAAAAGTAAGAATGCTTTATAAGAATATATATTTTAATTTATCAATTTTATTTTTATCAATTTACAAAATAAGCGAACAGAAGAAAAATCTAATTCAAAACAATATTTGATGTGACTACCATTTTAACCACTTGACCACTGGACACTTAAACACCCTTAATAACCAGACCATTTTTCAGCTTTCGGTGCTCTCACATTTTGAATGACAATTACTCAGTCATACAACACTGTACCCATATGAAATTTTTGTACTTTTTTTAACACAAATAGAGCTTTCTTTTGGTGGTATTTAATCATCGTTGGGTTTTTTATTTTTTGCACTATAAAAGAAAAAAGACTGAAAATTCGGTAAAAAAATTTATTTTTCTTTGTTTCTGTTATAAAATTTTGCAAATTTGTAATTTTTCTTGATAAATTTTGGCCAGAATTTATACTGCTACATATCCTTGGTAAAAATAAGTACAAATTGGGGTATATTATTTGGTGTTTGTGAAAGTTATAGAGTCCACAAACTATGGTGCCAATATCTGAAAATTGATCACACCTGAAGTACTGACGGCCTATCTCATTTCTTGAGACCCTAACATGCCATAAAAGTACAAATACCCCCCAAATGACCCCTTTTTGGAAAGAAGACATTCCAAGGTATTTAGAAAGAGGAGTTTTTTGAAGTTGTAATTTTTTCCCACAATTCTTTGCAAAATCAAGATTTTTTTTTTTTTCACAAAATTGTCATATTAGCAGGTTATTTCTCACACACAGCATATGCATACCACAAATTACACCCCAAAACACATTCTGCTATTACTCCCAAGTATGGCGATACCACATGTGTGAGACTTTTACACAGCGTGGCCACATACAGAGGCCCAACATGCAGGGAGCACCATCAGGTGTTCTGGAGCACCCAGGACAATTCTGACATTTCTCTCCTACATGTAAAAATCATCATTTATTCGCTAGAAAATTACATAGAACCACAAAACATTATATATGTTTTTTTAGCAAAGACCCTAGAGAATACAATGGCGGTCATTGCAACTTAGCACAGCACAACTTGCAACTTAGCACAGCACAGTACTTGCACAGCAATTTTTCGAACGCGTTTTTTTTGGAAAAAAAATGTTTTGTGCGTTACAAGAAACAAAACTGTAAATTTAGCCCAATGTTTTTGAATAATGTGAAAGATGAAGTTACGCCGAGTAAATAGATACCCAACATGTCACCCTTCAAAATTGCACACACTCGTGGAATGGCGCCAAACTTCGCTACTTAAAAATCCCCATAGGCGGCGCTTTAATTTTTTTTACTGGTTACATGTTTTGAGTTACAGAGGAGGTCTAGGGCCAAAATTATTGTTCTCGCTATAACGTTCGCAGCGATACCTCACATGTGTGGTTTGAACACCGTTTTCATATGTGGGCGGGACTTACGTATGCGTTCGCTTCTGCATGCGATCACACGTGGACAGGGGCGCTTTAAAAAAAATAAAACATTTTATTGTTCATTTTACTTTATTTATTTTAGTTTGACACTTTCCCCCCCGCCCAAAATTTTTTTGATCACTTTTATTCCTATTACAAAGAATGTAAACATCCCTTGTAATAGGAATATGGCATGACAGGTCCTCTTTACAGTGACATATGGGGTCAATAAGACCCCACATCTCACCTCTAGGCTGGAAAGCCTGTAATAAAAAAAACGATCCTGGCTTTGATCGTAGCGAGTATTGCATGGTATCGCGGGGTATTGCATGGTATCGCAGAATATTGCAGGGTATGGCAGGGTATCGCAGAGTATGGCAGAGTATGGCAGAGTATCGCTGGGTATGGCAGAGTATCGCTGGGTATGGCAGGGTATGGCAGAGTATCGCTGGGTATGGCAGGGTATCGCTGGGTATGGCAGGGTATCGCTGGGTATGGCAGAGTATTGCTGGGTATGGCAGAGTATCGCTGGGTATTGCAGAGTATCGCTGGGTATTTCCATGCTCAGCCATCCCTCCATACCCTGCAATACCCAGCAATACACTGCAGGCTATTGCTGTGTATTGCAGGCTATGGAGGGATGGCTGAGCATGGATGGATGGATCGGTGGTGACTGCAGAGCAGTGCTGTGGGCACTACAGATCCCGCCCACAGCACTGCTGCCACCGATCCCTCCCCCTCTCCTCTCACGCCGTACCGATCGGTACAGAGAGAGGAGAGAGGAACCGGCGTCATCAAATGACGCCGGTTTCCTTACATGTGATCACTCCTTCATTTGACGGAGCGATCACGTGGATCACGCCGGTAAACGGTTAATTAACGGCCTCTCAGAGTTAAGCAACCACCCTGTAGTCGTTTTTCGGCTATGGGCCGGTCTTTAACTGGTTAATCAACATTTCTATATTTATATATCAAAAATCAATATTTGGTGTCATCAATTCTTCTAAGTACACTTCCACATAGTTTTTGAAGTGTAGGTTTTCTCAAACATCTTGGAGAACTAACCACAGATCCTTTGTGGATATAGGCTGCCTAAGATCCTTCTGTCTCTTCATGTAATCCCAGACAGACATGATGAGGTTGAAATCAGGGATCTATGGGGTCCAAACCATGACTTCCACTTCTTTGTTTTTCTTTACACTTTTTATGCTTCTTTACCCTGAAGATAGTTATTAATGACATTGCCTGTATGTTTGGGGTTGTTGTACTGCTGCAGAATAATTTTGAGGCCAATCCCACATCTCCCTGATGGTATGACATGATGGATAAGTATCTGCCTTTATTTCTCAGCATTGGGGACACCATTGATCCAAATGTCCAACTCCATTTCCAGAAATGCATCTGCTGCATTAACGTTCCTTGGCCGACCGCTCTGTCTACGTTTCTCAGCGTGGCCTGATCAATGGAGTCCTCAATGTTTCGAAATACAAGCAGATTCTTACCCATTATGCCATACCATCATGGAGGCGTCTGAGTGGCCCCAAATGTATTCTGCAGTAAGAGCTATCTTCAGCTTAAAGAAGAACAAGGAGTCCTGGAAGTAATAGTTTGTCCCCCACAGATCCCTGATCTCAACATCATGGAATCTGTCTCGGATTACATAAAGAGACAGAAGGATCTGAGGCAGCCTTCATCCCAGAAGATCTGTGGCTACTTCTTCAAGATGTCTGGATCAACCTACCTGCTAAACTGTGCAAGTGTACCTACAAGAATTGATGCTGGTTTGAAGCCAAAGGGAAGCCCCACCAAATATTGATATCATTTAGTTTTTTCTTCTTTTTGTTTACTTTGCATTTTGTAAATTGATAAAAATAAACAATTAAAATGTATATTTTTGAAATAATTCTTACTTAGAGAGAGAGAGAGAGAGAGAGAGAGAGAGAGAGATAATGAGAGAATGAATTGTTCTTGTCAGGCAACCAGGCCCCATAGATAACCAAACCTTCTAATAAAAAATTAGGGAAATTTATAACAGGCACATGTATATGTAGTGTGGCTCTAATGTCTTGACCTAGAATGTATTTCAGATGAATAGACCATTATCATGTCTCTTTAAAAAAAAAAAATAGGCAGATATTAATCTTAAACCTTTTAAATTGTGTAATTATGGCTATTATACATTGTACATTGTACAATGCAAAATCTAGTGTTTTCAAATGTAACTACAATACTTCTATAATTGTGCTACAATCATGGCTGTTGAAGACGCAAATTGCCCATCCAAATTGAATTATATTTTAGGTTGAATTGTAATTGTCATTAAGTTAATGTTAACTGAAAGAGCGCTATCTGTTAAAGGGCTTCTACCTTTCTCTTGTAATGACTGGAATGGGTTTTTTTTTTTGTCTTTTTTAAAGCACTGTTAAGGACATTATTTTTGTGCTGAATTCCTTTGTATCGATATTACATTCCATTATCTGTCTTACCACAATGTATTAATCTTTTATGTGTTTTTTTTTTTTCATTTCAGTCTATTTAGGAATATAAATACACCCATACACTACCATAAAAAAACAGTCATTAAGTGCTAACCCATTGTGAGATATTTATTTACCTCCTTTTTCCAGTCACTTTAACTGGATGTATTTGATAAAGGTTATGTTGTAAGCTAGCTATTTCACTCATTATATGGACACACCAGTCAGCTGGAACACAGACTTTATCTATTCTTAGGGCTCAATCACACCAAAACACAGGGTGGGAAACATATATTTCATATGCGTTCAAAATACACTGGGTGTGTGATCTGCTGCAGGTGTCAATGTATTTCTGATGACACCCAGCCCGGGTGCAATGACATTACTCCTGCGCATTTGCGCGGGACCTGCCGTTTAAGGCAAAGGCTCTGAAGGTCTGGCAACGGTATGCCGGACCTTCAGCATGCATGGTGATGTTACTGGCTGCATGCACTCTGAATTTTTCCTAAAAAAAGTTTAGGAGATATTCACAGTACCTACAGGTAAGCCTTATTACAGGCTTACCTGTAGGTCAAATATGAAAAAAGTGGGTTTACTACCACTTTAACATAGTTTGCATATGTTTAAGTATGTTTCCCTAGCAGTAATAGAGCCTTTAATCTAAATCTTAGTGACAGGGAACAGATCAGATCATATAAAGCCAATAGAAGCAGTTTGTTGAGGCTAGCCACTATATTGTGCTACTTTTTCTAAAATCAGGTAATATAAGCTTGCAATGTGGTTGTGCTTTAAAGTAGATCTAAACCATAATTTGATGATGTTAAATGTGCTAAGGCACTGTATATTATAAAGAATTGCCAGGGTTTTATCAATAGAATATTGTTGCTACCTTATGTTCATCAATTTTGCATCCCAGTGCTGCTAATTTACTCCAGCCTTCTTCAGCCAACTCTAAAATCATTCACTCCAGCATCTTCTCTCATCATTGTTAAGGACCAGCCTACTAATAGTGGCAGTGATTGACTAGACCTATGTAATGTATGTCAGCACAGTAGTTTATAGTCTCCATTAGACATGTGCATTCGCTTTCGTCCGAATGCATTTTCGTCCGAATTTCAGGTATTTTCGTTATCGTTTTAACAAACGATAACGAAAGTGCAGAATCCAAAAAACGAAAGATCCGACACTAAACAAATGCTTTATTTTCGTTTTCGTTGTGACAACAGTTCGATATAGATAGGAGATTCGACACTGACAATAACAATCTGTGTCCATTGACACCATAAGCCTTCAATGACAGATTCGACCTTAATTCATTTGGATTTTCAGACGAATGCAATTTTTAACGAAAAACTAAATAAATAAAAACTAATTTCGGGAGTAACTAAATAAATTTATTTTTCGGACAAAAACGAAATTCCAAAACAAAATATTTCAGTGTGCACATGTCTAGTCTCCATAAGTAATGCTGACAATGCAGGAGCACAATTGGGAGATGGTCATCACTATTGATGAGCTAAATGGTTCAGTTTGAGGCAGGTTCACAGAATATGAGTAAAGTTTGGCTGTTGGATCTGAACCCTATTGAAATCAAAGGGAACCAAATGTTATAAAACAGTAAGGCTAATTTGTAGGCTAATAGGCGAGGATTTGTCAAACAAATGGGCTGGTGGTGAACACTGCCATAGAGGTCATGTACTAAAGCAAAAATAGAGAATACAGGCATACCCCACTTTTAAGTACACAATGGGGTTTATTTACTAAAGCTGGAAAGTGCAAAATCAGGCTCCCTTCTGCATAGAAACCAATGAGCTTCCAGATTTTTTTACCAAATCTTAACTGAACAAGTTGGGGTTAGAAGCTCATTGGTATGTGGAAGTGAGCCTGATTTTGCACTTTCCAGCTTTAGTAAATAAACCCTAAAAGTGGGGTATGCCTGTAAAATAGTGGTAGTTCCAATTTTGTATGTCACACAAGTGTTCCTAGGAGTAAAAAATACACTAAAGATACAAAAATACACTTCAGTAAAAAATGCACTAAAATTTATTTTGGGGGCACAAAAACGTAATAAATTCCCCAATGTTTTTGGTAAAATATAAAAGATGAGGTTGCACTGAGTAAATAGATACCCAACATGTCATACCTTAAATTTGCGTGCACCCGTGAAATGGCGACAAACTTCAGTACCCTATATTATCCATAGGCGACACTTTAAAATCCCCTATAGGTCATCAGTTTAGCATTACATAGGAGGTCTGGTGCTATATACACTGCTCAAAAAAATTAAAGGAACACTTTGAAAACACATCAGATCTCAATGGGGGAAAATATCATGCTGGATATCTATACTGATATGGACTGGGTAATGTTTTAGGAACAAAAAACAGGAACAATAGGAACATAGGAAAATAGGAACAAAATCGTTTGATGGAAATGAAAATGATCAACCTACAGATGGCTGAATTAAAACCCTCCCCCAAAATAAAAGTGAAAAAATGATGAAGCAGGCTAGTCCATTTTGCTGAAATTTCATTGTAGCAACTCAAAATGATACTCAGTAGTTTGTATGGCCCCCACATGCTTGTATGCATGCCTGCCAACGTCGGTGCATGCTCCTAATGAGACAATAGTGTCCTGGGGTATATCCTCCCAGATCTGGACCAGGGCCTCACTGAGCTCCTGAGCGTGGGGGCCATTCAATGATATTAATTTTTTCATCCTTAAGGAACTGTCTGGGCATTGTCGTGCACCAGGAGGAACCCAGGACCCACTACATCATCGTAGGGTCTGACAATGGGTCTAAGGATTTTATCCCAATACCTAATTTCAGTCAGGGTTGTGGGGATGAGGCCCTTGTCCCCATCAACATGGGGACAAGGTGCTTTGGGGGCTACCCCAAAGCACCCTCCCCATGTTGAGGGCATGTGGTCTGGTATGGTTCAGGAGCCTGTGGCCTGCCAGGTTGCGTGCTCGGATAAGAGTCTGGAATGGATTTTGGGGGGACCCCTATGCCATTTTGTTTTATTTTGGTGCAGGGTTCCCCTTAAAATCCATACCAGACCTGAAGGGTCTAGTATGGATTTTGGGGGGGGGGGGGGGCACTACGCCATTTTTTAAAAATTTGGCAATGAGTTCCCCTTAATTTCCATATCAGACCTGAAGGGCCTGGTATGGATTTTAGGGGACCCCCACTAATTTTTTTTCATTTTGGTTCGGGGTTTCTCTTAATATTCATACCAGACACAAAGGTGTTGTTTTTTTCAATGCGTTTTATCTATATTGCTGAGACCCAACAATTTATTACAGCCGCAATCAGTTTTAAATGACAATTTTTACTTTGGAAATGTTTGCTGTAGTACTGTTCTAAACACGGGGAAAATGCGCCACTTTACAGTCATACTATAGACACCCCCCAGGCATAATATTTAAAGGAATATTTCATTTTTATTGTTTCACTTTAAGCATTAAAAAAATCACTGCTCCCAAAAAAATGTCCATTTAAAAAAAATAAAATGTCATTGATACATGTCTCCTGGGGCAGGACCCGGGTCCCCAAACACTTTTTATGACAATAACTTGCATATAAGCCTTTAAAATAAATACTTTTGGTTTTTCATGTTAGTGTCCCATAGACTTTAACGCATATTGTTCAATGTTTGCAGAAAATCCTAACAACCAAAGTTCGGCCCTAACTTATGCTTGGGCCAAACCGTTCGCCCATCCCTAGTCCTTAATGGGGATAGTATTGACACAGCCACTAATTATCCACAATGGCTCAAAACTGATATGATCCAAAAACACTTAGACAAAATAAAGGTGAATAAAGCATCTGGGCCAAATGACTACCAGATGGCTTACATCCTCAAAGGTTTGAATTATGTTATTTATAAGCCATTGTTTCAAATTGGGAGACTCTTGCCGACCGGCTCCTGTACATATACGTCGGCACTTTGAAGATGGATATCTCAGTAACGGCAGCAGCTGCTGCCACAACCGAGGTATCTATCTCTTCAGGAGCTGGTCCTGTTTACGATAATTGTGGTCTCTGCTGCGGATTCCCCGCAAGATCACCATTTCCAGCAGCGGGAGAGGTGCCACCCCCTTCCCGCCGCTCTCCCGCGTCCTCCGTCGCTTACTGGAGCCATCGGCAGCGGCGGAGGCGATTGGGACCTGTTCATGACCGTGTATGGAGACGAGTGAGGGGAAGATGGCCCCCACCCATCTCCATACCATAGCAGGGCGGAAGCGATGTCATAACCGTCACTTCCGCCAAAATGTTTTAAAGTGCCATTTTTTCAAATTACAACATTTTATTTATTTATTTTTATTGCATTTTAGTCCAAATATGAGATCTGAGGACTTTTTGACCCCAAATCTCATATTTAAGAGGACCTGTCATGCTTTCTATTACAAGGGATTTGAAGGATCTGGATGTTCTGGTGGATCATAGACTTAATAGCATACTTTCTTGTATTAAAAGAGGTATAAACTTCAGAGAGAGAGAGATAGCATTTCGCCCCTGTACAAATCATTAGCAAGACCTCATCTGGAATACGCAATTCAGTTTTGGGGCATCTGTTCACAAAAGGGGGATCAGAAAGGAATTCCCCCCCCACTGCAGCAAATTGGATCGGGTTTTATTGCGGTTTCTTTTGCGTTCCTCTGAATCAATTGTGGGTATAGGATTGTGAATACAGAGGCTTTTCTATTTGTTTGTTTTTTCCGACTAATGGAACTAGATGGACTTCAACCTGACTGATTATTTAACTATGTAAGTATGTAGTAGCTGAGATGTTTAACTATTTGAGTTCCGGAAGGTTTTACCCCCTTCATGTGAAGGCTATTTTTTGCTATTTAGCACTGCGCTACTTTAACTGGCAATTGTGCGGTCATGCTGTATGAAATTTAGGTACGAAATTAAATTTATATAATTTTTTTTCACACAAATAGGCCTTTTTTTTTGGTCGTATCTGATCACCACTGGATTTTTTTATTTAATTATATAAGCGAAAAAAGACATTTTGAAAAAAAATATATATTTTCTACTTTCTGTTATAAAACATATCCAATAAAATCAAATGTGTTCATAAATGTGTGCCCAAGTGTATTTTGCTACATGTATTTGATATATTAAAAAAATTTATCAATCCTAATGTACTGATGGTCGATCTTATTTCTTGAGGCCCTTAAAATGCCAGGACAGTACAAATACATCCCCAAATTACCCTCTTTTTTTTTGGAAAGTAGACAGTCGGAGGTATTTAGTAAGAGGCATGCTGAGTTTTTTGTAATTTTTTTTGTCACAATTTTTTCAAAATGAAGACATTAACACTTGCCGACTGGCTCATGCCTATATATGTCAGCAAAATGGCACATTCCCGCAAAACAACGTATTGGACGTTGTCCCCTTTAAGAGCCGCCGGAGGCACACGCGCCTGCTGCATGGCGGGGGGCCTGATGCACATGGCCGGCGGGCGCGATCGTGGGCACAAGAGCCAGAACGGGGATTTGTGTGTGTAAACACATAAATCCCTGTTCTGTCAGGGGAGAGGAGACAGATCGTTTGTTCCTAGTAAGTAGGAACAGCGATAGATCTCCTCCCCCAGACCAGTCTTATCCCCTAACAGTAAGAAACACTAACTAGGGAACACATTTAACCCCTTTATCACCCCCTAGTGTTAACCCCTTCCCTACCAGTGATATTTGCTCAGTAATCAGTGCATTTTTATTGCACGGATCGCTGTATAAATGTCAATGGTTCCAAAAATGTGTCAAAAGTGTCAGATCTGTCTGCCGCAATGTCTCAGTACTGCTAAAAATCGCAGATCACCACCATTACTAGTATAAAAAAAAAATGGCATAAAAATGCCATAAATCTTTCCCATAGTTTGTAGACGCTATAACTGTTGCGCAAACCAATCAATATATGATTATTGCCATAAAAAAAAAAGAATATATAGAAGAACATATAGTGGCCTAAACTGAAGAAATTTGTTTTTTAAAAATATTTTTGGGATATTTATTATAGCAAAAAGTAAAAAATATATTATTTTTTTCAAAATTGTCGCTTTTTTGGTTTATAGCGCAAAAAATAAAAACCGCAGAGGTGATCAAATACCACCAAAAGAAAGCTCTATTTGTGGGGGGAAAAAAGGACATGCACGACTGTGAAATTGTCAGTTAAAGCGACGCAGTTCCGTATCACAAAAAATGGCCTGGTCATTAAAGCGGAAGTAAACCCATCGATTTAACAGTCTAAAAAAAAAAGGCATGCCGTGAATGCTAACTGCACATTGGCTGTGCTCTCAACCAAACAGTCAAACCATCCAATGGCTGGTGTCATAACGGATCACATGTGCAGCACTGTGGCAGTTGAAGATTAAACAGAGGCAAAGATGGCAGCTTCCTTGGCTGAAAACGATAGGGGGGTTTACTTCCACTTTAAGCAGGAAAATCCGGTGTGTAAGTGGTTAAATATAATTTGTTTTTGTTTTTTTCACTTTTTTTTACATACTGTCACTAGTGCAGTACAGAATCATCATATGACTGGTGTGGCAGTGATCAGGGATACTGACTGGTGACAGTATGTAAAGAAAATTGAGCATCATTTTAATTCAATTTTTTTAAATTTTTGTTTTCTTTTTTGTTAACATTTTTTTTTTTTTTACTATTTTTTTATACATATTTTCATCAGAGTAGTTTAGTGTCACCATAGTGACATTGTACTACTCTGTGAGAGAACTGGAGGGATCAGAATTTTTTTTCTTTACACGTTGATTGCTGTTATAGTGATGATCATTGTGACAGCAATATTTTGAACTGTCATGAATGGGTTACATTTATAACAGCTGTGATTTACTATATTGTGCTGTGATTGGTCCACAGCTATCAAATGGTACAGGGTGCTGTGATTTGCCCAGGTACCATGTGATAACTGTGGGCCAATCACAGCATCACTATAGGAATCACAGCTATTATGAATGAAATTTACTCATAACAGCTTTGTTGACATTGTGATCGTCTGATCACATAGCGAGGAGTCTGGGGGTTGCGCCCCTGACCCGGAACAGGCTGAATGATATACATGTATGTGATCCAGCCTGACCATGCTGCTCACCCACAGTAAATGTACTGTGGATGAGTGGGAAGCGGTTAAAGAGCATTGGGAAACAGAGGCAGTATTTGGGGCAAGCCAGAATTAGCAACCCAAAACAGGCTAGGTTCTGCTCAGGAAAGTAAAGGGGAGCAAAATCAGGCAGCATCAACATCAAAATAAATCCTTACATACACTAATCAGGTGAATAGATGGTCTCTTTAAAAGGAGCATAAGCCAATTACAGGGTGGAAGAAAGTGTGTCCAGCTTTTACTGTATGCACATGCACTAGCCTCTTTGTGCTAGTTTAAATATATACAAAGATGGAGGAAACCAGTCAAGCATACTGCAACAACAACACAATAAAACATTTAAGGTTTGTGACCTGTGACTACCTGAATTTTAAACTGGTGTAGGGAAGTGTTCTTTTGTACACTGTGAGGTTGTTTACATTCATGCTGGTTATAACCATAGAGTTCTTGATTACAAACAGATTCTTCCTGTTAAGAGGTTATTTCCTGCCCTTGCTTAAAAGGTCAGGAAGCCCCTCAAGGCTATATAGGTGGATGTCTTACAGGAAGTGGGAGAGAGAGACGCCAGACACATGCTCTACAAGCCGAAAGGTGCTGGAGGCTGATTTTGTGCTGTATCCATCCATCCAGGCTGAAAAGGGACAAACAATAGGCAATTGTTACTGCACTGTATAGCTCACTGTTTGTTATATTACTGTCACTCCTGTGTGGGAATCAGAGATATCTGATATTCTCTGATTGGCTGAAACTTTCTATTTGCATATTGCAATATACTTGGGCTCTTCTCAAGTGTATGAGAGCAAAGCTCATTTGATTTAAACCTATCAAGTCACTAGTTTGTGTTGAAGTGTATATCTGCCACTTCATTATTTAAGGCAACAGTGTCCCTTTTTGGTCTGGGGGGTTCCTAGCTAGTATTAGCCTAGGGAACTTTAAGCAGCTCAGGGTAGTGACAGGATAGGTTTCAGATGGCCATTTAGATCGGTAGCGGTCCGGTCGCATTGATAGCCTATAGTCAGGTTAGGGATCAAGAGGTAGGCTAGACAGGCCTGATTTTCCTTGCAGGTGGCGTGATGCAGACTTCTTCGTCATTAGTGTGTTCATCTGTACAAGCGTCCCCAGGAAGCCACGGCTCCACAGTGCATCAGCATTCGTCCTCTCAAGCCGGATTGTGTTAGGTTTGCAAGTAAGCTCATCAGGGGTCCCTGCAACCGAACTGTGCCACAGAGCCTAATTGGAGGTATTGGTTTTAAAGGCCTTTATTTATGAGTCTGGATATATAGATACATATATACACTGTTTTTTTCAGACATATGTACATTCTTCCTGTTATTGCTTTGGTTGTATGTAATGCCATTACTTTATCATATATAAAGTTACACTAATCAGCTGCTGGTATGTCTGCATATCTTTACTTTTAGAAATCTATGCTGGGTGTATTAGTACTGCTACGCATATGCATCCTGATGTTTTCATTTGTCATATCTTTTTTTGCATCATAATGCTCTTGACATGGGAACGTGATGACATCCCGCTGTCGAAATGTCTTTGGTGAGCTTTTCCCAGATGGAAGGGGTTGGGAAATATAGTGAGATATCCTGAATGGCAGGAAAAGAATAAAGGATTGGAGCCATGCTTGGGGTTTCCTGCCCCTTTAGGTGCTATCTTTGACACCTGGTCCAGTATTTAGGCATGTGATATAGCACTGTGAGCTGGGCAGTTTCTAAGAAAGTTTGGTCACCAACAATATCAGTTAGATGTCAGTCTTTCATCTCCCAATTTACCCAGTGGTTGTGTTATCCCTATTCTTCCTTGATGGATGGACTTTTGCTTTTTTCACCTGGTATGAAGCCTTTACTTTAGACATTTCTGTTTGAGTGAGTAGACTATCATGTATATGCCTCTACTCTGGTCATCTGCTCACTAAGCTCCTAACTATTTGGAGTTACATCTAAGTCATGCAAATAAGGTCTAGGTGGTTCCTGTAAAAGTCTACATGTGACATACGTGTATTATCAATGACAGCCTAAATCCACCTGGAGACTGGATGATAATGCGCCAACTACATAGGCCATGCATATACACCACTCATCTATGCCATGTATATAAGGTCTTGGCTGTCCCTGTAGATGTCTGCATGTGGACATCCATGTTTTACCAATGACAGGTTAAACACTTGGAAACTGGATAATGCTGCACAAACTATTTATATGTTGTCTCGGTAGTCTCTGTTAAATTGTATATGTGGACATTCCTTTCTCTGGCAGTCAAATCTACCACGTTTAGAGTATTAATGCTTCTTGGACCAGAACATTACAGCATCTATAGATTGTCTATGATGTCACCACACTGTGCTGGTTTCAACTTTTTGATGTGTTACATTCCCAGCAATATAAAAAACCTTTATTGAGCCCTCCCAGAATGCAACCTGGATGACATGTAATTAGAATATTTCCATGGAAGAAGGGGATCGATTTGCATGTTTACGATTTGATATTCTACAGATTTCATATTCACTGTAGGATTCATCATTCCACTTACAAAGCCATTAAAGGAACCACCACCATTACAAACATGAATAAAATGACCCGATGGGTCAGTAAAACAGTACAAATATCATACACAAAAAATAGCATAGTTAAACAGTATGACAATACAGATACCATGTTAGTCTGGGATACACCATAAAACAAACTGCCAGCCTAAATGAAGCTTGGTCAGTCTAGGTGATCGAAAGACATATCCAACGCGTTTCAGACTCAGTAAGTCCTTCTTCAGAGAAGATGAAGGTATAACAGGTCTAAAATTTAACAATAACAATCAGTTATGTAACAATATAAAGTGCATATTATAGTAGTACATTAGACTAACACCAAATGACACTTACATTGTATAAGACATTCACTAAAATCATGAGGAGATCTCACAAGGCGGTCTGCTGTTGCCTATAACATGAACAACAAACAACAGACAATTGTACACAGTGCACTTCCAGATAGGGTTATAGCATTGAATAAAAATTATATTATGGTTCTGTCACATGCTAAAACAGTCCTAATGAATCCATAGTGATAATATGTCCATGAACAGGGGAACAGAAAGCTGCCCTTAGTGGCTGCCGGCTTGGAAATGAGCTAGAAGAGGCTCTGGAATATAGAAAAGGACACAAAGCAGCATCATCTAAGTGTAGCAATTAAGGCATTTTAATAAAAATTTAATATTTACACTCACAAGGGAAGGATAAAAAACCAACATGTAGTATAGAGGTGATCATCTGTTCTGCCCCGGGAGAGGTGTTAGTGCGTACAGGCTGTAAGAGCTGCCTCGGATCCAGCCATGCTGTCTGCTGTTGCCTACCAGGAGCAACAGAAAGATGGGCACCCATCAGTGCAATGTACACCCATAAGGACCGCACAAGGGGTACCCAAAGGTAAACATGTAAATAATATCTGTAAGAGGGGGAAAAACAATACATCGCAGATCTCTTTCACAAACTCCAGAACTGAAACCTGGCAAAACCCGCTTAAAGTTGAAGGCCTCATTAAGAACGTGTTGGATAATCTGTTTATCACCTACACTGACCAAGCTTAAATCAGGCAGGCAGTTTTTTTTATTATTATTATTATACAGGATTTATATAGCGCCAACAGTTTGCGCAGCGATTTACAACATGAGGGCAGACAGTACACGTACAATACAAATCAATACAGGAGGGATCAGAGTGCCCTGCTCGTTAGAGCTTACAATCTAGAAGGGAGGGTCAAGTTGAAACAAAAATGAAAGGTATTACTGTGGGGGATGAGCTGATGGATAAAATTAAAATACAGTTGTTGTTAGGTGTGAGTAGGATAGGCTTCTCTGAAGAGAAGGGTTTTCAGGGATCGTCTAAAAGTTAATAAAGTAGGAGATAGGCAGACCGATTGGGGTAAGGAGTTCCATAGGATTGGAGAGGCTCTGGCAAAGTCCTGGAGGCGAGCATGGGAGGAGGTGACGAGGGAGCTAGAGAGCAGGAGGTCTTGAGAGGAACGAAGAGAACAAGTAGGTAGGTATTTAGACACTAAGCTAGTGATGTAGTTGGGGGCGAAATTGTGGATGGCTTTGTAGGTAGTTGTTAGTATTTTGAATTTAATTCTTTGGCCAAGCGGAAGCCAGTGGAGGGATTGATAGAGAGGAGTGGCAGACACAGAGTGATTGGTAAGGTGGATGAGTCTGGCAGCAGCATTCATGATGGATTGAAGAGGTGATAGACTATGTAGAGGTAAGCCAATGAGAAGGGAGTTGCAGTAGTCGAGGCGAGAGATGACGAGCGAGTGAATTAAGAGCTTTGTTGTGTCATTGGTTAGAAAGGGGCATATTTTGGAGATGTTGCGGAGGTTGAGGCAGCAGGATTTGGACAGTGATTGGATGTGTTGCTTGAAGGAGAGTTCAGAGTCCAGGACTACACCTAGAACCTTGGCATGGTGTATCCCAGACCAACAGGATATATGTATTGTCATACTGTTTAACTATGCATTTCTATGCATAGTTAAACTATCTCTCAATATCTCACCCAGCTCTAGTCTGTTATTTAAAAAAAAAAAAACGTTTATGATTATATTGGGGGTTAGTTGTGTTTTAATAGGTATACCTTGGCTTTTAACCAGTGTTTTGTGTCTTTATAATTTCTTTATTTGTAATAAAAATGTGTTTTAAACTATTAACTGCTTAGGAGTCAGATATGTTTTTATTTTTCTATAAACATATAAAGCCCTATAAAAGTAGATATTTACATAGTAGTAGGGCTTTGAATTTTTCTGCTATGGGGTTTGTTATCACTTTTTGGTTAATTTTGCAAGGCTAGGGCTTTGAGGTCTGTTCACAAAGTTAAAGCGGAGCTCCAGCCCCCCCACCAGAAAATTAAAAGTCAGCAGCTACAAATACTGTAGCTGCTGACTTTTAATATTAGGACACTTACCTGTCCAGGGATCCCATGATGGCAGCACCGCAGCCATATTTCTTGTAAGGGAAACCAGCAGTGAAGCCATACGGCTTCACAGCTGGTCCCCTACTAGGCATGTGTGAAGGGCGGTACGCTTTGTGAATGGCCTGGGGCAAGGAGGAGGAGGGGGCAAACTTCTGGAGACCTCGCCACAGCAAAGTCACCCAGAAGTGTGGACAGGTTCCTGTCACAGGTACAAGTTGCCCCCTCCCCCCAAAGGGGCTTCACGTGGCTGCGGAGGGAGGGGGAGGAAGCAAGCAAGTTTCCCCTTTTGGGTGGAGCTCTCCTTAAAGTTGCTATTACACCCTGTTTGGACTCGGACTACCTGTGTATCTTCAATTAATTATCAGCAGCCTGTTTGTGTTGGCCAGATAGGTATAGACACATTCTCCCCATGTGCAGGCTTGCTTCCAATGTGTCAGTTGCTCTTGCAGCACATAGGAGCAATCACTGACTAGAGAGTAGGGATGAGCTTGCTTTCACTCCAAACAAAGGGAATTTGTCAGTGCCAGTTCAGTCAGCTGCTGGCAGGGCATTCCCCATCCAGTAGCTGAATGTAAACAAAGGTGCAGGGATGCTTGTGACATCATTGACTGAATATGGCCATATGTCAATGTCATTGCCCTAATATGGCACAATGCCCATTTTAGGTCAATAATGCCATAAAATTCCCTACCCCTTTGTGTACAGGCAGCTGCATAGTACACTTGCCAACAGCTTTTTAGCCCGGTAGTGACAGCTTCCTTCCAGGTTCAGACCAAACCCAAGCTCATTCCTACCAGAGAGTACTCTCTTTTGTGAGTAAAATCCATCTGTCTCCAATTACGTTTACACCTTTGAAACAGGCTTTATCTGTGTTTTGCACAATGACAGGTCTTCTGTCTGTGACAAGTGGTATTCCTTGCTGACTTTCTGAGAACTCAGTTTGAATTCTCTAATTTGTAGGCTTTTTTAGATACAGCACATCTATATTTAAAATCTGAAAAAGGTCTTGAATTAGTTAAGCTCCTATGACAAAAGAATAGTACACCTTGAAATTCTGTCACATCTGTGCAATAAAAAATGCAATGCGTTATCAGAAATAGGACAAATTAGAAAGGAGTTAAAAGCTGCATAGAAGAGTTATGAGACAGTCAGCTGTAGCAGAAGCTGGTTTCATTTTTACTTCTTCCAGACAGCTATTACCATTGTCTTCTGTGCATTTCTTACCCTAGGGCAAAACACGTATGTCAGAACCACAATATCTTCTCAGCTGAAATGTCATTGGGGTAATATTGAGTAGGGTAGGCTATTCTCCTTTGTACAGCTGTGTGTGCTGTATTTATATTAGGAATGCATACTCTAGAGAAATAAGATCAGCAATTTCAAATATTTTGTTCAATATTTAGTTCAATAAGAAAGTTGGTAACTAACACTTATAATTTAGACCTATACAAAATAAAAATCTATATACGTAGGACAGAGATACATGACTATTACACATGCATTTGCAATGTTTACAATTACAAAAAAAAGTTCTTCAACTAAAGAAATGTACATTTGCTCCACTGATTATGATCAGAATATAGTGTTCTTCTGGTAACCTTCAACCATCTGCTGTTCAGAAAAAAAAATGTAGTATCATCTTAGTAAGGACACATGTTCAGTTATTATTGCTGTGACTCTCTTTTACAATTTCCCTCTTTTTTTTTTTTTTTTGCCATATAACGTGTTTTACGGTTAGCTGCCACTTCCTCAGACATGTGGTGTGACAATAAAAGCATAGATGTCAGAAAAAATGTTTCTCTAAACAGAATATTCCTTGAGATACAAAAAAGCCGCTTAGTGATATACATATAAGACTCTAATATTCACCCCGTAGTCAATTACTTTAGCTTGTAGGATGCACAAGCATACAATGGGGTTATAATTAATAAATATAAAACAATGTAAAAGCCACAGATACCTAATATCCTATGCTAAATCTCATACAACTGTCAACAATTAATAAATAATCAATAAATAATTACTAATAGTAATAAGGGAGGAGAGTGTGGCAATTATCATGATTGATGGTAAATAGCAAAGACGAATCATAGTACTTAACAGATAGCATAAAAAATCAATAGTTTTAAAAAGAAGAGAATAATTAACCAGCGATATTATATCCCCATTGGTCGCAATGATTCCAGATGGATCAAGCATTAGTTAACATCAAACATGTGTTACGAAACTATCAACCAATGTGTTTAATTTCCTTTGAGGTCTTAAGAGAAAACCATGGAATAACTGATAGTATATACATTTTCTATATGTGGATATGAGTAAACTGGAATGTTAAATAGCTAGGGAAAGATGACTTTAACACTGGAAACGTTTCCAGTAATGATGGATTAGGGAAAAATCTCTCTTTTAGGGATATATACTGTATATGAACTAATAATCAACCATAACTTTTAAAAAGTAAAAGATATATATTATATAGTAAAAGGTAGACTTCTTTACTTGAAGTGAGACATTTTGGGGAATTGATAGAGGAAAGCTACAGCATAAGAAAGCCTGTAAAATGTAAAAAGGGCACCTCGAATAAGTAATATCACATCAGAATTCCAGATTTTTATTAGTATTATTTTATGAGGTTTTGGATGATAGGGTCTGACCAATTTTTGCATGGGTCATGAATGATTATTTAAATGTGTAAAAATAAAGTATTTAATACACAATCCATCAACTTCTTTATTTCCATTATTTAGTTTTTTGGGGTTTTTGGGATGTAAGGGATGGTCTGATCGATAAATCCAGCTTTCTGTGTTTTTTAGATCACATTAGGCTATGCTAAAAATATAAGGAAAACTTTTCTCTCTTTCAGGACACATAAAATTTCACTTTTTTAAGGATTGTGGTGACTCTGAAAACTGTAGCGTATGCAAGTTCATATTTCATACAGAACAGAACATACAGCACATTAAACACTACCTATTTGTCTTGAATTTTATCCAACTCTGCACAAAAGTTTAATTTACATTAGAATGAAACAAAAGTGAAAACATACAGTTCATTTGTTTCAAAGCTTGTGCAAGTCAAACTGTGGATATATATTCTCTGAATTATCAAAGCAAGCTGAACATCATATTTTGGGGAATTAAGATGCTGACCTTAATAAAAAAAATCTTCCCTCTAGTCAGATAGAAAAAGAACCAGCTCTTAGTGAGATCTCTGCAATACACTGTACTGACCTGAGACAGTTTGCAACATCAAAGCTGTAGAAATCTGCTTTGATGATGGCAACTTTTATCAAAGTATTGGAGCTTTTATACAGGTCAAGTAAACATTCTTTTCTCATTCGGTTCATTTTATTCTAAAACACTGACACACAATACATGGGAGTGGAAATGGGCAGATAAAATGAGTGCTGGGGTGTTGAAAAGGTGTAGTGAGCAAGGTGAAAAGGTACTTATAAGAATACTTAAATGCAATGCAATGAAAACAGGGTCAGGCACTTGTAAAGTAACCTGATTTTGTTTATGGTGCATTGCAAGCTCGCACTTGTTAACAGGGATCTACAAAATTGTGTACACAATTCTGATGGAGTCACAGACCTCGGATGCACTTTGCTAAAGTCTAACACCTTTAGGGCTCATGTACACTACAGCTTCTAAAGTTGAATTTAGGAGCTATTGCTGTTTTTTTTTGCCAAAGCTCCTAAACTCAACTCCATAAAAGTAGAAGCTGTGCTGGCTTCAATCATACAATCATGTGCAAGCAAAAATTAATGGTGCATGAGATATGTAAATCACCTGTCACTCACAGCAAGGGGGCGTTTTTGACAAAGTTTTCAGCACTTTGTCAAGATCTTTCTAACTGAACAATAAAAAAGGATTTCTCAGGGCTGGAGTAAATCTGTGTGGCAAGACTGGGTTCAAATGAAAGGAAATCGTATTCTCTACATTATGACATCAAAAAAATATATATATATTTTTTGGGTTTACATCCACTTTAATGATAAGTCTAATGGAAAGTTTGATCCAATATCGCTTCCACACTTGCTCGTCAATGCGTTTCACTAGATATTAGCTTCCTCAGGACAAATACTGGGATTGGGAGCAATTAGCCATACAGGCAGTTTATGAAGGATGAAACAATGTTTGTGGGTGGCACTTACTAAAAAGTAGATTCTGGGCCCTGAGATACTACAACAAGGTATCAGATAGATAGATAGAGTTCTCCAAGTTGTGGAGGACAGGGCAACATTTGAGAGGAAACAGTATAAAGAGTTTCTTAGCACAAAAATAGGCCATGAAAGCATGTGAAATAGCATTACTAGATAGGTTAAAAGAGACCCACCTAATTCCTATAGGTATGGCAAATGTCCCAATTAGGGAAGCCTATTAGTAGGGCCCTGGCGGTTTACACCGAATACGAGGTGGAGTGTCTGCAACAATAAATAAATAGATAAAGGATTCAAAGTATGGCAGGTATGTGATAAAATAAATCACAGAGTAGTTCCATTATACAGAATCCAAATGGTTTAGCTTACCCTTAAAGCGGTTTGGTACTCAAAATTAAATCTTGATCTTTTTAAAAACACTTATATAGGTAGATGCACAAATGAGCATTAAAAAAAAATGCATTATTTACCTTTCATTAGTCATTCTTAGAATGACTTCCGGTCTGTCCTCCCGTGGGAGTAGGCGTGGTTTTTCGCCTCTCCCCGGCTCCGCAATGACCCCTGGGAGCTATGTTACATAATTCCCATGAAGCAATGGGGGACACCGTCATCATGAAATCTCAAGAGATTTCGGCCGACGACGCTGCCCGTTGTGATGGCAAACGGAAATGGGGCGGTGCTGCTCGCTCAGATAACTGAGCATGCGCGGGATCGAGCGGTGAATGCTGGGAGCACAGCATTCACCGTATCCCGGAACTAATTGCTTGTGGGCTTCAAATGCCCACAAGCAAAATGGAAACGCCCGGGGCGAATTTTTATAAGTTGTAGTAAAGGACGAAATTGGCGATCCGGGGATCAAAAAGCAGCAACAGGTGAGTGCTACAGTTAGAGTGTTAGCAGAAAACAATGACAGCAAAAAAAAAAAAAGATAGGTCCTGCTTTCAGTAATGCTCAGATATGTGCAGCTATACTCACAGTGTGGAGTTGGTTGGAGGTTTAAAGGCATGGCGCAACAACTTTGCACATTATATTGCATTTATTTGCCCTGAAATTAACTTTAGTGTATTTTTTTTTTTTACTGAAAATTGGTGTTTCATAAACCATTGCACTAATCTTTTATGATATAAAAAAAAATTGAACTACCACTTTTTAATTATCTAGGGTGTCTGCTTTCAGAAAATATATAATGTTTGTGGGTTTGGAGTCATATTCAGGCCTTAAATGATTTTCTTTTAAATGGCTCTGGCAGTGAAAGGGTTGAAGTGTAGGAGACTCTATTTCCCTCCCTCTATCTACAGTCACACCATTGACAACAGTGGAACGCTTACAACTGTGATTACATTAAATGGTATTCAGAATTCAAACATTCATGTACAATGGTAGTCATAAATTACCTTGGTATCTGAATAATTATGCAGTGATACCAGATTCCTCATGTAGGTGGCTATATTAGTAACTTTGGGTGTCATGGCTCCTCACACCAAAATTGGAGTCTACAAGGGACATCTTTTGTTCCATTTAAACTGGAAATCCCTTGTAAGACATTGATGGGCATTACTAGTGGATCTCTGCAAATTGGTATAGTATTTCTTAGTTAAGTAGAGGAAGATGGGAGAGAAGCACCAAGCAGACTCTTGGTGTAGTACAGTTTAATATACAATGAATACAATTTTAAAAAAGTGCCACTCACAAAGGTGTGAACAGAGCAAAGTGTGACCCAAACCTGGAGGGGAATAGCCAATCGGGGTGCGTTTCGGAAGCAAGCCACATCTCCTTTCTCAGTTAATGCATTTTTGCTGTGGCACGTTTTATATATTTTATTCACTGTATTTTAAAATGTACTCCACCAAGATTCTGCTTGGCGCTTCTTTCCCCTCTCTCTCTTTTTTTGCAGCGTGGGTTTCCTAGCCCCTTTGGATAAATGCAGCCTTGCATCTGCCTTGGAGTTAGTAACTTGTTTTTAACCCTTCCAGGGTATTTTTACTCATCCTATTTCCTGGATTTTATATGGACAGTACACCTTATTAGTTTATGATCAATACTTTTGAACTATTGGCATTCTCACAGAGAAGGGTAGAATTTTGTTTGTTGTTTCCCAGGTAGGTATATATTTCTGCACCTGAGAGTATCAATGTTTGTGTACAGCCACAAATGCAACACTGTACGCTGGTATTTGCATACACCAAATCTATACTAATCATGGACAGGCTGTGGCTATATACTAGTAACCACACATCCAGTCATTTACATACATACCGGGATGGATGTGCACCCACCCCTGGATGCAGACAGTTTTTGTCCAGGGGTGTACATCTGTCACTGTATTCATGTAAAGGCTTGGATGTACAGCCACAGCCTGTCCATGATTTGTAAAGACGGTTGCATGCAAACACCTAGCACAGAAACATATGCTTCTATTCATGGTGTAAGACCCTCTGTGGCCCTGTGAATGAAGCCTTAAAAAACCATTGAGGATAAGCATCTTCTACCAGCCTATTTTTAGTCATAACATTTTTCAGTTGCAATCTGCAGTTTTTGCATATAACAAACACATATATCAATCATGCACACAGAATGAATACATGATTATCCATGACAGAGGTTACAAGTTGTATTACCTTCATGTTTTTGCACAGTGACCTTCCTCTAAATGGCTGTGTAAAATGACAATGTTTGGCACATACAAATATATAAAAATGTAAGTACTTCTCTTTTGATCTTTTCACTGTCATAATCCAGCAAGTGAAATAAGAAAGTTTATATTTTAGATTTTCTACTTCAGTCAATGTATTTTACATGTCTTTATTTTGCCCATGGCACCTGTCTTCTTCCTCTTAACCCAGCTTATTATAGTATTAAGACATGGATGGCTGTCTATATTTTCAGTATAACAAAATGCCGTAGTGTATGATTAACACTAAAATGTTTAAGTGAAAGTTAAATCATGTCCGATGATAACAAGAAAAGCCACACTGCTTACTATAATCAAACGTTTTATTAAAATTGCTTACAAAGAGTAACTATATAAAAACAAGATGTTACAATCCTAAACATAAAACATTTAAAATACCCTAAATTTAGCTTAAGAGCCCTCCATAGATTTGTACATGCAACATATATTATGAATAACACAGATGTATACATTGCCCTGCATTCTAAACTATTTCTGATGTGTTAAAATAGGATATTAATTATCAAATATATTACACCAGCAAAGAACCCCAGCTGGCATTTACCATTGGGAAACCAGCAAGGGAGGACCTGGGTTCCCAAGAAAGGAACCAAAACTGGCACATGTTACCTCAAAATGAACACAATCAACCCATCCATGTAAATAAACATATATAGTGTCAACCAATATAAGCTGATTATATCCCCAGACATATGCATAGAAAAAGCATAAATCAACATAAACATTTGCAAAATCCCTAAGGGATAAAAACATGTACAATTATGTAATACTAATATGAGTATTATAACAGAAGTTAAGCAAGACAACCCACAGCAGTCCTGACAGTTATTTGCCTCCTGTGATTCACTGCTGGCACCTCCTTTCTGTTATGTGACCATGGGCCCTTCCATGTTGTACCCAGAGTGTCCCAGCTATGTCACGTAACAGGGTCACATGGCAGACATTTGCTTTGAGCCCAACTGCCAGCGGTATTGCAGTCAAGCTCTGCAGCATCTGCATCCTTTGCTGCACCTCTGCTACATCCACAGCCTCTGCTGCATCCCTGTTACCTCTACAGCCTTCACAGCACCCACAATTTAAGCTTTGGCTGCATTTTTGCTACAGATTCTGCTGCAACTCTGTTGCTCCCACAGCCTCCACTGCACCTCTGCTTAATCTACAGTTTTTTGCTGCATTTATTCTGTACCCCCAGCCTCCATTGCCCCTCAGCTGCTCCCACAGCCTCTTCAGAACCCACAGCCAAAGCCTCTACTGCACCTACATCCCCTGCTGCGTTCACAGTCAGGACCTCCAAATTGCCATCTCTATGCTTGCAGTCTCCGCGTTATCTACAGCCTTAGCAACTACCAAGCCATCTCTCTGGCCTCACTCCTGCTACCAGTTGCTTAGTTCCTTGTACCTCTCTCATGTGTCATGTTCCAGTATCTCATTACCTATTCTCCTCTACTGCGAGTACCTGTTGAGTGCTGCTGGGATTAGCCAACAGCTAAGCTCAAACCCCCATGAGGGGGTCCATGGCAAAACTCAAGTTGCCTCTCAAAGTTCACTGTAAGCCCCCGTACAAACGGACGGAAATTCCGACCACAAAATCCGTCAGATTTTTTCCGACGGTTTTTGTCCGAAACTGGTGTTGCATACACACGGTCGGACAAAGTTGTCGGAAAATCCGATCGTTCCGAACGTGGTGACGTTCGTTGCGTACTACTGAACTACGTAGAGGCTACTAGCCAATAGCTTTTGTCTCGTAATTTGACCTGAGTATGATTGGCACTTTGTCGGTCAGAATTCACTACAAACGATCGGAAAAAGTCAGATCGGATTTTTTTGTTTGAAAATTTTAGATCCTGCTCTCAAATTCTAATAGAGCCCACACATGATCGGATTTTCCGACAACATAATCCGATCAGAACCTTTATGTCGAAATTTCCGACCGTGTGTACAGGGCATTGGAGAAAGCAGCCACACAAAAGAGCAGGGATTCACATCTTAGATTACCAGAAAGTTCTGTAGTGCTACCCCATAGGGGCCACTGGTATTAACTGGTTCTTCCCACCACTGCAAGCACCAGTCCATTGACACTGGTTCCAGTAACACAGTCTAGGGAATGTCTTTTTAAGATTTTCTGCTTGATGAAACATTTAACAGAGGAGGGGTTAGGGCATGGGATACTCCAAAATTAATAGCACATAGCAATAAGAGAACAATGTTATCCTTGGATAAATTTGATTGTTGGACAGTCTAGCCCTCCACAGCTGAAGACCATGAGGTAACTTTCCGAACAGGCTAAGACCTCACAGCTGGGGTTCATGAGATACGTTTCTTTGATATCTGGTTACCTTGTGCCTATGCACTACTACTGGTAGCCAAAGTGATTTCCAGAACACTGCCCAGTTACAGGAATCAATTTAGGGTCTTTACTCAAAAGTCCCCAGCACAGCAGCCACCCTCCTTCTTCTTCCGAGTTACATCAGTGGTGAGGTCCTGCAATCAGCTTCTAGGAAGATCCATCTAGGCCCTCAGCCCCAACACTGCTGAAGCCTCAAGAACAGCTACACAGCTTATAGGCTACCTGAGGATAACAGCCCCTCAGGCTCTGAAACCCTCCTGCGGACAGAGAACCCAGCTCTCCAGTGCTTCAGACCATTTATCATCTTACCAGCCCCCTTCTAGACATTTCTCTTCAGGGACTGGTTGGAGGATGATGAATATTCAGGCTGGTTATTTGCAGCTCCCTCCCTAAACTCTGGAAGCTTCTTTCAGATGCAGGAGGAAGCAATCAAATTCCCAGCCTGTAGAACCCTAAATAGACCAGGACTAATGATCACTGCTCCCTTGATTGCAGAAGTAGCCAAAAAATAAATTTACCTAGCATCCTATGTTTAGAGGGGGTTACACCAGTTAAAGATTAGGGATTACCGAAATGTATATGGGTGAGCCAAATGTTTAAAAAAAAAAAGGAACTGCCATGTTTTAGGCTAATAGGGAAAGGATTGTCAAGCAACTGGCATGGGTAATATGTGGAAAATGTACCAAATCAAAAAAAAAAATGTGTTCTGATATGATTACAAGCATACTTTAACTTAGTGCAATGGTAAAGGAGTGTATATTACTGCGCGGTCCCTAATTAAAACAAATTATATATGAATAATGTGTTCAGATTAATAACAATAATAGAAATAATATAGCTGCTGCAGTCACAAATGCGAGATACCCACATTAAATAACAAAGACAAAAAGAATGACTGCGCTGCAAGAAAAGAAAAAAACCCTTTCACAGACCAGTGATGGAATGTGGTGAAAAGCATTTAACAAAACAGTGTTTAACAAAAAACAGTGATATATCAATTAATTGCAGGTGATAATATCAAGATGGTGAACGTATAGTGAGACATTCAACAATAAAAAGATTATAACTCATTTGACCATAAATTGGTCAAAGGCTAAAAAAGCCAAACATAAATGAAAAAATTAGCAACAAATTAAATGGTTAACATAATGTCCATATAAGAGTAGCCAAAATCCAGTGTTGACATCACTCAATAACACCACAAGGAAAGAAGTGGCCCAATAGAAAAGATCTCCACCACCGAGAACAGCTGCCTCTTACCGAATCCAGAGATCTCCTGTCACAGAGATCACAAGGGCTTTAGGCTTATCTCCCAGCCACGGGTCTCTGGAGGAGGTAGAAGGATTTCCAGGGGTATGGGATAGCACTTCCCTGTCGATCCTAAAGGCTGCGCCGTAGCCTCTTCGAATACCTCGGAGGTTAGAGAGGAGATCGGCTAACCGGTATAAGAAGCAGGAAAGAGGGGTGAAGGGGAACGGGAAGTAGTGTGTGCTGCTCACAGGCATCGATGAGTGCCGCACATTGTGGTTCTGGCGAGTTGGACTTCAGGCTCATATTCGAAGATGCTACGGCGCAGCCTTTAGGATCGACAGGAAAGTGCTATCCCATACCCCTGGAAATCCTTCTACCTCCTCCAGAGACCCGTGGCTGGGAAATAAGCCTAAAGCCCTTGTGATCTCTGTGACAGGAGATCTCTGGATTCGGTAAGAGGCAGATGTTCTCGTGGTGGAGATCTTTTCTATTGGGCCACTTCTTTCCTTGTGGTGTTATTGAGTGATGTCAACACTGGATTTTGGCTACTCTTATATGGACATTATGTTAACCATTTAATTTGTTGCTAATTTTTTCATTTATGTTTGGCTTTTTTAGCCTTTGACCAATTTATGGTCAAATGAGTTATAATCTTTTTATTGTTGAATGTCTCACTATACGTTCACCATCTTGATATTATCACCTGCAATTAATTGATATATCACTGTTTTTTGTTAAACACTGTTTTGTTAAATACTTTAACTTAGGCCACCAATCTATAATGGCTGCTCAAATAAAATGAATCCTGGTCATACTGCACACCGCTAACAGTTTCAGTATACTACTATCAATTCATTAGACATTTCACAGATCTGTCACCATGACCTCTATACCTTTTCTACTAATGATCATTAACTGAGGTATACAGTGGTGTGAAAAAGTGTTTGCCCCCTTCCTCATTTCCTGTTCCTTTGCATGTTTGTCACACTTAAGTGTTTCGGAACATCAAACCAATTTAAACAATAGTCAAGGACAACATAAGTAAACACAAAATGCAATTTGTAAATGAAGGTGTTTTTTATTAAAGGTGAAAAAAAATCCAAACCATCATGGCCCTGTGTGAAAAAGTGATTGCCCCTAAACCTAATAACTGGTTGGGCCACCCTTAGCAGCAACAACTGCAACCAAGCGTTTGCGATAACGTGCAATGAGGCTTTTACAGCGTCCTGGAGGAATTTTGGCCCACTCATCTTTGCAGAATTGTCCTAATTCAGTTACATTAGAGGGTTTTAGAGCATGAACGGCCTTTTTAAGGTCATACCACAACATCTCAATAGGATTCAGGTCAGAACTTTGGCTAGGCCACTCCAAAGTCTTCATTTTGTTTTTCTTCAGCCATTCGGTGGTGGACTTGCTGGTGTGTTTAGGATCATTGTCCTGCTGCAGAACCCAAGTTCGTTTCAGCTTGAGTACACGAACAGATGGTTGGACATTCTCCTTCAGGATCTCTTGGTAGACAGCAGAATTCATAGTTCCTTTTATCACGGCAAGTCTTCCAGGTCCTGAAGCAGCAAAACAGCCCCAGACCATCACACTACCACCACCATATTTTACTGTTGGTATAATGTTCTTTTTCTGAAATGCAGTGTTCCTTCTACGCCAGATATACTTGGACACACACCTTCCAAAGAGTTCCACTTTTGTCTCATCGGTCCACAGAATGTTGTCCCAAAAGTCTTGGGGATCATCAAGATGTGTTGTGGAGAAATTGAGACGAGCTTTGATGTTCTTTTTGCTCAGCAGTGGTTTTCTCCTTGGAACTCTGCCATGCAGGCCATTTTTGCCCAGTCTTTTCCTGATGGTGGAGGCATGAACGCTGACCTTAACTGAGGCAAGTGAGGCCTGCAGTTCCTTGGACGTTGTTGTGGGGTCTTTTGTGACCTCTTGGATGAGTCGTCGCTGCGCTCTTGGGGTAATTTTGGGCGGCCTGCCACTCCTGGGAAGGTTCACCACTGTTCCATGTCTTCGCCATTTGTGGATAATGGCTCTCACTGTGGTTCGCTGGATTCCCAAAGCTTTGGAAATGGCTTTATAACCCTTTCCAGACTGATAGATCTCAATTACTTTCTTTCTCAATTGTTCCTGAATTTCTTTGGGTCTCGGCATGATGTGTAGCTTTTAAGGATCTTCTGGTGGACCTTACTGTGTCAAGCAGCTCCTATTTAAGTGATGCCTTGATTGTGAACAGGTGTGGCAATAATCAGGCCTGGGTGTGGCTAGAGAAATTGAACTCAGGTGTGGACAACCACAATTATAGTATGTTTTAACAAGGGGGGGAATCACTTTTTCACACAGGGCCATGATGGTTTGGATTTTTTTTCACCTTTAATAATAAACACCTTCATTTACAAATTGCATTTTGTGTTTACTTGTGTTGTCCTTGACTATTGTTTAAATTGGTTTGATGTTCCGAAACACTTAAGTGTGACAAACATGCAAAGGAACAGGAAATGAGGAAGGGGGCAAACACTTTTTCACACCACTGTATACTGCTTTCATATTACTGCAAACTGTATTTTCTCAAGTTCTTCTGCAGGATATGTCAAATTAGTAAAGTGAAATGAAACCCTCTGTGTTTAAGCACTTTCAGCCGCTGAATAAATCACTTACTGTGAATGCAGCTTCTTTATCTTTTAATCGTTGTCTATGTTCCTGTTTAAGCCTGTACCATGACCTGTGCCCCAGGTTTCTTTTTTTTAGGGTGGCTTCTTCCTGTTGCAACATCTTATTGAGCTACCTTTGTCTGCAGGAACTACAGTTGTGTCTCCCTACTCTGTGTACATCTATAGAAACACACAGCCCCATAGCCTAGGATAGCAAGGCACTCCCTTGTTTCCCCATCCTTCTCCTTCACTTCTAAAAGCTTACAGACTGTGAAGACTGTAGCTCAGCGAAGCAGTACTAAAAGGGAACAGGGACCAGTAGCACTGACAGTTGTAAACTATGGTAAAAATTTTAACTCATTTCACATCTATTTTTTTAGGGGATTGTGGGGGCTCGGTGGGAAAAAAAAGTTCTTTTGAAGGAAATTATTTTTCATATATCATCAATTTGATGGTTTTTAACTTCTTGGGTGTTTAAGAAGATACTTACTGCTAATCCTCACAATCTATGTGGCATATTAGTATAATCTTTGTAATATTATTTTTCCATATAAGTATATGGTTTTAAAATGTTTATTAAAACATAAAAAACATACAAAATGACCAACTCTTAAAAATAATTACATTTGCTGTATGTCAAATTATTTAGACGCTTAAAGTCCATCTCTAGGCAAAACATGAACCCCTTCCACCAATCCCTTCCATTCCACTCTAATCTATCCTGCATGTTTCTTTTTTACTACCTTGTAAAGTACACTCACCCAAGTCCACCATCCAGGTCCCTTGCCAATGCTGGGGCTGGTAATTTTTTTGGCACCCCTCCCCCAAGAAAAATGGCATGTGACAATATAGTGGTGCTGCGCCAAAACTGTGGGTGTGGTCAGATTGCATCAACAGTGTGAGGGGCTTAAATGGCCATATCCTTTCATTACTGTGCCACAAGCGAGTATATAACAGTACAAACCTCAGTACACACATTTGAATAAAATAAAGCTGTTCTATTGCATATCATTTACTACACACAGCGAACCTTATAGTCATATTAAAGTTGTTTTTTTTTTTTTCATTTTTTTTTTATAACAAACATGTTATACTTGCTCTGTGTAATGGTTTTGAGCCTGGATCCTCTGCTTCTTGGGTCCCTCACCGCCACCCCTGGCCCCTCCCTCCTGCCGGGTGCCCCCACAGCAAACAGCTTGCTATGGGGGATCCAAGCAGGCGCACTCCCACCCACTCCGTCTCCTGATTCCAGGGCCGCCTCTACACCCTCCAGTCCAGGGCCTCTGGCATACTCCCCTCCTAGTCCAGGGCTGCCTGCTCACTCCACCCCTAGTCCAAGGCCTCCTCTGCACTCCCCTGCTAGTCCAGGGCCTCCTCTGCACATCCCAGTCCAGGGCCTCCTGTGTACTCCCCTCCTAGTCCAGGGCCTCCTCTCCTAATCCAGGGTATTTGCCACACCAACCCTTTTCTAGTCCAGGTCCTCCTCTGCCCCCCCCTCCCCCCACTCCAGTGCCTCCTCTGCACTCCCCCAGTCAATGGCCTCAACTGCACCCCCCAGTCAAGAGCCTCCTCTGCATCCCCCTGGTCCAGGGCCATCTCTGCACCACCCCCCATCCCAGGGCCTCCTCTGCACCCCCCCAGATCAGGGCCTCCTCTGCACTCCCGTCAGCCCAGGGCTTCCTCTGCACCCCCATAGCCCAGTGTCTCCTCCGCACCTGCATCAGCCCAAGGCCCCCACTACACCCCCAGTCCAGGAACTCCTCTGACCCCCTCAGTCCAGGGCCTTCTCTTTGACAAACTATGCGGCGGGCGCTGCCTGTCCATTACACTTAAATTGAGGCGGCAGTGACACACTTAGAGAAGCTCTTCCCAGTGCAGGTGGGGGCAAAACCCCTGGCGGCACCCCCTCCTAGAGGTGTCACCCGGGGTGTGTTCCCCCCTACCCCCCCTAGTTCCGGCCCTGGCTGTACACGTGTGTGGGGACTGATTATCCAATGTGCCTATGATGGCTGGTTCCGTAAAAGTCCCTTTCTGGATCCTGAGGGGACTCTGCCGCTGGAGAGCCAATAGGAATTGTCCACGTCATACAGGCAGTGATATGGACACCCAAAGAAGAACTCCTCCTTATGTAAATAGAAGAGGAGTGAATACTTGGAACTGGAGCATCACATGACCACTGCGTAAGGTAAGTTAAAACGGCATTTACATAAGTGTTATTTCTCAGTTATTTGATCAGTTAGAGGGAGAGAGGGAAGAGGTTAATGTTTGCCCAGAGTTGGGGCTTTAATAAGTCTCCTCTTTCAAAGACCTCTTTGAATTAGATATTTTCATTCCATGCTACTGTCTGCATTAGATATTTTATATAGTCAGGGAAAAATGAATGTTTTTCTGCCAAGCAGTAGATTTCAGTGGAATGTAAATTATATCAATTAATCTATAGAGATTTGGGTTTTTTAAGATCACATTTTGACTTGAGGAAAAGAGTAAATTTAAATAAGATACATTTGTAACAAGACACTAATTAAATGATTTCCTGCAATGCCACATCACCATAGGGAATAGCGGAATGCAAGTTTCTACGCTGTTATTACAACAAAGATAAAAAAAAAAATATTTCAAGGATACACACACCTTTGTTGAAGCCACTGTGCAAAAACATGACAGGATTCCTAGCCAACTTGTTAATATGATAATATTCCTTTTTTGTAATCTCTAATGATTTTTCAGCATTCTGTTGTGCTATCAATTGCTTTCATACGATGGCACTATTTATGTCACTTGATGTATGACAGGTGCCCTCACTATGAAGATGGAAAAGCTGTCTGCTTATAGGACTGGACTGGTATTCCTTCCATTGCATTAAAGTTTCAGCACTGATCCTGATAAAGCGGTAACAGTACCTGTGTGCTTACAGACCAGAATCATCCCTGAGCTGAGATGCATAATATGTACATTTAAAGTATAACTAAACCCAGGACCCTGCATTCACTATATCTGGTCTCCCACAGTACACAAAACATGGAAATGCAATAGTTTTAGTAAATATAAACTGCTAAATACCTTTTATCATCAGCAGTATATAGCAGTCCTGTGACATCTATCAGTGTCCAGCTAAACACTGTTTAAAGCTTGTAGGAGGCATTTACATTCTCCCCTGACTGTCCTATGAGGCTGCAGGACCCCTGACCCTCTGTCTGTACAGTGCTGATTGGTCCTGTGCTGATCACATGCACCCTCCCAAGAAAAAAAACAAAAAACAAAACACAAACTTTCTAGCAATACACACAAAACTGAGCGTGTGCAGGGTGCCTCCAAGGCTCTGTTCTATCAGGAGATGAATTGGGGACTGTGCAAGAAGGGGAGGATCAGAGAAGACAGGATCACATTGCTTTTTTGCACAATGCGCAGGATTAACCTCTTAGGTTCCACAGTGAGTATAACAAGCATGCTTTACTGCATATACAGACTGATTTTACTGTTGTGGATTTAATAACTAAAATTGACTGTTAATGAGTGAATTCAGTAGCTCATTCATTTTCCAGCTATAAATCCTGAGAAACGTATCCTATTCTATACACCGAGAACTGTCCTGCCTTCTAAATTAGTACACCCAATGAGCACTGAGAGGCTTAAATTGCATCATCTTATTAAAACAATTGACAATGCTACAGAATAACACAGCAATATAGATTACAGACAAAGTACAGGCATACTAATATTCAATCCTGTCATTAATATAGAGACTACAATAAAAGGTATAATTTTCACAGTGTTTACAGTCATTCCCATTCCTCATATAATGTCACACAGCATTTACAGTATGTATTAAAACCAACATCTAAAGGGTCTGATCACCTAAAGGTAAGATTATGCTGCACAGCAAGAATAAACAATGTTCAACCTTTGCCAGCAAAACCATGTTCTCTTATGCATTTGTACATACATTTTCACATGGAAGATCATTGATGTTGTCATTGATCTCTCGTTCAGTGAACAGAATTTACAGTGCCTTGCAAAAGTATTCACCCCTTGGCATTTTTCGTGTTTTGTTGCCTCACAACCTGGAATTAACATGGATTATTTGAGGATTTGCATCATTTAATTTGTAGAACATGCCCACAACTTTGAAGATTTTTTTTTTTTTTGTGTGAAGAAAACAACAAAGGACAAAATAACAGAAAAAGTCAATGTGCATAATTATTCACCCCCCTGAAGTCAATACTTTGTAGAGACACCTTTTGCAGCTATCACAGCTTCAGGTCTCTTTGGATACGTCTCTATGAGCTTGCTACATCTTACCACTGATATTTTTGCCCATTCCTCCTTGCAAAACTGCTCCAGCTCCTTCAAGTTGGATGGTTTGCGCTTGTGAACAGCAATTTTTAAGTCTGACCACAGATTTTCTATTGGATTGAGGTCTGGGCTTTGACTAGGCCATTCCAACACATTTATATGTTTCCCCTTAAACCACTGGTGTTGCTTTAGCAGTGTGTTTGGGGTCATTGTCCTGCTGGAAGGTGAACCTCCATCCTAGCTTCAAATCACACACAGAGTGGTACAGGTTTTGCTTGAGAATATCCCTGTATTTAGCACCATCCATCTTTCCCTCAACTCTGACCAGTTTCCCAGTCCCGACTGCTGGATGATGTGATGTGTTGGGTTTGCGCCAGACATAGCGTTTTCTTTGATGGACAAAAAGTAAAATTTTAGTCTCATCAGACCAGAGCACTTTGCTCCATACATTTTGGGAGTCTCCCACATGCCTTTTTGCAAACTCAAAATGTGCCATTTTGTTCTTTGCTGAAAGTAATAGCTTTCTTCTGTTCCTATTGCTAATCTATTCCAATGCACTTCAAGAAAGCATTTGTGTTACAGCGCACAACACCACAATGTCTGTTCTGTTGATCTGAAATAAAATGCAGCATCGCCTATTTTTTAATGAGCTGAGGTGTGTTAAAGCTCATTAAAGTGGTTGTAAAGACATTTATGCTATATTCTATGCAGTAATCTTCCCCTGTCAGCACTGTCTGGGTTGATGGGGGAATTATGCAATCCAAGCCACTTCTTCCCCCGCAGCCCTCCCCAAATACTACCAGAGCCCTATTTTGATCTAGCGATGGTGCCTATATATTCGGGTGGAGTGAGGTGATCTGTGCTCTGTGCCACCTGGATGGCTGTCTGGGTGGACGTGTGTTGAGCTGCCCGGACTGCTAGGCCAGAGTTTGGCCTCCTCCCGTTCTTCATTGGATCAGATACAGTCAATCAGAGCCAGTGATGTGAGAACCTTTCGCTGGTGGAGGTACACACCGGGGACCACCATGCTAAGTTAGGGAATTCCAGCAAACCAGTATCGTGTCAGCAAGATCTAATTTAGGGAGTAGGGTGATGCTTGAGTAGTATCTGGAGTGCCAAGCCAGGGACCCAGCAGGGAAGCGGGGGTGACGCTTGAGGAAGACACTAAGTGAGACGATTGGAAGAGTTCAAGGGGTTCAGTGCCAGTGAACCAACAAGTCTAGTGAGAGAGACTGGGAGCTCAGTGGGCTGAGAATCTACAAGAAGTGATTGTAGAGGAAGTAAAGGAGTTTGTTACAACTTGTGTTAGGAATGGCTGTTCATAGGAGACACCTGCTAGCAATGAGGCGTCTTGCTGGAGCCTTTCCCTGGACAATTAACACAGCAACCCTAAGGGTGGCAGTTCTGTTTAAGGCATTCAAGAAGTGTCTGATGCCCATGAATCTATCTTGCATTACACCAACCATGCCTTGCCCCCTATTTGTTTCACACACAGTATGGGCATAGTTAGAATTATACTCCAAACCACCTTCTGCTACTCCTCCTGAGTATGGGGATACCACATTTGTGCCATTTTTTTTCAATGTTTGGACCGGTTATGAACTGGACAGTGCATTGTGAGTATCACAGAAATCAACCAACACTACATAGAAACCAATGTACTATAATGGTTACCTTTGTATGGGTGGTCAGGGAATATACTGTACTATAGCTTAGTGTAGCATCACCCATAGCAAATCCCATTCCTATAAGCTAAACAAGCCCAGTCTACTGGTACATGGCTGCCCCCAGGGATGCCATGTTAACTGGTCAAGAAGTACCAAAAAAATAAAATAACAAAAGAGTCCCTGTGGTTCCAGGAGTGCAGTTGTCCACAGAGGATGGATAGGACTGCAGGGACTAGTGTCTTGCAGAAACGTAGTCAGTGGTACATGCAGATGGGTCAATTCAGGCGTCAGGTAGTGGCATGGTCTCTAAACAGACAAAGGTCCAGGCATCAGGTGAAAACGTGGTTGCAGGGCTGAGCCCCCCTTTGTGTGTCTTATGGACACACAGAGCAGGGCTTTTTGAGCGAGCACACACAAGTGCCCCCCATAGCAAGCGTCTTGCTATGCGGCACTCGGCATGAGGAGGTGGAGCCAGGAGGATCACATGGGGACCTGAGAAGAGGAGGATCAGGGCTGCTCTGTGCAAAAGAAGTCTTTAATAATACTTTAATTTTAATGGGCTACATGAAATGCAGCAAACACATGAAATGCTGCAGAACACTGCACTCTGGGGTAAATGGACCCTCACTAGGGTTACAGCTTTAACCCAGTATTTTTACACCTTGTTGGTAGGATCACCAGGTAGGATTTAATTAAAGAAAGGAAATATAAAAAAAGAAAAAAACACACCTGCCCTTAACCTATCCATTGATATATGTGCTCCTACTATGGAGGCTCTGGAAATTTTAGAGTTAGGACCACAGTATATACTGAAGGTCCCTTGACATGGGCATTGCGGGTTACGTATGTATTTGCAAATGTGTGCAAACAAATCCCTTTAACACAAACTGTTAGACACTCCAGGACCAATTTGGTTCTTTTGCAGGCTGGCTGGTAAGTGTACTGGGAAATCTTTTGTTTGTTTGTGATGTGCATTGCCTTTCCATGTGCACCTTGCTGCAAAGGCTAGCTATTGGTTGGGGTGGTTGCCATTTTATTTATTTGTAAAAAATGACCTGTCCCTGCTCCTGCAGTCAACTGGGATATTCCCATCATATGTTCCAGGAGGCTACAAGAGTGGCACACAGCAGCTTGAGGGCAGACCTGGGGTCAGTGGCTGGTTGCAAGAACCTAGAAAAGACAGCTGACTCCTGATGGTGGCGAAGGACCTGGCATGTGACAATGTTTTGTAGCAGGACAACACTTGGCTTGTGAATATGTGTTTTGAAGCTAACCCTCCCAAAAAAGCATTGGTCTGGAAGTTCCTCTTTTAGCTAATAATACTTCAGTTTGTTTTTCAACTGAGAATCCTTACTAAAGGGTAGTCTACTACATTTTTGAATTCTGCAATATATTTATGTACTGATGATTGAAAAATGATTAAGTTACTCTCCAAGCAGTTATGAACATATTCATTTTAGATTACTCTGTTGTCATTCTAATAACATATTTTTTTAAGCAAAAATGTCTGTTTTTGCAACAAAATGTTCACCAAAAATAAAGACAAATAAGTTTAATATTATTTTAAATTGTCACTTTAATCTTTTTTGCTCCTCTATTCCTCCAAGCTATAAGTTCTGCTCTTGGAAATTGGCAGTTTAGTTTAAAGGAACTTACTTGAGGTTAGTTAATTCCTGTGTGCATATTCACCCACCAGGAATAGTCATGCGCTCCTCGGGCATTTAGTAAATCTGCATATTTTGCCCTCCAGCATGGCTTGTGATCGATGGCCCGGCATACAGACATATGCCTTTAGTAAATCAGGGCCAAAGTATCATAAGGTCTAATTCATACCATAAAAGATTTATGCTTTATTACAGATTAATGCTGTGTTGTGCAGAATATGCACATAAGATTTATTAGCACCGCATCTATAGTCTCTTGCAAACTGCATGTCTTTCCCATGTCTGTTTTACTTTTTTATTAGTTTGAGAGGGCATAATTGGTACTGAGCTTAAGTTAACATGACAGATAAGAAAGGAGGGAAATGTGTCAGTGAATTAATTAATTATTTTTCTAGTTTTAAACAAAATACCTAAATTCTAAACGTCTGACTCAATGAAAACATATTACTTGTAATAATTAATTCCAATTATACATTTTGCATGTTTTATATAGTTTTTCTGCAAGTCAAGTTTCTCTTACAAATTGCAAGTCTAGTTCCCAACATGCCCCCTTTAGTAACTTATATGACAAGAAGTCCAAGCCCACAACCATCTGTCTATTTGGTATGACTCACTAGTAGGGCAGAACCACTAGTTCCACCGCCTGAACTTTTGGCCCCCTATTCAATGGAGCTGAACATTATATAAAGAAGTGGTATTTCTTCGTGTGTAGGAGTGTACCACAACTGATGGTAATGCATAATCATACATTGTACCTATTCAGTGCACCTTGCCAATGCACATGGGTAGTACAGCACCACAGCATACAGTAGAACACTAGAACACTGCATTACAAAAAACATTACATGAGCCTTTTTGGTGTTTTTCGGTGTGTTAGGGCATAACAAGCAATATTGCATGTACGCGAACCCAGCACAAACCCGCTGCCTTAATGGCCTGCATGGTATAGCATAGTACAACATGTCCTACTCCTAATGTGATTGCACTAATTCAGTGCAATAGTATGAATGGGCCCCTAGTGTGTCTGTGCTAATTCCAAGAAAGTAAATATTGCACCTGTTGAGGTAAATGACTAGTAAAGGGAATTGTGCACATGGACAGGGCGATCCATAGAAAAATAAAAAAAGTCTCACACTTCAACCAGCCTTTTGAGTGTTCAAATATTTTAGATTAAACACAGATGTTTTTGTTGTATATGTAGCCAGGAGCTGGTTAATATTGCCTGCCTTACCAGCAGACACTCTGTGCTCAGCTTAGACTCTGTGTCATCATATTCTGCCAGCAGGGTGAATAATATCATAGAGTGAACAAAGCATCTTGGGACCTGTAGTTCAAGGAGCCAGGATTTGCATTCAAGTCCAAATTTAATGGACTACAAGTACTAGCCAGCTGAGGAGCGAAAGGAGAATGCTGGGAGAGGTAATAAAAAGGCTGCGCTGGGTCAGGATTGCTCTCTTGGGACTCCGGCCTGGATCTGCTAGCAAGTGGCACAGTGTCAGACCGTGCTGTGGCCTGGTTATGGCCTGTGCTACAGGGAAAGAGCTTTCACGTGTGTGTACAGGAGCATCCACTGCCAGCCACCTCTGGTTGTCTAGCGGCAGCCTGGAGGCCACCTTTGTCACACCCATGCTGGGTCCTGCTGGGCAGCAGTGCAGCGCAACAGGAAATCAAGCACCATCCCTAGACCCAGGCTCTCCACAGGCCTGTTGTGGAGTGTTCACTTCACTCCCCACCAAAGAAGATTGTCAGGACTGGTGAGCAGGTACTTGCCCACCATCCTAACACAAAGGGACACTGCATGCAGACAACATTGTCTTTCTTTTGCCAAAACCTGTAGAACCCTGTGCTACACTTACTCACTGCTAAGCAGCAACAGTGTTCATCCTGCTTGCCAGGACACCTCAGCCTAATGTACTTCACCCTGATTGTCAGGATTTCTCCAGTATACCACCAAAGAGCTAACGGTAGACAGAAGGTATTCTTTTCTTCCAAGGGACTACAACATATCCACCCCCACAAGGGATTAACACTTTTGGTGCAACAAAGGCTCTATTTTGACCTGGGACTCTAATTATTATGTGAGTGTTATTTGTCATAGTAAACTCTCAGTAGGTGACAAGTCTATGCTACTGACTCTTAATGCTCTTAATACCTTAGTTAACAAGTTTCACTTGATTGTGTGTGTGTCTCTAATTGCTTTTGGTCATCACCAGAACAGTCTGGTCAACCTGTCAGGTGACTTAGCCGCCTGACAAGCCGCATTCCATGCATTGCAATAGAACCGTTCTAATAGAAGCGACTCAAGTCGCTCCAACTCTGAAAAAGGTTCCTGTACTACTTTGGGGCGATTTCAGAGTGGCTTGCATTGACTTCTATACAGAAGTTGTTTTGCAAGTTGCACTGAAGTTGCGCTGTACGGGGTGGCTGCAGAGTCGGACAACTTTGAAGCCGCCCCTGTTTGAACCGGCACTTAAAGGTGTCAGAGGACTTGCAAGGTCAGGGCAACCAGTGGGGTACAAATTCTTTAAGCGGCCCTCATGGGGGTAGTGCTACAAATACATTCACAAATACAAATTAAGCAACCCTACTACATCAAGACAACTTTTCAAAATGAGGATCCTATCACTAAACTGTCTGAGCTCACAACTTAGGACCTATATATATAGCAATAATGGAACAGAGAGCAGGTTTATCTTAAAGGTATACTCGTTCTCTCTAAAGGTTTAGCAAAACACTATACATAAAGTCAGCCATACAGAGATTTGGCTGGTTCAGTAGCAACCAATCCATCTATGGGCACTTTAGTAGATTGACCTCTCTACCAAACAACTTTCTATACAACCACCCCATCAAGTTTTCCCTGCTTGATCAGCACCATAGGCTATAGCTGGCAGTGCTGATCAGTGTATTCTGATGGTGGGGAAGGGTCCCCACCATCAGAATACAAAGGCTCAGTGAGGAGGATTCCCTCATCTATCTCAAATGTGTGGATGAGGGAATTGAGTATTTTTTTTTTTAAACCTGCTGCTTGGAAAAAAAAAAAAAAAAAACTCATCTATGGGCTGCTTAAGCCTTAACTAGCTGAAATTAAAGATTCATAATGCACCACAGCTACACAACAAGTAGAAAAACCCCATACCTGTGCTGGTTTTTGCGCAGGATGCTGTAGTTGGGATACTGGAGCTAGAATACCCCCCCAACCTCTGAAGGCAGGTGAAGTACCCCAGAAACCCAGAGGGCTATCATTTTCTCAGGGTTGAGTCTGTGTAACAAATTGGGCAATAGTCTCTTTAAGGATTTTATTTTTTGCAGCAATTTTCAGGTCCTTGTTTATGGTATTAATCATGGGTGTGTATGTATCCAAGAATGCAAAAGGAGGGGTGCAACTGCGCAAACCAAAAAAGGGGGTGGGGGGAGGGGAGAGAGCTGAAATGAATCAGCTACACAACAATAACAACCAATGCCGCAGCCACCATCAGGGTGTTCACACACCGACAGTACATGGGAATAAATATATAAATAAATATATAAAATGGGGCGCCAGCATACGTACGTAGAAAGGTTAATAAAATAACAAGAGTAAATTAAATAGATAATCAGATAAAAATGTGGCGCTGATACACGTCTACCACTCCAAGGGGGATCATCCAGCCAAGGTGGCTCCAGACACAGCGTCCAAAGGAATTAATGGAATAAAAGAAGGAGTATAGCATCAAATAATAAATAAGGCTATACAGACAACCTCAGGTGGGTGAATCAAACAATATAAATAAATAACCCTTGTGTCCAAGAAAAATAAAAATAGTGCAAAGTAAGGACTAAAAGTGGCAATAAATAATCAAATATACAATGGCGAATAACATGCATAAGCCACAATTCGATTAAAAAATATTATTAATAATGCACAAAGCAAACCGTGAATAAATGCACCTGTGTGTTAAAAGCAAACAGCACAAATAAACCTGTGTTGAAATATATATAATAACGTGAGTCCAGGATAAAAGTGTATATATAAATAAATAAACGACAAGTCCTGTGCAATCAAGCGGATATTCCCATATATGGTGCACAATTCCTAAACAATCTCCAGGTGAGGTGGTGGATATGATATTTGTGGTAGTCTTTAAGAGAAAAAAGTGATGCTCCTTAACATGCAGGTGTCCTGGGCTGTTTCCCCCAACCCCTTACCTTAAAGGTAAGGAAAAACAACCTTACTGGGCTCCTCCGGATCTGTTCCTCTGACTGGGTCCCTGCCAGCTCCTCTCAGGCGGACATGTGAGCAAACAGATAGATGCAATCCATTGTGTAGTATTTCAAAAGGTTTAATAGGTATAAGCAATAGATAACTTACAGTACATGCAGAGTTAATGCAGCGGTGGATGAAAAAAACACACAGTATGGGCTCCCGGCCGAGATCCCACACAGCTAAACGTCACCAGGCTCTGACTCTCCTTACGCGTTACATCACGCACACGTGACTTTCTCAAAGGACACCAAATTTGATGCTATACTCCTATTGATGCTATACTCCTTCTTTTATTCCATTAATTCCTTTGGACGCTGTGTCTGGAGCCACCTTGGCTGGATGATCCCCCTTGGAGTGGTAGACGTGTATCAGCGCCACATTTTTATCTGATTATCTATTTAATTTACTCTTGTTATTTTATTAACCTTTCTACGTATGTATGCTGGCGCCCCATTTTATATATTTATTTATATATTTATTCCTATGTATCCAAGAAGGTCTCTGCATATCATAAAGATCCTGCAGGTGAATGACCCTACTGGCATTCTACTAAAACTATGATTTTTTTCAGCATGTTATACATGGGTTGATTTCCACAAGAATTTTATTTCGAAACTCGTATTTGAATTTCTCACCACTTTTCGTGCGGCCATCAAATTTGAGTAATCGGGCATGTTGGAATTATTATATATATTTAAAAAAAAAAAAAAATTATAAACAATGATGGGAGAATTGTGCGAGGAATATGATTGAAAAAGAAATGTGCATGAGCAGTGACCTGGAAAGAAAAGAAAGTTCCCGGGCACAAAATTTATTTTCTGTTGTAACATGAGATGAAATTGAAGGCTTGGTTGGTCAAGTTTCGAAATCAATGGTGGCACAATTGGATTACAAAACACATGCAACTTCTGATCTTCAAAGAAAAAAAGTTTGGAAATGGACTATCTATGGCCCGCATTAATCTGAAATCTCAGTTATGCATGGGCGTATTGGCTGAATTACCATTTGGTTTCTTATATCTTCAAATCCGGCCACACATGGGGCAAGCTGATCTTTTGATTTATTTTTCCGTTGAAATTGCAAAGGAAATTGAAGACATAAAATGGTGATTTGGAGCTGGACTCAAAACTTCCCTGTTAAAATTTAGCAGAAAAATATGATTGCATTCTGAGAAGTTGAAGTGGTTTTTCTTGTTTAGCTCACTCAAAAAAATGTCAAAGCTGTCAATTTATTGCCCAGTTCTGGACTTTGCAATCAATTTAATTCCAGTGGTCGATAAACTTGTAGATGGGAGATTGCTTCATTTCTGGCAATTGTTTGTGATCATATTTGTGAGTCCAGGTGGATAGAAAATGGTATAAATTAACTAAAAATTGCCAAGAGTATGGCCAACTTTATGGATTTACCTAGATGTCTGCTTGAAGATCTTAGCATTTCTTCTGTCAGTTTACCCATGCTGCTTATACAGTCTGTAGGAATATTTATGACCCATTGCTATCCTGTAACAGAAGTATCAGTCTAAGATAAACTAAATGTAATAATAACAACTGTATTAATGTAACACTGAATGTGACAAACATACAATAATATGATATTGTGCTCTCCTTGTGTTTTTTTGGTTTAGTTAGGAGGTATGGATATTCAGAATATAACGTTCTGTACACTGCTCTTTACATATAAGCTTGAGCAGATTTCTCATTGTCTGGTTGTCAATTCAGTCTATGCACATACAATTTGCATAATAACATTTGATTTTTATTATCCCTAAAATATTTTGTCTTAAATCATTTAAGTTACTTTCAGCAGTCAGGAAGCTGAATAAAACAAAATGATAGACGTCTTTGAAAAATGGGAGCAATATCCATGTAACACCCCCACATCTCCTTCTTATCTTTGAATCAGACTCCCTGACACAACTGATCATTAGAACAAAAGAGGCAGCGCTGGAGCAAGAACTTCGTGCACCTCCTTGCGTTATCATCTAATAAACTAGAAAGAACTGCCATTCAAACTGTCATTCAGTGGAGATACATAATGAATGGTGTCTGCATGGCACAACAAAGATAACTACCTAAAATGGAAGTGATTCCATTCAGTACAAATAATATAAACCACTGAATTCAACAGATCAAGATACACTATGAGAGAAACTATAATAGAAAATTATTATAGCAATATATAGAATTCTGAATAAAACGAGTTACGCAAAAACTAGTACTGGAAAATTGGTGAACCAGGGAAACATGCTTTTGTACACTTTCATTTTTTTTCAGGATACTGATACATTTGAAACTGAAGTCCTGTCAGACACTAGACCTTCTAGCTAAAGCCAGCAATTGTACTGTAACAGTACAGGATCAAATAAAATGAACAAACGTTAGTTGTTGAAGCGAACCGCTTTGCTTACTTTGAATTTATAGCAGAATGTGTAGGATTTGTTTAGAATACTTATCATCTGTAGCACTATTGCTTTTCATTTAGACATAAAGAAACAATCAAATATCTATGGGTTATTCCTAGTCTTACTAGATGCCCTCAGGCCAACTGATTTAAAAAAATTAAACAATATGTTTTGTTGCACTAATATTAATTTTAACTGATTATCTTGCAGGAGGCTGACTTAGTGGCAGAAAAACTGTTTCAGAGCAGCCGTAGGTGGTGGTGGTGGTAGAGGTGCTAGTGACAATAGAGTCTCTTCCTTTGTTAATGAAGATCTGAACCTAAACACTGCATTCTCATATAAGCTTTAACATGTTATTTCAATAGTTGTCGGTCAAGGTTCCCATATCTCAAGGCCATAGTTTCGCTAGTAGTAGTAGTTAGTCACATTTACATGGACTTATCCTGTAATGTTACTTGAACTTTACAAAACAGTTTCAGTTGAATGTGACAGACTATTACTTTTCAATCTTTTCAAATATGCAGCTTTCATTTAAAGAATAATTGGAGATCCTACAACTTTTTCAGGAATTCCTAGTATTCTTGTTATGGGGTGAAAACTGTCTCCTAATTGTTATCCTGCATTTGTCACATGCTCCCCACTATGAGAGTACAAGCAGCTGTGGCAGATCTAGAGCAATAATATGCATGCATCTGACAATAATTAAAAGAAAAGTTTGCCTTTACACACATTTTAAAGAAGAAGGCAATGGGAGCATCTTCCCAATATTCCTAGACTGTGCCTAATAATTAATAAAATGTTTAGATTTTTCTGGAAATACACCTGACATTTTTAATAGCCTTTCTATGAAGAAGCCCCAGAACTCTCTATCCAGCAGGCACAGCTCATCCACATTATGCCTTGGGACAAGTTAATGGTGTTACAACTTTGGCCATTAAATACGCCATATTGCATGTATCATGAGATATTACTTTATTAGTCAGTTATGTACTATAACAGTCCATAAAGGTGCCCACATGAACCAGTTGGACCAATGATACATACAGGTAAATGGGTTGGATCTTAGAATAGCCTATACACTGAATTTTGCTGTGTACAGTTCTGAAAGATCTAGACTCAAGTAGGATTTTTTTAAAATAATATACAAGAGTGATTATCCTTTAAAGTGGTTGTAAACCCTTACAGACCACTTTGACCTATATGTAAGTCTAGATTAAGGCTTACCTGTAGGTCCAAGAAATATCTCCTAAACCTACATGGTTTAAGAGATATTTGCAAAAAGACAGGCACCGCTGTCTACGGTGCATGTGCCGTAGACAGTGGCACGCAGGAGCACTGAGCACACCGCTGCTAATGGCGATATGCCGCTAGTGGCGGTTCCCGTGCGCAAGCACGGGAGTGACATCATCGCGGCTCCGGCCAGTCACAGCACCGGAGCCGCGATACACAGAAAGAAGATGGAGGCTCCGTGCACCAGGGGACAGCGGGGACATCGCTGGCTCCTGTGTCAGGAAAGTGACACATAATGGGCTACTATGCAATGCATCAGGGTTTACTTCCTCTTTAAGTTAGGTCTACAGTACAGTGATACTACCTGCATAGAGTTGGGTGAACGGTTTGGCCTGAGCATGAGTTTGGGCTGCAAATTAGCTGTTCACCCGTTTGACGAACACCAGAATTATCGAGCGTTCGACCATTTGTTCGACCACAAAGCACTGCGCTGCCACACAGTGCATAGAAAGCCCTGGTTAGCTGAAGCAATGAAAGCTTTGCCCAAAACTGGCACAGAGCACTGTCAGAGCCATGATTGGAGAAAGTAATCATGACTCTATCTAATCATTGCTCATTGCTCTTAGTCCTGCCCCACACTATAAAAATATTCTCCCCATTGTGGCCATTTTCAGTGTGATATTGGCATGGAGAGAGATAGAACAGTTCAGTGCTGCTAGCAAGTTAGTGCTCTATAGTGTGCTATTGTGCTTCTATTGGCAGTGTAGAGTATCAGTTTAGTGTAAATCTAGTGATAGTTCAGTGTGAGTGTAGTATGACCATTCATTTTTACTTTAGTGTCAGTATTTGCGAGTGTAGTGTAATCATTCATTTTTAATTTAGTGTCAGTTTATTTTTGTCAGGGCAGGTTTCCTGGAGTATATATCAGTGAATTACTGCATGTTTACCGCAGTATATATCAGTGCATTACTGCACGTTTAACACAGTATATATCAGTGCGTTACTGTACATTTAGCGCAGTATATATCAGTGCATTACTGCATGTTTAACGTAGTATATATCAGTGCATTACTGCACGTTTAACGCAGTATATTTGAATGCATTACTGCACGTTTAGCGCAGTATATATCAGTGCATTACTGCACGTTTAACACAGTATATATCAGTGCGTTACTGTACATTTAGCGCAGTATATATCAGTGCATTACTGCATGTTTAACGTAGTATATATCAGTGCATTACTGCACGTTTAACGCAGTATATTTGAATGCATTACTGCACGTTTAGCGCAGTAAATATCAGTGCATTACTGCACGTTTAACGCAGTATATTTGAGTGCGTTACCATACGTTTAACACAGTATATATCAGTGCGTTTCTGTATGTTTAATTTGCTATATTTAAGTGCGTTACTGCACGTTTAACACAGTATATTTTAGTGTGTTAGCGCATGTTTACCACAGTATATTGCAGTGCGTCAGTGCAGTTTTACTGCAGTATATTGTAGATTGTCAGTGGAGTGTGCCTTTGTAGTGAGTACTCAAGTTAAAGTGCACCAAATACCACTTTCCATTGATTAAAGTGCCCACTTTATGTGTCCACAGGCAAAGGTGGGCATGGTCCTCAGGCAGGGAATAATTTCCTCTGTTTAGTGATGTTGCCCGTGCCATCCAGCCACAGCATGCAGAAGAGGTGGAGGACTGGCTTACTAAACCATCATCATCCCCTATCACCCAAGCAGAGACTAGTACGTAGTCCACTGCAGCTGCCAGAGTGGCTTATTTTGCCTCCTTGTCCACAGCTACTCCTGCCATAGTCAGCAGAGTTATTTGAACATAGTGCCAGCCACTAGTACCTTTTTTTATAAATTCTTTATTTTCACAAAGATCATATTACATTTCACAAAAAAAACATATATCATCTCTTTGTAATATCTCTTTAACACTGTCATCTATCTATATCAATATAATACATTAACATCGCACACTATGTGATCCGTGTTATCCATTATGATCAGCTCAGTGACAAAATATGATTCTTTTTTTCCCATTTCCCCCCTAAACATGAAAACCTCATGTTAATACCAAAAATACCAAAAAAATAAATAAATACATTTTTCTTTTCCCTCTCTTTCTTCCCTCCTCTCGAATAAAGGCCCCTAGTTGCATCTCCCTAAAAAAATCCAGTTCTGGTACTCACCTTCAGTCTCGCTTCTTGTCACTAGGCAATTATCTACTGAGAAATGTATAATCCTATTTTTACCCCTTCGCCGTATTGAAAAGCCGGCGTACCCAGAACTGGGACCATAGGGCTTGGGTATGCTGATATAGTCATATTTTATCCTATAAATTGTTCCTAGAGTTGTGCCTACCGTTGGATGGTTCCTCATTGCTATTGGAATATCAGTTTCCGAGACCCATACCAACACCTCCAGGGGAATATCAATCGTTCCCTGTGCCATATGTACCCATGGTTTCCTCTTGTCAATCACACACCTAGCCACCACTCTAGCCAGATGTGAGGCTTCTTAATATCTAACTGGGTCAAAAAAAACAATCCCTCCTTTTTCTTTAGGGAGTGATAAAATGTCTCTCCGTAATTTTGCTGGTTTCCCAGCCCAGATAAACCTCAGGAACCCTGATCGAAGATCCCTAAAAAAAACTCAGGGGGATCTTAATTGGAAGGGTTTGCAATAAATACAGGAGCCTTGGCATCAGATTCGTCTTTATAATATTTGTCCTCCCAAACCATGTAAAGACTTCCTTATCCCATCTCTAAAAATCTAGTTTAAACTGTCTCACCATCAGGGCATAGTTAAATTCAAATATCTTATTCAAATTCTTCTGTATTTTAGTCCCTAGATACAGTGGTGTGAAAAAGTGTTTGCCCCCTTCCTCATTTCCTGTTCCTTTGCATGTTTGTCACACTTAAGTGTTTCGGAACATCAAACCAATTTAAACAATAGTCAAGGACAACACAAGTAAACACAAAATGCAATTTGTAAATGAAGGTGTTTATTATTAAAGGTGAAAAAAAATCCAAACCATCATGGCCCTGTGTGAAAAAGTGATTGCCCCCCTTGTTAAAACATACTATAACTGTGGTTGTCCACACCTGAGTTCAATTTCTCTAGCCACACCCAGGCCTGATTATTGCCACACCTGTTCATAATCAAGGCATCACTTAAATAGGAGCTGCTTGACACAGTAAGGTCCACCAGAAGATCCTTAAAATCTACACATCATGCCGAGACCCAAAGAAATTCAGGAACAATTGAGAAAGAAAGTAATTGAGATCTATCAGTCTGGAAAGGGTTATAAAGCCATTTCCAAAGCTTTGGGAATCCAGCGAACCACAGTGAGAGCCATTATCCACAAATGGCGAAGACATGGAACAGTGGTGAACCTTCCCAGGAGTGGCCGGCCGCCCAAAATTACCCCAAGAGCGCAGCGACGACTCATCCAAGAGGTCACAAAAGACCCCACAACAACGTCCAAGGAACTGCAGGCCTCACTTGCCTCAGTTAAGGTCAGCGTTCATGCCTCCACCATCAGGAAAAGACTGGGCAAAAATGGCCTGCATGGCAGAGTTCCAAGGAGAAAACCACTGCTGAGCAAAAAGAACATCAAAGCTCGTCTCAATTTCTCCACAACACATCTTGATGATCCCCAATACTTTTGGGACAACATTCTGTGGACCGATGAGACAAAAGTGGAACTCTTTGGAAGGTGTGTGTCCAAGTATATCTGGCGTAGAAGGAACACTGCATTTCAGAAAAAGAACATTATACCAACAGTAAAATATGGTGGTGATAGTGTGATGGTCTGGGGCTGTTTTGCTGCTTCAGGACCTGGAAGACTTGCCGTGATAAAAGGAACTATGAATTCTGCTGTCTACCAAGAGATCCTGAAGGAGAATGTCCGACCATCTGTTCGTGTACTCAAGCTGAAACGAACTTGGGTTCTGCAGCAGGACAATGATCCTAAACACACCAGCAAGTCCACCACCGAATGGCTGAAGAAAAACAAAATGAAGACTTTGGAGTGGCCTAGCCAAAGTCCTGACCTGAATCCTATTGAGATGTTGTGGTATGACCTTAAAAAGGCCGTTCATGCTCGAAAACCCTCTAATGTAACTGAATTAGGACAATTCTGCAAAGATGAGTGGGCCAAAATTCCTCCAGGACGCTGTAAAAGCCTCATTGCACGTTATCGCAAACGCTTGGTTGCAGTTGTTGCTGCTAAGGGTGGCCCAACCAGTTATTAGGTTTAGGGGGCAATCACTTTTTCACACAGGGCCATTATGGTTTGGATTTTTTTTCACCTTTAATAATAAACACCTTCATTTACAAATTGCATTTTGTGTTTACTTGTGTTGTCCTTGACTATTGTTTAAATTGGTTTGATGTTCCGAAACACTTAAGTGTGACAAACATGCAAAGGAACAGGAAATGAGGAAGGGGGCAAACACTTTTTCACACCACTGTAACTTATATGAGATTCTGTCCATCTGAAATCAAACTGCGTAGTTATCTGATGTAATAGGGACACATTCATTTCCACCCCCATTGCTTCCGATTTACTATAATTCACTTTAACCACCTGATTACTTTGCACTTAAACCCCCCTCGTGACCAGACCAATTTTCAGCTTTCGGCGCTGACGCACTTGGAATGACAATTGCGCGGTCATACAACACTGTACCCAAATGAAATTTTTACAATTTTTTTCCCACAAATAGAGCTTTCTTTTGGTGGTATTTAATCACAGCTGGGGTTTTTATTTTTTGCTAAACAAATAAAAAAAGATGGAAAATTAAAAATAAAAATAAAATCATGTTTAATAGTTTGTTATAAAATTTTGCAAACAGGTAATTTTTCTGCTTCATTGATATGCACTGATGAGGCGGCACTGGTGGGCACTGATAGGCTGCACTGGTGGGCACTGATAAGCTGCACTGGTGTGCACTGATAACCTGCACTGGTGGGCACTGATAGGCTGCACTGGTGGGGACAGATAAGTCGGTACTGATGGGCACAGCAAAGATGGCACTGATGGGCACGGATGGGTGGCACGGATGGGTGGCACCGATGGGTGGCACCGATGGGCACTGATGGATGGCACTGATAGATGGCACTGATGGGCACTGTTGATGGCACTGATAGGTGGCACTGATGGGCACTGATAGGTGGCACTGATGGGCACTGGTAGGGGACACTGATGAACACTGGTAGGGGACACTGATGAGCACTGTTAGGTGACACTGAATGTGCAGCACTGGCACTGTGGGCACTGACAGATGGCACTGTGGGCACTGACTGATGGCACTGTGGGCACTTTATTTTGGTAAATGTGGGCACCATGGACCCTGGGCATATTGCAGTGAGAGGGACTGATGTCCCTCTCACTGCCGCCGGTGATCAGCTTTTTTTTTTCTCCTCGCGCTGTCAGCGCGAGCAGGAAAAAAAGCCGATTACCGGCTCGGTTATTATCACATGATCAGCTGTCATTGGCTGACAGCTGATCACGTGGTAAGGGGTGGGGATCGACCCCTTACTCGGATCTGTGATCCAGCGAGTCTCACAGACTCGCGGATCACAGAGCGCGCCATGCGCGCCCTTCAGGGGGCGCGCAGGCAGCTCGTTGCTGGGACGACGTCAATAGACGTCATCCCGGCACATCAGATCCGCGCTGTAGCCGTCATTTGGCTATGGCGCGGATCTCAGGTGGTTAAAATGTGCTATTCCCCCATATTCATGTAACTCTGATAAAAGGGATGGAAGGAAAATGACTGGGGAGGTTATAAAGAAAATGAAGTCATCGGCATACGCAGCAAGCTTATGCTCCTCTCTTTGTTGTTATACCCCTAATGTTTGGATTAGCCCGTACCTTCCTTAGAAAAGGTTCCATTGTAAGAATAAAAATAATGGGCGACAGTGGGCATCCCTGTTGTGTACCATTTTGCATAGAAAAAGGCTCTGAGATCCTATCATTAATCTTGACCCTGGCACTTGGTACTGAATATAAATTTGTAAACCAACTCAACATTCCATCCCTCAAACCAATGTGTTGTATAGTGGCCCTAAGAAACATCCAGTCAATCACCCTATCAAATGCTTTTTCCACATCTGCGGATATAGGTACTAAGGGTTTCTGTGGGAGAAATCAATAGCATTCAATACCCTCTGCGTGTTCTCTCTCCCCTCCCTGCCAGAGATAAACCCCACTTGATCGAGATGTATCAAAAAGGAGATATGATCAGCGAATCCGGTAGCCAAGATCTTTGTAAAGACTTTTAAATCAAAATTTAACAAAGTTATCGGGCGATAACTAGAGCATTGAGATGGATCTTTCCCTGCTTTCGGGATATTTTCTGCCCCTCTCGTAGTGAGTTCTAAGCTGCTATGAATCTCGGAGCCAGTTTCTTGGCAAAAGACTTATAGTACGACAGGGTATACCCATCTGGGCCCGGTACTTTACTCAGTTTCAAAAGTTTTAATGCTCTCAAGAACTCTTCCACAGTATTTGGAACATCCAAATCTCGAGTTATCTCCTCTGTCACCCTTGGCATGCCTGATGTTCGGAGATATTCCATCGCCACTTCCCATTTACTTTGTATCCTTTTGGGATAAATTGCCCCCTCCAGTTGATATAGAGCCTCAAAATACTCCTTAAAAGCTTGTGCAATTGTTTGTGAGGAACTGACCATCTCATCTCTCTGTGTTTTAATACGTACAATATGGTTCTGTATACTAGTTTCTCTAAGGGCATTTGTTAACATCCTGCTTGGTTTATTCCCAAATTCATAAAATGTCCGTCTACCCCGCTTTACCTTGGCTTTTGCCTTATCGATAAGTAGTAAATTTAGCTCCTCTATTTGTTGTGCCTAGGATTTTTTATGTACCAACTCCAGTTCCTGAATACTTTTCAGCAGCAATTCAATCTGTCCATTGAGCTTCCTTTTCCTATGTGTCCCCAGGGAGATAAGAACACCTCTCATCACACACTTATGTGTTTCCCAAAGACAATACGGAGTTACTTCCCCTGTCTCATTCGTTAGAAAAAAGGAGTCCAGTTCTTGGTTTAGTTTTTGCTCATATTCCCTTTCTTTTAAAAGGGTGTCATTGATCTTCCAATGCCACTCTCGGGAGTCTAATTCCCCTATTTCCACCACACAATTTGTCGGTGCATGGTCTGACAAAGTAAATGATCCAATAGCAGCACTCAACAGGGATGTAATTGCATTTCGAGAAACGAAAATATAATCAATTCTGGTGTACTTCTTATATTTCGCTGTAAAAAACGTATAATCCCTGTCCTGAACATGAACAGTCCTCCAAGTATCTATCAATTGCAGATCCTGTAGAAGTTTCTTCACTCTTTTCACTAGTTTTACATATGATAGATGAGAGGAACCCTTAGATGTATCTAAAATAGGGTCCAAGACCATATTTAAATCTACACCCATTACTAAGATTCCCTCCCTATGTTGATGAACCAACAGAAGATAGGTCTCTAGAAAAGTGACCTGAGCTTCATATATATTTACTAGTGTGACCTTTTGCTGACCTATAGTTCCTTTTACAATAAGGAGGCGTCCCTCCTCATCTGTAATGACCTTAGATTCTTTCCATGGTATCTGTTTTGACAAAATAATAGATACCCCACTTGACTTGGAGGTCCGAGATGCACTATGATACACTGTCGGGATTCTATGATTTTTTAGCCTTGGTATCTTGGTATCACTTTGTAGAAAAATTATTTGTGATTTTAATCTTCCCAGTTCAGCCAGGAGTCTAATCCTTTTCTCTGGGATATTCAACCCCTTAACATTATATGATTTAACCTTTATCCTAGTCATTTCTGCGGTCAGCTGGGAGCAGAGGAGAAGGGGAAGAGAAGACTGAGAGAGGGGGGGTAAACCTTCCTTAGCCTATCCAGCCTCTCCTCTGTCTTGTGGAAGTCCTCTCCCGGAAGTGCCCCCAGAAGTGACCCGTGACGTCTCAGGCCTTCCACGCTGGCCCCAGCCTCTTGATGGCCACAGGACATGCTCTAGGCTGAGCTACAATGCTTTGCAGCCCTACATCCCTGCATAGAAAACAGATCCGGATCTGCGGATTCCACCATGGACCACTAACACACAGATGAGCCTTTTATTTCCTGTTTCCTGTAAGTGTGACCTTATACTGTGCCATTAAAGCTGTTTTTAATACTACACTCAGGTGGCACTTCCTTATCTATCGTATTCAGTGCTGTCGGTGGTTTTGTGACATATAAGAGAGTGCGTCTGTCCGCAGACTCCATGGACCAGCTGACATTTATCAAAAAGAATCAGTCCTGGATTAGCAGCAGCTATCAAGCCCCTAATGCTGATGTCGCTGATTTAGTGCTTTCTGGATCACAAATCTCTGAAAGACTGCCTAGGCTGCCTAGCTTTGTGGGTGTTGATTTCATCTGGTAGACATTTTTTGGTGAAGGTTTTATGGGCACAATTAACACCAAAGGACCATTTTTTCCACACCTGTTTGACAGGTGCATATCATTGCAATTTTTGACAGCAAGGCCAATTCTTGCTTTCATCAAGAATACCTCTAGACACCCAAAGACCATTTTTTTCTGCAATTGTTTGAGCAGGGCATCAAATTTAAATTTTTAACAGAAAGACCAATTCTTACTTTCATCAAGAGTACCTCTATAGTGTTATAGTGTGAAGGCACCACTGACACCCAAAGACCAATTTTCCACACCTGTTAGACAGGTGCATATCATTGCAATTTTTGACAGCAAGGCCAATTCTTGCTTTCATCAAGAATACCTTTATAGGGTTAATGTGTGAAGGCACCACCAACACCCAAGCCCAATTTTTTCCGCACCAGTTACTTCTATACAAAGTCTGTGAAAGAGACACCAGAATGCATCCAAAAAATCTCTTATCTTGTTCTGAGTGCACTAAATTGTGGCCTCATTATACAGACTAGCTTCCCAAGCCGTTATTTTCAAAATAAAGAAAGAGTGAATAGAAAATGTCATTTTTTGGGCTTTATAAATGTCATTATTGCTGCAGCAGGCTCTATACATGATACAGATGTGCCACATTTCAGGCATACTAAGGGGACCCCCCCCCCCAGGCACTATATTTAAAGGGATTTTTCATTTTTATTGTTATTTCTCATTTTGATGGTTTTACTTTAGGCATCAGTAAATCACTGCTCATTTAAAAATGATGTTTTTTACAAAAAAATTGATACAGTACCCAGACCCTCATAACCATTGTATACCCAATTACTTGCATATAAGCCTTCAAAATAGTCACTTTGGATTTTTACAGTTCAGGTCCCATAGAATTCAATGGGGTTCGTTATTCATTTTCTAACTTTTGCAATGTTCAAAAGTTCTGCCGCAAACCAAACAGGGGGTCGTTCAGCCCGTCTCTAAACCTGCATTAAAACTCTCTAAAAACAGGCATACACAGTACTCCATCTGGAAGATATTTGTTAAGCGGCCAGTGCCTATTTGAGATTACAATATGAGCAGTGAAAGTGGAATGTATTACTGCACTTTAAATGAAGGACAAAGGGATATCAGGTTGTCATGCTGACTTATATCTGTTATAGATAGAGAACAGATAGAGAAATCGATTATTGCTGATTTTACCTCATTCCCTGCCTCTTTTTCTATGGCAAATTCACAGGTATTAAGGGATGTGCATTTAACATGTATGGTTACGTTTACCATACTTGGCATAAAGAATTGTATAATTAAGTTAATTCTGTGTGTCCTTGAGTAAACTCACCATATTCATCATATTCACTGAATGATATGCACAACCTAAACCTAGTTTTGACAGGCTATTGGGGTTTCTACTTGTGTTAACAGCTGCTTTTTTCATTTAAATCAACCCTCTTAAGCTATAGATTTCCTCATTCACCAAGTCAATTATGAAAACGATCCTTTAGAGGAACTTGAATGACATGATCTCAGGAGGAAATCTTGACAACAGTACCCTGCACACTGAATAGATTTAGAAAACAATTAGCTATCCAACACTAATGCCAAAATCTTCATGACAAAAAAGTATAATTGAGGAAGCAATCAATTCTTCTTCAGTTACGTTTTCCCCTTGAAATTTTAGCTAAACCCTGCCTATGTTTAAGTAAAAGGTGAATGCTTTAGAAACAATTTTTCTATTCTTGGGAAGGACAAAGAAACAAACAGAGCCATCTGGATTGCACAGACAAACACCTTTTTAATGAATTAAAAATATATTAAATGCACTTACAATTCAGAGGCTTGATCTTAAGTATATCTACAGGCTGTCATTCACAGTCATTCACAGAGAAGCAGGATTGCCCCTTGTTGGCAGAAAAAGGGACAGAATACAGGTTTAACAGATCTGTAGCAGACATTGGATGGAGTAAGCCACTTAAACACCAACTTACCTAAAAGTACTGATCTTTAACTAGGCGGACAGAGCTGTAGCTTGAAGATAAGGGCCACCTACACTATTCTATTTTGTTTATGTCCCTCCATTGTCTGATACAGATGTGTTATACCTGCATTTGTCTCTCTTTCTCCCAGCAATCTTTAAAATGCCTCTGTGTTTAAACTAGAAACATTAAAGCATTTTTATATTCTCAACAAGTCGCAAAAGAGCTTTAAAACAAGCCATCACTGACTCTTCTAGCTGCCTGTATTGTGAAATAATGAATTCTCAAAGATCCTCAAATATCACAAAGACCCTAAAGTTGGGTTTCAATTGGTTTCTAGCAGCTGAGGACCCGTTCACGTCCTTGTGGTGTGTAAACAAGCTTTGTTATGCATATTAACATTTGTCAGGTTAAGGTCATTTATTTGAATGGGCTGCCTAATGCACCAAGATATACCAAATATGGTGCATGTTCCATTTCTAGCTATGCATCGCAAAGGTGTGTTTGGGTGCCACAGAATGGTGGCACAGAATTACACGAACACATGTAGTGTGCGTTACTGCAATGCAATAGTGTTAACCTCCCTGGCGGTATGATTATTTCTGATTTTTAGGTGCTGAAAGCGGTACAATTATTTTGTATGGAAATAATGAATTCTCAAAGATCCTCAAATATCACAAAATAAAAGTTTCAATTGGTTTCTAGCAGCTGAGGACCCGTTCACGTCCTGGCGGTATGATTATTTCTGATTTTAGGTGCTGAAAGCCACAGAATGGTGGCACAGAATTACACGAACACATGTAGTGTGCGTTACTGCAATGCAAATTTGGCGTTTTATATTGTAGGCCTGCAATTCTTAGGAATAACTCATCCCGGGTATCAAAGTTTGAAACACAAAATCATAAATTATAATATAATAAATAACTATAAATAATTATAACAAATAATAATATAATAATAATAAAAATGATTCAATAATACAATCAAAAACACTGAAATTTGCTCAGTTGCAGAATTGTCGCTGTCATTAGATTTAGTGTTTGATGACGAATCACCCCACAAATCGCTATCGCTCAATTCTGCAAGTGATTCTAATTTATTATCGCTGTTTTCTAGCTGGTCTAAAACCACTTTTGACATAAAGGGACACTTTTTGGTTGCTATTGACAATCTCCAAATTCCAGGCAGAATTTTTTTATTTATAATATAAAACTACATGCAGGGCACTGGACAGACTACTAGGGACAAAGGGGATGTGTGATTTTTGTAAGATTACAGTACTTTATGTGTACTAGGTGTTTTTACTTTTTTGAATTTGGCGCCGATCTCTGCTCCCGTGCGTCGCAACATCGCAGGGAACGGAGCTCAGCGGCACTCGGGCACTGTGTGAATCAAGCGGAGGAGCTCGCACACAGAGCGGGGAGACATTGCAGGATCCAGGGGACAAGGTAGGTAACTCTCACTGTATCCTGCAATGCGATCCCGAGTCTGGCTCGGGGGTTACCGCTAATGGTACTGAAATTCCACCCCGAGCCAGACTCAGGAATACCGCCAGGGAGGTTAATGTACACTTAGAAATTCCTGCTGTGTGTTGAAATTGGAAGGCTAGCAGGCTGTCAAGATTCTGTGACTGTTGAAAGTATAGGAGAAAAAAATGTAATTGCCTCTGTGTGCACTTTGGAGATTCATTTTTCCAGAATGCCTATAGCTACAGAGGCAAATGAGGGTTTGTTTTAAAGTACTTGTTCTGCTTGTGTAGAATATGTAATAATTTAGTAAACATTGTCTGGGCACAGGTTCATTTTAAGGAATAATTATGCTCCTCTGTGAACAATCTGACTTCATCCTGTAGAAATGCTCATGATCAAGTCTCTGTATTTCATGCTGCAATTTTTTTCTGTTTTATCTGTGAGCTCCGATGTGTTCTGCCACTTCCATTATTGCCATATTACATGTAAATTTGTTGAGATAGCAAGGAATGATATGTGTGACATATGTAAATATGTTGTTTTGTTATTCTAAATACACTCTAAACCAAGTAAAAAAAAGTAAAACAAAAAAGTTGCCAGTGTTTCAAAGCTCTGGTCAGGGTCACAGTTACCATTAGGAACAATACCCCTCACGCAGATTTTCTCATAAAGTTAACAGATACTTAATTTTTACCACCTACTATAGAAATACAGTCATCCTATAGCGACTTATGTACAAAATGTCCCAATGCCAAAGCCAAGTTATCCAGAATAATATACTCAAAGTGGCACTGGGAACTTTTAGACTTGTGTATGAAGTCAGATGAAGGAAGACTTCAAAAAAAGATCAATAGCTCTGGCTTGGTAGTGCCCATACAGAAAGGCTTCCCTTGATTAGCACCCAACAGGTTAGCTTAAACAATAGAAATACAGAAAAGGCATGCCAAACCAAAACTGGATGAAGGATTCCTAAGATAATTTTATTTGTTGTTAAGAAAGTCATAATTACTAACAATTAAAATTATCTTGGACTCTCATCCAGTTTTGGTGTGGTGCACCTTTATTTATTTCTATGGTCAAATCCAAGTTAGTTCCAGTAAAATAATAAAATGTCCTGTGTAAAGAGGTGAGTATAGTCCAGTGTCATTGCTTTGGGCCAAAGACTGTGGGGGAGATTTACTAAAACTTGAGCACTCAGAATCTGGTGCAGCTGTGCACAGTAACCAATCAGCTTCTAACTTCAGCCTATTCAATTAAGCTTTGACAATAAAACCTGGAAGCTGATACGTTTCTATGCATATTTTGCATGCTGCAGTTTTAGTAAATTGATCCCTGTTTGCCTACAGACTCATAGACTTGTTTCTGACACTACAGTGCTCAGGAAAAACAACTACTGACCTCTTATTGTCTAACAGAATTATCCTACGTTCATCTGTTATTTTATTTATTTTTTATTTTGTTTTTTTCATAAAATCCCTGATTATCATAATTAGACAAGATTTATTAGCCTTTTATACATATGAGTAAACTTAGTCTAAACGTATGCTATAACGCTCATTTATTAATATTATTTAGTGACAGTCTGGTAGATTTTGTTCGGTAAGCTTGTGTTATTTTTCTAAACATAATACTTCCTGTGACAACTGAAAAATGAGGCATCATATTATAGGAAAAAGAAAATCTTGTGTGTAGTCAATATTGTATGCATAGTGTGCACCGATTTGATTACAAAGAAGTGTTATTTATAATATGGGTGAAAATCTAATAATGAAGTATTAGGTAATGAAATTAGAAATCTGCACTTTATTAAACACCGGCAGGTGTGTGACTGTTGTATGATAATAGAATGACTGAGAAATTGGATTAGCTGCTAAGTATAGTATAATGCACTAATACTTTGATTACAGTTATTCACGGTTACTGTACAGCAAGGAAACATCCCTCTGCTTTTATTAAATATCAAAAGTATTTTTTAAGTATCTGTAATTTTTGAATAATCATACAAAAAGCAGGTGGAATTGTCTGATCTATTTATATATTATGTTTGCAAGCCTTTTTCTGTTTCTTTGTAGAGCCAAAGAAAAGTGCACCAACCCTCCAAGATCTCCTGAATGAGGGGGGGGGGGGGGGGGGCAGTTATGAAGGAAAATGCTAGAACCCCTGTCTATCTAAAACAAAAAACAAAATATATATATATATATATATATCGTTTTTCTATGCCTTCATTATAGACAAATATGATTATTAAGTCTGATTTGTCATCTCTATGAGTAGTCATCAGGATTAAGCCCTAATTAAAGGTAAAACACAAAAGAGGAGGTTTGCCTGGCAGGAAAGATCATAAATCATAAAGCTTATTGCTGTTACGATAGAGTTTAAGAAAAAAAAAAAACAGCAGAATGTGACTTGGATGTATGTTGAAGATGGAGGGAGGAGAAAGATCCCCTGCTGGTGAGCCCAATATGAGTGTTGCCTAGAATGGTACCAACATTGTAGGAGCTGAATAAGTCAGTTGAAATAGCAGTGATGATGATATGCAATATGGGCGTCACTAGCAGTGTGCACCTGGGACAAGTGCATTTCCTGGTGAGTACCCCAGGTCTCATCACCACTACTGGCCACATTTTCCTTTCTTCTGTATTTCAGTTGAGAAACTGGCAACTTATGTTTTTTGCCCACCAGTCCACCCTCCGCCTTTCAGACCTGTAGCACAGAATTGAGGAGGAGTTTCACACACACAGTTCCAATACAGGGACCAGGGGCGCCCACCATCAGTTGCGACACAATGCCAAGGTCTAGTGAGTACATTTCAGAGACTAACAGGGAAATTTGTGCTAGGAGTGGTTTTGTCCTGGGGTGTGGGGAGATTGTGTTGGTTGGACAGAGGAAATTCTGCTTTGGAGGCACTCTGTGTGCTACTCACTCTTGACCTGTGCGTTACTTACTCCTGACCCCTGCAATCCCTGCATTATTAGCTTCCGACCTCTGCACTCTGTGCGTTACACACTCCTGATCCCTGCACTCTGTGTTACATTCCCCTGAACCCTGCACTTTATGCATTATGCACTTCAGAGCCCTGCAATCATTACTTACTCCTGACCTCTGCATTATATGCACTTTTGATCATTTCACTCTGTGCATTACTTACTCTTAACCTCTGCACAACTACACAATCCTGAGCCCAAAGATGTATGATTCATGCACTTCTGACCTCTTCACTCTATGCTTTACACACTCCTGACCACTTCACTGTATGCTTTACACACTCCTGACCCCTTCACTGTATGCTTTACACACTCCTGACTCCTGGACTTGGTCTGGCTTGACCTCCTGAACCCTTCACTCCATGTGTTATGCACTACTGACCCCTGCATTCTGTGCGATACTTAGTCTGAACCCTGCCCTCTGTTCATTACCCTTGAGCCTTGCTCTCTGTGTGTTACTAATTCCTGACCTCTACCCTGTATAACATGCACTTCTGACCCCTGCACTCTGTAAGTATGCACTCTTGAGTCCTACTCTCTGTGTGGGGCGTGGCTGAATCTTGACGCTGGGAGGGTTATCTGTGAGTGCAAGCGAGGAGCGGTTGGACACGTAGCACGCAGGCACCCAGCATGTAACTAACATATACCAAAGGCGATTTTTTATTTGTAATGTAAGCGCATTACTTTTTCATTAAAATTGCCCAAGAGAGTTTTTACACTATTGGAGGCTTTGTGTTGATTTTATCCCTACATGTGGAGAGAGCTGTCATCCATTTGAATCTGAGGAGATCTGAGTGAAGATTAGGTTGATCATCTGCATAAAGCTTAAAGTGATTTATTTACACATGCGATTGAAATCTACAATCTGGTGAGCCTCGTTCTATAGGGGTGTGGATTGGCACTTTGGTGAAGGATCTACGTTCAAAAATGTTCCACTTTATGAAGAGTTGCACTATTTTCACAATTAATTATTTTTTGATATTTGAATTAATTAATCTATTTATGATGGACAATTATTTTCGTTTTAACGATTACGGATACTTTGGAACCATTTTATCATTTTTAATGTTCTTTTTGTGCTACTGTGATTGTGTAGATTTACACTACATTGTTTTTCACCCTTTATTTTATTATTTGCATTTTAAGTAGCAGCAGGTATATTTATATTTATATATATATATATATATATATATATATATATATATATATATATATATATATATATATATATATATATATATATATATATATATATATATATATATATATATATATATATATATTTATATTATATATATTATATTTTTAATTCAATAGCGCCGTGCTTACATGAGAATATTGTGTATATGCGCTATACAAAGTCACATTATCACATGTTTACAAATAATGCTCTAACTGAGAACAGCAGAAACTAACTTTAGCTTCTACATAGCCTTTGTGGATGGGGTTTGTGATCACAATCACATGATTGACCATGTGATCAATCTTTAATTTATTGTGCGTCTTTGTACTTGACCAATCTTGTATAGTTGACTACACATTTAGGGTGATCCAAGCATATATATTATAAAGACAGTCCCTGAAAAATAAACTTTGGGAAGTGGATCATGCCAACACATCTGACCACCCTTTAATGTCTGTGGTCATCTTAAATCTGCAAGAAACTTTCTCCTTTTTGCATTCCGTGACCTTCAAGAAGAGCTGTGTACTCACATTCTATTTATTTCTATACTCATCCTTCTTTGCTTGTTTGTCTGTTCTTGTTTTATGTTCTTTTATCTCAGGACCATTCTATTTCCCTTCTTGTTGTTTCCTTCTCACTTGTCTTACTTCTCCCTTCTACTTGTCTATCTGTCTAGTTTTATCCCATAATCTGTGAATTAAACAAAGTCTGCTGACCTGACATCCTCAGTGGGGCTTTAATCTTCTTTTACTATCTCCCTGGATGAGAAAATACCATTTTGTCTGCACAACTCATCAGTGATTTTAAAGAAGGGAAGATAATATGGGGAAACCTGTTGTACAGTAAGGTAGATATAAGATACATCATGGAGCCTATGGCTTTCAAATGATAAAAACTAGATCACTGGAAAGAATAGTTTAGACTTTGGAGTAAGGTACCAAAGTATGTTTCATGATGCATTGGATAGCCTGTTGATGATTGTGGACAGAATTATATATTCTATATCAATAGCCAATTGATATTTTAGACTGTTATGCCCCGTACACACGGTCGGATATTCTGATGGAAAAAGTCTGATTGGATTATGTTGTCGGAAAATCCGATTGTGTGTGGACTCTAGCGGGCTTTTTTCGTCGGAATCGCCGACTGAAAAAATTTGAGAGCAGGATCTAAAATTTTCCGACAACAAAATCCGATCAGACTTTTTCCGATCGTGTGTAGAGAATTCCGACACACAAAGTGCCACGCATGCTCAGAAGAAATTTGGAGACGAAAGCTATTGGCTACTGCCCTGTACGTAGTCCCATCGTACGTTTTGTACGTCACCTCGTTCGCAATGATCGGATTTTCTGACAACTTTGTCCGACCGTGTGTGTGCAACACAAGTTTCGGACAAAATCCGTCAGAAAAAATTATACGGATTTTGTGGTCTGAATGCCCGACCGTGTGTACGGGGCATTAAAGCAGTGGTTAAACCCAAAACTAAACATATATTATATTGCAGCTTACCATTTCTTAGATGTGATGGCTGCAGTAGTTTTCTTCCTTAGGCTTGCTTTCTTCTATGTTCATCCGGTGATCCAACCAGTAATTGTTTATCAAAAGAAGCTCTCTTCCAGATGTATAAGTTTACAGGGCTGAGACAAACCATTTATCAATGACAGGGGTGCTTACAATAATCAGTTGTGAAACCTTTATTCCAAAACAAAAAAAAAAAAAAAACACAAAAAACAGTGGGGGTTATTTACGAAAGGTAAATCCACTTTGCACTGAAAGTGCACTTGGAAGTGCAGTCGCTCTAAATCTAAGGGGTAGATCTGAAATGAGGGGAAGCTCTGCTGATTTTATCATCCAATCATGTGCAAGCTAAAATGCTGTTTTTTATTTTCCTTGCATGTCCCCCTCAGATCTACAATGACTTTACTTCCAAGTGCACTTTCAGTGCAAAGTGGATTTGCCTTTAGTAAATAAACCCCAGTGTGATGTAACTGATTAAAAAGTGTGAGCTGGAGGTTGTCTTCTGTTTGTTACTGTATTTAAATCTGCTAGTACAAATAACAATATCATTCACCCAGACTGACAATGTCGCTGTCTGCTGTGCCATCTGTGCTACTTCCTCCAGAGTGGAGGCACTCCAATATGGGGGGGGGGGGGTGTTACTTGCCAGATCATCAGGTGAAAACAAAGGGGAAAAGCCTAAAAAAAGCTAATGCAGCCACTATATCTAAGGATTGGTAAGCTGCAACATATTACATGTTTGGTTTTGGGTTTATTAGGTATATTATTTTTTGCATACATTTTACCTGTTATAACTTTATAACAATACAGAAAGCATTTAAAAGAGGACTTCCGTTAAAAAAATGAAATAGGCTATTTGCTAATAGTACCCTCACATACTTTGAAAATCTACCCACTGTCCCCTTTACTGGTGAATTTTTACATTGTGATGTGAGCACTGGTAAACAACATTATAAGGATCCCACTGTTATTTAAAAGGGGGTTTAAAAGGGAGTTATGGTATTTACCTGTGCCACCATGATCTTGTTCCACATAATTCAATAAAAAGGCATAAACATGATTTGGTTTTCAAGATTTAAAATATGAATGTGTTGTCAGTGGTTGTAGCTTTGCTAAAGAAAAAAACTGTTAACTACAATGGGTATCAATAGGGGGAAAATATGTCCATGTACCAAGATGCCGGGACTCAAGTAGTAGGCATCTGGCAAGAACACTTTTACACATTGTTGTTATGTTTTAAATATCAAAGCTTTTATTTCTTTTAAATCAGGCTTAATGCTTTCAAGATTGATGTGGCATTTGGACATTTGATTAGATACTTTATGTAATTGGAAAATACTGTTGCACTTGATGATATAGATATATTTTACATGATGCTAATTTCTTTTTTTCATATGAATCTTTTTTTCTACATCTCAGAATTAAGCTGTTATAAGCTAAATACAAAGCGGACATAAATTCAATGCAACTTTAATAAAGCAAATGCAACTTTAATAAAACAGTAAATTTGTTAAACTATTCAGAAAATATATGAGTATATCTTTACTGCTAGGACCACAGTGTATTCAAATCCAAAAATAAATATAAAAAAAAAGAAACAGCCTTTACATGTGGTAGCTGAATCAGTTTTCGTGTTTTAAGCTTTTTTTCCCTTAAAGTGGAACTTTAGCCAGAAAAGTCCTGCTAGATCACTTTAGGCTGGCCCCTTTTGCAGGTATAGCTATATAAAACATAAAAGAGTGCCTATACTGTTTAAAATGGAATAATACCCTGTCTCCCATTGCCCTGCACATGCTCAGTTACTCTCCATTTTTAGGTACTTTTAGGCACTGACAAATTTGTAAAGGCCAATTTGCTGACAGCCTTGAAGCAAAATTAAAGCCCCCTTATCCTTTACAGCCAAGGAAGCTGCTTCTGTTTGATCTGAAACTGCCGTGGTGCTGCACATGTGATTAGTTATGACACCAGCCATTTGATGTTTTGACAGTTGGAGGACACAAGCAAATGTGACAGTTAGCAATTCCAGGAATCCAAAAACCTTTTCTAAACTGGGTTTAGTTTCGCTTTATGTTATTCTGCTGTTCAGGGGCTCTGGGCTTCAGTAAAGGGGCAGCCTCCAGAAAGAAGAAAGAGGAACAATACTGGAGGTAATTTACAGCACAGACTAATTTTGGTAGAGTAATTATTAATGTGGAATGTGCTGACCGCTTTATTAGGTACACCTGTTCAATTGCTTGGTGACATAAAATGCTAATCAGCCAATCACATGGCAGCAACTCAATGCATTTAGTCATATAGACATGGTAAAGATGACTTGCTGAAGTTCAAACCGAGCATCGGAATGGGGAGGAAAGGGGGTTTAAGTGACTTTGAACGTGGCATGGTTGTTGGTGCCAGACGAGCTAGTCTGAGTATTTCAAAAACGGATCTACTGGGATTTTCATGCACAACCATCGGGTTTACGGAGAATGGTAAAAAAAAGAGAAAATATCCAGTGAGCAACAGCTGTTTGGACGAAAATGCCTTGTTAATGTCAGAGGTCAGAGGAGAATGGGCAGACTGGTTTGAGATGATAGAAAGGCAACAGTAACTCAAATAACCACTCATTACAACCAAAGTATGTAGAATACCATCGCTGAACACACAACACGTGGAACCTTGAAGCAGATGGGCTACAGCAGCAGAGGACCTCACCGGGTGCCACTCCTGTCAGCTAAGAACAGGAAATTGAGGCTACAATTCGCACAGGCTCGCCAAAATTGCACAATAGAAGATTGGAAAAACTTTGACTGGTCTTATGAGTCTCAATTTCAGCTGCCACATTCAGATGGTAGGGTCAGAATTTGGGGTAAACAATATGAAAGCATGGGATCCATCCTGTCTTGTATCAACGGTTCAGGCTGGTGGTGGTGTAATGGTGAGCGGGATATTTTCTTAACACACTTTGGGCCCCTTAGTACCAACTGAACATTGTTTAAATGACATGGCCTACCTGAGTATTGTTGCTTTATGACTACAGTGTACCCATCTTCTGATGGCTACTTCCACCATGTCACAAAGCTCAAATCATTTCACCACTGGTTGCTTGAACATGACAATAAGTTCACTGTGCTCCAATGGCCTCCACAATCACCAGATCACAGTCACCAGATCCCAAATGCCTGATGCTATCATGTTAATATGGGCATGGAATGTTTCCAACACCTTGTTGAATCTATGCCGTAAAGAATTAAGGCAGTTATGAAGGCAAAAGGGGGTCCAACCAGGTACATAATAAAGTGGCCGGTGAGTATATGTTCCTTGCTAAAGAACATTATTTTTGTTATAGTTGTTATGGGTAAAGTTCTGCTTTAATTTTCATCTGATGATTCTGCCAGTAACACACCTTCAGTCCCCGGGTGTCAGTGCTTACTCAGCCTAATGTATAAGGGCAACAAAAATAGGATAGGACTATAGGACCCAGGCTCTCATCTCTCCTCCATAACATAGAGAGATGCGGTTCTGTACTCCTCAGAGAACGCTGAGAACACAATAATGCCGCGTACACACGAGCTGATCTTCCAGCTGAAAAATCTTGGATGTTTTTTCCGATGGAATTCCGCTCAAGCTTGTCTTGCATACACACGGTCACACAAAACTTTCGACCGTCAAGAATGCGGTGATGTACAACACTACGACGAGCCGAGAAAATGAAGTTCAATGCTTCCGAGCATGTGTCAAATTGTTTCCGAGTATGCGTGATTTTTTTGCACGTCCGAATTGCATACAGACGAGCACATTTTCGGATAGGAATTTTTCCTGAACGAAACATGCTCTCAATCTTTTGCTGGCTGGAATTCCGCAAGAAAAAGACCGCTGGAGCATAAACACAGTCGCATTTTCCAACAAAAAGCTCTTATCTGAGTTTTGCTCGATCGTGTGTATGTGGCATAAGAACTGATAACTGTCAGCACAGTCAGGCATCAGAGAAGGTCAACAAGTAATATTTGATCTTATCAAATGGAAATGAATGCTTTTTAACATGGACAAAATATGAGAAGTTCACTTTGGTGTTTCAAAAGTTTGTATTGGCTAAGACACGCCCCCACTCTTTCGATTGGTTGCTCAGATACTGAGCACTGCCTTATGGGAGAAGAGAATGACCATGCACATTCTCCTTGTATCCAGGAAGGTGGGATTTCAGTGTGGCTCTGGTGGCTCTTTTGGTCAGGTGAGGTGTAACCTGGCACTTTATGGTGCAACTATCTTTTACTACCCCCTATGTATTTTACTACCCCCTACTATGTATTTTACACAGGCACGATAGGTTTGCTTTGAATAACCATTAAAATGTCATTATATTCCATTAGAAACACACCAGTGGTTTTTGATGCTCTTTGGATTTTCCCCATGGCTATATTTAACAGTTTAGTTCAATTTGTTTTACTATTAAAAATGCATCTGAGTTGTAATACAATAAAAATTCAGTTGTAGTTAATATGTTCTCAGCTGCCTGTGCCAAGCAAGAGGTGGTCGCAGTATCTCCTCATTATAGATGTCAGTAGACTTAGACAGTGATGGATGTTGTATTAATTCAGGACACAGACACTTTCCTATTGTTACTGCACATTAGACAAATGAGCTCTTACAGATGCATACCCTTCCTCCACCACTCCAAATCTAACAGGAGTGCCAGGACTGGTTATTACTGTTAATAAACTCCACTCAAAGTACACTGATATGTCAATGCAGGGAAAGAACAAGAAGCAGCCACTATGCTGTAATAGATTTCTCTAAATTTAGTAGAAAGATGCATTTTGCTCAAAACCGGTGACAGGTATTTTTTTTAAGGGTAGCCACAAATTTTCATTTCAATCTCTAGGTCTTGTGACGACCCATTTATCTCTCTGATTGCATTACATTTAGTTACTGTCAGGACACGGCAAAGAATAATTTAATATATCACAGTCAACTACACACAGCACATGGGCCGGCTGGAGCATCATTTTGGATCTTCTATGGTAATAAACCCTACATCTACACTTTATTTCTATGGACCTCTGCTTAGTGTATACGTTATTTAGATTTTACATTTTCCTATAGAGACGAAGACCTCTTACATGGCAAAATGTTGCCGTTGGTTTTTAGAGATACAGTATATATCGTTGTTTTATGCTAAATCATATGATATACTATCAGAATGGAAAAAAATGTGATGAAGCTTGTTGTTTATCATAAAAAAGGATCAGAATTGTGCATACAGTATATCTTTGGGGTGCTAGAGTAATTATCATCCGACAACTGAAGTCTGAGAAAATAGCAAATTATTGCTTTAGTTGGTTTGCTCAACAGACTTAATTCAGATTTCTTTTTTTTTTTGTATGCTGTAAATGTTTGTATAGTAAAAGTGTTTATGGTGCTTAACCAGATTTTTTCTAGTTTCCACATTTGTAAAGAATGTTACAGAGAATTTCCAGTTGAATGAAAATGACATACCTACCTAACTGTAGCCATGGTTCTAGAATGCTTGTTTATTGCCACCATTGCATTTGAACTTAGAGCCCAACTTTGGTGAAACATGTTTAATCAATTGTTCAGCGTTTGATTAAAGAAAAATACAGCTTTTTGCTGTAGTACTCACCTCCCTTCTAGTGCTCCCTCTACCCCCCATCAAGAAGCTCCACTCTATGCTGCCACTGGTTGCACTTTGAATGACAATTGCACGGTCCTGCAACACTGTACCCAAACAAAGTTTTTATCATTTTTTTTTACATAAATAGAGCTTTTCTTTGGTTGTATGTAATCACCACTGGGTTTGTTATTTTATGCTAAGTAAACAAATAAATGAGTGCCCATCGGTGCCGCCTATCAGTTCCCCCTATCAGTGCTGCCCATCAGTGTCCATCAGTGCCACCTATCAGTGCAGCCTCATCAGTGCCCTCCAGTGCTGCCTCATTAGTGCCCATCAGTGCAGCCTATCAGTGCCCATAAATGCCCATCAGTGCCGCCGCATCAGTGCCCATCAGTGCAGTGCCATCAGCACACATTAGTGAAGGAGAAAAATTACCTGTTTTCAAAAAAATAATTAGAATTTTTTTGGAAAAATATAAAAAACTTTGAAAAAAATAAATAATTTGGAAAAAAATAAACTTTTTATAGTTTATTATAACATTTTGCAAACAGGTAATTTTTCTCCTTCACTGATGCGCGCTGATGGGGCTGCAATGATGGGCACTGATGAGGCGACACTGATGCAGTGGCACTGATGGGCATTTATGGGCACTGATAGGCTGCACTGATGGGCATTTATGGGCACTGATAGGCTGCACTGATGGGCACTAATGAGGCAGCACTGGAGGGCACTGATGAGGCTGCACTGATAGGTGGCACTTATGGACACTGATGGGCAGCACTGATAGGGGGAACTGATAGGCAGCACTGATGGGGCGAACTGATGGGCATTGATGGGCACTGATAGGCTGCACTGACAGGCACTGATGAGGCAGCACTGGTAGGTACTGATGAAGCTTCATTGAAACGTGGCACTGATAAGCAGCACTGGTAGGCAGCACTAATGGGCATCAATATGTGGCACTGATTGGCACACTGATGAGCACTGTTAGGTGGCACTAATGGGCACTGATAGGCAGCACTGATGGGCACTGGTAGGTGGTACTGATAGGTGATACTGATTGCTGACATTAATAAGGAGGCACTGATGGGCACTGATTGCCAGCACTGGTAGGCATTGATTGGCAGCATGGGTGGGCACAGATTGGCAGCACTCCCTCCCCCTTCACTCCCTCCTCACTGGCTGTGATTGATAGCAATGTGAGCCAATGAGGAGGGAGACACCCAGGAGAGCCGCTGCTCTTGTGCACATCGCTGGATCAAGATGAGGCTCGGGTAAGTATTGGGGGGGGGTCTGGGGGGGAGCGGCACACAGAAGGTTTTTTAACCTTCATGCATAGAATGCATGAAGGTAATAAACCTTCAGTCTTTACAATCACGTTAACCCACTTCATGTGAGTCCAGGGAATCACAGACCCAGCTCTTGGAGATAGGAGAGGGGGTCATCACAGTTCCCTGTACTGGCAGAATAATGCTGCAAAGAATACCACTGATGTCATTGCATACAAAAAAAGCAGGGGAGTTGGTCTTCAATCATTGGTGTTTATTAGCTAAAAAGAACTTTAATGCTCACAAGCTTGCAGCATTGTGCATGTAGATTATATTGTGTATGTTTTTTTTTAATATAGAGCCAAAGTTGTAATATTCTCTAAAATGTCTATAAATAGCTTGATTTGCGGTATAATGCTAGGCTTGCAAAAGACCTAGGCCAGTTCTGGGTACATGAAAAATAGGACATTGCATGTTGCAGTGGATTGTCACAGCGTTATCAAACAAGCTGAAGTTAGAAGCTGATTGGCTACCATGCACAGCTGCACCAGATTTTGCACTCTCCAGTTTTAGGGCTCTTTCACACGGGGCGGATCAGTGCAGATCCGCCCCGTGGATATCCGCTTGCTCAGCGGGGATAGCCCGAGCGACATCCGCTGAGCAGGAAGATGACAAGTCCGTCTCTGCACTTCGTGCAGGGACGGACCTGTCAGAGCGCCGCTCTCCCCTATGGGAGATCGGGTGACGACGGACCGTAGAGTCCGTCGTCATCCGATCCGCTCTGCAGACGGATGGAAAAATGGGTTTTCCTCCGTCTGCAGAAACGGAGCATAGCGGGCACGGACGAGAGCGGGTGTCAGCGGATGCTCATCCGCTGACACCCGCTATCCCATAGGGATACATGTATGTCCGTTTTTCATCCTAAAACGGAAGGATGAAAAAACGGACATACGGTCCGTCAGTGTGAAAAAGCCCTTAGTCAACCCCATCCCAAATCAACCTCACTATGTTGTTTTGTAGTAGCATGCAATAATGTAATTACATAAAGGGAAATGGTGAAAAAGCATATATGTTGTTGGCCTACAACTACTCAACCATCATTGGTAATTTTTAACACAGTACTGGATTATTGTAAACTACACAGAATTGGTCTGCACATTCCTTCTTATGCTTACTTCATTCAGGGTGCATGAGTGTCCGTCATTCTATGGTGTACATTTTTGATCCTAGGGTATACATATGCATATACATTTTGATTCTTGAAATCGAGAAGTCTGACAGATGATAGTGGTTTGTCTTTGTGATAAAATCAAGAACTTGTGACAGCAAATAAAATGATTTTTTTTGGGTTTTGTGACAGCAAATGGGTTGCTTCCTGTGTGGATGTGTTGCTGCTGTTTTGTGGGGATGTGTTGCTGCCTGTGTGTAGGGTTGCTGCCTGTGTGTAGGGGTTGCTGCTGTGTGTAGGGGTTGCTGCCTGTGTGTAGGGGTTGCTGCCTGTGTGTAGGGGTTGCTGCCTGTGTGTAGGGGTTGCCCTGGCCTGTGTGTAGGGGTTGCCTGCTGTGTGTGTGGTGTGTTGTGAAAATGTTTGGTAAGAAAAACTGGTTGTGCGTTTTAAGTAACATTTGTGTTTTGGTCTTTTGTATTGCCATTACTAACAAAACAGAAAAACAAACATTTCAGCAACCCAGTTGAATCCATTCAGGACCGCAGTTCATGTCCGAATCATTGCCCTGTACATGGAAAAATACCAACCTGTGGCAGCTCAAGAACCCTTATATGGCAATAGGGATGTCCGGAAGGCAACACTGGGGGCACTTGTGGCTTTTGTGAAGACTAAAGTCCCCCAACGCAAACACCAAGTTTGTGGAGCCAGAATTGCAAGTTTAAGGCACATGTACAAGCGGGAGCGCAAGAAGATGAGGAATCAGTCAGATCAGGTGCAGCAGCAGAGAATGTTTATGTACCCAAGCTGTGGTACTACAACCAACTGACTTTTTATAGGTGACCGAGGAACCCAGGCAATCCACTGTCCACTCTTCCCTCCACCCTTCCCTCCACTCTTCCCTCACTTTCCCTCCACCCCAGCTGAGGCTTCCACGGAAGGAGAAGACCCCTCCACTTGGAGCAGGCTGATGCGCCCAGTGGGGCCAGGTATATATTTAGTAGCCTAATTGTGATTGTTGAATATTAATGCTGTAAACGTTAAAATGTGAAACAATTAACACCCCTGAACTCAGAATTGTGAAAAAAAAACTGACAAAAATTCAGCACAACTTGTAAAAAAGTGTTGGATGCAACATATCGATACATATATAGTGTATACATACATCCGTAGTGGCAAAAAAAAGCGTTAGAACAACATTGGTGATCTGCTTGGAAAATGCAGGGGTCCAAATGATAGCCTTTTGGATCTTTTGGAAAATTTAGATGCTCGTTCCTAAGTTTACAATTGGATGATTGAGGAGGAGGCCAGAAACCACAAAACAGGTGTTTGATTTTTGTTTTTATTTGCACACAGGATGAGCTGACCCAGGATGATGCGGGACAAAAGTGGTATGGAGGAGGAGGACATGACCAGCGGAGAGCAGGAGGTGGCTGGGGCCCAGCACGAGCCAGAGAGTGACAAGCCAGACACCCAATTAAGAAGTCTACCTCCACCCTGGCCCTTGAGGAATCACTCCAACTGATTCGGTAGGCGACAGTGCGTATTCTCGACAAACCCCCCCTTCCAGAAGAGGCCTATGCCAGCTACTTGTCCAGCAGGTTGCTGGAAATGGAGAGGGGCCAACGGCACCTGTGTGAGGGCCTATTTCTGAGGCAATTAGGGGGGGTTTGAGGGGTGAATTACGAGAATCCACCCGCCTGACCCATGAAGGCCCGACACAACTTCTCCTCCTCCTCCTCCTCGTTTGCCTTCTTCTCCTCCTCTCCTCCTCCTACCCTACTCCTCCTCCTACCACAAGTCAGCCTTCCAAGGAAGCGTTGCAGGGAAGACTGCAGGGGAAGAGTGCAGGGCAGCGTGGTGGGAAGAGTCGGAAGTGATTGCCTGGCTTCAGTTCCTGGTCTCCACAGAAGACACAGGCTGTTGTAGTGCCACAGCTTGGGGGACATAGATGTCATCTGCTGCTGTTCCTGGTCTGTCTGATTCTGGTCAACCTTCTTGTGCTCCCTATATTGTATGAAAATGTGCCCAAGCTTAATTTTTGGCTTCACAAAACTTGGTGTCTGCCGTTGGGGCAAAAAGTCTTCACAAAATCTACAAGTGGCTCCAGTGTTGATCCTAGGGTATACATATGCATATACATTTTGATTCTTGAAATCGAGAAGTCTGACAGATGATAGTGGTTTGTCTTTGTGATAAAATCAAGAACTTGTGACAGCAAATAAAATAAATTATTGATATTCCAGGAGCTCACGGCATACACACATATAAAAGGAGTTGTACAAAGAGAATAAGTAACTTAGACATTCTTATCCACTAATTGCACAGTACGGGCTAGATACATTAAAGCATTTTGTTTGTTAAATTTTCACGGCTTTATGTGGCAGTTTTTGAAGAATGAATTTTATTTAAATTGCAGAATGTTCTGTATTGTAATGTAGTATAACTTTCTGCATGGAATTGCTTATTGTTTTCTAAAAAAAAATGATCATAAAATAATTTTTTTCAAAGCAAGTAGATTTATTCATAGACGGTGGAAGCTAGAATTGCCAGTTTCTCTTCACGCTCTTTGCAGTGCAGACAAGGAAGTATGACAAAGAGCCCACAGATGGATGCGCATTGGTGAAGGGGAATAAAAATATTGTCTTCCTGAACAGGAGAAGCCAAGAAGACATATCAGTTGCAGCATGGATCAGAAAAAAAGGCAGCAGATACAGTATAAGTGTTTAAAAAGATAGAGACGCCATGACAGCAGTATAACATCTTGCAGGCAACACAGCAGCAGTCATACACACCAGAGAACCAAAAGTAACAGACTTTGCACAATGACCAGCAAATAAGCCAGGATCCCTGTCCTTAGAACCTCAAGCCTGATCAACACCAGCCCCACTATCTAAGCTACAAACAGGACTACAAGCAAAGATATATGAACAAACATTTGACCACCAATCACATTGTCAAAGCCACCAGTAAAATTCCCACCATGTCTGTCATGAGGGAGCCAAACCTATTACTCAGCTGTTCCAGTGTTCTTCTTTCCTCTTATGCCGCGTACACACGAAGGGACTATCCCGCGGGATTATCCGCTGGACTGAAGTCCAACGGATAATCCCCTCGTGTGTGGGCGCCGGCGGACTTTTTTTGCCCAAAGTACGGCGGACTAAAGTTTTAAGTTTTGTTTTAAAATTATCCGCTGGACTTGGCAGTCCGGCGGACAATCCCGCCGTGTGTAGTATGGTACGGCGGACCAAAAAGGACGCATGCTCAGTAGCAAGTATTTTTCTAGTATTTTTCGTCTTCTAGTCCCGTCGTACGTGCTGTACGTCATCGCGTGAACCGTCGGACTTTTAGCGTGATCGTGTGTGGTCAAGTCCGTTCGCTTTTTAGTCCAGCGGACCCAGCTGGAGAGTCCAGCGGATTGTCCGCTGGACTTAGGTCCGCCGGCAAAAGTCCGCACGTCTGTACGCGGCATAAGTCTGACTCACAGTCCCAAACTCTGCATTCCTGATCATCTAAGACCCCTTTCACACTGGAGGCATTTTTCAGGCGCTACAGCGCTAAAAATAGTGCCTGCATAGTGCCTGAAAAAAGCCTCAGCTGCAAACTCAGTGTGAAAGCCCGAGTGCTTTCACACTGTGGCGCCTCGCTGTCAGGGCGTCACAAAAAGTCCTGCCAGCAGCTTCTTTGCAGCGGTGGAGGAGCAGTGAATACGCCACTCCTCCACTGCTCCTGCCCATTTAAAACAATGGGGCAGCGCCACCATACCGCCGGCAAAGTGCCACTGCAGCGGCGTTTTGCGGGCGGATTTAACCATTTTTCGTCCACTAGTGGGGGTTAAAACCACCCCGCTAGTGGCCAAATAGTGCCGCTAAAACGATGGTAAAGCGGGGCGGAAAATAGTGCCGCTTTACCGCCCATACCCGGGGCGGCTCAGTGTGAAAGGGGTCTAAATGAGGTCAGAAACCTAGAAATGTGATCACATTGAATCACTTATTAGAAAGATTGATATAGCCTCAAATTAAAGTTTCTTGAAAGACACTGGGTTAGTTTGCTAATTTACTAAAGGAATAAAGACTAAACACTTATATTTTCTTTTGCAAAGTCACTATTTACTGAGCTTAGTGAATAAGCTAAACCTGTAGTTTAATTTCCCTTACATATGTAAGTCAGGCACTATTGGTTCTCCAAAATCCTGCCTTCAACTCCCAGTTCCAAGTCACCTAATCGCTGTGATAGCCTCTGATTGGCTATCACAGTGATCAGTCACTGTGAAGCCCACCTCTGTTTTTCTCTCTCTGTGAATGAAAAGGAGAGATACATTATATCTCTCTCGCTTTGCAGATAGAAAAATAAAAATGTGTTTAAAAAAGTAAAATGATACTAATAATATTAATAATAATAAAAGTAATAAATAGATAGCTAGATCAAGGTTTGATTTATATCAGTGCCAGGGTTAGGCTTTTTGTACACTGCTGCTGGTAAACAGACATTTAGGAGCAGTTGGGCATTCTTTTCAGCTGCCCCTGAACATTTCTCTTTGTTATCTTTTTAGTACATGTGCACAGGGTAGTTTATAGTCATTTCTAGGCAGTTGAATTTAGAAGCATTTTTTGTAATGCAAAAAAATGCGTTCAGGACGGATGTTCAGAAGCATTTGAAATTGCAAATGCCTGTAACAGCTTCTAAACCGGTGTAGACGCGGTAACTCGTGTTTAGCTGTGTTTCGTCAACAATTCACTCCAGTGTGAAAGCTGGTGGGCTTTCACACTGGAGCGGTGCGCTAGCAGGACGGTAAAAAAAGTCCTGGTAGCAGCATCTTTGGAGCAGTATAGGAGCGGTGTATTCGCCGCTCCTATACCGCTCCTTCCCATTTGATTTGAATGGGACACCGCGGTAATACCGCGGCAATACCACCGCAAAGCGCTGCTACGGCGGCGCTCTGCGGGGGGTCTTTAACCCTTTTTTGGCCGCTCGTGGGGGTAAAACCGCACCGCGAGGGGCCGAATACCGCGGCTAAAATGACGGTAAAGCAGCGCTAAATATAGTGCTGCTTTACCGTCACCGCAGCTCCCGCCCCAGTGTGAAAGGGGCCTAAGTGTTATGCCCTATTAAATGAAAGTTTATCCCCCCCCCCCACTATTCTCTCCTAATCATACCAAGAGGATCACATAACAGGGCTGATCAGTTTTTGTTTGACATATGATTTGGGGCATTGCTGGAGCCCATCCCCCGAAGTGCCTTACCTCCTCCCCCAATAATCCGTTGCTGCCCAAGTCGGCAGTTGATCTCCACATGGAGTCTTAGCACCATTTTCTTGCTCTTCTTTCCTTCGTACATCTCCTCTTCTCTTCTTCTTGCTTCCCTTCTCTTTGGACACTAAATGTGTCCACCTTTTTTCTATTCAACAAAAAACACCCAAAAATGGCTTTAGGTACACCGATTTTTGTGTATTTTGGCGGAGTGGGGTGCTTCCCTTTGGAAGGGAGACGCCACTTGCTGTTATTCTATGACTGAGGCGTACCTATAAGTGATCTGATCCTCTTAGTGTGTACATGGGAGCCACGTTCCTACAATTATTTACCTACACGTGTTTATATCTTATTGGGTATTGAATAAGACCCGGAATTGTTGGATATAACTTATCACCAAAGTGACAATGTATATAGCTTGATTAATGTGATTTCTAATTCCACCTGGTCACTGATGAAAATTTTTCTGTTGGAACTGTGCTGTCAGGTCATACTACTGTGTTCTATTGCATACCTTTAAATAAAGAATTAAAAAAACAAAATCAGGAGATATCCATTACCATTTACCACCAAATAAAAGACACAATTTTCCTGCAAAAAACAAGGTATAATCTTCCTGGATGCATACAGTAGAGGTTATGATATGTACAGGTTTAATAACACATTTCAAAATTGCTAAATTGTGCTTAGGCATTAACAATTGTTTTGAAGCACAGCATGGAAGGTGAGGTAATATGCAATTGTGACCAGATCATACATGCTAAAGTATTTACACATTCTGAACAAGCAGTAGAAAGCCATGAAAACAAATCCTTATTCATCACTTTATCTAGAAAATCTAACTTAAAAGCTTGTTATAAACATAAATATACATGCAGTATACATATAAATAATGCCTTAAAAAATATATCTGCATTAACCCTTCTGTTCCAAGAGCTGTTTTTTTTAGGCCTGAAGATCAGTTAAACACCCCCTCCCAAACATTACATTTTCTGGAAGCATATTCCCTGTATAAAATGGTGGAAGTTGTCACAATATGAAATTAACACACATGTATAAAACCCATATTTTCACAAAAAATACAGTAAGGTAATTGTAGTGCACACAAACACAATATATTACCCAATTTTCCTAATAAAGTATAAAAGTTTGGGTTGCGTTGAGTAAATAAATACCAAACATGTCAAGCCTTAAAAAAACTCGCCCATGAAATGGTGACAAACTTTGGTACCAATAATTTTTGAAGGAAATGAAAAAGTGTTTTATCTTAATGCATTCTATGCATTCAAAAAAAACCTTCTGAGTTCAGCAGCCCCCCTCAACCCTCCTACTTACCTGAGCTCCATCTCGATCCAGCCGATGTTGCATGATAGGCTCTTCCTTCTCATTGGCTGAGACAGCAGCGGATGCCATTGGATCCCGCTGCTGTCAATCAAAGTCAGTGAGCAATGAGGACAGAGAGGGGGCGGGGTAGAGCCAGGGCTCCTTGTCTCAATAGCCCCCATAGCAAGCTGCTTGCTCTGGGGGTACTCGGCAGGAGAGAACGGCCAGGAGTGCCGAAGAGGGACCTGAAAAGAGGAGGATATGTGAAAAACAAATGCACAGAGCAGGTAAGTATGACATCAAAAAATAAAGATTTGAATATTACTTTAAAAGTCTTTACATGTCTTCAGTTTAGAGTTAGAGTCAAATATGTTTTTATTATGTTTAACAAAATAGAAGAACATAGATAATGACCAAATGTTCATTACAGAAAACAGTACAACATAAATCACGTATCCAATGCGTGTTAAAATATAATCCTGAGTGAAATACCTTCATACAGATATCTGTCAAAATCAAGAGGCTAAAACCTCTACGTTTTGAAGTGAGACTTATTAGAGTTGGGGAATAAAACATTCGGGTGTGGGGTGAGGAGACATAAAAGTAGAAGAAAAAAGAAAGAGGAGGAGGAAAAAGGAGAGAAAGGGAGAGAAGAAAGAAAGAAGGAAGGGGGGAAAGTTTAGGTATAGTGTAGGAGGGGAGAGGGTCAGAAGGGAATTGAGCAAACCTTGGGTCATCAAACCTGTGTGATGAAATCAGGGAGTGTTTCCAAGTTGGGCATGGGGTGTCAGCATAGCTTTCAGAGAGTCCGAGGTAAAAAAGTCAATCCAAATGAGCCATAGGACCTTAAATTTTTCATAGGTGTCATTGTCTAGGGCTAGCATCTCTTCCATATGCATGATGTCATTGACCATTGAGACCCACAAGGACAAAGGGGGGGGTGGTAGTTGTTTTCCAAAATAGGGGGATAAGCTGTCTGGCGGCTAACACGAAAAAGAGCAGTAAAGTACGATTTTGGGAGGCTATGGAACCTGGAAGCATGGATTACAAAGCTATCTCTGGGGTGGGTGCCAGTGGCCGTTCATATAGGCTGCTATATATGGTGAAAGCCTGCGACCAGTAAGCCTACAGTCAGAAGGCGGCAAGTAGACATCTTTTTTACACCCACCGAAGTCTTGCATTTCACTCTTATTTTTACCAGTAAACTCAGCTTATATAGTAAAATACAGTATTTGGAAGTCCATGAAACTGTTTTGATGTTGAATTTTAAAAGCAGCGACAATGCTGATCTCACAGGTTTGCTAATCTAAAAAGAAAACAGCCGTTGCTTTTAAAATTTAACATCAAAACAGTTTCACAGACTTCCAAATACTGTATTTCACTATATAAGCTGAGTTTATTGGTAAAGGTAAGTGTGAAATGCAAGACTTCGGTGGGTGTAAAAAGATGTCTGCTTGCTGCCTTCTGACTGTAGGCTTAGTATGGATGAGTGCGGGTGTACCAAGATGGCCACAACGGAACGTCACTTTGGTTGCATATTCCGATGGGTAGTGGCTTTCTGATAGAACACCTGCAGTCCAGAATACACGGCAATACCTCTACAGGAGCGTGGAGTAGTTGGATGGGGGAGTACCTTCAATACCAACAGAAAGCAGACAGCTGACTTTGTATAGTTCATATTCCCATCGCACACGTTCCTGGAATGAGCTCTTAAGTTACTGGGTGCTGTATACTGGAACCTGTGCGATAAGTAAATGTTCGACAGCACACCAAGGATCATCAATTTTATCCAAACGTTTTTTATTGAAGAAAGATCACATAACAGAATGTAGTGCAATGTTTCAGAGCCATGCAGGACCCCTTCGTCAGGCATGACGAAGGGGCTCTGTGTGGCTCTGAAACATTGCCTTACACCATTTTTTGATGTGATCTTTATACTTATTTCTTGACGAGTGTGTCTAAAGGCCCATGCTACCATCTATGTAAACCTTACATAAGTTGCAGCAAAAGAGTTAAATCCAATAAAAAGTTGATATGATAACTGTGTCTAATGGCTGTGAGCTGGTCTTAAGATAATTAGTGCCATTTCTTTTGATATCGTATCTATGTGTGCTTGTGCAGAGAGGCTGCTGGAAGCTTTATGCTGCTTCCTCTTTCATGTCACAGCTATCTGATTTGCACAGCCTGTCTAGCCTGCCCCTTCCCGATAGACTGACTTTTTTTTTTCTAAAAGCTAAGGTCTATTGTTTCCTACCACTGACAAGTAGGCAAATCAAGAATTCTTACCTTACTTGATGTTTTCTTGCTCTGAGTAAGAAACTCAGAAAGTTTGAAAGTCAGAGACCACCAGGCAACTAGCATTTTCAGAGGTCGGCAATGACAGCTTATATATTTTTCTGATAACATGTGTGCTTGAGTGTTTCCCATATTATTATGCATCCTTACCAGTTTTCTTCTTTGAGCCTCTTTCTTCATTCTGTTGATTCTCACACTGTATACATACTTTTCATTTAAAGAGACGATGAACTGATGAACTGTGCCACTACAAAAAGGAACGAGCACCTGTTTTCCTTCAAGTATCTGCTTGAAGAACATTATTCCTGAAATGTATTCCTTTCATTAATTAGTTTGTTTACCTTTATATCTAAGTAGAAGGGATTGGTATTTAGTCATGTTTTGACAACACCAAATTAAGCTTAACTCTTTAATTACATGGATGAAAAAAAATCACCTTTTTTCCAAATCCTTCAATTAGATGAAACAGCTGTTAAAATATAATTAAAATTTCATACGGACAATTTAAGTTCTTGGAATCTTTCCATTAAATAATAAAACATTTGCATGTATGTATAGTCTTTATTTCTGGCTTGTTTTCTGCATGGCACCAGGATAAATACTATATAGAAGATGTATACTATATAAAGATGGAGGCAAATGACCAAAGGGGAACTCGACAAATAGAATAATGGACATTTAATTTTTCACTCGGCATGGTACAGGCATTATTTTTCAAACACACATATCAGACCTTGGGGTAAATTCATAAAAGGTTTTTCTTTCTCTCACATGAGATAAGATGCCTTCCAACATTACTGCTGAAGATCATTCAACAATGTGCCCACAACAGTTCATTGTTTGATGAATATGTCACACATGAAAGAAACAAACCTTTAAAGAATAGTCAGCCCAAGAAATCTAAGTCTTGGAAACAGTTCCATTGCATTGTGTTTGTTTTAAAGAACCAGTACATCCTATACACATCTATAATTTGCATTTTGTAACTTTTCAAGCAAAATAAATAGTAAGCATTATAAAGTACCTGTTACAATAGAACTGCCCATTTAGTAGTGGCTTTATGAGTCTCTGTTTACTATATTGTGACTACATCCTCCTCACCCTATGTACTTTTAACATGCAACATGGTTTTGAGGAGGTATACATAGCTATGACTCAGAACTTCCCTACATACCTAAATCCCCAGAGCATGCTAAGCATAGACAGAAACAGAACTGAGCCACAGTGTGGTAATTAACGCCTTCAAGTTCTATAGGCCACAATGCTTTAAAGCTGCTGCAACAGGTATTTTCTAATGCTCTCTCTTATGCACCATTTATTTTGCCTGTTTATTTCAGATTAGTGTTTTAGGTATGGGTATATCATCTTTTATTTCCTTGATAATGGCATATCCCTCAGAGATGCTGGTAGAATGCCTACAAAGCTGTAATGGCACTTATACGGGTTTCACTTGCTTTGCTATTTACAATATGAAAAATGTAACGGGATAACTTTTAACTTTCATCATTCTGTTGCATGAAGACTGGGACTCCAAAGTCAAATGGGCCCCTTCTATTGCTCTCAACCTCCTTCATATCTCTAAATTCCTTCTTTTTTTTTTTGCTGCTGTGATTTGACTTCCTGTTAAGCTTGCAATCCATAGATTGAAATTCGGCCAGTTCAGCAGAGACTGGACAAATTTTAATCCCTGTAAAGACAGGGTGATTGTACAGAAGGCGAATCTACTGATCGCCTTGTGTACAACCGCCCTGTCAGATTTGTGCCACTTAATCAACATTGCCAGTGTTGATCAGTATATTCTTAATGCAGGGAAGTCTCCCTGGTGTCAGAACAAAATGGCACAGCAGAGGGTTTCCACCACCCACATTGAATTTCCCTTTGGAATTGATAAAGTATTCTGAATATGTGGATGGGAGAATCAAGTATTTTTTTTCATTCAACCTCCTGTAGGAACAAAATGTATGTAGGAAGATAAACATAGCTACCCTCTCTTGCTCACTCCCAAGATAGACTATAAATTATGGCATGTGTAGTATAAACAGAGCAGTGCAAATGACCACAACAGAAAGGGGGGGGGGGGTTGGGAAAAGGAAAGGTTCATGAGCTCACAGAGACCATTACAAAAAGATAGAAACACAGTAAGAGGTTATTTCATAACAAATAGATTATAGGGCCATTATGTACTGTGTGTTTATGGATTATTGTGGGGAACAAGGATATCGTCTAGTGGCACTTTAAGGCCCTTTTTAGATGGGCAGACTCCGTCAACAAATCCACCTGCTCGGTGGAGATTCTGTCCGCTGATCCCCGCTAAGCAGGCGGATAACAGGTCTGTGTCCGCTCCGCTTATGCAGAGAGGAAACAGCCTGCTTTCCTCTATGGACAGTCAGAAGGAAACAGACCACCTGTCTGTTTCCATCTGAATGTCATTCGATCCACCTATGGATGAGAAACGGGATCTGTCTGTTTTTAGCAGATGGGATCAGTTCGAATGTCGGCGGGTTTCAACAAACACATGTCTATTGACATCCACAGCTCCATAGAGGGCAATTGATGGTCTGATTGAGTCCGCCCCAAAAAAACTGACAGTAGGACCCTGTCAGTCTTCCCGTGTGAAAGGGGCCTAAGAATATTTTAATTCCTTATTAATTCCACAAATAATATGTTAGAGTTTTTATTTCCTATGTGCTTAGTGAAAGAAACATTATCTACTTCCTGGGGCCAACTTACATGCCTCATCTTTAATTTGAAGGTAAGCTGCTAAAAATACAGATATGACATACCAATAAGGGAGATTTTTATCTGACAAAGGATTTGTATTTTTGTTCATCTATTTTTGGTAGTTACACAGCACTGCTACACAGCACAGCCCTGTCTGGCATGGCTGGAGACCTGATTTTTGCTTGTGGAAATATAGTAACACATTCAGTTCTGAATGTTATTCCCATTATGTCACAGGACAGTAAAAGAAGAAGCAGCTCATTTGCAACTGTATTGGCAAACTGAATGACGGGAAAAAAATTGTATTTTAGCAAGGCATTCCTCACACTAGTTACAACCACTATAATAGAGCATTTCCCTTTGGGATTATAAAATTATCCTGAATCTGAATTTAGGAGTACCCAGTTTGTGTTCTGTCACAGGGAGCATATTAGGAATCAATTCATTACATTGTGAGAGTGTCCAAAAGCCTGCAGTAGTACGGGGAGTTTTGTGAGAGGTAACTAATAAGTGTTTATAGAGAAGACAGTGCAGCTATCTAAGACTGTGCCAAACTGCAAAAATCACACAGTGAACAAGTTTTACTTATATTTTCAATCTGGAAACACATAACGAATGCAAATGGCTCCTGTCCAAATTTAGTTACTTATCAAATAAACATAAAAAAAATACTTCAGAAAGCCCTACTTGTATTTAAATTGTCTGAAATACAATACACCCCTGATGAAGCTCTTTATCAGAGAGAAACATGTAGGGTAATTTGCTTTTCTTAGTGATTTTCACTATAACGTTTAGATAGGTATAGGTATTGGTTGGTGGGGAGGGGTTTTATTTCCAAGTTGCTCTCATATCTGTTAGTTATCAGTGGCCAGGAGTCAGTATTTTATTGCAGTCAGGACGCTTTTTAAGTTTAGGAAGAATGGAAGTAATAGATTGAATTTAGGAGCATAGAGTGTGATTTCTATAATTTTATTAGAACCCCTATGCTTCAATATTGTACTTCCTTTAATTGTTTACTGCAATACAGACAGAGCTACTATGAGGTGCTTGAGTTCAATGGTAAATTGATTTAGAGCGGTATCTCTCAGTATACCCCTACCTATAAGTTAAAAAAAACATACATCAAACAAATCTACTTTAATAAAGTCCTAAACATTTTTAGGTGTCATCCCTAGGTTTCTTGGTGTGTAGGCAAGTGCACCCTGTGAGAATTAATTGTCTGAAATACCTTAATTATAAAAAAAAAACATTATAATTAAAAATGTATATTAAAATGTACAAAATACAGTGCTGAAAATAAATAATTAATAAATAAATCATTGCTAACATAATCCACTCTTCAAATGAATGTGCATATCAAAAGGACAAAAGAATCCACCATGAAAAAAGGAATTAAAAAATTCAACAAATGTCCGAAGCAAGTCCAGTGAAGTGTAAAGCGGGATACACACTAACAGTTTTTTTTTGCACTAAAAAAAACTGTCAGCTCTGGTTGGAGACACTTTATTAACCATGCAAAGTTAGTCCAACGATCTCCGCCGCTGAGTTGTTGTGCCCCCCCCCCCCCTGCCAGAACACTCTGATCAGCGCTTTCTGACATTGGCTGAAAGCGCTGATCAGGAGTCAGCCGGATGCTGGTTTTCCAGCATGCACATATGGCAGAAGCCAGACAAACTGCCATCTTCTGTCAGACACACCGACATACACACAGCAGAATGTTGGCCATTTTTGTTTGGAACCGGCAAATGTCTCCCGACTTTCTACCCATGTGTATGGGGCTTTAGTTACATCAAAAAGTGTTCCATTCACCATAATCAAGGGTTACACTTATTAGACCCATAAGCCTATCTAGGAACAGATTTTTTTTTTATATATTTTTTTTGTTGTTGTCTTGTCTCTGGTTTTGTATGCTTATTATTTCTGTAATTGTAAAAATGTCTGTTTTTGTTTTTTTTGTCTGTGGTTTTTGGAAAGTCAATAAAAACGTATATATTTAAAAAGGAACAGATTAGGCTTATTTCAGGTACTTGGGCTGTATTCACTACCACTTACTCTGCTCTCCCTTCACAAATCCCTCAGATGGATACATAAAAAGAGCACTGGAGAACTCCTGGTGTGATAACTTCTGAATCATTTTATTAAAGACACTAAAAAACAACTCGCATAGTGAATCTGAGGATTTGAGCGGCTAGCCTGCTGATTGCTGCACCCTACTGCTACAAATACTTAATCTGCCTGTTTACTTGCAGTTTATGTGAGTGTTTTTTTTTTTTTAACATTGGTTTTAACTTACTTGTGAGTGTATTTTTAACTGGGAATGAATTTTAAATAAAACTGTTAAAATAGGATTACACTATGCCGGCCTTTTTTTTTTGTGAGACATCTTTTACTTTGTGGAGCTAATGGAGATGTATTGAAGGTGAAGCCAGTCTATAGGATTCTGATGAGAGCTTTTGTTTGCCGATCAGTAAAATGAGAGGCAAATGCAATTATTATTTATTATTATTATACAGGATTTATATAGCGCCAACAGTTTGCGTAGCGCTTAACAAAATAAAGGCAGACATTACAATTACATTACAATTTGGTACAAGAGGAATCAGAGGGCCCTGCTCGTTAGAGCTTACAATCTAAAAAGAAAGGGTTAATTGATACAAGAGGTAATAGCTGTGGGGGATGAGTTGATGGAGGAAGTAAAACAGTGTTAGTTAGAAGCAGGATAGGCTTCTTTAAAGAGAAAGGTTTTCAGGGATCGTCAATGCACTCAATTAGTGAGTGCATTGTCTTATGGGGTGTGGAAATCACGACTGTTTTTTGGATTGGAACACTTGAAGTTTGCTTTGGATTAATGCATGGGACATTATTTATGAACTCTTAATATATTTTCAAAGTGATGGTTATTTATTTTTACACATTTAGAACTGGGTGATTAGTGCTTGGAAAAGTAAGTCTAATTTTGTGATAGTGAAGCTGTACCTAGGGGTGAATGTTATTTTACTCTTTTATGGTTATGATTACATTTTTTTGTTATGGTGGCAGCACACAATTTAGTTTATTTATCATTTTTATGTAAGCTCCTCCTGAGCGCAGGGTATTGGGTATGAATTTTTACGGGTTAGGTGATTGCATTTCACATTATACCCATAGCAAGTGCATAAGCATGGTAACTTCACAGTGATTTTTATGTACATGTCACGATAGTGGCATTGAATTTGCTAGTTGAAAATAACTTAGTAGCAAAATATAAGTGGTTATAGAATAGTTTACAGCTTCCTAAACTTCAAGTACCTGGAGGTGCTGACTGAGCAGAGAAAATCTATTAGGGCACTTGTACAGAAGTCTGCACAGCCTTCCTACCCAAACATGGATCAAATCGGATCCATGTATGGCCGGATTTAGTTGGATACTTGTTGGTAAATGTAGCCTGTACGTTGTTTACTTTGCAGGTTTCTGCTAAATACCTGGTCATCCTGGCAGTTCCCTGTGGTTTATTTTTCAAACTGACCAAGCTAAGCATAGAAGCAGATCCATGCTCTTATGGTTAGTTTGTATCCCTAAGCTCCATGCTGGGAGATACAGAATGCTGTGCAGACATACATCATGCCTGTATCCCCTGTAATCCATTTGGTGCACTGGATTAGGTTTGAATACTTCACTGGTAAACATAAGCTTGATGAAAGATATGAGATAACTTATAGGGGCTCATTCACTAAACATAAATAGGCTGATCACTTTGTAAAATTAGCCCCAAAGCTTAGTGAATGAGGTGAAGCTCTGCTAACTTCTGTAATTCAATCATTTTACTTTTACTCAATTGGGTATTCATCGCAAAGTTAAATTGTATCACATTCACTAAGCTCTTAGGAAAATTCCCTTGCAAAGTGAACAGGCTTATTATCTTTAGTAAATCAACCCCATAGTATCTCATATGTTTATTTTCTATCTCTTTCGCTTCTTTCACTTCCAACAGATCAACGATGGGCCTTTGCCATGAAAAACTCACAAAATCAGCCTCCCTGGCACTCTTGAGGCACCACTTGATCCCTGTTGGGCAACTGATCTTGGTTTAAAGTCTTTTACATTATTTTTTAGTTCATCTAAAAGGGAAGGCATAAAAATGCACTTAAGAGGCAAGCACCAGATGGGCCAATAACATATTCAGAGCAGTATTCAAATTTTTAAACATTGGCTAAACAAAGATCTCTCTGCACATACCATACTCAGTGAAAACTTACTAGGAGCTGTCCAGCACATGCTGGCAAATTCCTCCATTGGGCACATCCAGACCATGCTATCATGAAATTTGCACCATGTGCATAAACATTAGAAAGTAATTGTTTTTTAATAGGATCTATTCACATTGATGTCTTAATTTTTGTGCATTGATTCTATTTCTCCATTTAATTCAATGAGTATCACAATGTCTGTGGCATGCATCCATAAACAAAGCTAAACATTTTAATGTGCCGTAATGTGAAGTCTGTCAGCGTTCTAGTCTCTTTATCATGTATGTGTTTTTCAGTTTTTTGTTACTAGCCAGAAAACCAATTCCTCTGTCTATTATTATTCCTACAATTTACTTTACCATGCCTTTAGGTCATAACCAGCATTATTATGTGAAAAGCAGTAAAAAATCCCCTTACCTTTTACTCATAAACCAAATTTATGTTCAGAATGTGTCAGTTTACTTAGACTTTTGCTAACCAAAAGGGAATAGTTAAAAGGGCAGTGTAAAAACATAAATTTTTATTGTATCTGTTAATAGTTGACAATTTCTGTCCAGCCGGTCTTGTGATTTATTCATATCTGCTACTCCAATAGGCAATTAACACACCTACTGTATTTCTTCATTTAGGAATTCAGCTACAACGCTCCTCCGCTTCCAACAGGTGAAGACATTTGTACATTTAGAGGGGTAGGATTTAGTAAGCGGTAGAGTTAAACCAAGAAGTAGTGGGGCGACATGGCTGTGCAGAGGCGTGTAAATCACATTGGTCATAGAGAACTTTTGGTATAAGACATTTATACAATGCAACTGTGTTAGGCTGTTTGCCTGTTTTTTTTATTTATCGAGCACTTATGCATTGCAGCACACTAACAAAACACATTTTGTGTAATATTACATTTTTACTATTGCTGGGTTTATTATTATGAAAATATAAAGCTCTTTTATACAAGGTTGACATATTTGCCTATGTATTTTATTAATTCTGATTAATTCTGATAAAAGCATGGGATTCTAGGACCTGCTCATTCGTAAGTCTTACACCTGTATAAATAGCAACAGAGAACCCAGGAGTTGGTGCTGTTTTTATATTGAGTTTTTCCATCTGAATATTTGGACACTTTTTACCTTAGGCAGAACAATCTTATTTTTGATACCAGAGTCTAAGGCCCATTAATGATTACTTGGACAGTAACTGACAACCCTCACAGATAAAAACCTGTATTAACAAACATATCCTATGGAAGCATCATAAATGCAATAAGAGAGCTCAGCCAAGACTGTTCCAGATGTGCTGTTTGGGTGGTTATATAGACTGATTATTTATCTGTATACCTGGATAAGATCTGGGCTATTCTAAGGAATAAAAGGAGAACAGTTAACATTGTTGGGTTCTCTCACTGAATACATGGAATTTCCAACAGGTGATGGCCCTCCCATATTACAGTGTTTGGTCAGTAATGACATAGGATCCCAGCAGGTTGCAGAACTGACACATTTTTTTCCGTATATCATTACCAACAGGACATTTGCCCATCTTTAAAACTTGTGTGGCCAGCCATAGCCATTAGACAATTGTCACCAGCCCTGCTTTCTACCAGGTTCTTTATTTTCTATGTATATGATAGTAGGTATATATATATATATATAGTTTGGTAAATGTAGACATATAGATAAACTATAGTATTTGCTTTTTATTCTGTTTGTACAAACAACTCACTTGCTAATAGAGATTAGATTGGGTGTCCTCCCAACTCTAACCCAAACTCCAATATTCAGCTTTTTGTACTACAGTGACCTGCCGCGGACTGGGATATTCTTTGCACTGCAGCTAAGGGAACCAGTGGGCTGGATTTTAATGTCATTCCTGTATGCTATGAGGAAGGCTTCAGCCGAAATGTGTTAGCTGTTGTGCAACAATAACATTTTATAATGAAAAGCTATCGAGTTGCCTGCTTATGATTGTTATGGATTTGCTGTGAAATGTCCTGGCCTGCATGTTAGCACTTGGGAACTGCATACTTGCTATATGGCGATGAGTTTGAGCTATGCTGTGGTGCTCATACCTTTAGCTTGTGGTAATTTCCAACTGGAAAATATATGGCTACAACTGTATAGTCCTATTTCTGGGTCCAGCCAAGGGGTAACCCCCCTCAGGTGCAACTCTACATCTCCAGTAGTATGGTTCTTCCAACTCCCATGACCAGCAGCAACCACTCCTCCACAACTCCTTATTCTATTTATACTCCCCTTATGGGAAGCACCAAAGGCCAAACGGCAGACACACTGTAGCACATTAACCTTCAAGCAACCAGACATTAAACCTGTAAGCGAAACTTACAAGTACTGTAATACTTTAGGCACACTGCCCACATGCAGCTTATTACAAAAGTACAAAACACAGAAGTTTGAAAATCAGGTTAAAGATGAATTAGGAAGACTCCCAATCTCATCTATGATTGCAATATTACCTAAGACCACTAAATTGCTGGATGAGGAAGAATATTAATCTGCAATCCTGCTTATTCTGAGTATCTCCATCTATCTACTTTTTAGTGAATTGAAGAACGCTTTTCTGTTGGATGACTACCCCTTTACCGTTTCTCACTCATCATGGCCTATTTCACTAATATATACAAAAATATATTAATCTCCTGGAAGTTTAGCTTCATGGGTCCAAACAAACTATGCTGATTTTATTCAAATGAATTTTAGCCAAACAATGTAAACAAGGGTGAAATATATAAAATGCAAAACAGGGAGAATAAAAATAGAAGGAAATTAGCCCTTTATGTGCCAGAGATGTGCCCAATGCATTTGATTTGAAGGTGTTGGGGACCCTTCTGGTACCTAAAGTGTTAAAGGTGCAACATTATTAATCTCTATATATCCCTTACAGAAAAATCTACAACAAATAATTTATCAATGTTTGAAAAGAAGAAAAACTGCTTTAGACTATACCCATATTATCTGAACAACACTACAGTATTCTAAGTAGTTCTTTCTACTTTGTGTCAACAAAAATAGTTTTACAATCTGTTTTCTAACTGTGTATGCAGTAATTTATATATCATTTGCTAATCGTTACTTTGTTCATCCTGATCCCTGACCACATAAGGAGAAGAAGTGCTGATTTACAATTTTTAATGTGCAGAGAAAGGAATCCACACAGCAGATCATTGGTGCATGAGGGTTAGAGGGGCAACATGTTTCTTCTTGTACTATGGGAAGGAAAAGGATCTGGCACAGCTCTGATGTCAGCAGAACCATCACCTTTCTCACAGACGATGTAGATTTTAATTGCACAGGGGGATGAATCTCCTCTTGCCAGTTCCAACATTGAGATAGATGAAGCCATTTGTTGGCATTATTAGAGCCAGCTGTGTGTTTGGCTGCAGTTACTGTACACTTCATATCTTGTGCATAATCCTCACTTTCAGAGGGAATCACAAGTATCTGAACCATATGGTAAATGATTTTATTATGATCAGAAGACACTTGAAGCCAGTAAAACAGAAGAGTCCTTCAGAAGTTCTTTTTAATGGGATAATACATTTTTATACATTTCAGCAATGTAGAACAGATATATATATATATATATATATATATATATATATGTAAATTTAGCATATAAATTTCAGAAATGCATAGGATATGACATTTAAAATCGCTGTGCTGTGCAAGGAACAAACAGACGTAAAGTGACAAATAACAGAATAAGTAAGAAATAAGAGCTTTAAACTATTAGACTATTTTAATTTGTCAATAAATATTTTTACACACATATGGGGGGAGATTTACTAAAACTGGAGTACACAGAATCTGGTGCAGCTTTGCATAGTAACCAACCAGCTTCTAACTTCAGCTTGTTCAATTAAGCTTTGACAATAAAACTTAGAAGCTGATTTTTTTTACTATGCATAAGTGCACTACATTTTGTATGTTCCACTTTTAGTGAATCTCCCCCAATATGTCCATGTACATTCTGCTTCTTTAGGAGTGATTTGTATTCGTACCTTTAGTAGCTCTGCAGTGCAAATCACATGTGATGTCCGTGCAATGCGATTTCTGCCATACAGATAGTATGGCTGATATCGCATTGTATTCGGACCAAATTCGGACAGGACCCTTTTTTTGGTCCGCACCAGAATCGGATTGCATGGGTGTGAACACCCATGCGATACGATTAAAATGTTCAAACTGATATGCAAGCTAAATTGGGGGTGTTATTAACAATGTATTGACACGCCCAGCAGTTTGCATATGGCAGTGCGAACTGCTGTGCCAGTCATGTGCGACGCGGGAGCCCGCAGTGAATTCACAGGGTTCTCGCATTGCACAAGTGTGAACCAAGCCTTACCCATGCATTAGCTTCACACACAAGTTTATCAACAAGATACTTCATATGTGATCCTTGTTCTTTGCATAAAAAAATACACAATGGTGATTAGCTAAAGGCCTGGCACACACTACAAGATTTTTTTCTTTCAACTAGACATGTGCACACTGAAATATTTCGTTTTGGAATTTCGTTTTCGTCCGAAAAATAAATTTATTTAGTTACTCCCGAAATTCGTTTTTATTCATTTAGTTTTTCGTTAAAAATTGCATTCGTCCAAAAATCCAAATGAATTAAGGTTGAATCTGTCATTGAAGGCTTATGGTGTCTGTCGAATGTTCAAAGAAGATTCGACGGAGCAGCTAAACTGTATGACTCTGTATAGTTTAGCTGCAATTCCACCCAATTCCAGCAGCAATCTTTCCTCTCTACGTCGAATCTTTCCTCTCTACGTCGAATCTTTCCTCTCTACGTCGAATCTTTCCTTTCTACGTCGAATCTTTCCTTTCTACGTCAAATCTTTTCTCTCTATGTAGAATAATCTTGGACTAATAGAGTTAAGGTTAGGCACATTCGACCATAGGTTCAATGGACACAGATTCTTATTGTCAGCGTCGAATCGCCTATCTATATCGAACTGTTGTCACAACGAAAATAAAGCATTTGTTTATGTCGGATCTTTCGTTTTTCGTAATTCTGCACTTTCGTTATCGTTTGTTAAAATGAAATTCGGACGAAAATGCATTCGGACGAAAACGAATGCACATGTCTACTTTCAACCCAAAAACTGGCAGCTCCGGTTGGAGCCGCTATACTCACTATGCAAAGTTAGTACTGCGATCTCCCCCGCTGAGCTATTGTGTTCTGCTAGAGGGACGGCCCCCCCACCAGAACACTCCGATCAGTATGAGAGTTCTGATCAGGAGTCAGACGGCTGCTGGTTTTCCAGCATGCTCGTCCTACAGAAGCTGGACAAACAGACCGACATACACATGGGCCAAATGTCTGCCTTTTTTTTTCAACCTGTCGATGTCTTCCGACATTCTGCCCATGTGTATGGGGCTTAAAGGATACTTGCATATCTTGCATATCTTGGTGCATCAATCATGTGTGGATAGGCAAGTTGCTTCCTTGCTGCACATGGCTGCAATGTGTGTGTACATGTGTACCCAGTTGCATGCAGTATAAGAAGCGTGTGGAAGAAGGGGGTCATTTGCTTACTTACTTTGTGTTAAAAGTTCTGTTTCTTTTCTCAAAATGTTGGGAGGGATGACTGCTGCAGTTAAGGTATTTCATTATGCCCACTTAGGTAGTGCTTTTATTACGCTTTACATAAGATCTCTTCTTCTACTTCCTTCCACTAAAACTTTAGATATATAGGAACCTCCTTAGCACATTGCTTATAATATTACTGCTTTCACTTATAAAATAACATAACAATAACAACATATCATTTTTATTGGAAAGAAATCATGGGATCTTTGTAGCTGTACTCCTTAACACAGCAACATATTGACTGGCAGGTAGGCAGCGCCATTCAAATTGCCAAATATATACACTGAGCAAAATTATATACGTAACATTTTTGTGTTTGCCCCTATTTATCATGAGCTGAACAACATTTTATGTACACAAAAGGCCTATTTCTCTCAAATATTGTTCACAAATCTGTCTAAATCTGTGTTAGTGAGCACTTCTCATTTGCAGAGATAATCCATCCACCTCTCAAGTGTGGCATATCAAGATGCTGATTCGACACCATGATTATTGCACAGGTGTGCCTTAGGCTGGCCACAATAAAAGGCCACTCTAAAATGTGCAGTTTTATCACACAGTACAATGCAACAGATGTTGCAAGTTTTGAGGGAGCATGCAGTTGGCATGCTGACTGCAGGAATGTCCACCAAAGCTGTTGCCCTTTAATTGAATGTTAATTTCTCTACCATACGCCATCTTTAAAGGCGTTTCAGAGAATTTGTCAGTACATCCAACCGGGCTCACAACTGCAGACCACGTGTAACCACACTAGCCCAGGACCTCCACATACAGCATCTTCACCTACAAGATTGTCTGAGACCAGCCACCCGGACAGCTGCTGCAACAATCGGTTTGCATAACCAAAGAATTTCTGCACCATCTGTCATAAACCATCTCAGGAAAGCTCATCTGCACGCTCGTCTAGACCTGACTGCAGTTCGTCATCGTAACCGACTTGTACAGGCCAGATGGCAGACAGTGTGTATAGCGTCGTGTGGGTGAGCAGGTTGCTCATGTCAACGTTGTGGATCGAGTGGCCCATGGTGGCGGTGGGGTTATGGTATGGGCAGGTGTATGCTATGGACAACGAACACAGGTGCATTTTATTGATGGCATTTTGAATGCACAGAGATACCGTGACAAGATCCTGAGGCCCATTGTTGTGCAATTCATCCATGACCATCACCTCATGTCGCAGCATGATAACGCACAGCCACATGTTGCAAGTATCTGTACAGAATTCCTGGAAGCTGAAAACATCCCAGTTCTTGCATCGCCAGCATACTTACCCGACATGTCACCCATTGAGCATGTTTGGGATGCTCTGGATCGGCATATATGACAGCGTGTTCCAGTTCCTGCCAATATCCAGCAACTTTGCACAGCCATTGAAGAGGAATGGACCAACATTCCACAGGCCACAATCAACAACCTGATGAACTCTATGCGAAGGAGATGTGCTGCACTGCATGAGGCAAATGATGGTCACACCCAGTGGCATCATTAAGGGGTGGCTAGTAAGGCTAGAGCCCGAATTTGGGGCCCATAGCCCTGAGTCTAGGGCCGGCCCTACCGTGAGAGTGTCGCGGGCTGCCTGACACTGCGCTGTCCCGCACAGCCGCGGCACTCACTGAGTCGGCACTCCAAGCTTCACTGATAGCCAGAGCCAGGAGATGAGTGTGAGAGTGAGTCTCCTCCCCTGCCCTGCCCATATCATAGAGTCGGGAGGAATTTTCTCACATGAGCTCCTGAGCTGGGGAGGCGGCAGGTGAGTGCACACCATGGAGGGGGGGAACTCTGTACTACCCTAGCCTGTCTTCTGTATACCCCAGCCTATCGCTGAGGCTCTGATTAAGAGGGTACTCCCTCGTAACGCCTAAGCCGTTTTTGCAATGCCATTTGGTTCCTCCTAACATCCGGTCCAGGTTGCAGGTGTCTAGAAGACACGGCTCCGAATCCTTGGAGTAATGTTAAGCCTTTTTTAAAAGCTTGTTTGTGAGTATGACCTTTGTTTTTACTATTCAAATAAACGTTATCTTTGGTAAATGCACAAGGTCGGTGCGCCCTACCTGTTTTTATATATGATTCAGCTTTAGGGACACCCATTCTTCTGAGGAGGGCAGCAAGACCTTTGACTTTCACACTTTATCCAAAGGGTTGGCTACACCACCTACACATGGACTACGGGCCTGAGTGCAGGAGATTGTGTTGTGTTGCTCTGTATACCCCAGCCTGTGTTCTGTATACCCCAGCCTGTCATCTGTATACCTCAGCCTGTGTTCTGTATACCCCAGCATGTCATCTGTATACCCCAGCCTGTTCTCTGTATACCCCAGCCTGTCCTCTGTATATCCAAGCCTGTTATCTGTATACCCCATCCTGTTCTCTGTATACACCAGCCTGTCCTCTGTATGCCCCAGCCTGTTCTCTGTATACCCCAGCTTGTCATCTGTATATCCAAACCTGTTCTCTGTATACCCAAGTCTGTCATCTGTATACCACAGCCTGTCCTCTGTATACCCCAGCCTGTCCTCTGTATACCCCGCCTCTCTTCTATATACCCCAGCCTCTCTTCTATATACACCTGCCTCTCTTCTGTATATACCAGCATGCCTTCTATATACCCTAGCCTCTCTGTTTACCCCAGCCTCTCTATTATATACCCAAGACTCTCTATATACCCCAGGCTCTCTGTATACACTAGCCTGTGTGTATACCCCTGCCTCTCTTCTATATACCCCAGCCTATATTCTATATACCCCAGCCTGTCTTCTGTATACACTAGCCTCTATTCTATAATCTGCATCTTGTGGCAGGTAACATGACAAGCTCTCTGGGGACCCTGATGTAAGGGGGGGGCTCTCTGGGGACCTTGATGTAAGGGGGAGGCTCTCTGGGCACCCTGATGTAAGGGGGGCTCTCTGGGGACCCTGACGTAAGGTGGGCTCTCTGGGGACCCTGATGTAAGGGGGGGCTCTCTGTGGACCCTGATGTAAGGGGGGGCTCTCTAGGGACCCTGATGTAAGGGGGAGGCTCTCTGGGGACCCCAATGTAAGGGGGGGCTCTCTGGGGACCCCAATGTATATTATATACATTTGTATGCCTGCCCAAGCGTATGACTTTTACTTCACTGCTATGGGCTCTAGTTCCAGATCTTTTGTAAACCTAGCAATGCCCCTGGTCACACCAAATACTGACTGGTTTTCAGACCCCGGGACCCCCTCAATATAGTAAAACTGCACATTTTAGAGTGGCCTTTTATTGTGGCCAGCCTAAAGTACACCTGTGGAATAATCATGCTGTATAATCAGCATCTTTATATGCCACACCTGTGAGGTGGATCGATTATCTCGGCAAAGGAGAAGTGCTCACTAACACAGATTTAGACAGATTTGTGAACAATATTTGTGCGAAATAGGCCTTTTGTGTACATAGAAAAAGTTGTAGATCTTTGAGTTCAGCTCATGATAAATAGGGGCAAACACAAAAGTGTTGCGTTTCAAATTTTGCACAGTGTATATATATATATATATATATATATATATATATACAGTGGTGTGAAAAAGTGTTTTACCCCCTTCCTCATTTCCTGTTCCTTTGCATGTTTGTCACACTTAAGTGTTTCGGAACATCAAACCAATTTAAACAATAGTCAAGGACAACACAAGTAAACACAAAATGCAATTTGTAAATGAAGGTGTTTATTATTAAAGGTGAAAAAAAATCCAAACCATCATGGCCCTGTGTGAAAAAGTGATTGCCCCCTAAACCTAATATAATAACTGGTTGGGCCACCCTTAGCAGCAACAACTGCAACCAAGCGTTTGCGATAACGTGCAATGAGGCTTTTACAGCGTCCTGGAGGAATTTTGGCCCACTCATCTTTGCAGAATTGTCCTAATTCAGTTACATTAGAGGGTTTTCGAGCATGAACGGCCTTTTTAAGGTCATACCACAACATCTCAATAGGATTCAGGTCAGGACTTTGGCTAGGCCACTCCAAAGTCTTCATTTTGTTTTTCTTCAGCCATTCGGTGGTGGACTTGCTGGTGTGTTTAGGATCATTGTCCTGCTGCAGAACCCAAGTTCGTTTCAGCTTGAGTACACGAACAGATGGTCGGACATTCTCCTTCAGGATCTCTTGGTAGACAGCAGAATTCATAGTTCCTTTTATCACGGCAAGTCTTCCAGGTCCTGAAGCAGCAAAACAGCCCCAGACCATCACACTACCACCACCATATTTTACTGTTGGTATAATGTTCTTTTTCTGAAATGCAGTGTTCCTTCTACGCCAGATATACTTGGACACACACCTTCCAAAGAGTTCCACTTTTGTCTCATCGGTCCACAGAATGTTGTCCCAAAAGTCTTGGGGATCATCAAGATGTGTTGTGGAGAAATTGAGACGAGCTTTGATGTTCTTTTTGCTCAGCAGTGGTTTTCTCCTTGGAACTCTGCCATGCAGGCCATTTTTGCCCAGTCTTTTCCTGATGGTGGAGGCATGAACGCTGACCTTAACTGAGGCAAGTGAGGCCTGCAGTTCCTTGGACGTTGTTGTGGGGTCTTTTGTGACCTCTTGGATGAGTCGTCGCTGCGCTCTTGGGGTAATTTTGGTCGGCCGGCCACTCCTGGGAAGGTTCACCACTGTTCCATGTCTTCGCCATTTGTGGATAATGGCTCTCACTGTGGTTCGCTGGATTCCCAAAGCTTTGGAAATGGCTTTATAACCCTTTCCAGACTGATAGATCTCAATTACTTTCTTTCTCAATTGTTCCTGAATTTCTTTGGGTCTCGGCATGATGTGTAGCTTTTAAGGATCTTCTGGTGGACCTTACTGTGTCAAGCAGCTCCTATTTAAGTGATGCCTTGATTGTGAACAGGTGTGGCAATAATCAGGCCTGGGTGTGGCTAGAGAAATTGAACTCAGGTGTGGACAACCACAGTTATAGTATGTTTTAACAAGGGGGGCAATCACTTTTTCACACAGGGCCATGATGGTTTGGATTTTTTTTCACCTTTAATAATAAACACCTTCATTTACAAATTGCATTTTGTGTTTACTTGTGTTGTCCTTGACTATTGTTTAAATTGGTTTGATGTTCCGAAACACTTAAGTGTGACAAACATGCAAAGGAACAGGAAATGAGGAAGGGGGCAAACACTTTTTCACACCACTGTATATATATATATATATATATATAAACAACCTGTAACAAAAAGAGAAGATATTTAGGATATAAAATTCTTCCCATTCAAGAGATTCAGGCTACCAACAGTGTGTATGTTAGGGAAACAGTAGTTTTCTTTATAGCACACAGGTGTTTAAGGAGATAAGAAAATTAATAGAAGATGAAGATGATGCAAATTGTGGCTCCAATATGAACCTTATTAAACATGATCACTGCTCTATATTATACTCTATGGCATGGTAAACATTTGGCCTAAAGAATTATGTGTTCCCTGATCATTTATTTTTAGCTGATTTTGTGGCTCCTCAATATTTTGTCATTTAATTTTACATGGCGGTATAGTGATGCCAGTAAGAGCCGAGGCACTGTCTGCAGTTCTTATATAGTTTCTCAATGTTTGGGGATTTTCTGAACTCCCCTGCTGCTATTGTTACAAGTAGATAAATAAAAATAACAAAATCAACATACTGTATTTTCTGGCGTATAAGACTACCTTTTACACCGAAATTACACAGCCAAAAAGTGGGGGTCGTCTTATACGCCGGGTGAAGAAGCCACCAGATGGATATCAGTCCGCTTGGCATGCTTTAAAATTGTAATATGTATACAGTATGCGCCGCTCAGCCAATCCCGGCGGGCGGTGCACTCTGATGAATACAGAGCCTGCTAAGCCTGCTTGGATTGGGTAACAACCTCTGCCAATCCGAGCAGGCTACATGAGTCAGAGTGGCGCGGGCTGATGTCACAGCCTCTGCCAATCCGAGCAGGCTTTTAATCCATCAACAGATTAGTAAAATACAATGCCTGCCGTGATTGGCTCAGTGGTGCACACTGTCTGCACACTGTATTCTGAAGTGCACCTGGTGCTACTGTACTAACACAGCATCATATACTGTGTGTACTTGGTGCTCTACATATTAACAAAGCATCCTGTACTGCACATACAGCTCCAGATCTCCCCTAAAATACAGGTATGATTTATGGTGCTTTGGAGGAGAGGATTCATTGTTTCTGCCTACCAATTGTGGGATCTCTTGGACTTGCAGTTCACCATTTTCCTTTTTATGATGTTAAGTCTGTTTTTTTTTTTCTTGTTTCTGATGTTTTTTTGTAAATGGTGTTGCCTCGGAAGGGGGGTAGTCTTATATGGCGAGTATAGGCCCAAACCTAAATTTTAACTGGAAAAATAGGGGGTCGTCGTATACACCCAGTCGTCTTATACGCCGGCAAATACGGTAGATGAAAAAAAAATAATTTTATGGACTTTTTGCCCTCACTTGGTAATTTATTTGTACAGTATATAGAAGAAAAAGACTTGCTATTGCGGGTTCAGAGGGAATGCATAATATTGTATATGTACATTGCATGTTTTATTGTTTATTTTTATGTTTAGTTAGGTAGATATGAACGAATGCATATAATTACTTTCAGCTAGCACACAGAGCTCTAAGTTTTTTTCCACAAGTTCCTCAGTCTATTGGTAGCTGCTGAGTTAAGACAAAAACTGTTAAAAATAGCTCAACACATGTATAGGCAAATCTTTTTTTTAGCTTTAACTAGAATGTGGGAGGGTTAAAACCCCTATCAGGTATTTTTTTATTTCGCTGTCTATGTCCCGGTGGGGCGATTTTCCTTTACTTCAAGTCCTGGAGATGCAACAAGAAATTAGGTGATTTCCCATCTTCTATAATAGGCACTGGAACATTTGTCCCCATTGGAATGACCAACCATCACATGGATTTCCCTTCACTTTCTGTCTCAGTGACAGTGGTCACTAGAAAAATTACAGAGGGTAAATCTCCCCGTGGGAACAGCGGCAGCAATGCAATCTTTTCAGAGGGTCTAAAAACCTTTTCTTCTGTTTTCAAATCTAAAAAAATATGTTTTTTCCACTTAAAGTGGTTCTATATGTAGAAGTTTTTTTTTTACCTTAAAGTGGATGTAAACCCATTTTTTTTTTTTTTTTTAATGTCATAATTTAGAGAATAAGATTTCCTTTCATTTGAGCCCAGTCTTGCCACACAGATTTACTCGAGGCCTGAGCAATCCTCTATTATTTAGTTACAAATCTTGACAAAGTCTTAAAAACTTTGTCAAAAACGCCCCCTTGCTATGAGTGACAGGTGATTTACATATCATGCACTAGCCTGAGACAGGTTATCATCAGATCACTGGATGTTCTACTCTGCCCAGCTCTGACTACATACATGTCCCCTAAATCACTTGTCTGTCTATAGTCTGCTGACTGTTCACTGCATCCCATGATGAGAAACATCCAGTCAAAACACAGTAAAGCTGGGAGAGCTGGAGGGGAGGGGGATGTGAATTGTGAACTTTTTACACAGGATATGCCTGTCTCAGGCTAGTGCATGAGATATGTAAATCACCTGTCAATCACAGCAAGGGGGGGCATTTTTGACAAAGTTTTCAAGACTTTGTCAAGATTTCTCTAACTGAACAATAAAAGAGGATTGCTCAGGCATCGAGTAAATCTGTGGAGCAAGACTGGGCTCAAATGAAAGGAAATCTTATTATCTACATTATGACATCAAATAAATTGGGTTTACATCCACTTTAACCACTTGCCGACCGCCCCATGTACATATACGTCGGCAGAATGGCACGTACAGGCAAAATCACGTACCTGTACGTGACATTCTTCCGGCGGGTGGGGTGTCCGATCGGAACCCCCTCCGCCGGCGGGGACGGTCGGCATCGCTTCAGGAGCGATCCGGGACGAGGGGACGGCCAGTGGTTTCTGGCCACCCCCTCGCGATCGCTCCTGGCGAATGAAAAGCTTCCCCTTCCTGTCTATTGTATAGACAGGAAGGCGGAAGTGATGTCACGCTCGGTGCGCCGGTCTATGTGACCGGAACGCCGAGGAGAGAACATGTAAAGGTTAGTGCACAAACAGTACACTGACACCAGTACACATAGGCACACAATCCACCCCCCTGTCACCCCCAGATCACCCCCCAGATCACCCCCTCCCCCCCCAGTCACAGTGTCACTAATTGCAGTGATCATTTATTTACTGATCACTGCATTTAGTGTCAGTGTGACTGTAATAACTGTCAGGGCAGTTAGTTTTAGGTCCAAGGTAGCCCCCTACCCCCCCTAATAAAGGTTTAACCCCCTGATTGCCCCTAGTTAACCCCTTCACCCCCTTTTGCCAGTGTCACTAAGCGATCGTTTTTCTGATCGCTGCATTAGTGTCGCTAGGTAACCGTTTTTATTTTATTTTAACCGCCATGTTTATATAGGTTCATAAATAGGTTTATAGGTCAGGTACCCCCATATTACAACCTAAATAAAGGTTTTAACCCCCTGATTGCCCCTAGAGTTAACCCTTTCACCAGTGATCACCGTATAAGTGTCACTGGTGACGCTGGTTAGCCAGTTAGTTATTTCGTTATTTAGGTTCCCCGTCAGGTTTTTATATAGCGTCAGGTACCCCCATATATTACCTAATAAAGGTTTAACCCCCTGATTGCCCCTAGTTAACCCTTTCACCCCCTTTTGCCAGTGTCACTAAGCGATCGTTTTTCTGATCGCTGCATTAGTGTCGCTAGGTAACCAGTTTTTTTTTTAGGTTAACCACCATGTTTATATAGGTTCATAAATAGGTTTATAGGTCAGGTACCCCCATATTACAACCTAAATAAAGGTTTTAACCCCCTGATTGCCCCTAGAGTTAACCCTTTCACCAGTGATCACCGTATAAATGTCACTGGTGACGCTGGTTAGCCAGTTAGTTATTTCGTTATTTAGGTTCCCCGTCAGGTTTTTATATAGCGTCAGGTACCCCCATATATTACCTAATAAAGGTTTAACCCCTGATTGCCCCTAGTTAACCCTTTAAACCCCTTTTGCCAGTGTCACTAAGCGATTGTTTTTCTGATCGCTGCATTAGTGTCACTGGTGCCGCTAGGTAGCCAGTTTTTTTTTGTATTACTGTTACGGGTGACGCTGGTTAGTTAGCTTGTTTTTTATACTGTCAGGGCACCCGCCATTTATTACCCAATAACGGTTTAACCCCCTGATCGCCCGGCGGGTGATATCAATTAGGTTTTAGGGTCAAATAAGGTCTGCGTCGCCCCAGGTTAGTGCCAGTACCGCAAACACCCACGCGCAAAGCATACACCTCCCTTAGTGGCACAGTATCTGAACAGATCAATATCTGATCTGATCAGATCTATACTAGCGTCCCAGCAGTTTAGGGTTCCAAAAAAACGCATTGTTAGCGGGATCAGCCCAGATACCTGCTAGCACCTGCGTTTTCCCCCTCCGCCCAGCCCAGCCCACCCAAGTGCAGTATCGATCGATCACTGTCACTTACAAAACACTAAGCACACATAACTGCAGCGTTCACAGAGTCAGGCCTGATCCCTGCGATTGCTAACATTTTTTTTGTGGTAGCGTTTTGATTCAGTCGCTAACAGTCAGGAGCTTTTTTACCTGTGAATCTCAAAAAAATAAAAAAAACAAAAATAGTTGTCGTTTTATTGTTCTCTCTCTCTCTCTATTCTCGCTCTTTTTTTACTCCATTCTATTCTGCAATGTTTTATTATGTTTTATCATGCTTGCTTTTCAGGTATGTAATTTTGTTTACTGTGTTTTAGTGTTAAGCATTTTTTTGTTTTCAGGTGCGCCATTCAGTTGCAGCGCGGATTTATTTATCTTGACAGCAACAGCGTTTGCTCCCACAATACATAAAGCCGCGACTCCAATGCTGTAGGAGGTGATTTCACCACCACAGTTAAAAAAAAAGAGCATATGTGCCGAAGCATGAGGGCAGCAGGGGGGGGGGGAGCGATTGGCTCCTAATGCCACGTACATACGGTCGAAATTCCGACCGTGTGTACACGGCATAACTTTTGCGGGAGGATGCCCCCATGCATCGGCATATATAAATGGTGCATGTATGCCCATCATTAGAAGTGGGTGGATGAAGGGAGGTATTCTAATGGTGGGCATACCCACCAATCAATCTCTTTTTTTCGTTCAGCCAAGAGGCTGCATGAAAAAAAAAAAGATTACAATATATGTCCAGTATGTTGCTGGACTTTGAATGGTTATACCAGAATGATGCCTGCAGGTTTAGGTATCATCTTGGTATCATTCTTTTCAGCCAGTGATCGGCTTTCATGTAAAAGCAATTCTAGTGGGTAATTAGCCTCTAGACTGCTTTTACAAGCAGTGGGAGGGAATGTCCCCCCTCCCGGATATAAACCGCGCCATTGGGAAATTGGGAAAGCATTTTATCACACCAATCTTGGTGTGGTCAGATGCTTTGAGGGCAGAGGAAAGATCTAGGGTCTAATAGACCCCAATTTTTTCAAAAAAAGAGTACCTGTCACTGCCTATTGCTATCATAGGGGATATTTACATTCCCTGAGATAACAATAAAAATCATAACAAAGAAAAAAAATGGAAGGAACAGTTTAAAAATAAAATAAAAAAGCTAAATAAATAAAAAAAAAACTAAAAACTAAAAAAAAAAGCACCCCTGCCCCCCCTTCTCTTGCGCAAAGGCGTACACAAGCGTTGGTCTGGCGTCATATGTAAACAGCAATTGCACCATGCATGTGAGGTATCACCGCGAAGGTCAGATCGAGGGCAGTAATTTTAGCAGTAGACCTCCTCCGTGAATCTAATGTGGTATCATGTAAAGGCTTTTAAAGGCTTTTAAAAATGTATGTAGTTTGTCGCCACTGCGTGTTTGTGCACAATTTTAAAGCATGTCATGTTTGGTATCCATGTACTCGGCCTAAGCTCATATTTTTTATTTCATCAAAAATTTGAGCAATATAGTTTGTTTTAGTGCATTAAAATAAAAAAAAAGTGTATTTTTTCCACAAAAAATGCGTTTGAAAAATCGCTGCGCAAATACTGTGTGGAAAAAAAAAATGCAACACCCACCATTTTAATCTGTAGGGCCTTTGCTTTAACAATATATATAGTGTTTGGGGGTTCAACGTAATTTTCTTGCAAAAAAAAAATATGTTTTCATGTAAACAAAAAGTGTCAGAAAGGGCTTTGTCTTCAAGTGGTTAGAAGAGTGGGTGACGTGTGACATAGGCTTCTAAATGTTGTGCATAAAATGCCAGGACAGTTCAAACCCCCCCCCCCAAATGACCCCATTTTGGAAAGTAGACACCCCAAGCTATTTGCTGAGAGCAATGTTGAGCCCATTAAATATTTTTTTTTTTTTGTCCCAAGAGATTGAATAATGAAAAAAAAATATATATATGTTTTTTTTACAAAAAGTTGTCACTAAATGATATATTGCTCAAACATGTCATGGGCATATGCGGAAATACACCCCAAAATACATTCTGTTGCTTCTCCTGAGTACGGGGATACCACATGTGTGGGACTTTTTGGAAGCCTAGCTGCGTACGGAACCCCAAAAACCAAGCACCGCCTTCAGGCTTTCTAAGGGAGTCATTTTTTTATTTCACTTCTCACTGCCAATCACAGTTTCGGAGGCCATGGAATGCCCAGATGGCATAAACCCCCCCAAAATGACCCCATTTTGGAAAGTAGACACCCCAAGCTATTTGCTGAGAGGTATTGTGAGTATTTTGCAGATGTCGCTTTTTGTCACAAAGTTTTGAAAATTGAAAAAAAAAGAAAAAAAAAATTTTTTTTTCTTTACTTTCTTCATTTTCAAAAACAAATGAGAGCTGTAAAATACTCACCATGCCTCTCAACAAATAGCTTGGGGTGTCTACTTTCCAAAATGGGGTCATTTGGGGGGGGTTTTGTGCTATTTTGGCATTTTATGGCCTTCGAAACTGTGATAGGTAGTGAGGAGTGAAATCAAAAATTTGCACCCTTAGAAATCCTGAAGGCGGTGCTTGGGTTTCGGGGCCCCGTACGCGGCTAGGCTCCCAAAAAGTCCCACACATGTGGTATCCCCATACTCAGGAGAAGCAGCAAAATGTATTTTGGGGTGCAATTCCACAGATAACTATGGCATGTGTGAGCAATATATCATTTAGTGACAACTTTTTGAAAAAAATAAAATTCTTTTTTATTTTTGTCTTTATTCAATCACTTGGGACTAAAAAAAAAAAAATATTCAATGGGCTCAACATGCCTCTCAGCAAATAGCTTGGGGTGTCTACTTTCCAAAATGGGGTCATTTGGGGGGGGGGTTTGTACTTCTCTGCCATTTTAGCACCTCAAGAAATGAAATAGGCAGTCATAAATTAAAAGCGGTGTAAATTCCAGAAAATGTACTCTAGTTTGTAGACGCTATAACTTTTGCGCAAACCAATAAATATACGCTTATTGGCATTTTTTTTACTAAAGACATGTGGCTGAATACATTTTGGCCCAAATGTTTGACTAAAATTGAGTTTATTAGATTTTTCTTATAACAAAAAGTAGAAAATCTCTTTTTTTTTCAAAATTTTCGCTCTTTTTCCGTTTATATCGCAAAAAATAAAAATCACAGAGGCAATCAAATACCATCAAAAGAAAGCTCTATTTGTGGGAAGAAAAGGACGCAAATTTCGTTTGGTTACAAAATTGTATGACCGCGCAATTACCAGTTAAAGTAGTGCAGTGCGAAATTGAAAAAAGACCTCTGGTCCTTAAGCTGACAATTGGTCCGGGGCTGAAGTGGTTAATGCATTCCCTGCATTAAGGTAAAAAGTCTTCTATGTGCAGCTCCCCAGCCAGCTCCCCCTTATATTTACCTGAGCTTGATCTCAATTCAGCACTGTGCCTGAGAGCAGCAGCTTTCTCTGCTCTCTACTTCCTAACAGGGTAGAATTGATAGCACCAGGAGCCATTGGCTCCTGGTGCTGTCATTCAAATCCTGTGACAAGGGAGCAGGGGCGAAGCCAAGCCACGCTGTCTGTGTCTATGGATCGAGCCCACAGGTGTGTCACAATAGACAGTAGTTTCCTATAATGGCACACTGAAAAGAGGAGGAGCCAGGTGCACCAGCGGGGGACCCGAGAAGAGGATGATTGGGGCTTCTCTGTTCAAAACCATTGCGCAGAGCAGGTAATAATAACGGCTTTATTTAAAAAAATATATTTTATCCTTTACAATCACTTTAAGTTCAGTGAATCTGAATATAAAAGGGAAGGTTTGTTATAGGGTAAAAGACAAAAACAGAACATTCCATAGCTCAACTTAACAACCAGTCTGCTGTCCAACTGAGTTAACCTGTCCAACAGTCTGCATTAAAAACAGAGGTTTAGTTAGCACACATTTGCAAACGCATGCGAAAGCTGCAAGGCCTCTTCACAGCACCCTGTGTATGCTTGCAGTCCTAAACGCTACTGAATTTATGAGTGTCTCCACAGTGAGAGCACATGCATTCAATGGATAGATGAGGGGCAGGTGGGCTTGGAGGCATCCCAAGCCCCCTTAAAGGAACAGGAGCACACTGGATACAAAGCACGTAGTACAGTGGCAGCAAAGGAGCCCAGTATGTCCCCGGACCATATTTACACCAGTAACAAACCCTCCCCCACCTATAATTGGTCTTCACAGCAAGGAGCACATGGAAGGGCTATGTGCTGGGTGTCCAGTGTCCAGTTATAAGCATATATTGATTGGTTTGGGCAAAAGTTATAGCGTCTACAAACTATGGGAAAGATTTATGGCATTTTTATTATTTTATTTTTTACTAGTAATTGTGGTAATCTGCAATTTTTAGCGTTATTGCAACATTGCGGCGGACAGATCGGACACTTTTGACACATTTTTGGGACCATTGAGATTTATACAGCGATAAATGCTATAAAAATGCACTGATTACTGTGTAAATTACACTGATAGGGAAGGGGTTAACACTAGGGGGTGATCAAGGGGTTAAATGTGTGTTCCCTCAGTGTGTTCTAATTGTATGGGATAGGACAGAGTAGAAGAGGAGACATTTCGCTGTTCCTACTAACTAGGAACAAACAACATGTCTCCTCTCCTCTGACAGCACAGGGATTTGTGTGTTTACACACACAAATCCCCGCGCTGGCGCTCGTGCACATGATAGGCACCGGCCACATGCATTGGGTCCCCTGCTGTGCAGCCCTCTGGCGGCGCACGTGCGTCCTCTGGCGGCTCTTGAATGAACCCTGTATATACACAGGGTTTCCTGCAGAGGCGCCATTGTGCCACAGTATATGTACACGAGTCGGTTAACAATTCAGTCTTTCTTGGCTAAATGAGTAGTAAAAACAATGCAGTGTTTGATTAGAGAGCATCTATATTATTGTAGCCAATGTTGTTGACACCACTGTCTTTTACTGTGACTTTAACATGGAATATCTTACTAAAATATTCCACAGGAGACATTTTGGTGCTTTAATCTTTTTTTTTATAGTATGGTAAAAGTATTATTAAGTTTGTGCTATTTGTAATGTGGTTTAACACTGGTAAATCTTCTAATACTTAGTAATTTTATCAGTAATTCTCTTTTATATTTGCTGTCTAAGTCTGTCATGAATATGTCAAAATACATCACCTGTGCAACTGCTGTGTGGCAAAATCATGGCCTTTAAGTACATGCCACTTTTTCCCGTCTGCTGGCATTGACTATAGTTTATACATAATGGATGAAGCAGGGTGCAATGGTCTGAACACTTGGGACTTGACAGATTATCTTGTGATATATTACAATTAGACATGCTTCAATGTCACTTCATTTATTCAACTAGGGAACTCAACTTTGAAGCTGGACTACTAGATTTATGAACACCACAAGCCACTCTTCAAATTGAAAACTGATTATAAAGTTGAAAAACAGACTTTTAAATCATTTTTATGTTTAAATTAATTTTACTAGTTTCAATAAGGTTTAGTTTACACTGTACATTTACAGATTTTTGGGGACATTTTATTTTTAAATGTCCTCAAAAATATGTGTGATGGCAGCATATATTTTTAAAACAGTGAATCTGACATTTACCAAACATTCACTGCGGGCGAATCTTCCAGCATCAGTTTTAAATTTCAGTAATGGATTCATAACCAGCTAATGTTGGTTAAAGTCACATTCACTGCTCTAAAAATATGCCACTTAGTATAACAACAGCTACGTTTAAGTCCGAGTTTGCATTTGCACAATAATACTATATGACATATTGCAGTTTGTATTAAATAATTTTTGGTATTTTCCATTTAGAACCCTGAAAGCATAGACTATACTCTTACAGGAATTATGAGTTTTTTTCATACTGTCACACTTTTTTTTAGAAATTTTTTTTCTGGAACTGTACTATCAGTGCCTTGCCACATGAGTCAATTGGTAGATGAGCGAATTGATCTATGAATGCATAAATGGACAATTTCCTCTATAGGGAGACAAACATTTGGCAATTAGTGCTGAGTTTTGAACCTAAAGTGGCATGCAGCTCTAATATTGGGAATAATCTGATGGATTTCCCTAATGCCTTGAAAACCTCTCTTCTTCCCCTGCGCTTTTCTGGCTCTGTTCCACAGTATATTAGCAAGCATTGGTGGATTTACTCAATGAAAATAGGCAAGGGAATTTGCCCTAGAGCTTAGTGAATGTGGTGAAGCTCTACTGACTTTCATCATCCAATCAAGTGCAAGCATAAATGGTGTTTTTTTTTTCCCTGCGAGGGATTGGGTAGTCTTTGTAAAACGTTACCACCTTCACTAAACTCTAGGGAAAACCCCCTTACAAGATCAATCAACAGCCTAGTTGTCTTTAGTAAAACAACCCCATTGTGTCAACTGACAAAATCTTGCATATAAATACAATACATACGCACATGTGTGTCAGTGAATATTGGACTATATATTGCAAAGAACCATCACAACTGGACATATTCCTTATAGCATGGTGACTACTTTTATAGGCACACCTAGCTCTATGATAAAAATGCATTCCAAAGTGATAAAAATTAATGAACATCCTTTCCTTTTGTAAAGCTTATGTAAAACCAAAAATGTCTTTGAGGGTTTGGCACAGTGATTTCTAAAACAGAGTAGTAGATAAATGCAAAGAGGTGTCATCAAGTGGATGAAAGAACTTTAGTGGTGGTCATATGAGGGAAAGCAATAATTTTATTGGAACTTGAAGCTCCTTATTGAGTATGGTTAGATGTTGGATGACAGGCATCTTCCTCCTTGGCCTTGATAATGAATGAATGGAATAACCCCTAAAAAAGGAAACAAAAATAATCACAAGTCACTGTCCCTGCAAAATCTCTCCTGGGAACCAAAAATAGGCAGTATTGAATACAATTAGGACCTAAACAATGCTTCAGAACAAATCTAGCTAAGCATTAAAAATGCTTACTGGTCTCATGAAAACAACAGGCATGACCTTACAAAAAAAACAAAAAATAATAACTCAATGTTGAAATAATGTCTCCTGGCCTCCTTAAAAAAATAATGATGACAGGAGGAATGTCTAGACACGAAAGTTAATCTAGCTCCCTGGTGCCTAACCTGTGTCTGAGGGGCACACACTGCCCTTTGACACTTATTGTGCAGCAATAGGTATATTTGGTGCTTATTTATGTTAAAAAAGGATATATATATATTTTTTTAGATTGCTTCTAGTAGTTAAATGGTTTGGTTTATTTTTATTTATTTTTTTTACACTATCTTGCTTTTTTGGAGCTGTCCACCCCTTTTCTCTTTTTATTTATTTTTTATTACATCTCGCTGAGAAATATCAAATGGGGCATAAATAATTGTAAGGGGCTGTAGGGAGCAATAATCTCTATCATAGTAAGAAATCAGTGAGCGATTGGGAGGCGGAGCTGCTAGCACAAAAGGTGACCAACCTAATACACAATATTAAAATTCAAAAAGGGCAGGGCTGAAAATTACTTTTTGATCTCTATGGGATCTCTTATGAGTATTATTGAATCATGTGTATAATAATAAATATATTTCCCTTCACATTTTTCTTTTGATATATGATTGCTATGCATTTTCAGCGCTGTACTTTTTGAATTTTAATAATCTCTCTCAGTCTTATGTAAGATGTCTCCAGTCTGTGATTGTCTAGTGAAGCATATCTATGGTCTTCAACAACTCCTATCAGAATTCAGGTAAACATATTCCACAAGTTGGAATGCAGCACCAGGAGGCTTTATTCAAATAAGCATCATATAGTAGCAAGTAAACCTTGGCACATTTCTTTTTTTTATTCCAAAACAAGATTTATTGAAAAAAAATGTTTTTAAACATACAGAACAGAAATATATCAAGCAAAGTTGTATACATTTAATGTGTTGTAACAATTCGTTGAGGGGATGTAACAGGTACAACATTTTGCCTGCCTCTGGGCTATCAGTGCCCAAAGTCAAGGAAGGCTGTGTGTATCAAGCAACTGATAATGAACATCAAATATCTGGGTGAAGCCCAAACTAGTAGCTATGAAAGAGGGTATATGAAGGAAGAAAGAAAGACAGGGAGGGAGGGGTTGAGGAATGGGGAAGGCGTTATCAAGTAAGCCCAGAGTGTGTATGATTGGGTTAGGAGGGTTGTTCAAATAGGAGTGCAAATAGGATGTTTTATACAATGGCCAATGTGGCCCTCCTAACTGGGGATAAATCTGTAGAGCAGGGGGGGTGAAGCTTTAGTTTAATGGATGTTGATTAAAAAAAAAAAAAAAGAAAGAAAGAAAAAGGGGGTACAGGTGATGGGTAAGAGAAAAATTGAAAAAAGGGAAAAAGGATGGATAGTCCATCGCGAGATCTCTCTGGTGTGTGTGTGGGGGGGGTTGTTCTGCTCTTCCCTCTTCATTGGGGGGGGGGGGTGATGCATATGGAGCTATCACATTGTTTGCCTGTTTGAAGGTTTGATTGGGTAGTTAATAAGACTTTTGTATTGATCAGTAGTGCAATAATGAAACCAATTGGCCCAGGTGGCTGTGAATTGGCTGTGAATTTGGATGGGCAATCATTTGTAAGACTAATGAGTTCTTCCATATCTGCGATTCTTTGGAGACATATGAACCATTCTGACAGTGATGGAATGTGAGTCGTGTTCCAATAAATCGGTATACACAATTTCGCTGCATTCACCATATGCATGGTAAGCGATTTGTGATAGGTTCTGTGGGGAAGAAATGCATGGTGAAGGAGAAGTTGCGCTGGTGAGTAGTCCAAGATGTATGTTGTCACATGAGAAATTACAGAGTGTATTTCTGACCAGAAGGGTTGAATTCGGGGACATGTCCACTAGAGATGCAGCAGCGTGCCATCATCTTGATGGCATCTCCAGCATTGTTTGGATAGGTTTGGATTGATTTTGTGTAGGAGAGACAGAGTCCAGTACCACCGGGATAGGAGTTTATAACCGTTTTCTTGCTTAGATACGTTAACAGAACCATTGTGTGTATGTGTGTAAATGTGGTTCCAGTTTTCAGGAGAATAGGTTTTGTCAGTATGCCGTTCCCAGGCTGCACAGGCTTTGCCCATATTGGAGGGTCTATTCAGAAGGAAGAGAACATGGATAGAAGAAATTACATGTTGTTGGGGTGTGTTCTTGGAACACAGGGTTTCATATGGGTCAAGGGGATGAGAAATAACATTTGTACAGTTCAAGGAACGAAGAAAATGGCGCATCTGGAGGTAGGACAATTGTGGTGAGGAGGCGTTTGGCCATTGTGAGATTAGGTGTGATCTGTCCAAGATTGTATTACTGCAAAGGCAATGGTGAGCACAGAGAAAAGGTGTGGGAGCTGCCCCTTCAAAAAACTTGTTGGACATCCCGAGTGGGAAGTTCGGGTTGAAGCGGATGGGTGTCATAGGTCCTCCAGTAGAGGAGAGGCCATATTTCAAGTTCACCTAATGGAAGCACGTTAGTGTAGGACCAATGAGTGGGTGGTCCCTAAGAATGGAAGGAAGGTGATTTGTTGACAGCCATGGGGTAGACATTAGGGAAAGAGTCCTGAAGGAGTTTTCAGGGTCACCCAATCCTTGACCTGGCTATGAATGTTCCAGTCCACTATCCGTGAAAGGTGACATGCCCTGTAATAGTTGTGTATATCTGGGAGACCTATTCCTCCTTTCTGTTTGGAAAGGGTGAGTTGGTTGCTGCTAATTCTATGTAATTTATGTTGCCACAGAAAGGTTATACATAGACGTTTGTAGGATTGAAAGAATGAAGGAGGCAGATGTATCGAGATCGCTTGCAAAAGGTAATGCAGCACATTCATCTTTAGAATGGCAGCCTCGCTGAACCATGAGGCTTATCCCATCTACTGAAGTCCTCTGTTACCGTGCGTAGGACTGGCAGAAATTCTTTGGAATAGAGATCTGACAAAAGGGTGGGGAGTTTAATGTCTAGGTAGGAAATCGCATCTTGCTTCCAGGCAAAGGGGAACATTTTTCTTACATTGTGCGACGATAGAAGTGGGAAAAGTGATGTTGAGAGCATGATATTTATTGAAATATATTTTAAGATTAGATATGTAGTGAAAGAATTTGAAATCTTTCAGCAAATTAGGGAGTGTGGTGTGGGTTTTCGTAAGGAATAGTAGGATATCATCGGCGAACGTCGCTAGCTTGCATGTGTGATTCTGCACTTGTTAGATTGTTTTTTGCTCGGAGGCGTCGTAGAAGGGTTCTAGTGTAAGGACGAACAATAAAGGCGACAATGGGCAGCCCTATAATGTGCCATTGTGGATAGAGAAGGCGTTTGACAGGTGGCCATTGACTTGTACTCGCACAGTCGGTTTGGCGTATAAAGCCATGATGAACTGGAATAGCCAGTCTGGAATGCCTATTCTGCACAGAACAGCTGCCATGTAGTCCCAGGCCAACCTTCTCCATATCTAAGGATAAAAATAATCCTTGTCGTTTAGAGGTGGTAAGCCAGTGATGTAGGTTGATGGCTTTTGTGGTATTGTCCCTGGCCTCTCACCCAGGGACAAACTCTACTTGATATTTAGCAACAAGGGAGGGAAGCAGCAGAAGCAGTTGATTGGCTAGGATCTTTGCAAAAAAATGTAAGTTGACGTTCAAAAGTGAGATTGGTCGATAATTTGTTACTGACGTTGGGTCTTTTCCAGCTTTAGGGACAACTGCTATATGGGATTCTAGGTCATTGCATTAGGGGGGTAATTTCAGGAATGGAATTGAACGCTCGAAGGAAAGGGGCCTCCAGATGTTACTGTTATGGCCTTGCTATACCTATGGATCCCACCACCATCTTATACCTAACTCTTAATGTTTGGAACCATTGTCACTGCCTTAGTATCTAGGATCTCAGTTCATTCTCAGCTTACACCCCAAGAACTGTTGAACACGACCTGTTTCATTCAGCTAACTCCGTACACGAATACCTCGAACATTAAGATTGCTCTTCTCTGAACTCCACACCCTGGCCTGTCTCCCCCCTACCCCTACACACTAACTCACTCTCCCGTACCCTGGACCATCTTCTATAAGGTATTAGGGAATTCTCCCCAGTAGCTGGGGAGCTATTCCCACAAACTCTTATCAACAGTAGTGTGCCGTCTCCCTGTGAGTCTGCCTTGTTACACCACTTAGAGTTTCCATGGTTCAGATTCACCTTTTCCCACAATTCTTCCATTACTTTTAAGTGTTAAAAATACTAACTCCTTCAAATAAGCAACTGGAGGGTTGTCCAGAGACAAAATTCTACATACAATACACATCCACTTTGCCACTCTCCTCAATCCTCCGATGTCTACACCAAGCTACGTGCTGGACAGACTCGAAGGCTGGATGATTAAGCGACCGATCTAGCTATCCTTTTCAGTTGTGCATAACATCAGATACATATTGTACAGTAGATAACTAAGCTTTTGGTTTCCATAACACCATTGCGCTCCCTCCCTCTTCTCCCTTCATTCACCCTCTCCAGTACCTCCTCCATTTCCCCCTCCCCCTCCTTTTTCCCATCCCCCCAACCTCTCTTCCTTATTTCCGTGTCTTGACTCTCCCTCTTGTGCTACTAACACCCAGAAACTCTGCTTACTACCTAACTTCAATATAATTACTTTTTGATGTGATCTGAATGCCGAGGGCCAATCTGATGTACAAAATTTGTCCAGGAGACGTGGTTGATGATCGGTTGCACTTCTAGACTCAGCATGAGTCATGTTAGATGTGATCTCTATGCCTCTTATACTGGGTGACTCACCAATGCTTCTTCCGTCTTCACTGGACAACACTCTCCTGGTTCACGCTGTGACATTGATATACCCTCCTGATCTCACTACCTAACCTATTAAAATCTACTATAATTACTACTAGTGTAAAGTAAACTATCCACCTCGAACCCTCCAGGTCACATATGATTTTGCTTTTGGAGACCAATTTATTTTATTATGTGTAAAACCAGAGAGTAACCATTACTTTTAGTGATCAACAGTGTTGCCCTCTAGATAAATGATATTACTGGATACTTCTCTTACATAAATGCTATTGGTTTTACATCATCACCATCATGATGGAGCCAACACGCAGCGGTGTACTGATTTTGTACTCTACCACTTAGATATCACAGCTACTTTCCTTCTCCATCCTCCCCATCCCTTATCCCTCCATTTCCCCCGCCCCTTCTCGCCCTTCCTCCCCTATCCTTTCTCCCATTTCAGCCAAGACACCTGGTGGTACAGCCTGTCCACCTGCACGTCGGTTCTAGGAGGTGACAACCTAGCCTTATCCAATCAATTGATATAGGTCCTATGAATACAACTCAAGTTACCTATATGTCTAAACTTAGCTAACACCTTTAAATGGTCATCTACTGTTTGCTATGATTTACACTTGCTAACCCAATGTAACCTTGTTCATACAATTTCCTGAGAAATCTGGGCCTACTTCTTAAGTTGTAGGTTGAAAGTAAATATTCTTATTATGCTCACAAACACAACTGTGTGTTTCTCTCTCTTCTTTCCCTAAGAGGTTATTTGAAAGTCTTTATATCCCATTTTCATTTTCGGTCTGCTGCACCTGACTATTAAATAGAAGCGCTCTCCCCTTTGCTAATTAACTCCAGATATGTCCTTCCTGAACCTCTTCTCCACAAAACATAACTGTTACTCATTCCCGTCCTCCTCAGTCTCTGACCTCCATGGTGCTAGGAACTCATCACTAGTTACCTCCTCTCTCCGCCACCTCCCCACCCGGCCGATTTTATTTTTGAATTCAGTACTTTTTTTTTTATTTTAATTCTTTTCTTAACAATACAAGTTATACATTTAAGCATACATTTCATCCCAGATACATAAACTTCTAGCATTCATCTGCCACACCAGCCACCCCCACCCACCCCCCCCCCCCCCCCCCCAAAAAGACAAAAAAAATAAAAATAAATAATAATAATAATAATAATAATACTAAAATAAAATAATAATAATAAAAAAAAAAAGGGGGAGAATTTTTTCCTCTGCCGCCCCCACCTGTATTCACCTCCTCCACACCCCTCAGCCCTCCCCCGATCCTCCCATCCCCTCCAAATATCAACCTCTACCCATGTTGGTTCATCTTTTATTTTCATTATCCCAGGTCTCTACCCATCTTTTCCAAATAGCATCAAATTTGTCTCGACTCCCTCTATGTGTATAAATAAATTCCTCCTTTAATATAGTTTCTTTTATTTGTGTTCTCCATTCTTCAACCGTCGGAGGATATATAGATATCCATTTCTGGGCTATTAGTTTTCGTGCCTGAAATAGGCCTCTCGTCAGTGCGGTATGGATATTTTTTGAGATATTTGGTTCCGCCACTATATTTAATAAGCATAGATTTGGATCTAATAGCATTTCTATTCCTAGTACACTATTTATATTTTGGATTATATCCTGCCAATATCGATGGAGTTTGGGACATCTCCACAACATGTGTATTAAATTAGCCGGTGCGCCACTACATCGAGGGCATAAAGGGGACTCTCTGCGTTTCCACTTAAATAATTTCTCAGGTGTATAGTATGATCTATGCGTAATAAAGATTTGTGTTAGTTTTTGAGTATCCGACAGTGATACCTTTGGGATCGCAGACAAGGCCTCCGACCACTGAGCATCAGTCAGTGCTCCCAGGTCTCGCTCCCATTGCTTCCTAGCCGGCACCTCTACCTCTTCCTCAAATTTTTTCTGCATTATCTCATAAATTTTAGATATAAGTCCCTTCTTTTGGTCCCTTTTCTTCAACAGTGTTGTTATTTTGGATTCGTTAAGCATAAATACAGATGTACGGGCCTGGTCATGAAAGGCATGTCTAAGCTGGAGATATTGAAAGAACCTCTGTCTTGGAATCCTAAATTCCTCAGATATTTGCGCAAATGATTTTATATTATCATTCCAAAACAGTTGTTCCACAAATCTCAGCCCCTGAGTTTGCCAAAACCCAAATCCCTCCAATCTCTGTACTTCCTCATAATTTGCGTTATTCCATATTGGTGTATAGGAGGTATAGCCAGCAATACTAGTAATCTTTTTTATTGCTAGCCATACCTTATTAAATAGTCCGCCTGTTATGAATTTCTTATCTTTTTGAAAAGTTTTTGTCTCTAGTAGGGACATCAATGAGTATCCTTTACCCAGTGGGAGTAATAATGCTTGTATCGGATCATTCTCATCTACTTCTGTCCAGCCATAGAAATGCTGGGTTTGTGAGGCCAAAAAATAATTTTTTGGATGTGGAATAGCGAGTCCCCCCTCATCTTTGGCCAGCATTAAAGTTGTTAGTTTAATACGTACATATTTTTTCTTCCAGATAAGTTCGCGAAAAAGCGATTCTATCCTTTTAAACCAAAATGCAGCTATCCACATCGGGCAGTTGTGAAAAATATATAATAATTGTGGGGCCCAGATCATCTTTATAAGATTTGCCCTTCCAATCACGGTTAATGGAAGTTTGCACCAGGTCTGACATTTATCTTTGAGCCTAGTCAATAATGGTCTAAGGTTAAGGTCAATATAATCCCCCACTTTCCGTGTTACCTCAATCCCTAAGTACCTAATTCTGTGTTTTATTTGAATTTGTTTAGCACAGTCTGGTAAAGAAGTGTTTACATTATGTAGCGGCATTAACACCGATTTCTCCCAGTTGATGCGAAACCCAGAGAGCTGTCCAAATGCAGATACAAGATTCATGAGTTCCTCTAAGGATTTTGTGGGGTCACTAAGGAAAATTAAGGCATCATCTGCATACAAAGCTATTTTATCCTCTCTTCCTGCGCGTTGGAATCCCTCTATCCCCGCAGACTGTCTGACTGCAGCGGCCAGTGGTTCCACTGCCAATGCAAACAGCAAGGGGGACAGAGGGCAACCCTGTCTAGTCCCCCGGGACAACGGGAAAGCTGGTGACATAGTGTCATTGATCCTCAACTTTGCCCTGGGGTCTTTATATAGTATTTTTAACCAGGTTATAAAGCCTGGGCCTATGCCAAAGGCAATCAGTACCATCCATAGATATTCCCATTCTACCATGTCAAAAGCCTTCTGAGCATCCAATGACAGGATGGCACCAGCTCCCCCGTTATCCATTGGTAATTGTAGATTCAGAAAGAGCCTACGAATGTTTGTGGCTGCTGATCTGGAGGGGATGAAGCCTGTTTGATCCCTATGGATCAGAGTATCAATGTATCTAGACAATCTATTTGCTAGGACCTTGGCTAGTATTTTAACATCAGATGTAAGGAGAGATATTGGCCGATAAGAGCCAGGCTTTAGTGGGTCTTTATCCGGTTTTAAAATTATAATTATTATTGTTTCCATCATTGATTTAGGGAGTTCCCGTGTGATATATGCTGCATTCAGTACTTCAAGAAGTTCTGGGATCAAGATCTGACCGTATATTTTATATATCTCCACGGGGAGTCCATCCATCCCTGGAGATTTATTGTTTTGAATTTGTCCCACTGCTTCCTCCAACTCTACCATAGTTATAGGGGTATCCAAGGATTCTCTTTCCATTGAATTCAATTTGGGCATAGTTAACTTGTCTAAGAATTGTTCAGTCTTTTCCTTTACATTTAGGATTTCAGATTCATACAACCGTGAATAGAAATCTACAAATATCTTTTGGATACCCTCTGTATCATACTTTACTATCCCCTTTTCGTCTTCAATGGCAACTATACTGGATGGGCCTTCCTGGTTCCGTGCTATCATTGCTAACATATGACCCACCTGTTCCCCCATTTCGTAGTGCTTTTGGTTCTGCATGAATCTAGTATTTTCGGCCTTAGTTATAATCAAATTTTTATATAGCATCTGTACGTCCTGCCATGCTCTAAATTTCTCCTCATTAGAATCTAATATGTAGTCTTGTTCGGTCTGCTTAACTCGGCCGATTTTAAATAATCGTGCCAACCTTTCCGGACATACGACCCACCATCCCTTGTGTCCCCCTTTTTTGGGTGGGATAGCTGGTCTATTCCTGCCTCCGGATACTAATTTCCTCCACCACCCCACCCCCCAAATTTATTACAGAATTTAACCCCCTTAACTAATCCCCCCCCCCACTTTATTTATTTTTCTTCATCTCTTTCTCCTTCTTTCCCCCTCCCTTTGTCAAACTTCTTATTCTTCCTTTCAGTGCGCCCTAAGATCTCTCCGGTGACTTCCCCCCTCCTTTTTCTCCCGACCCATATCGGTATTAGCCACATTTTACAGCTTAGACAAACACCTAATATACCCATTATTATTACAAGCCGCTTACTATTGTTAATATCTACACCCCTAATAAGTCTCAGGTGGGATTCTTGAGAGATTACTCAAGCTCTATCGGCCTTTCAGACAGGCATGCTTTTCATGGGCGGTGATTTTAACCTTGCTCTCAACCCTTTAGAAGACACCTCTTCAAACACCTCTTCCTTAACTTACCGCACATTTAAACAAATACAATTCCAGCTTCAGGATCTACTGCTTCACGATTCCTGGTGCACACTCCACCCTGACACCAAAGATTACACCTTTTTCTCCATACCACATAATAGATACTTCCAAATCAAATTTTACTACTCTCTCAGCGAGACCTTCCATATCTCTCAGTGGCAACAATCGAGACGATGCTCCTCTCGGATCACCACCCTCTCACAATGACTTTGACATTCCCCGAAAAAATACTGTACACCAAGACTTGGCCATTAGATGCTTCCCTACTCACAGACCCTGTCAATGCTGCTCGGATCTGCCGCACTATCCAAAATTATTTTCGAAAAAACTACAGACACATACCCACTAGTGCAATGGAAAGCTCATAAATGCGTGCTCAGAGGTGCCCTGCTAGCTATGGCGGTGCTGCTCAGACTTCACTTACCTCTCTTTTGGACAGAATTAGAAACCTTGAGACTAATCACAAACAATTACAAGCCCAACAAACACTCCAGAAACTTACACAGGTTCGATCATTGCTCTTAGAGGAACTAGGAAAAAAGGTCAAATGTAAATTTATGCTATCCCAAAAAATATTTTACTAATGTGGGAACAAGAGTGGCAAATTTCTAGCCAGAGCACTAGAAGCTAAGAAAGCAGCAACTACAATTCATCAATTACGATCCTCTCAAGGCCAAATTTTATCAGCCTCTATGGACATAGCGACTCAATTTGAACGCTACTACTCAGAACTTTACAACCTGCCCACAGCTGCTTGCCCCCCAATAGAACTGACCTCTCGTCAGATGATGATTACAGATTTCTTGAACCTGTACTGCCCTAAACCTGGCAAACCTGGAAAAGGGGACCTCGTGGTATGGGAGCAGACAGACTACACATCCATCTTGGTCCGGGTCTTGACCATGCCCCGACACATTTCTTAGTTAGAGGGCTTTTGACTAAACACTGTAGTGCAAAACATGCTTTCTTGTTGCTGTAAGCGGCTTATTTGGGTAAAGTCTCCCACTGCTTAACTAAAACTCGTACCTGCATTGATGCTTAGATGGGCAAGGCTGGTGAGTCAATGACAAGGCAGGAGTGTGAATGTAGGCTTATACCCCAGCAGCAACAGTGTTTGCTTATAAAACTCCTATAGTATTTGCTGTCTTTGCTCATCTCCTGCAGCATGTCTGCTCTTTATTGGCATCTCTTGTAGAATGCCTGTGCTTTTTTACCATCTTCTGTTGCATGTCTGCAGTCTTTGACAGCCTTTTGTAGCATTAAATTCACAGAATATTATGTGCGGCTCTTTGGAGATATCAGGGACCCTATATTACGTTAGTTGACCACCACTGATCTAGCCTCTTGAAAAGAATACCAGGAAAGTGTTTTGCTAGGCACTACTATGCAGTTGTGGCTATGGAACAAATAAATAAGCAAAATACTACAAAAATTTACTTTATGGCAAAAACATTGATCTCATCATCCCCATTTGATATGGCAAGGACAACTCAGCCAACCTCAGTACTGTATTGTCTCCTTGGAATTACAAAGTCCACAAGTATACATTTAGTAAAGAGACTAAAAAGCATCTCTTTAAAATCTTAACAAGCAACAAAGCCTTTATGCATTTCTGTAGATGCTTCCATTTTTTATTTTCTCAAAGGCAGAAAGAACCCCTGTAATTAAATAATCTTTGTAATAGAATTACACAACCAGTGTATTACAGAAAACAAGATTTCACAGGACTTTCTGGATTTTGTAAACACTGATAATAATTGATGGATGACCATCTTAGAAGACCCTGACAGCCTGGTTCCCTGCCCTTTGCACTGTGACAGATCAAGCTTTACAAGTGTGAAATAGCCAATTACTACAGTGCTCATAGAAAAGAAAAGGCCAGTGAGCATATTGATACTGTGGGACACTGTTGCTGTATCTATGAAAAAAGCAAAGATAAAGTTCTTTTGTGTGCAGCTGATCCCACCATGGTTTTACAATGCTATTGAATATCTCAAGATGAGAATATGGTATATTTTCCCCTTGTAGCAGCAGGACGTCCTCCTTTCTATTGACCTAAGGTTTATGATGCATGATATAATCTTGTAACAGAGGGTCTAATTTACAGAAATAAATTCTGCCTTTAAAAGCAGTTAAATAGGTATCAGGGAGAGGGAGAGCTGTAGTCATAGATTTTTTGCAAAAGCATTAAACACTATTTTTGGTTGGAATGAAAAGTCATATAGTGTGCAGAGCGCTAATACTCACCAGCCATTTGCTATTGACAGAACAATTTATCTTGATAAAAGACAGTGAAAAATTCCAATCTATTCACTGACATCACATTATCAGCAGTAATATATGGTAGCATCTAAATATAAGGTAGAGATAGGATACAGCTGAGAGCTTCCTAGTAATTTTCCTGTAAATATACTATGCATTGGGCAATAAAAAAAAAAATGTGCTTACTTTTACATTGTAATTGAACAACCTATTTTATGGGAATCCTAAAATGTTACTAGGTTAAATTGGATGTAGCATAATGTTTTCTTTGAATTCCTTATATGTTTCAGTAGTTAAGTAAAAATTATAAGTCTGACAGTACAAGAAACAATTCATGTCTAGGTGACTAAATTAAAAAAATCCATTCAATTCTGTGAGCAGAAAATGTCTTTGGAAGACCTGGTGACCCAGTGGTTATTACAGCTTGACACTGTAAATATAAAATATAAAATAGCTTTTTTTAGGTTAAAAATCTTAAATGGTGAACATAGTCATCTTCATTGCTGCAGGGAAGTTTACAGATCTTTATTGGGAATTATGAAAGTCTACTATTTAACTTCCAGAATTGGACTTCCTAATTTATCAGCATATATATTCTGTAAGTAATAGACTGTTCATTTTTAATATTATTCTTGCCTCAACCTGTATTCTAAATATAGTTCTTAAAAATGTATAATATGGTGAAGGACTTGTCTGGGCATTTTTTTTCCAAATTAAAACACTAACTAAAAAGTAAAGTTTTGATTAAGGTTATGGTTAGAGGTAGGTTTAAAGCGATACTAGTCTCATTTTTGTTTTTTTTAAACATCTTATACTTACCTGCTCTGTGTAATGGTTTTGCACAGAGCAGACTCAATCCTCTTCTTCTCGGGTCCCTCTCTGGTGCTCCTGGTCCCTCCCTCCTGTTGAGTGTCCCCACAGCAAGAAGCTTGCTACGGGGCACCCAAGCAGAGCCACAGCTCCCTGTGTCCATTCAGACACAGAGCCTTGGCCCGGCCCGGGCCCCACCCCCTAATTGGCTTTGATTGACAGCAGCAGCGCTTTGCTGCTGTCTCAGCCAATGAGGAGGGAGAGTGCTGGGCAGCCGAGTCTCTCGTGCAACATCACTGGATTGAGATGGGCTCAGGTATGTATTGGGGGGCTGCAATAAAAAAACATTCTGCCTTTACAACCTCTTTAAGTGTTAGGGGCTGATGGTCAAGGATTAGTGTTAATAAGTTAAAAGTGTCAGAAGAAGGCCTGGTCCTAAAGTGTATAATGGCTGAAGGTGCTACTTGGATGTTGCGCTTCTCTATGTGGCCAGGCTGTGAAAAAGTCTCACACATGTGGTACTGCCATACTCAGGATGAGCAGTAGTATGTTTTGGAGTGTAGTTGCAAGTATGCCTATGCCGTGTGTGAGAAATAGCTTGTTAATATTATATTTTTGTGAAACAAAATATTCTTAATTTTCCAAAGAATTGTGGAAAAAAAATACAAATTTGTCATGCCTCTTACTAAATACCTTGGACTGTATACTTTCCAATAAGGGGTCATTTGGAGAATATTTCTACTGTCTTGACGTGTTAGAGCCTCAAGAAATTAGATAGGCCGTCAGTACATGAGGTGTGATCAATTTTCAATGATTGGTACCATAGCTTGTAGACTCTATAACTTTCACCGAAAGAAAGCTCTATTTGTGTGAAAAAAAAAAATGATAAATGTTTAATGGGTACAGTGTTGCATGATCGAGCAATTCACATTCAAAATCTGAGAGCACTGAAAGCTGAAAATTGGCCTGGGTAGGAAGAGGGTGAAAGTGCCCAGTATTGAGGTGGTTAAACTCTGAACTGCAGAAATTAGAGTTTGAAGCTGATTGATTGCTATGAGCAGCAACTTTTTTGTTTCAAACTTTATTGCATGTAAGCCTTAGAATGCAATAGAATATTCAACAGAATATATTTTTTCTTCAGTTGTTTCCCGAAAGTTCAACAGCCTTCTATAAATTACAGCATACGCAAGTTCCTAATTTGTACTAACTCTCATTCAATGACTTTAATAGAAGAAAGAAGCAGTTTCCTAGAGAGACCTTCAGAGTGACAGAGACAGAGCTAACAGTGCATGTCAACCGTAATATAGATGACAGGTGAAGTCATCTTGTGTGGTTTAGCTTTAAATAACTGTCAAAGCAGAGAAAAGAGATCTTGGTGTTGTAAGCTCTGAGAAGTTTACCCACTGACAATCATTAAGTGGGATAGAAAAGTATTTCAGGATAATTGCATGCATTTATAACATATCAAAGAAGAAAATTGATATAGCTATAAAGATATAACAAGTGATAATTCTGTCATACCTCCCTGTAATGCTTAAACTGTTTCTGCATCCATTACCTTGAATGGAAAGATATCTAAATTGTGTACCTTCTGAGACTCTTTTTAAAGCAGAACAATTTTTTTTGATTTAACTGTTTCCCAAAACAGTTACACTATACTACCAAAAGTATTGTATATGTATATACAATAGTATATTAGTATATGCCTTAACATGCATATGAAATTTAATTGCACCCCAGTCTTAGTTCGTAGGGTTCAATATTGAGTTGGCCCACCCTTTGCAGCTATAAAACGAAGGAAGGCTGTCTACAAGGTTTAGGAGTGTCTCTATGGGAAAAGTTTGACCATTCTTTCAGAAGCATTTATGAGGTCAGGCACTGATGTGGACGAAAATGCCTCTCTGTGCAGGCAAGTCAAGTTCCTCCACCCCAAACTAGCTCATCAATCACTTTATGGACCTTGCTTTGTACACTGATCCAAATCATTTGGTGGAGGGAGATTATGTTGTGAGGTTGTTTTTTAGGGGTAGGGTTCATTAGTTCCAATGAAGGCAACTCTTAAGGCGTCAGCATACCAAGATATTTCGGACAATTTCATGCTCCCAACTTTGTGGGAACAGTTTGGGGATGGCCCTGTCCTGTTCCAACATGACTGCACACCAGTGCACAAACAAGGTCCATAATGACATGGATGAGCGAGTTTGGGGTGGAGGAACTTGACTTGCCTGCACAGAGTCCTGACCTCAACCCAATAGAACACCTTTGGGATGAAGTAAAACAGAGACTGTGAGCTATGCCTTCTTGTCCAACATCAGTGCCTGACCTCACAAATGTGCTTCTGGAAAAATGGTCAAACATTACCATAGACACACTCCTAAAGCTTGTGGACAGCCTTCCCAGAAGAGTTGAAGCTGTTATAGCTGCAAAGGGTGGGCCAACTCAATATTGAACCCTATGGACTAAGCCCGGGATGCCATTAAAGTCCATGTGTGTGTAAGGGCAGGCATCCCAGTACTTTTGGTAATATAATATATATTCAAGGCATGCCATGAATGATAACTGCTACAGTTGCTTGTGCACTCAACTGAACTGTCAAGCCATTAATTGACTGGTGTTATGTCAGCATAATGACCATGCCAAATCAAACATTGTAAGATGGCAGCTTCCTTGGTTGTAAAGGATAGGAGGGCTTAGTTACACTTTAAAGAAAGTGTACATTATGTTTGTTATTCTAAGCATTTCTCGTTCTCCATTTCTAATTGGTTACTGTGACCCCTTCACTGCCCCAACCTGTGTCTCCAGCCTGCATACCCTGTCTGTCTTCATATTGACTTTGCCTAAATACTACTACATAACTGAACGTTCAGTCTCTATTAAAATACTGGAATATCATTTTTTACATAGACATTTCAATAACCTTATAACTCTGCATGAATCTTTTTTTGGCATGACACAGCAACAGTATGATCATTAAAAAAAAATATACCTTTTTAAAAGCTGTCCTTGACTTCCAGCCTAGTGACTCTTACAAGTTGTCCTTGACCTCCAGTAGTGACCACTGACTTTTAAAAATTGTTTCTGACATCCAGTCCAGTGACTTTTACAAGTTGTCCTTGACCTCCAGTCCAATGGCTTTTACTAGTCGTCCTTGACCTCCAGTTCATTGATTTTTACAAGTAGTCCTTCACCTCCAGTCGGGTGAATTTTGCTTGCTGTCCTTGACCTCCAGTTCAGTGACATTTACAAATTATCCTTCACCTCCAGTTCAGTGACTTTTACCTGCTGTCCTTGGCCTCCAGTCCAGTGACTTTTACCTGCTCTCCTTGACCTCCAGTCCAGCGACTTTTACTTACTGTTCTTGACCTCCATTCCAGTGGCTTTTCCTGTTGTCCTTGACCTCCAGCCCAGTGATTTTCACTTGCTGTCCTTGACCTCCCGTCCAGTCATTTTTCTTGCTGCCCTTGTCCTCCAGACCAGTGGCGTTTCCTAGTCTGATGATAAATTCACAAAGTGAGAAGCTGCAGAAATTAGATAATTGACACTATGGGCCTGCATCTCAGTCCAGGAAATATATCTCTGTGATGTGTATGAGAGGTAATAAATACCAATATGTTTTACACTTACTTAGCATGCATAGATTTGATGTAGCTCTACATTTATTGAAGAAAGAAAAAAAAAATCTTACCAGGTGATCTATGTACATTGTACAGTGCACTAATTTAAACAAACATTGTTGCAGATACCTACCTTTTTCTGTTCTAAAGAAATTGCTGTTTGTTTCACCATATTCCTGAATGGTATGGTCTGTCTTTGTTACAACCACCTAGGCAGATCTCAGTGTTGTAATGAGGAAATTGTACTTAAATCTTAGCGAAGACTTACATATTTGGGGACATTCCATTGAGCAAATTTGCACAGAACCAATAAGAATATCTGGGAGGGGGTAAGAAGAAACCCACCTTCAACTCACCCTACTACAACCCAGAAGTACTACTAGTACTACTACCCTGAAGTATCAGAGCTTTGCCTATCAGACTAAAACAGAATTAAACCAAAAAAGTAAAGAATTACAGGCTGTTGCAGGCATATGAATTTAGATCTATAACAATATACTGTATCTGATAATAGGTTTAACTTATATACCGGTAAGTCAACAGATAAAAATACTGATAAAAAACATATTTAAACCTTGTATACTAGAAATTTATAACAGGATTCAAGAGTATGACACTTCATGTGAAAACCCAAACTGTGCATTGCAAAAGTGCTAACTTATGCTGTCTCATAACAAATACAGACCTTAGCTAGGATGTTGCATGCTTCCCTATTTTCCAGTCACAGTAATTGGTGGCCTCTCTAACCAATATGTGTGGAACTTGGCAGAACAAAACACTGGGGTTGACTTACTAAAGGAGTAACGCCAGGAAATGTTCACAAACCTTAGTGAATAAGGCAAAGTTGCACTGACTTCTATTAACCAAGCAAAATACTTTTTCTTATTCTGCGCACGTGAATAGGAATTTTCACCACATTCACTATGGGTGGTAAAAATTAAAGTGAACATGCTCTACTCTTTTAAAACATTAGCCACACTGGCTTCCTAGCTGAAGTTGACATTTGTGTAATAGTTCACACTGGATTTTAGAAATGTATTATCAGACTAAAATTACAGCATATAATCTACTAATGAAGAAGAAACCATTACTTTGCAATGTGAATGATGACTATGAAAAGTGTATGTTCACTAAGCTTAGTAAAAATAAGTTATGCTGTGTTCATTGTGAATACCTAAACCTTCCTACTTGCACATTATGCTGTTTACCTGCATAACATGCGTATTATTCATGTAGTTTTATGCTATCCTTTGTTGCCCTGTACACATAGCCAATAGTAAAGTAAATCTTCACATTCCTGTGTCAGAAGTTTCTGTTTGTGTTCAAACATGAGGCATGTGCCATGGCGCTAAACAGGTTTTTGCATAACCTCTGTTTGTAGTGTAAGATCTAAGAAACTGCATACCCCACAATTTCTGGGTCTCTCAGATTAGTGCTCTGCAGGTGAGAGCTAAACAGTAACTAGACCTGAAACACAAACAAACAGATGGAGCAAATAACAGAGAGCTCAACATGCTGAAAAAAATGTGTTTGTTATATCAGGACATTTGCAGTGCAACACAGACAGAGGTGAATGAATATATGGGCATAGAGGAATTGCTCAGCCATGACACTACAAACTGCAGCCACAACATGTGAGCCCACCATGACAAGGCAAGTCAAGCAGACAACACAATGAATCTAACCACGATGATACCTAATTAAAAAAGTAAAACATTTGAAGGTGTACAATGATTTTCTTAAAAAGGCAAAATTTTTTTTGCACGTATTTTTATTTATTTTTTTAAGCTCTACTTTGCAACAGTACAAGATAGACTAAAAATTACTTTCTCCTCAGCTAGGTCCTGTCGAGTAAGTTAATCAAGCATCATTAAACCAAAAAATCACGTATTGATGATAATGATAATGATAATAGTGTTACTAGAGGCGGAGTCATTGGTACACTACTAGAATTATGCACTATCAATAAAAAAAACAAGACTTTGACTACTACCGCTCAAGTTCAACAGATTATATGTGACACGTCAAAATAAGGTAACCTAAAATCTCAAATGTATTAATATACATTAAAACTGAAGCATATAAAAAATCCTTGGCCAAGGAATAATTACAGTAACACACTGGCACCACAATGCCTCATAAGTAATACATATGATATAATATTATTATAGGCTAGATAAGCAGTTCTGCTGAAATGATTCAAAATCCCATGTGTAATCTGTAAAAAAGTAGTAAAAAATGCAATCCTGTCTTGTTGTAATACATGTAATTCCAAGGTGATGCTGTGCAAGGGCTAAATGCATATATTGTAGTGTTCCAAATAGTGTTATAGTATGCAGTAATATATTCTGAGAAGCCGAATCAGATGAATATCCACCAGAAACAGATGTGGTATCCCATATGCATGTAGTATGTGAACAGTGGAGTGCGTATATGCAAGTGTATCCAAACGAAACTCCAACCCTCAGCATTGGCTGATCACAGGTCCAGGGTGAGTGAGCTTAAGTTCCATGTCAAAAGACTGGCAACTCCATTTCAGGTAACGCATCCAGCAGTCCAAGCATAAATACAGATGAATCATTAACACTTCACTTCGGAATAGCTCTGTGATGTATAGCCCAGGTGAAAATTGCACAGCCCTCAGCAATGTATACTATACAAGTCCTAGTGCACAAACAGAAAGTATAAAGTATACTTATCCATCCATGAGGCTTGCATTGGCCCAGTAACAAAATGACCTGAAAAGATATAATAAAATATTTACAAAAATCTGAGGGGTATACTACAAATACCGTATATATATATATATATATATATATATATATATATATATATATATATATATATGGTGCTCTTGATCCAAAATGCTCAGTGCTGTGCTTCTCCCAAAACAAATACAATACAATTCATTCTGTTTTTTATCCAGTGACATGAACATCAACACTATACTTCACAACATGCTGTGTTCAATGTAACCCTCCTCCACACCTGAAAACTCACTATTTCTAGCAGAAAAGTTGTTCGAGATGTGCTTGTATCGTCCTGGTATAAAACCACCCAAAGCTTCCACCACTCCTTGGAATTATAGCTAATCACACTGGACATCCTCAGGGAAGACCACCCTGCTCTTCTTGTACTCAAATTAAAAATGTTCTTTCCATTTGTTTCATAGATCGATCTGATGGGCTAGATCTTTGAGGCAAGGAAAAGTTTAAGGTTTGAGTACAACATATGCAGGATGCTAGCTTCCTGAAATGCACCCTGAGGATGTCAAGTGATGAAACGTGCCAGGGCTGAGCTACAGGAAGTGACGTGATCCCATACATTATTCCTGGAAGTGGTGCAGTACACCTGGAAGTGAGTTAGACTATTGGTGATCGGGCTCGCACAGAGAGATGGGGGAGCTGGTTCCTTAAAGTGATTTTGTGTATTATTCCTTTGATGCGGGGCACTGTTACATGTGAGAGAGCACGTTTTATGTTTTTATGTCAATTCTTAACTACTAAATGGTTTTACACTATGAAAGCCATCTTCCCTTCTCTATGACATACATGGATGAGCTATAATTACAAGGAGTGGTGAAAGATTTGGATGGTTTGATCCCTGGAGGATACAAGTGTGTCTTGGTCTAGAAAAGGGTCATGGAGGTCTGGTGAGTTTTTTGGTATGGAGGTGAAGGACTACACTGAGCACAGGGGGGTTGATTTACTGAAACTGTAGATAAATCTGGTGCAGCTCTGCAAGAAACCAATCAGCTTACAAGCTGAAATTAGAAGCTGATTTCGTTTTAGTAAATCAACTCCAGTTTGTTGTGAAGCAAGTGTTGATGTTAATGTCACTGAATGAAAAATGGAATGAATTGTATAGTGTGTGTTTTGATATATATATATTTATCAATATATATATATATATATATATATATATATATATATATATAAAAACATGGACACTTCTTTGATAAGTAATTTTATTATGAACTGTCTGAATTGTTTTATTTATGCAATAGGGGGAAACAACACTGTTATATACAGTATGTACAAATAATTTGGACACTTTGGGATGTTTTTTTAGTACAGCAGCTGAGGGCTTATGTCATTTTAGTATTTTTTTTTAACGTTATCCCAGTGGGGGTGAATATGAGTTGATCTAAATCAAGATTTTTGTTTGCACTTGACTGTATTATGGAGTTGAACACAATTGCACCTTATTTACTAAACTAAAGTGAATATTTACTTTGGAAAGTGAGCAGTCTATATTCCATTAGTAAATCAACCCCCGTTGTTTAGAAGCATCATAAAATAGCAGTGTGAATGTAGAGTGGCATGCATTGTGCTTAGTCTGAACAAGGAATATGACATGGTTAAAGGCTGTACAGGAGTTTGAACTTTAGTGGCCTTCCATAGAAGATCATTCTTGTAGCAAGTGATTTTTCTGTTAAATGGGAACAGCCACCTGCCTTAAGGATAAAGATGACATTTTTCTATCAAGTGAAACATTTAAACCAACAGTGGATATAGCAAGTGTCTTATTTGATTCATTGTTGGGATGGAAGGTGTCACAATCTAAGTTTAGTTATTACATAGTATTTTAGAGTGGCGGTATAAGGTTGATAAAAAAATACAGCATGGAATCATTAAAATTGCCTCAGAAATTCAATTTCAATGTACTGTAATGTTTTTCATTCCCGATAGGAACTATAAGGGCCAATTCACACTAATGCGATGACCAGCATTTTTCCTCACTGGAAGGACATGATTTACCGGTGAGGACATATTGACACCGAAATGTAGCCTGGAGCTGCACTGCAGTAATCTGTGATAAAATGCAGTCATGCTGCATTTTATCGCAGCGTGATGGACAGGATTGCCTGTCGCCTGTCACTGTACACCAGTGCATTCACATTGAATGCACCATACTTATTATTCTGGATCTTCTATCAGGGTCACATTTAGATTATATTTTGTATATTACCTAACAAGTGGGGGGAAGATGCATGGTAGGTGTTTCTTCTGATATGCCCTGGATAAAATCCCTAGTAAAGAATTGCATAGGTCAGGACTTAGGCACATAATCAGAATTGATGGGACATTGATTACTTGTAATGTGTGGCTTGGTGAATGTGCAGCACACATCCAATGAATCACTACCAGATAGGTTGGCACATTCTCATACAGACCGGCGTGCTATTTGTACATGTGCTCTTGACATGTGAGTTGTGCATTGTATGCCTTTAATACTTTTTAATACACTGATTTATGCTATTTCAAGCTTTTTTTTTCATGTTTGATTTGAATCCATTTGATGATTTCTAAACATTTTATGTGTCTTTGGGATGGCTTTTTCTATCATCTGATTGCTTGGTGCAGTCCATTTTATTTTACACACAAATGGAAGGAATCTCGTATTTAGGTTGACCTACCTATGATTTTTAGGTCAGTCGGCCTTGTGAGTTCTTTTCTAGCAGTAGTATTTAGACAAATATATCACAGAGGTTTAATTTATTCGGTGTTTATATAATATGTTTTTATTTGAGAGCTGCTTTATTACATTATGCTTTTCATATTGGTTTAATTATTTGTGCAACTAACATTGTTTATATTGTGCAGTCATTTTTCACGTGGTGTAGTGTTAGGAATAGTGTTAAAATTGTGTTTTACATTTTAGGATTTTATACAATGCTGATAGGGAGACACCAGAGTATGGTGGTTTGGAGGGCATGGCTCACAGTTAATCCCTACGTTTTAAACTTTAGTCAAATTAACTATATCAATGAAACCACAGTCATATACCACACACTTTCCTAAAAATAGTGTATACACAGGGTGTTAAAGGCTTCCTTGTACATAAAAAGGTAGGGGTAGGACGGTAATGAACGTAAACTAGATAAATAATCAGGCTAAAAGAAGTATACCCAAAAATTGCTTCCCGATCACCAAAGTGTTATTTCTTCTAAATATTAAACACAATTTTTACTATGTGCATTTATGAGCAAATCAAGTTTTTTTTTTAAAGTAATCTACTGACTTGGCTTAAACTTGCTCCTGTTAAAGATATGTTGACTTGTTCACAGCTCTCACTGTAAAGAGACCTTCCCATAAGGAGAGGTTGAACCTCTTCTCCATGCAAAGACCACCCTTGTTTCTTTTGCATTGACAACTTGCCATCCAGTGAACAATTTTTTCATCAAGTTTACTATATAGAGCGTCACCATTTATATATATATATGAAAGGTGATTATACCCCCTTGATTTCTTGAATAATTTCGGTTATGCAAGGGTCCTTCCATTACGTACCCCATAATCAATCACATGGGGGGGCCGGGATCTGGGGCCCTCTTGTTAAAAGGGTCAACCCCACAGCCACTGACCAGACTTGTTGGGAAGAGGCCCTTGTTTTGTTCAACAAAGCACCCCACCATGTTGAGGGCATGTGTCATGGTATGGTTCGAGACACTCATCCCCCTCTTTTCTGGCCTGCTGGGCTGCATGATAAGGATATGGTATGGATTTTGGGGATGACCTCACTATTTTTTTTGTGTGAGGTCCCCCCCAAACTCCATACTAGACCAAAAGGGCCGGATATGGATTGGGGGGACCTCATGCCATTTTTTTAGCTCTTTTATTTACATTCTGCTGTCAGCAGGGAATTCCATGCTAATGGCAGGGATGACTCATCATTGTTAGGAAGCTGGCGGGTGCCGACTCCTTAACAACCAATGACTATCCCTGCTCCTTAACAACCAATGACTCATCCCTGCTCCTTAACAACCAATGACTATGCCTGCTCCTTAACAACCAATGACTATCCCTGCTCCTTAACAACCAATGACTCATCCCTGCTGCTGACACTGGTTGTTAGGATGCAGGCGTTTGTCCATTTACATCTGTTTAGGTCCACTTCAGTATTTTAAATGGAACAAAAACAGAAACTTGTACTGTTTAAAAAAACAGACCTGAATGAACAAGGGTGTAATTGGATGGGCATCCGTTCACATCCATTTGCACATAGGAATGCATTGTTGTCCGTTTTTTCATCTGTCAATGGAAAGCATGTGTGAAAGGACCCTTAATGTTTAAACAACGTGGAGGACATCCATGCCCCTTAAAAAATAATTCCAGCCTAATAATAAATAGTCCAAAATATGTCCCCTCCCCCCTCCTGCTACCTGTGCTACCTAACCTGTGTAAAAAAAAAGATGTGTATACTGTACTTACCTATTTTCTGGAACAGACTGAAAATAGGTAAGTATACACATCTTTTTTGCACAGGTTAGGCAGCATAGGTAACAGAAGTAGTGAGGGAATCTATTTAAGCCTAGTCAGTGTTAAGATAAAATTATACTTTAATTATTTGGTTGCTTTTCTCTGCATTCTCCTTAGATCCATAACATCCTTTTTGTGAACAGGTATACTCTGCATAACTTGCTTTGATACAATATAAAGTTTCCTTTCTCTATCTTAAAATATATTATTTTCTGTGCAGCATTATTTTATTACTGACAAGAAGCACATTTTCTTGAATTGCTAATAATGACATTTATTTAGCAAGTCTAAGATATTGTAATTAAATATTCCCAGCAAATTTAAATGTATGGCTACCATTACAAAAACAAACCATAAAACATATTATTTAAATGAATGTAAGAACGTTTGTAAATCAAATGTAGTTGCTGTTTGATGTTAAATGCTTAAATCAACAGAATCAAGCCTGGTGTATGTGAAATTTCAGTTTTATTGGAGTGGAGGATAAGTGGCTTCCTAGAGAAACAATATAGCATTTCACACATTTAGAACATATCTAGGCTGGATGCAAACAGATGTTTTGTTTGTAGCTTGCCAACACATACAAGCCAAGATTCTAATCCTGAAATGGGTGGATTGACTCTAAATATTCTAAATTCTCATTCTTCACTGTGACTGCATTTAACTCAGATGTAATAGAACATTCAAAATAGAGTACCTTGTATAATCCAAGTCATAGCTTTACAATATCGAAACATGTAGCAAAAAAAAATGTGCAAAAGCAATACTGTTTGGTTGACTTTTCTTCATGAAATCCTGTAGGTAATGTAGTTTTGGCAGACTTATGTACCGCTGAATAGTGGGCAATCTGGTGGCTATTGTGCCTACCACAAAGTTTCATTTTGCTTTGGTGTCCATATGACATTTTTTTATCCTCTTTGTAAGTGCTGGTAAACAGAAAAAATGAAATATAATACAAACACAATTTAGATTTAGATCTAGAAACTTTGTAAATTATAAATTAAGGAGCACATCTGGAGCAGCAAGTAAAGTTAATCTGAATTTTAAAACTATCAGTTAAATATTATAGTACTATCAAAAATCTGCTTAGATTTCTTAATAAAAATTTAAATTTAAAGTTGAAGCCCATCATTAATATAATCTCTCACAATATTTTGCAGCCTGATTGGTCAGGGCTTTTGACTGGGACTGCAGCCTCCTACCATATGATTCTTTGTTGCACACACATCCTCTTTCAGGATTACATCTTAACCGCTTCCCGACCGCCTAACGACGATATACATCGGCAAAATGGCACGGGCAGGCAGAATCACGTACCTGTACGTGATCGTGCATGTGCCTGCCTGTGGGTCGCGCGCGCGCCGCTAGCGGCGCACTCGCGACCCGGTCGGGAGCTCGTGACCCCGGCCGCGGGACCAGCGGACCCGATCACCGCTGGTGTCCCGCGATCGGGTTACGGAGCTGAAGAACGGGGAGAGGTTTGTGTAAACAAACCTCTCCCCGCGCTTCCTACACTGACTTCAGTGATCGGCGGTTCCCTGTCATCGGGAACGCCGATCAATGACGTCACACATACAGCCACCCCCCCTACAGTAAAATGAACACAACACGTCACACTGACTCCTCCCCGCCTCCTAGTGGTTAACCCCTTCACTACAACTGTCATTTACATAGGATCAGTGCTATTTAAATAGCACTGATTTCTATATAAATGACAAAGTCCCAAAAATGTGTCAAAAATGTCCGATGTGTCCGCCATAATGTCGCAGTCACAATAAAAATCGCTGATCGCCGCCATTACTGTAAAAAAAAAAATATTAATAAAAATATAAAACTATCCCCTATTTTGTAAACGCTATAACAAACCAATCAATAATTGCTAATTGCGATTTTTTTTTCAAAAATATGTAGAAGATTATCGGCCGAAACTGAGGAAAAAAAATGTTTTTTTATATATTTTTTTATTTAAAGCAAAAAGTAAAAAATTTCATTTTTTTCAAAATTGTCGCTCTATTTTTGTTTATAGCGCAAAAAATTAAAACCGCAAATACCACCAAAAGAAACAAAGGACGCCAATTTTGTTTGGGAGCCACGTACGACCGCGCAATTGTCAGTTGCAGTGCCGAATCGCAAAAAGGGGCCTGGTCCACTGGCTGCCAATTGGTCCGGGGCTGAAGTGGTTAAAGTGTTTCTAAACCCACAAAAGTAAAATCACACAGTGTATGCAGTAAAGCATGCTTGCTATACTCACTGTGGATCCTAAGGGGTTAATCATCTGTATAGTGTAAAAGGCTTCTATGATCCTCTCCTCCTCCCACTGTCCCAAATATATTTCCTGATAATACAGAGCCAGGGGACAAGCTGCACATGCTGCTCAGTTTGGTGTGTATTTCTAGAGAGTTTTTTTTTTCTTGAGAGGGTGCATGTGATGATCAGCACAGGGCCAATCACCATTGTCCTGACAGAGAGCCAGGGGTCCTGCGTCCTGATAGGATAGTCAGTGCAGAATGAAAACTCCTCTTAAAAGCTTTAACCAGACACTAATAGAAGTCACAAGACTGCTATATACCACTGATGAGAAATGGTATTAAGCAGTTTAAATTTACTAAAATAACTGCATCTCCATGTTCTGTGTACTGTGGGAGACCAGATATAGTGAATGCAGGGTCCTGGGTTTATTAAACACTTCATACCCCGCCCATAGTAATATGACATCTGTAGGAGGGATCTCCCATCCTGAGTGGGCATCATATGATGTCCTGGGCTTCCCGGCCGTCTAGGGAGCGCGTGCCCGGCTTCTCGGACGTCACTTGGGAGCCGGTGCACGTGCCCGGTGGCCACGGCATCCGCCAGGGACCCCAGTGTTTGCCCGATAACAGAGCAGGACCGTGGATCTGTGTGTATAAACACACAGATCCACGTCCTGTCAGGGGATAGGAGACCGATCGTGTGTTCCCAGAACAGAGGAACACTGATCGGTCTCCTCCCCTTGTGAGTCCCCTCCCCCCACAGTTAGAATCCCTCCCTAGGTAACACATTTAACCCCTTGATCGCCCCCTAGTGTTAACACCTTCCCTGCCAGTGACATTTATACAGTAATCAGTGCATTTTTATAGCACTGATCGCTGTATAAATGTGAATAGTCCCAAAATAGTGTAAAAAATGTCAGATGTGTCCGCCGCAATGTCGCAGTCACAATAAAAATCACAGATCGCCGCCATTACTAGTAAAAAAAAAATAATAATAAAAATGCCATAAAACTATCCCCTATTTTGTAGACGCTATAACTTTTGCGCAAACCAATAATATATGCTTATTGCGATTTGTTTACCAAAGATATGCAGAAGAATACATATTGGCCTAAACTGAGAAAAAAAAAAATTGGAATATTTATTATAGCAAAAAGTTAAAAAGATTGTGTTTTTTTAAAACTTGTCACTCTTCTATTTGTTTATAGCGCAAAAAATAAAAACCGCAGAGGTGATCAAATACCACTAAAAGAAAGCTCTATTTGTGGGGAAAAAAATGATAAAAATGTAATTTGGGTGCAGTGTTGCATGACCGTGCAATTGTCATTCAAAATGCGACAGCACTGAAAACTGAAAATTGGCCTGGGCAGGAAGGGGGTGAAAATGCCTTGTATTGACGTAGTTAACACTTTAAGCATTCAAGTCAAGAGACTACAGTGTGATATTATTGGATTTATTAATCCATTATAAAGGATGTGATTATATAGCCTGTATGCATTTTATGATTCGTGTCCTATACATGTATTATTCTGTTCTAAAATAGTAGACATCTCTTCATTTCAGAAGCTATAACAACTGTCTGTGCTATTTAAATGTTTCCATTTTCAATGGACTAACTTAACATTTTCTGGTTGACAGCATGATTTTTCTGGTTCATTCATTCTCATTTTTTGATTTGTGTTATACAGGTTGATTATAGAAACATGTTTCATAGTGTTAATAGAAGCTATAAAGACTGCATTCATATTCTTACACTGTTATAAACCTGAATGCTTACAGAGAAGTGTTTATCACTATAATAATAATTTTGAAAGTTATTGAACTAATTCAGGTTAGTATTGATATATAGTTCACAAAAACATTTACAGCATATAAAGACTTAGGGGTTGTATCTATCAGAGACGATGTTAAGCAGCACCCTGGCTTCCAGAATAACCCTTGTCTTTAATGGTTCCTTTGGTAATTGTCCTTAAATTAGGTCCTATATCCTGCAGCCCATTTCTTTATTAACAGTGACTCAACCTCTGCACTGATTGTCTCAGCAGGTCACCATGTTTAATAGCCGTTTGTCTTAAAGTTTGCCAGTACTGTATTACAAGTAAAGTGCTTTTTTTTTTTTTTTTAGACTGCTCTCTGATCTTATAACCTTACAGAGTTTACCAGGGCAATCATTTCACCTCATTAAAAGCAGGTTATTGGAAAATATGAGATTTTTGTGTAATTCTTACAGTGGTTTCCTATCCTTCAAATTGTTAGACATACAGAACGTGATCACCTATGACTGCATAGAGGTTGATACACTAAATTGAAATAATAGACTGTTTCCTTTGCAAGGGAATTTTGTTTTGGTAAATTAGGTGCTGACTTCCATCATACAATCTTGTACAAGGCCAAAATCCTTTTTTTTTTTGTTTTTTTGCTTCATTGACCCGGAAAAAAATTACTTCAATAAAGAAAATCTGAGAAAAATCAAAAGTTCTAATCGTGGTCTGGGATCTGGGTCAATGACTTAAACCATTAAAGTGAGAGGGTCTGAATGACAAAAAGACACTAATATTTTAGTTTACAAAATTCTAATGAGATTTTCATAGTACAGGTTGTAGTACAAACATTATAATATATAAATTACATGATAACATGATATACTGTATAGCAATGGTAGGCAACCTTTAAGAAACCTGGGAAACATGTGCAAAATCAAAGATCCCCGGCGGGGGGTGGTGTTTGGGAGGGGAGGGTTGGGGTGTCGTCTCTGTAAAAAACAAAACAAAAATAAAACCTCCATAAAAAAACACATAGTTTGTCACATGGTGTCTTCTGCCCGGGTTCCAATCACCCCCCCCCACCACAGTAGTATCCTCTGCCACCCCCCTCCCCGACAGTGGTGTCCTTTGCCTCCTTTTACATCATCCCCCAGTAATATACTCTGCCCCCACCACTGTAGTGTCCTCTGTCCCCGCTCCTCACACACACACACACACACACACATGGTAGTGACCTCTGACCCTCCACACATGATAGTGTCCTTTGACCCCCCCCAGCAATAGTGTCCTCTGCCCCCCCCCCCTGTAGTGTCCTTTGCCCCCATAGCAGGGTCATCTGCCATTCCCCTCCACTGTAGTGCCCTCTGCCCCCATATCAGTGCCTTATGCACCCCCCACACAGTAGTGTCCTCTGCCCCCTCTCTGTAGGACCCCCCTGAGCAGTGTCCTCTGCAAGCCCCTACCCCTACAATAATTTCCTCTGCCCCCCTCCCCCCTGTGTAGTCCACTCTGCCACCACATAGCAGTGTTCCCTGCCATCCCCACCCACACAGTAGTGTTCTCTGCCCCCCTATATAGTACCCTCCCCCCATAGCAGTGTTATCTGCAGCCCAGCCCCCCACCATAGTAGTGTCCTTTCCTCTGCCCCCCTGCATAGCAATATCCTCTGCTTCTTCCCCCAATAGAGTTGTCTGCCCCTCCATAGCTGGGGCCTCTGTTGCCCCCAGCACACAGCATTACGTAGCTCTCTCCTGCCTTATAGTGCTTGTGCATCACAGAGGAGTAGGAGGCTGCACAGTGCTGAATGGAGGGCAGGACCGGGAGCTGCTATAGTTACATTTTTATGTTAACAAGCTGATGATTGGTTGCTACGACAGCCTAGCATCCAATTACCAGCTAGATATTTTGCAAAGTTAACTAAAGCAGCTCCTGGCCCTGTCCTCCATCCAGCACAGTTTTGCTCTCACTCTGCTCTGCTAGTGAAGGGAGACCAATGCCGGCGGAGCCTGGGGGAAGCATCGCACAGCCCTGGCTTCACGCGATCGACAAGTAGATCACAAAAGACGGGTTGACGACCCCAGCTGTATAGGTTGCATACTGTATGTTTAGGTAAGTGTAATAACAACAGGAAAAGGACAATCTTTACTTACGGTGGAGGGGGAAGGGGGGTGTAAAGGTCAGCAAAGATCGCTGACGTTTTTCTTTTTTGAGAATATTTATTTAGGAATATTTATATAAATCTTCTGCACTGTTTTTGCAGCATCTTGGTGTCTATTAAAGTGGTTGTAAACTCTGTTATACCACTTGTACCTACAGGTAAACCTATAATAAGTCTTACCTGTAGGTACTGTAAATATCTCCTAAACTTGTACAGTTTAGAAGATTTTCAGTGTGCATGTAGTCAATGACATCATCGATGCATGGGCTCTGAAGGTCTGGCTTAGGCCCCTTTCACACCGGGGCGTTTTTCATGCGGTGCAGCGCTAAAAATAGCGCCTGTTCACCGCATGAAAAAATCCTGCCCCATTCACTCCAGTGTGAAAGCCGGCGGGCTTTCACACTGGAGCGGTGCGCTAGCAGGATGACAAAAAAAGTCCTGCTAGCAGCATCTTTGGAGCGGGATAGGAGCGGTGTGTTCACCGCTCCTATACCGCTCCTTCCCATTGAAAAGAATGGGAGACCGCGGTAAAACCGCGGCAATACCGCCGCAAAGCGCCGCTACGGCGGCGCTCTGCGGGGGGTGTTTAACCCTTTTTCGGCCGCTCGCGGGGGGTAAAACCGCACCGCGAGCGGCCGAAAACCGCGGTAAAAACGACGGTAAAGCGCTAAATATAGCGCTGCTTTACCGTCACCGCGGCTCACCGCCCCAGTGTGAAAGGGGCCTTACAGTGCCGGACCTTCAGAGCCCGAGTCTGAAACGTCATCTTGGTTCCGGCCACTCACAGTGCAGAGGCCTGCGAGCCTGGAGGAAACACCAGAGGAAGATGTCAGCCATCTCACCAGTGAGCAGGCGCCACTGGAAGAGCTTTGTTCTAAGGTATACAACACTTACCAGCACAGCAAATACAGTAGCTAAATGTGAGCAAAATGAGAAAGACACATTATCTATTTATTTACATTTGGGTCCGCAGACATTTGAGGTTGTTAAAGCTGAATTATAGACATACAGATAAATACACAAATAAAATGCAAAAGGCAAGAGTGCAATCAGGGCAATAACATTGATTATATGAGACATACTGTTGAGGATAGTAAAAAAATAAAAAATGAAATAATAATTCTAAAATATTTATAGTAAAAAGACGAGGTCAGAACATTTTTGTGCTATAAAAGATGATCAGGGAAGTTGGTTACAAATGACAGAGAGAACACAACTGTATACATTCTTCTTTTTAGTTTATACAAATGAAAAGGAGGGGTATAATATACAAGATTGCAATGTACGGTACGGTACTGTTTATTGCATTTATCTTTGTGACTGACAGAGACCAGCGCTCAAAAAAGTCTAGAAAAACTTAATATGAATAAATCACCAGGACTGGACTCTTGGGCTTACACCCAATAGTTCTCAAATAACTTAGCCACATTATAGCCAGCCCATTGTTCCTAATTTTTAAGGAGAGCTTACTGGTTGCAATGGTAGCAGCAAATAGGTGAAAAGGAACTGTGGTACCAATATTTTAAAAAGGGCCAAGATATATGCCTGAAAACTATATACCAGTCAGCCTAACACCAATATGTAAGCTATTGTAAGGAATGATAAGGGACCATATCCAAGAATTTGCTGATGAAAATACTATCATTAGCAGCAACAATAATGGTTGTATGAAGAACCATTCTTTCCAGACCAACCTTTTTAACATTCTATGAGGAGATAAGCAGTAATTTGGGTAGAGGAAGGCCTGAGGATGTAGTGGATCTAGATTTCACTAAGGCATTTGATATAGCGCCCCATAAATGCTTAATTTACAAAGGCTTTTTGCCATTGATGAGGTCATATGTACCTAGATAGGAAACTGGTCGCAGAAATGAATCCAGAAGGTAGTGATTAATGGAATATATTTTTAAATGGTCTAGAGTTGTAAGCACGGTTTACCATGGCGCAGAGGTCACTGATCACAGTATACAAATGTTTGTACAGTGACTCTAGCATTAGGAGGAAACTATTTAATCTTAGGTCTCTAACAAAAACACATGACCACAAAAATCAAGTTGGATGAGAAGCTGTTTAATCTTAAACTGCATAAGGGGTTCTTTACTGTTGAGGTGGTAATGATGTGGAGCTCCCTTCCACAGTTGGTGATGTCAGCTGAGAGTGTAGATAAAGGAGAAAATTGTTTCTTAGGTAACACAATGTACAGAAATATGGAAAACGGTAGTCACACACACATTCGGGTTGAACTAGATGAACAGTGAATAGAGACGTTACAGATTAATCAGTTTATCTCACCGTCACTCTGCTCTCTCCTCCGTTTAACATTTTCCTTGCACTAAACAGCAGCTTTTTTGCTCCTTGTGTTGCTCCACCTTTTATTGTGACCTCTGCTATGCAGTGATTAACAGAGGCTAAACAACGTCTAAATCAGGTACTTACATTTGAAAATGCATTTAAAGAGGTGTTAATGAATACAGCGCATCGTTAATTTGTGTCTTTTTTTATATACAGAGTTCATATTTAAGAAATATTCAAATGCAAGAAAGGGAAAACAATGTATGAACATATTAATAGTGTTTTCTATTACACATTTTAAAATAACTATATTGAAATCACAAAGTGTCATTGACCTCTGACCTCCAATATCCCCCAAAAGTAATCATTACAGTAGTGCCTAAACCTGGGTTTAAAGCAGGTGGTTAAAGTGATATTAAAGGTATTTTTTTTTTTTTTAATAACAAACATGTTATACTTACCTGCTCTGTGCAATGGTTTTGCACAGAGCAGCCCCGATCATCAGCTCCGATCATTTTCTTTTTGGGTTCCCTGCTGGAGCTGCTGGCCCCCCTCTTCTCTGAGTGACCCCATAGGAAGCTGCTTTCGAGCCCTGCTCTGTGTGTCCATAAGACACACAGAACGAAGCTCGGCACACCGCCAACTCTCTCCTCACTGGCTGTGAGCTGTGATTGACAGCAGTGGGTGCCAATGGCTCCCACTGCTGTCTCTTAGCCAATCAGGAGGCAGAGACACGGGAGATCAGCCACTCTCTTGCACATTCCTGGATTGCGATCAGGCTCAGGTAAGCATTAGGGGCGCTGTGGGGGGAGCTGCATACTAAAGATTTTTTACCTTCATACATAGAAAGGATAAAAAACCTTCAGCCTTTAGAACCCCTGTAACCGCTTACAGACCGGTAGTTTAGGCTGCTTAATGACCAGGCCATTTTTTGCGATACCGCACTGCGTCATTTTAACTGAGCAATGCGCGGTTGTGCAACGTTGTACCCAAACAAAATTGACGTCCTTTTTTCCCCACAAATAGGGCTTTCTTTTGGTGGTATTTGATCACCTCTGCGGTTTTTATTTTTTCCTCTTTCAACAAAAAAATTGCACCAATTTTGAAAAAAAAACAATATTTTTAACTTTTTGCTATAATAAATATCACCAAAAATGTTTTTGGTCTTTTTTATTACTAGTAATGGCGGTGATCTACGATTTTTAGTGGTAATGTGACATTGCGGCGGATAGTTTCGGACACTTTTGACACATTTTTGGACCATTGACATTTATACAGCGATCAGAGCTAAAAAAAAAATGCACTGATTACTGTGTAAATGTCACTGGCAGGGAAGGGGTTAACACTAGGGGGCGATCAAGGTGTTAATGTTATTGTTCCCTAGTTAGTGTTTCTAACTGTATGGGGATAGGACTGACTGGGGGAGGAGACATATCGTTGTTCCTACATACTAGGAACACAGGATATGTATCCTGTCCTCTTACAGAACAGGAATTTGGGTGTTTACACACATAAATACCCATTCTAACTCTTGTTCCCGCAATCGTGGGTGGCCGGCAGCGATCACACCCGCCGGCCACACGCATTGGGTCCCCAGCCGTGCTGTGGCGGCTGTTTAAGTGGAAGATGTACTCGTATGCCGATTTGTGGGAACGTGCCACTTTGCCAACATATATTGGACATCAACAGTAACATGTATAGAAATGATATAGTCTATGGCAACCTTTTCAACACAGAGGAACCCTTGTTTTAACTTTCCAGTCTCAGGAAAACCCTGTTAAAATTGACTATACCTACAACTCATGATACATTAGTGTTACACTTGCAGTCATTGGAAAGAATTACCACCTTCAAGATAGCTAAGAAGATTAATGGTGTCAGTGAAAACTTAACAGAGACGCAGAAATTGCTCATTGCTCCAAGAACCCTTAGCAACCTTTGGAGGAACTCTAGTTGAGAAACCCTGGTCTATGGAGTAGGGTTTTGGAACAATGAGACAGTATAACAAGAGAGGTTACGGTGGTCTATAGGGACCCAAAATGCCCTCCATTAAAACAGCACGAAGCACAGGAAAGTCTCAAACTAAAAGGTATCTGCATTTTTATAATTTAAAAAATAAGGGTTTTAAACTGTGTTTAGTGCAGATAATAATACATGATTTACCACACCCTCAACAATCCTCACAATATAATTATTCCATAAATATATTTGGCTGCCTGGCCCACCCAGAGCCTGCATAGTGTTGTTTGGCTGTACCATTAAAATGGCCATACCCAATTCCAGGTTGGTATATGGTACATCTAAATTCAGAGCATGTGTGTCAATAATGATCTTGAAATCCTGTACAATGTTAACACACCTCCAGCCCTGGTCAGTCTGAAATGGGAGAAGATAGAGTAGTCTGCATTTGAGGTTAGTACTTATATTGGGAATGGGGAAAATTGGTGATGTTGTTTGGGTGGAATTAACAGAAGTCTTAGGAAACAAGTCATAAGGCAAATAAACATTTTAGATTTGCACAAAATAGAAAACCTTTTTGCAAATTCCAAATCTTCTAAGAAAAGCATTACACATGTTTCCAGTTCACTGATCAGCCACCTGTTTGCCATCCATGCAATTTATAGAAACCCATTGAGATAATTTGTAGCAGTCAAAATTACACTTGAAAATGGTCAAGCATGAAGAAATTCTCTAAAAGTCTGACAGCTCAGATTTTCTGAGTGTAAAGTATATTTCCTAGAAACATCTTTACACATGTGAAACAAGCCAGAATGTTGTCATGAGCCTATTCAACCTAATATGACTTATTTCTTTATTTTGTAAGACACACATGTCTAATGGCATATTCTGTGAATCGTGGAAGTTTGGAGAGTTAGGAAATTGCTAGCTGTGAGACATCACAACAAGTGAATGCAGCACATATATCAATGCTATTTTTTTTTTTTTTTTAGCATAAACTTCTTCCAGTTAAATTCTCACCAATGAGCCCATTGTAGCAAGGAGGTATCCAAATTGTAAAACGTTCACATACATTGGGAAACATGCAAACGTCATGTCTTTAGTTAGAATCAAATCCAAAAGACAGAGCATTAAATGTATGTAAACCACAACAATACACATCTTTTATTTCCTATTTTGGCCTGTTCAATATACCCTTCAAAATATTTTGTTATATCTGTATGTTAGGTGCAAAAATACCTGGTAAAGTCATGTCTCTTTAAAAAAAAAATGTTCTGTGCAGCAGTTTTGCACAGAGCAGCCCCAATCCTTCTCTTCTCGGTTCCCTCGCCAACTCTCCTGGCCCCTCCCTCCTGCCGAGTGCCCCCAGAGCAAGCAGCTTGCAATGGAGGCACCCAAACATACTCACACCCAAGCAGAAGCTTTGTGTGTCCCAGTAATGGGAGCCAATGGCTCCTGCTGCTGTCTCAGCTAATAGGGAGGCAGAGTCCATGGAGAGCTGAGGCACTTGTACACATTGCTGGGTTGAGATGGGGCTCAGCTTAGTATTAGGGGGGCCTGGGTGGGATGTTGCACAGAGAAGGTTTTTTTTTTTTTTTAAATCAGAAAAAAATATTTATTTTGTCATCCACAATATCCATTCAGTACACAGTATAAAAAGGAACAGAGCATTAGATATTAAGACACAAGCGAATTAGGTTAAGTTCTCATACAATGGTAAACTGCCGGTCAATATAGTGCATACAGAGCTATGTAAACCAGAATTACAAAGATTGACATACATACAAAGGCATAGTGTAACTAAAAGAAAACTAACAGTTCAACCTATCTAAACCCTCAGAGCCCTGAGGGTGAACCAAAAACAAACAAACACAACCTACCAAAGTCGCCAATGTTATAAGGGATCTTGTTTGGTATAGGACCTAGTCAGCCACTATTCTGGACTTCCTACAGCATTCACCCCTGTAGGAGCCTATCTCTAATTAGCTTATGTTGTGCCAATCCCGGAACATCCAACCAAGCTTTCCATGTTGAGTAGAATTTACGTGAAACATTTCTATGTTGGTACGTCAACTTTTCCCGTATAGCTAATTTATTGATATGCTCTACCCATTGCCGCCTGGTGGGCACCCTAAGAACAATCCAAAATTCTGCGATCAATTTAGGTGCAACAGGTAGCAGTCGCAAAACAGAAGTATGAGCTTGTGGAGTTAAGGACTCCTCATCCAGGGCACCCAACAGGCACACAACTGGGGTTCATGGGATATTTAACATGAATACCTGAGAGATCACATCAAGGACCTCCATCCAGTAGCGGAAAAGCTTGGGGCAATTCCAAAGCATATGAATTAGGTCGCCATGATCTCTCTCGCATTTTGGACATAAGGGGTATTGCGATTCCCCCATCTATGAAGTTGTACAGGTGTTCGGTACACCCTGTGTAGCAGATATAAATGGGATCATTTTTGAGAGGCAGAAACCGACACCAAAGGGGCAGAGGTCAGGCAGAGATCCCATGTCTCCCCATCTATGGCACCGGTATCCTTTTCCCAGCCCCTCCTGCAAGGTAGTTTGGAGGAATCCTGTATAGCATTAAGGATAATATTATAGCTTCTGGAGTTACCATAGGCCGTGAATCACAATAAGGAGTGGTGGACGGCATATATGGTAACTATAAAGCAGGAGCAACCGTTCTTATTAGTAAAAATAATAATAGATAATCATGGTGTGTCACTATCGTTGAATGGTATGCGCGAACATCCCTATAAAGTCAACGCCCAACGAAGGTGGCAAATATATAGAGGATGGATAAGCAGAAAATGTAATTAAAAAATAATTAAAAAATATATATAAAGTTGGAAGGAAAGTAGGTTTGTAATCTGAACTTCATTCCCTTTTTATCGCCTTCCAAGAATTCCGGTCGGTAGTTTTAAAAAAACGTTTTAGTGGTAATTTGGCCATCAATAACTGTGATTTCTAGATCTAAGAAATGGATAGACGAAGGACTGGCTTTGTAGGAAAGTTCAATCCCAATATGTTGGTATTGAGTAGGGTCATGAACTGATTGAGAGAATCCATGGAACCTTTCCATAGGAGGAGGATGTCGTCGATATATCTGGACGACATCCTCCTCCCACCACAACACTAATCCCTTTTTATCGCCTTCCAAGAACTTCCTGTATTAAGGTATGGTCAGTTAACTTAAGTTGAGCACATTTTGATTGTGTCTGCAGGGCGTGTCTCAGTTGTAGATATTTGAAGAAGTGGTTACGTGGGATGGCAACTCTGCCTGCACCTCCATAAAGGATTTGAGGGTTGGCCCATTATATAGCTGTGATATAAAGCGTAGTCCTGCTCCTTCCTAATCTCTGGACCCCCTAAGTTTCAATATCTCCCTATAGTTCAGTTTGCGCCACAATGAAGTATGTGTTAGAAAGCCCTGTATTTCTAGCAGCCATTTAACATATGACCATAAGGTCTTCAATAGGGTTGCTGTTGGGGCCCCCGTGTCCAAGTGCATGAATCCCACCTCCAAACACGCGACGGCGGAGACATCATCTCCTGGTGGGATCAGAAGTATACGAATAGGGTCCGTTAAGTGAACAATTCCCCAGCCCCCCCAACTGTTATAGCTGGAAAGCAAGGTAGTAGGCTCTAGAGTGAGGGACTGACAATCCCCCCTGATCTTTGCTATACTGTAATGTCGACAGACTAATCCAAGCTATCTTTTTTCGCCAAATCAGTTCTCTAAATTGGGAGTCTATCCTGGCAAACCACTGTTCGAGGAACCCAGACTGGAGAGTTATTGAATACATACAACAATTGTGGTGCCCAGGCCCCAGACCATTTTGATGAGGTTAATCCTCCCTACTACTGATAATGGCAGTTTACACCAAATAGTAAATTTTTCACGAAATTTACGGAGTAAGGGAATTAGATTAAGTTCAATATATTGAGATGGGTCGGGGGTAACCTGAATGCCCAGATAGCGAAAGGAGGATACCACTTGTACCATTTCCACGCATTTTAGGGAGGGGGGCGGTTATAGGGTCTAAAGGCATCAGTACCGCCTTAATGTGCCAAAGGCCTCAATAAGCGTCATGACGGTCCACAAAGTGCCCTGAGTATCCCCTAAATAAAGTAGGGTATCATCAGCGCACATTGACACCACGTCAGTGCCCGTATTGCGTCTGAAGCGGTTATATTGGCCTCCTTGTATATCCGTGACGCGAGAGGTTCCAAAGCTAGGGCAAACAGCAGGGGTGACAAAGGACACCCCTGCCTAGTGCCCTGGAATAATGCAAAAGGTTCCCATTTCACCCTAATCCTAGCCGAGGGTTCGGCATACAGTATCTTGACCCACTGGATAAAATTAGTATCCAGGACCATATGTTCCAACACCTTCCACAGGTAAAGTCCTTCAACACTGTCGAAGGCCTGAGCTGTGTTTAGAGAAAAGATGGCTCGGTTACCAGGGTTATTCACAGGCAATTGTAAGTTTAGGAAAAGCCTCCGAAGGTTCTGGACCGTGGATCTAGTAGGGATGAATCCAGACTGGTCCTTGTGCACCAATTTATGTATCACCTGAGCCAATCTGGTCGCCAACACCCGGGCCAATAGTTTGACATTGGTTGTGGGCAAGGAAATGGGTCGGTATGAATCAGGTAAAGTAGCATCTTTTCCTGGTTTTAATAGCACAACCATGATTGCCTCATTCATAGAAGTGGGCAAAGCTCCAGCTTGAAATGCCTCATTATAAACCTTCAGTAGTATGGGTAGCAATGTGCCTGCATATCGCTTGTAGACCTCAGATGGAAGGCCATCCACCCCCAGCGATTTATTATTATGAGATTGTGCTAGGGCTAACCTATGTTTTTCCTCTATTAATGGGGCCATCTAGAGATCCCCCAATCTCCATGTCAGAAGGCTGTACTTTAGAAGTATAGAGATCAGCATAGAATGATCCAAATAGCCTAATAATGTCAGAGGTCTGGGACTGGAGGGCACCCTGATCATCACAGATGGCTGAGACAAGGGAGGACGACCTCTGTGCATGCACCAGCATAGCCAGCATGTGCCCAGTAGCCTCCCCCTCCACGATGTGAGTTTGCTGTAGAAAAAAAAAACATTTGTTCTCAGCCAGCTGCAGCGCCAGTTACCTGGACATGGATTGTGCCTCCAACCAAGCCCGCTTTGTATCCTCCGTAGGGTTAGTGATATATCTATCCTCAGTCTCTGTAACCTCCCTGACTACCATTGTTCCCCAGGCTTTGATATAGGTTTTGATATGGGTTATTAGTTTGATAAACTGACCCCTTATATAGGCCTTAGCAGTATCCCAGACAACACTTAACCGAGCAGTGTTTATGTTTTGAAAGATGAGTGAGTCAGGGGAGAGATGGGCCTCCTGTAAGCAAATAATACTAGCATCTAAAGACTTAATAGTTCTAAGGACTGCCATTCTATTCACAGGGCTATTAAGTCCTCAGACATTCCAGTCAATATGAGAAAAAACAAAGAGTTGGCGCTGTGGTAGGTCAAAAAGGGAGCAGCAAACACAACATGAAAAAAAAAGAAAATTATCGTATGGAGCCAACAGGGCTCCCAGCCAGTGAAGCTGAGGAACATATTGTCCCCATGGATCCTTCATGAGGGCAGAAGCAGTGGAAACTCCAGCAAAAAAAAGAAGGCAAGTGGGTTTCACTTCAGCAGTGTATGTGGGATAACCCACAATGCAGATAGATCCAATGTTCTCCAGTGTCCACCTTGACTAAGAGGAACGTGGAAAGATTGTAGGAACATATCTAGGACCAGGTAACATCAAAAGAAAAATACCTTTTTTGTAGGGAAATCATATTTCAAGTAGAGCATTGCGACACAGCGACTCAAAGTGCTCTATCCTCCCGATCCAGCCATTGTGCCGCGGAGGTAGGACGATCAAAGAAATGGACCTCTCCCGGCACAACCACATAAAGGCATGCAGGATACAGCATGGCATATTGAAGATTAAGATCTCAGAGCCTCTTTTTTACATCTAGGAACTTAGCACGCTGTTTTTCTAATTCTGCAGAGAAGTCCGGGAATAGCGATATTTTGTTGTCAATAGCCATAGAACCATTGATGGTTCTAGCCTTGGAGAGTATAGCATCCCTGTCCTTGTAATTCAATAGTTTGAACAGGAATGGGCGCGGGTGGTTGCCCAGTGGCAAAGGGCGTGCTGGGACCCTATGCAAGCTCTTAACTGCAAACAGGTGGGACAAGGTATTCTTGCCAAAGGTAAAAATGAGCCACTTCTCAATCAAGGGGACAGGATTTTTGACTTCGGCCTGCTCAGGAATACCCAGGGTGCGCACATTATTGCGACCCATTCTATTTTCAAAGTCATCCGGGCGGGTGGAATGCTGGGCTGTAAGATGGCAGTTGTATTTGAGATTTGAGTTCGTGGGAACTATATCATCCTCCACTGTGCTCACTCTGCCTTAAAGGGCAGAAGCTGGTTCCCTCAGTTTTTGCATATCATGCCGCACCAATGAGATTTCTGCCTTAACTCCCTTGAGTTCATCAGTGAGGGCAGAGATAGACATATTTCAGGATGTTACAACAGAGAGTATATCACGCAGAGTGGGCTCCGGCTCTTCTGCATCTAGGGATGATGCATGTGGCACAGCAAAAATGTCCCCAGCAGTACTCACTGTGTTTCACTCTGGGAGCGATCCGCCTGCATCCTCCGCAGGACTGTCATCAGCCTCGGATTGACCCCCTGGAATACACCCCAGAGTAGATGAAGAAGGCAGATGTTCTTTGGGTGTCCTCCCGCTGAAGAACTTCTGGGCTGCCTCTTTATATTTTTCCTTGGAGGAGCATTGCGACCAGGCGCCATCTTGGCCAGGATCCTCCATGAGTCCTCGGTTTTCTTTGAGCCATTTTGCCAGCGGTGGTAGCGGAGAAGCAGGAATGCAGGTCACAAGCGCAGGGATACCGGTACCAGTCAGCTGGGGTCTGTAAAAGAGCGATATCGGGTGATTTCAGGAGTACTGCGAAGGAGACAGATGCGACCAGCTACATCCGCTGCTCAGCTATGCCCCAGAGAAGGTGAATAGAATGCATGAAGGTATAAACTTTGAGCCTTTAGAAAGACTTTAATTTGCCAGACATCTTGCTGATTACTTCCAACAAGCTGTTGCGGAGAGGTGGGAATGTTCTGTATTCCTAAAGCACTTCATGTACTAGGGTGACAACACTGCTCCTCTATATGCACAATATAACGACTAAGCGTTTGTTGCTAGATCACTAATGGAAAATAAAAGGATAAAAAAATAAAACCAATGCAGCTATCACATCATAGAACAGCAAGTTGCAATATATAATGTTTTATTCGAGGGTTTGAATGCACTATAGGTTAAGTTTAGCCACCGTACTATAACTATGCAAGAGATGCAACTTGCCAGCTTTATTAACACCCAAAGCTCTTTTGGCATCTCCTATTTTTTTCATATATCTATTCCCCTTCCTGGTTCTTGGTCATTCTGTATACCTTTGGGTATATAGTACCTCTGAACCTGATTTTTAGATATCAGGATACAACTTTGTTAATGAATGTGGATTTATGATTCAAACCTAATTATAAGATGTCTGATCCTTCCTAAAGTGATTTAGATGTTTTGGTAAAGCATTACATTAGCTGTACAAGTTGGCAAAGACTACATATATCTTACTTTTGGCGATCATTAACTCAACATTGTAAAATAATTGTATGACTGCAAAGTCGTGTTTCTCTAAAAAATATTACTGCATCACTTCAACTGTATGTGAAGTTTTAAAAGAAAAAATATTGCAATTTTATTTTTAAGAATAATAAATAAATGATACACTGACCTTCTGCTCTTATTATCGTAGAATACAATAAGGCTAGGCTACTAATGGATCTGAGAATGTTTGCCCTATAAAATGTGTGAAGATTATCAATTACCCCAGTCATGTGCAGATGAAATAAGTCAACTTTTTCATACTTTTCAAATTCTCTTACATTTTAATGTGTGAACGTTCTCATATTCTTTAGTAAATCTGCCTCAATGTTTATCTCTGGGTATCAGGTAGGTTCATTAAACATTTTGTTCAACATATTTACTTTCTTTGAGATTTAGGGCACTTTCACACTGGGGCAGGCGGGTGTTGGCGGTAAAGCGGCGCTATTCTTAACGCCGTATTACGGTCGTTTTTGCAGCGCTTTTTGCCGCTAGCAGGAAGCTTTTAACCCCGGACGAAAAAGGGTTAAAAGTGCCTGCAAAGCGCAGCTGCAGCGACGCTTTGCCAGTGCTTTGGCGACACTGCTCATTGATTTCAATGCATGGGCACTTTAGGAGCAGTGTATACACCGCTCCTAAAGCACCTTCAAGATGATTTTTTTAGCTTCCTGCCAGTGCACCGCTCCAGTGTGAAAGCACTCAGGCTTTCACACTGGAGTGACAGGAGAGGCACTTTACAGTTACTTTGCCTGGCTGTAAAGTGCCTCAGTGTGAAAGTAGCCTTAGACTTTTGGGAATTTTCTATTAACCACTTCAGCCCGGACCAATTGGCAGCCTAAGGACCAGGCCTCTTTTTGCGATTCGGCACTGCGTCGCTTTAACTGACAATTGCGCGGTCGTGCGACGTGGCTCTCAAACAAAATTGACGTCCTTTTTTTACCACAAATAGAGCTTTCTTTTGGTGGTATTTGATCGCCCTTGCGGTTTTTATTTTTTGCGCTATAAACAAAAATAGAGCGACAATTTTGAAAACAATGCAATATTTTTTGCTTTTTGCTATAATAAATATCCCAAAAAATATATAAAAAAACATTTTTTTTTCCTCAGTTTAGGCCGATACGTATTCTTCTACATATTTTTGGTAAAAAAAATTGCAATTAGCGATTATTGATTGGTTTGCGCAAAAGTTATAGCGTTTACAAAATAGGGGATAGTTTTATAGCATTTTTATTAATATTTTTTTTTACTAGTACTAGATCTGCGATTTTTATTGTGACTACGACATTATGGCGGACACATCGGATATTTTTGACACATTTTTGGGACCATTGTCATTTATACAGCAATCAATGCTATTTAAATGCATTGATTCCTGTATAAATGACAGTAGTAGTGAAAGAGTTAACCACTAGGGGGAGGGGAGGGGTTATGGGCTGTGACGTGTTGTGTTTTTTTTACATTAGGGGGCGGGGCTGACGTCTGACGTCATTGATCGGCTTTCCCGATGACCGGGAACAGCCGATCAATGACAGGCAGAGTAGGAAGCGCGGGGAGAGGTTTGTTTACACAAACCTCTCCCCGTTCTTCAGCTCTGTGACCCGATCGCGGGACACCAGTGGCGATCGGGTCCGCTGGTCCCGCGGCCGGGGTCACGGAGCTCCCGACTTGGTTGCGAGCGCGCCGCTGGTGCCGCGCGTGCGACCCACGGGCAGGCAATTAAAGGGCCACGTACAGGTACGTGATTTTGCCTCCCTGTGCCATTCTGCTGCAGTATATCTGCGTGAGGCGGTCGGGAAGCGGTTAATATGTATATTATGAAAAATGGAGTGATGCAACAAATGGAAGTTTAGCTGTTGACATACAGGCCAGATGAGTGACATCACAGTACTGAATGGATGGTCTAAAGAGTAAGTTATATGGCACAAAATTGAGTGTATATTTAGGGAACTGCCCCCTTAAAAAAGTCCCATATAAACAACAGTCACTTAGGAATGGTTGCAGCTCCTCAACAAATATGGACTGGGTGAATCTTCTATACTTAGTACTAGGAATAAAAAGCAAGCAGAGGGTGCGACCATCTAAGTGTAGCAATTTTATTAAAAATGCAGATAAAAGCATAAATGCACACACATGTGGTTCAAATGAGCAGGTACAACATCCACACAAAAGAAATTACCACTGGCAGGCTCACAATGGATGATCACAGGCAAAGATTGGTATGGAGATGGCCAGGCACTGCAGAGGAAGACCAGGAAGTGGCTACAGTGTGGATCAGTAAACAGAACCAGTGTGGAGTGTAGAGAGTGCACAGGGAGAGGGGTTCCAAGATGGAGGGAGGATGGACATTGCTTCATATTTCATGGTATACACGGCAAGCCTTGGTAGTGCCTTGAAATGCATGAAATGCTGCTTCTTGGCATTACTCTGCAATGACTGGCCATCTTCCTGCTGAACTCTGCCTTTGATCATCCATCGTGAGCCTTCCACCAGTGATACCTTTTATGTCGATATTGTGCCTGCTCATTTGAACCACATGTGAGTGCATTTATGCTTTTCTCTGCATTTTAAATGACATTGCTACACTGGATGGTCACACCCTCTGCTTGCTCTTTATCCCCACTGAATAAAAGGTAGCCAGTGTAAACTCTGGTTGTTCTCAGTGGGTGGAGAGAAAGTGAGGCATTTACGTATAAAGGTGTTCTATTGCCATAGTTCTGAGGAAGACCAAACTAAGCATTTGTAAATGTATCCTAGTTCACTGCAGCAGTTGTGTAGATTGATTTATGAATACCATAGTCTTAAATAATTGTTTAAATTGCATATGGAACTTTAATGCTTGTGTTTTATTCTAGACCTCAGTTAATCTCAAGCTGAATATCTCAAAAGAGGGACCTGTAATTAATGTGTGATCACATTTGAGATAAAAGACAGGAATTGTATATAGCGACTGTGGTATCTTTAAACAGCAGACAAATTTTGTTGAATGCATTGATAGATGGACTCCAAATTTTCAACATGATTAATCAAAAGGGTTAAAGAAATCTATACACAGGTCATCACCGAAATAGCTTAAGCAAAGAATGCTTTGAAAAGATTATAGTAAATAAACATTTTGGGAGTACAAATACATATTAGTCATTTATTCATATTCAATATTTAGAACACTGAGCTGGTTGCGAGATGAAACTGTGAATGTAAAGTTGCTCAGAGTTGGTATTCATATTAGTTGCTAGGGACTCCAAAAGTAAGCAGGCATTTTGACAGTGATTTATGCAGTATATATTCTGCCTTGTCCTTGCCAGCTTGTTTCTACTGACAATGAGCAGTCCTCTAGAATGTGCATTAGAGCAGAAAATATATTAGGCAAATCTCTTAAATATAAAATCCCCCTTGTCTTGTGTAACATAGTTATGGAAATGTATGTGAGATGGATTTCTGTGTAATTATTTCAACTTAAAGAGCAGTTACAAACAAGTTAAATCAATCAATGAGTTATTTATTCAACCAAGGAAATCATGTAGCTCTGTAGTTTGACGTTCTTTCAATTTACCATAGTCTCAGCCCTTTAGAATCCACTGCATTCACAAGGCCACAAGGGTAATAGGCAGCAGTAGCAGTGTTTCTCTGAGCTTGTGCTGTATGCTTTCCTCTCTCTCTCTAATTCTATTATCACCAAAAACATTGAAACTTCCAAGGCTTGTTCATATCGTGTTTTGTTAGATAAACATATGATGCTGTACTTTATTAATCATCTAGTCAAGGTATTAGGAATTAATATTCCTCCCTGTCACTTGGGTTTCCATCTACTCAGCAGGAGTCGCCAACTCCCTCAGCAAGCGTGGCGGAAATCAACAAAGTCAGACAGAGGTATGGCTGGAGGAGTGTCCGCCCTGCCTGCCTCCATTTCCGCCCTCCCCTCTTGGCAAGCAGTGTCGAGGACAGCTGGATCTAGGGGGTGGTGCACCTCTCCCCCGTCCCATTGTACAGACATTCTGCAGAGTGTGTAGCTGGCTGTTTGCAGTTCTGACCTATGAAATCCTCAGATCAGAAAGGCAGCAATAGCCAGCTACACACTGTGCAGATTGAGACTGTGTCTGTAAAATAATCCAATCTCGGCCGTGTGCAGTTGGGGAGGAGCAGCACTCCTGAGAGCCCTGCCATCATTGACCCAATCCTCTGCCCTGCTGATCCCATCCTCTGCCCTAGTGACCCCTGCCCCATGCTCTGCTACCCTATCGTCTACCCTGCTGAACCCCATCCTCTGCCCAGCTGACCCTGTCCTCAGCTAACCCCTATCCTCTGCCCTGCTGACCCCTGTCCTCTTTCATACTGACCCCTGTCCTATGCCCTGCTAATCCCATCCTATGCTTCACTTACCCTTGTCCTATGCCCTGCTGACCCCATCCTATGCCCTGCTGATGCCATCCTATGTCCCACTGACCCCTGTCATCTACCCTCCTGACCTCATTCTATGCCCTGCTGACCCCTGTCCTATGCCTTGCTGATGCCATCCTATGCCCTGCTGACCCCATCCTATGCCCTGCTGATGCCATCCTATGCCCCACTGACCCCTGTCCTCTACCCTTCTGACCTCATCCTATGCCCTACTGACCCCTGTTTCATGCCTTGATGGCCCCAGTCCTCTGCCCTGCTTACCCCGTTCCTCTGCCCAGCTGACCCTGTCCTCAGCCCTGCTGACCCTGTCCTTAGCCCTACTGACCCCTGTCCTATGCTCTGTCAACATCATCCTATGACCCCTATCTTCTTCCCTGTTGACCTTATCCTATGCCCTGCTGACCCCATTTTGTGCCTTGCTGACCCCTGTCCTATGCCCCGCCAATGGCATCCTATGCCCCACTGACACTTGTCATTGTCCCTGTTGACCCCTTGTCCTTTTCCTTGCTGATCCCATCCTATGCTCCACTGGCCCCTGTCCTCTACCCTTCTAACCTCATCCCATGCCCTGCTGACCCCTTTATATGCCCTTCGGATGCCATCCTATGCCCCACTGACCCCTGTCCTCTACCCTTCTGACCTCATCTTATGCCCTGATGACCCCATCCTCTACCTTTATGAACCCCGTCCCCTGCCCTACTAATCCCTGTCTCATGCCACACTGACTCCGGTCCTCTGCTCAGCTGACCCTGTCCTCAGTCCTGCTGTCCCTGTCCTTACCCCTGCTGACTCCTGTCCTATGCTCTGCCAACACCATCCTATGCCCCGCTGACCCTGTCATATGCCCTGCTGACCCCATTCTGTGCCCGCTGACCCCTGTCCTATGCCCTACTGACCCCCTTCTTTGCCCTGTTGACCCCTTTTCTTTGCCCTGCTGACCCAATTCTGTGCCCTGTTGACCCCTGTCCTATGCCCTGCTGACCTCTGTCCTATGCCCTGCTGATGCCATGCTATGTCTCACTTACCCCTGTCCTCTTCCCTGCTGACCTTATCATGTGCCCTGCTGACCCCTGTCCTATGCCTTGCTGATGCCATCCTTTACCCTGCTGATGCTATTCTATTCCCAGCTGACCCCTGTCCTCTCTCTAACTGACCCCATCCTATGCCCTGCTGACCCCATCCTATGTCCATCGGACCCGGTCTTTTGCCCTGCTGGCCCCTGTCCTATGCCCTGCTGACCTCATCTTTTGCATTGCTGACCCCTGTAGGCTGCCCTGCTGACACCCTGGCCTCTTCCCTACTGACCCCTGTCCTCTGCCCTGCTTGCTCCTGTTGACCACGCTGCCGAACCCTGTTCTCCACACTACTGACCCTTGTCCTCTGCTTTCCACCTGCGGGCCTCTCTATTAACACTATCCTATTAACCGCTGAACCTATCCTCTGCCCATTTGCGCACAACCACTGACCCTATCCTCTGACATTTTTTACTGCACCCCCACATCAGACAGGCTAGATTTGGTCCTGGTGTTGAGTGAGTTGCTGGCTGCTCTCATTTTGGACTGGTAATTAACCAGCTATTAGCAACTACTAATTTACAGGTGCTGGAATTGGGACTGATCTGAGGTGTGAAGGTGCAGGAAATTAGACTGATCTGAAGTGTAAAGGTGCAGGAATTGAGTTGATCTGAGGTTTGAAAGTGCAGGAATTGGGGCTGATATTGGGTAGGTGCAGAATTTAGGGTGATCTGAGGTGTGAAGTTGCAGGAATTGGGGTGAACTGAGGTGGGAAGGTGCAGGAATTGGGGCTGATCTGAGATGGGAAGGTGCAGGAATTGGGGATGATCTGAGGTGTGAAAGTACAGGAATTGGGGCTGATCTAAGGGCACAGTTGTCCATCTGCTGTACGTGTGCTCCTGTGGCTACATCATCCAGTCTACAGGATATAGTGTTGTGACTCTGCAGAGCCGAGTGGAGGCAGTGCTCCAGCCGATCAGTGACATCAGACGTAAAGCCATGCCCCCTACTGTAAAAAAAAAAACACAACACGTCACACTTAGCCCCTCCCCGCACCCTAGGGGTTAACTCCTTCACTGGGGTGGGGAGGGGCTAAGTGTGACGTGTTGTGTTTTTTTTTTACAATAGGGGGCGTGGCTGTACGTCTGACGTCATTGATCGGCTTTCCCCGATGACAGGGAACAGCCGATCAATGACAGGCAGTGTAGGAAGCGCGGGGAGAGGTTTGTTTGCACAGACCTCTCCCCGTTCTTCAGCTCTGTAACCCGATCACGGGACACCAGCGGCGATCGGGTCCGCTGGTCCCGCGGCCGTGATCACGGAGCTAGCGGCGCACGCACGACCCCACGGCTAGGCAATTAGAGGGCACGTATATATACGTGCTTTTGCCTAGCCGTGCCATTTTGCCGACGTATATGTAGAGGCGGCGGTCGGGAAGCGGTTAAAATCAGTGCTCCTAAAAAAACGTCCGTTTTTAAAAGTTTTTTTTTGCATTGATACATGTCCCCTGGGGCAGGACCTGAGTCCCCAAACACTTTTTAGGACAATAACTTGCATATTAGCCTTCAAAATTAGACTTTAATAGGGTTCTAAAGTTCACGCGAATTATAGGTCTGTTCGCAGGTTCTGGTGCGAACCAAACCAGGGGTGTTCGGCTCATCCTTAGTTAGGATGTTCATGGTTGTGTTTTGTATAGAGGAGATTAATGTACATGTTTACAATAGCTGCATTTCTTTATGCTTGTGAATGCTGGTATTACATTTATATACATTTGTGTTACATTTATAGAAACTGGGTTCTACCCAGATAGGTGACCATGCAGAAAGAAGTTTGGGGTTTAAAAGTCAATCAATTTATAGTGGCATTTACAACTGTGTTAAAAAAAAATATATTTTGTGTATGTGCTTGTTGGTTTATACACCATTTTCAACTGGTATTCACATTTCAGAGGGCTCCTTCATGAGTTACATAGAATTTTATTTGTTTTTAGGGGTTAGGCTGTTTCAAATGGTATTTTCACATTTTCAGCCAAATGTAGATAATAACTACAATCCCTAACAACAACTTACCTTTTTAGATGCTCTTTTTTGGAACTTCCAGCAAGGAAAAATTCTACTGCGTTCTCATTGTTATGATGGGAAAGTGCTAGTACCCTTTAGGGAAATGAGACTCAACCAGTCCCCAGCCTCACCTTCTCTTTAGAAAAATCTAAAATATTTTAGGTATTGCATGTGAGTAGGAGCACATAACAAACACATATTGGAGTTTTCTCAAATGTGACTGCAAATGGATATACACTTTAAATTTTCTCATATTGTTGTATTTATTAAACAATATATGTTTTACATGAGCAATGTGGCTAATTTATAATCTTCTGTGAGCAGATTGTGATAGTTTTATATGTAGTCTTTCCTTGGCCAGCTTGCAAGGTGGTGCAATTCTAGTTTGGGTTTATCTAATTTAGTTTGGGTTGATCTAATTTATAGATGGAGTTAATTACTTGCCTGGAGTTCTGCCACACTCATGAAAAGGGTCACTTTTTAAGCTTATGAAATTTATGATGGCAGATGGTGTTAAAGTGGCAGTATATTATTAGTGAAGCAGTATAATTGTACTTTGACCCTTAAAGTCTTGCCAAGAAAGTTTTTTTTTTTTAACTGGTGGTTTGTTTTTTTAGGTTTGGAAAGGAAGTGTTTGAAAAGGATTACGTCCTACTGTATGTAAGGTTTTAATTGCTCCCTGTGTCCTCCTTCTAAGAATATTTCTTTCTTGTGACTGGTGCCACTTCAGGCAGGAAATAAGGAGAAATGTCCCTAACAAGTACACATACATCAATAAACCCTTTTAGAAGAATGGGGAGGAATTTGAGCCTCTGTCAGTTTACTATTTCTGTATTTTTGCTCATATGAAGATTTCCCTTCACTTCCTGGTCTGGGCACAGGGTGTCTCAGTAACAGGAAGTGAGGAAAATGATTGTGATGGAGACACAAACAGCAAAAAAAAAAAAGATAGAGGCTCTAACTCTTCCACAATCTGTCCAGGACTAAATGGATGTGATGTGATGGATTGACTGGTGAATTGAGGTATACCTGTATACGCTGACCAGTATTCAGCCACAGAGCGCAGTCTAGTGCGTTATTTTTCTCTTTACTACTAGTAAATATAAAGTTTATCAACAATACTTTTCTCTAGTTTCAAAATATTCCCTTTTTGTTGAGTGCATAAAGAAAATAGCAGCTGGTTCTGAAACATTAGAAGCCACACAATCCTGCCTTTCCTGACAATTCTTCATATTCATAAAGGCAATTCCCTACCCTACTTTGCTCTTCTCCACACCTCTGTACACCAATATTGGGTTGCAATATAGTGTAAATTTATCAGTTAGAATGAACCTGTGCGTTTCCAGTGCAAGACAAAGCAACAGGCTCACTTTAATGTCGGAACCACTTGTATATACTTGCCTTCTCTTCAGTTCCCGCTGTTTGGTCTGGCTACTTGGAGCAAAGAAGCCCTGAGTAAGTTCTAAGATACTCTCACAAGGCTGTGGACTCTCTCCCTACTCCAATGGGATATTATTGGGTTTATGAACAGTCAGTTACCAAGCACCAGTTCTGCCACTTAGAAGTAATGTGTCTTTTTCTACACTTCACTTTTGGTGAATAAATGGGGTGGCGGAGGAGTGCAGGGAAGGCATAAATGTGTTGCAGAAAGGGTTGCCATTAAAGTAAACTTGTTATGGGGATGGCACTCTCCCTCCTGAAGCTATCATTGGTTCCTCCTGCAGAATTGCACATCACTACTATATCTTGTAAAGAGTGAAGGTTAACAGGGGGGACCAGTGACAGCTGCATGGGAATCATGAGATCAACAATCTCAATCAACAATCTTAATCAACAATCTCTAGTTTCCCTGCACATTTCATAGGCAGTTGTCTACTGAATAGAGTAACATTGTGGTGGTGTGGGCAGTAGAAAAGGTAAGCATTCCCTCCCTTTTTTTGTATGAGCATTTTTTAGGACAATTTACATTTTCTAAGTGCTGGTTGTTGAATGTATATATCTTCCTGCTAGGGAGCAGAGGTAATCATGTTAATCTAGCTGGGGTTATATAGTGCGCTGATATTTTGGGGATATATTGTTTTAATATTTTTAGGTCTTTCCTTGCTTTATATTGCATAAACACTTATAGCACTTTGTATTCTTTATTAGTGCATCAACAAGCAAGACAGTTTGGCCTTTTATTTACTTTGAAATAAGCTCTTTTATGGATGGACATATAAATTGTTCCTTTATCCTTTTCTTTTATGGATGGGACTACCGTATATTGTGTAATATCTATATATTAATGTTTTGGAAATCTTGTCTTAAATACAGTTTTTTTTTTCTTACAGTTTTTTTTTATATATATTGGTGTTTTATGGATGGTTTTCTAAAGAGCTGTCAGTGCAATACTTTTGGAAAGCCTCTGTAGATTTTAGACATACTTTAATCAAAGAGAACACCAACACTGGGACATGCTGTATGTATCAATAAACAAATCAAGAGCAATGCAAAGCAATGCAAGAGAAAATCAGACTTCTGAAGACCAGTTAGAAAACAAAACAAAAAATGAGAAATGTATGTCCATTCTGTCAAAAAAAAGCAAGTCTTACACTAGTAGGGTAATTCCCAACAAATAAAACATGCAAAACCCCCTAGCATTCAAAGAAACCAGACCTTTCACTTCACTCAGTTCAGAATTTTATTTGAAAGATCTTTCAGGGTAAGCTTAGAAGAAAAAACCTTTAACTACTTGCTGCCTGTGCTATAGCTGAAAGACGGCTACAGCGTGGGCCTTAAATGCCGGGAGGGTGTCCATGGACGTCCTCCCAAGCAAGCTCTGTCTGCATGTCCCTGCGGGTCGTGCGTGGCGTACTCTGTGATCACTGAGTCTATGAGAATCGGCTGATCACAGATCCGAGTAAGGGGTCGATCCCGGCCCCCTACCATGTGATCAGCTGTCAGACAATTACGGCTGATCACGTGATGTAAACAGAAGCTCAGTAATCTGTATTTAGCGTGAGGGGGAAAAAAGCCGATCAGATGGACATCGGTCCCTCACACAGAAAGCCGCAGCTGCATTTTCTGTGCCCACCAGTGTCAGCTGTCAGTGCCCACTGTGCCAGCTGCCAGTGCCCACTGTGCCACCTACCAGTGCCACCTATCAATACCCACCAGTGCCACCTACCAGTGCCCACAGTGCCACCCATCAATGCCCACCAGTGCTGCCAATCAATGCCCATCAGTGTCTCATAATCAGTGCCACAGATCAGTGCTGCTTATCAGTGTCAACCATCAGTGCCCATCAGTGCCACCCATCAGTGCCACCTCTCAGTGCCACTTATCAGTGCCACCTCATTGGTGCTTATCAGTGCCACCTATCAGTGCCCATTTGTGCCTTCTTATCAGTGCCTATCAGTGCCCATTAGTGCCGCCTATCAGTGCCCATCATTGCCGCCTATCAGTGCCCATCAGTGCAGCCTCATCAGCGCACATCAGTGAAGGAGAAAAATGACATGTTTTCAAAATGTTATAACAAACTGTGAAACCGTTTTGTTTTGTTTTTTTCAAAATTTTCGGTCCTTTTTTGTTTTAGTTAGCAAAAAATAAAAGCCCAGCAGCAATTAAATACCACCAAAAGAAAGCTCTATCTGTGTGGAAAAAAAAAGATAAAGATTTCATTTGGGTACACTCTAGCATGACCTCACAATTGTCATTCAAAGAGTGACAGCGCTGAAAGCTGAAAATTGGTCTGGGCAGGAAGGGGGTTTAAGTGCCCAGTAACCAAGTGGTTAAGCACAAGTCTTTCAGTGCTTACAGGCTATAGACAGTGAAGGGTTACAAGGAAGAGTAGCAGACACTTACATTTTTATTTTACTGTTAGAAAGCTCTGATAAGTAAAACAGGTGGGAAATGTGCTTAAATAGATGTTACACAGTGACGTTAATTGAATCTATCACTTCAATTAGCTCTGATTTTCAGGATAATGTTCTATTTGTTTTCATATACTCCTAATTACTGAAAAGAAATATATTTTCTTTTGTTGTAGCAGGTGCTCCAAATGCAGATAAATATTGATTGACAGCTATGGAGCAAGGAAGCTTAGATTACCAGTCTCAGCTTATTTAATTCACTGCTGACATTTATTGTGAATTGATATGTTCTTCATGGCATCTACCCTATACTTTGCTGGCAATGAATTTCCATACATTTAAGCTGTATGCCGTTTCCGGATTCAGTAACAATGAAATGGCATTCTGTTCAAAAGTGCTAGGCACAAAAATACCCACTTTTCCCTATACTTACTTTTGTACCTGAATTTGTGTGGCATTACCATCATGGACTGCGTGTTATATTTTATTTTGTCTGTTATCTTACATTTATTTTAGATTATAAATGTATGGTACATTAAAAAATCATATACTGTATATTTTATTATTAAGTTGTGAGTAGAAATTGGCAAGCAAAATGTGATGTTATATATCCAAGGTGTGCAATCAGAAGAAATTGTTGGAATTTTAACAAATTCATGCCCCTCAAGGCAGACTGTCCTTAGTACTATATACAAAGATGAGCAACCAGGAGAAGAAGCTGTAGAAATTTTGCACCTTAAGGTGGTTGTAAACCCTTACATATACCCAATGAAGTGACTGGCAGTTCAAATGTGCAGATCGTGTTAAAAATTTCTTTCATCATCTGTCAGCAGCACAGAGGAGTGGGCGGAGAGGCTGCGGTTACTGTGTGATAGCTGATTGGAGGCAAGAATAGACAAGCTTCATTCTGAGCTCTTCCCCTTCTCACTCCTGACAAAAATGTATCTCATGTGTCAGTAAAACTTCTCGGAAGTGACTCATGCTGATAACAGAGGAATGAAGCACCAGAGAGAAACTCCACTTAGAGCTTTGGAGAGACATACTTAAACACTACTAAGATATATGTGCTTTGCTCAAATTCCATGACTGAGGTTTACAGACACTTTAAGGTAGACTGGTCTGAGTTTCAGCTAATACTTTCTTACAGAGAATATGGAAGTAGCTTTGTGATGCCTGGGAACCCCATGATGGCTTTTTTTGCCCCCCCCCCCCCACTGCTGATTCCCTCTTAGTCTATCTTAGTCTATTCATATACACCAACAGACACATGTAAGAAATATATAGAAATATACAAGATATAAAATATATACACACAACTGATAATAACACTGTGTAAACAATTCCAAATAATTATTAAAGTGCTCATGTGACTCTGAGTGATCTGTCTTGCTAGTATTGTCCAGTAGGGGTATAAGAAATCCCCTTATACGTAATTTCCAGAAGAGTGCTTTAGTTTGGTGTTTTGCCTGGTTTATAATTTAAATTGTATCTTTCTGTTTGACTTCACAGTGTCCCTCCACGCCACAGGAATGGCAGACTGTGGCTTCCCAGTTTGCTGCCCGTTGGGACTTTCCCAACTGCGGAGGGGCGATTGACGGCAAACACGTGCGAATTGTGCCCCCACCCCATTCGGGGTCATACTATTGGAATTATAAGGGGTTCCATAGTATCGTGTTGATGGCGGTGGTGTCGGCACACTATGAATTTCTGTATGTGGATGTGGGGAAAAACGGCCGGATGTCGGACGGAGGAGTCTTCAACCACACGGAGTTCGGTCATCGTCTCCAAACTGGTGGGCTGGAGCTGCCACCAGATGAAGATAATGTGGAGGGACTCCCGTTCGTCTTCATTGCCGACGAGGCGTTCGGTCTGGGTGACCATCTGATGAGGCCAGGGCTGGATAATCGCCCTCTTGGTTCCGCACCACAATCAGCCCAGCAAGTGCGGGACCTTTATTTACAGTATTTTAATGGTAGGGGGGCCATTAGGGGTTGCAAACACAAAATGCGTCCATTGAGATCCCCTGATGGCACATAGCACATGTTGACATACCGTGTGCATATTTAAAATTTGGCCTCTAAAATTGTTTAAAAATTTTGTCTTAGCATTTGAAATTATTTACACAATGTAAAATGGCTCCGCAGCTTGTCCTTCCACAAACAGATCAGCATCACCTAAAAGTTGGGTAGAGAAAACACAAGAAAAAAAGTGTCAAAAACATGCAGACCTTAATTTATTAGCTCAATCTGTGTTCTGAGACACTCACTTGGTGGGGTGCAGATTTGATCGACTTCAACGACCTGTTCCGCCACATCCACGCGTGGGCTTGGGCTAACTGCCCAATTAGTAAACATTGTTTAAAAGTCTTGCCAATTATTAGCAGTTTGTTAGAAGATCCTACTTGAAGACAGAATTGAAATGTCTATCTAATGAAACTCCAATACTTAAAGCGCCCTTCAACCCTAAATTTGAACTTCCGCTCATTGGATCCCTGCACCCCTGTGGTGTCTTATTTTGAACGTTTTAGGGGGGATGGGTTGCAGATACCTGTGTAAGGCAGGTATTTGCACACACATCCGGCCCTAGACTCCCACAGAAGTATACGCCACATCCCGTCCCACCGTGCTGTCTGCTGGGACACACAGGGGTCCCCGAGCTTGCGCGGACCAGTCCTATTGCATTGCGCAACTGGCGCATGCCCAATAGTGACCCGGGAAGTGAAGCCGCAAACATTAATTTCATGATTGCAAGATCCGAGATTGTAGCTGCACCATCCAAGGGACAGGTGAGTGTACTTCTTTGAAAAGTCACCACCTACAGTATTTAGAGATGATGAGCATTTTTTGGGAATTGTGAGCATGAGACCCTGCTTAACATATTTATCCCCCCCCCCCAAAACAGCCTCTGGAGTCCCTGTGTAAGTTACCCGTAAAACCCTTACTACAGCAGTAATTGTATAGATAGTGACAATAATAAACAACCTTACAACTCCAACAACCCAAAGCCAGGTAAACTCAATAAACGTTATGAAGACAAACGGAACTTTCATCAAATATGCGCAAGTTTCACGAACGAATGGTAATAACATCTGCGCAAGTTTCAGGTACGAATGGTAATTACATCTGCGCAAGTTTCAGGTACGAATGGTAATAACATCTGCGCAAGTTTCACGGACGAATGGTAATTACATCTGCGCAAGTTTCACGGACGAATGGTAATTACATCTGCGCAAGTTTCAGGTACGAATGGTAATAACATCTGCGCAAGTTTCAGGTACGAATGGTAATAACATCTGCGCAAGTTTCACGGACGAATGGTAATTACATCTGCGCAAGTTTCACGGACAATTACATCTAGTTTCAGGTAGAATGGTAAAATCTGCGCAAGTTTCAGGACGAATGGTAATAACATGCGCAAGTTTCACGGACGAATGGTAATTACATCTGCGCAAGTTTGCTAAAAAGTTTGACATACATCTGCGCAGATGTGTTGGCTTCTTGGCTTTCCTCCGCGCTACTGGCTGAGAATGTGTCCGCCATATTCATGAATTAATTCACCAACAATGCAACGAGGGGAAGCGGGGCGGGGAATACTCGTCATGAGGAACGTCATGGGCGGGCGACGCGGAGGACGCAGGCGGACTTCGACGCGTGCGCAGTGTATATAAGGCTGTTTGAGGGGCCCACGTGTTCCCGAACGGAAGTAGCGAGCGCTCTGTACGAAGGTAAGTGTTTTCTAGGATGCATTACTGTGTTTTTTTTTTTGGGTTTTGGGCCAGCATTTTTTAAGGATATGTGTGTGTTGCTGCCTGTGTGTAGGGGTTGCTGCCTGTGTGTAGGGGTTGCTGCCTGTGTGTAGGGTTGCTGCCTGTGTGTAGGGGTTGCTGCCTGTGTGTAGGGGTTGCTGCCTGTGTGTAGGGGTTGCTGCCTGTGTGTAGGGGTTGCTGCCTGTGTGGATGTGTTGCTGCCTGTGTGTGGGTGTGTTGTGTAATGTTTGTTAAGAAAAACTGGTTGTGCGTTTTAAGTAACATTTGTGTTTTTGGTCTTTTGTATTGCCATTACTAACAAAACAGAAACAAACATGTCATCACCCCAGTTGAATCCATTCAAGGACCAGCAGTTCATGTCCGAATTCATTGCCCTGTACAGAAAAAATACCAACCTGTGGCAGCTCAAGAACCCTTTGTATGGCAATAGGGATGTCTGGAAGGCAACACTGGGGCCACTTGTGGCTTTTGTGAAGACTAAAGTCCCCAACGCAAACACCAAGTTTGTGGAAGCCAGAATTGCAAGTTTAAGGCACATGTACAAGCGGGAGCGCAAGAAGATTGAGGAATCAGTCAGATCAGGAGCAGCAGCAGAGAATGTTTATGTACCCAAGCTGTGGTACTACAACCAACTGACTTTTATAGGTGACCAGATGGAACCCAGGGAATCACTGTCGACTCTTCCCTCCACCCTTCCCTCCACTCTTCCCTCCACTCTTCCCTCCACCCCAGCTGAGGCTTCCACGGAAGGAGAAGACCCCTCCACCTTGGAGCAGGCTGATGCGCCCAGCTGGAGCCAGGTATATATTTAGTAGCCTAAATTGTGATTGTGTGAATATTAATGCTGTCAACGTTAAAATGTGAAACAATTAACACCCTGAACTCAGAATTGTGAAAAAAACTGACAAAAATTATGCACACTTCTAAAAAGTGTTGGTGCAACATATCGATACATATATAGTGTATACATACATCCAGTAGTGGCAAAAAAAGTGTTAGACAACATTGGTGATCTGCTTGGAAAATGCAGGGGTCCAAATGATAGCCTTTTGGATCTTTTGGAAAATTTAGATGCTCGTTCCTAAGTTTACAATTGGATGATTGAGTAGGCCAGAAACCACAAAACAGGTGTTTGATTTTTGTTTTTATTTGCACACAGGATGAGCTGACCCAGGATGATGCCGGGACAAGTGGTATGGAGGAGGAGGAGGACATGCCCAGCGAGAGCCAGGAGGTGGCTGGGCCCAGCACGAGCCAGAGTGACAGCCACACCCAATTAAGAAGTCTACCTCGACCCCTGCCCTTACCCCCAAGAAGGCCCAGGAGGATGACCATTGTGGAGGAGGAATCACTGGAACTGATTCGGAAGGCGAGTGCGATTCTCGACAAACCCCCCCTTCCAGAAGAGGGCTATGCCAGCTACGTGTCCAGCAGGTTGCTGGAAATGGAGAGGGGCCAACGGCACCTGTGTGAGGGCCTAATTTCTGAGGCAATTAGGGGGGGTTTGAGGGGTGAATTACGAGAATCCACCCGCCTGACCCATGAAGGCCCGACACCAACTTCTCCTCCTCCTCCTCCTCGTCTTCCTTCTCCTCCTCCTCCTCCTCCTCCTCCTCCTACTCCTCCTCCTACCACAAGTCAGCCTCCAAGGAAGCGTGCAGGGAAGACTGCAGGGAAGAGTGCAGGGAAGCGTGGTGCGAAGAGTCGGAAGTGATTGCCTGGCTTCAGTCTGGTCTCACAGAAGACACAGGCTGTTGTAGTGCCACAGCTTGGGGACATAGATGTCATCTGCTGCTGTTCCTGGTCTGTCTGATTCCTGGTCAATCTTCTTGTGCTCCCTATATTGTATGAAATGTGCCCAAGCTTAATTTTTGGCTTCACAAACTTGGTGTCTGCCGTTGGGGCAAAAAGTCTTCACAAAATCTACAAGTGGCTCCAGTGTTGCCTTCCTATTTTGTTTTGCCTTGTTTGTTTTAACCAGAATAAATGGTCATTTTATTTTCATCAAATAATGATATACGTGCTTGATATTCAAAAACATAGTTTCTTTAGGAGTAGGCAGGTACATGTCTAAACATTCATTTGACAATACAAGTGTAAAGTGCAACTTCAATGGAACTGCAAGTGCAGTCGCTGGAAAGGTGAGGTTTAAGATCGGAATTAAGGGCAAGCTCTGCTGACTCCACAATTGTATCATGTGTAATAACTAATCCTTTTGCTAACCAACAAATAATAAAAAATATCTATATAGAGATATATGTACATATATAATATATAGATATATAATATATATATATATATATATAATTTTATTTTTATACACGTATAGATCTATATATCTATATAGATTTATACATATATATATATATATATATGTAGATATCGATATATATTTTTTTGCGCTTATTGAGAAATATAGATATATTTTTCATTTGGTGATTTGGATATCTATATCTATATCTATATCTATATCTATATCTATATCTATATCTATATCTATATATATATATATATATATATATTATATATATATATATATATATATATATATATATATATATATATATATATACAAATATATAACTTCACTAAAGAATGCTGAAGAAAAAACGTTCGGGAGTACTCTGCGTGAATATACAAGCAGCAAGGCAAAATCATTCTTCAAGTACGATACCATACAAATCCCGCTGTCAGAAAAAAAAAAAAAAAAAAAATTAAACAGCGTGACGATTGTGCGAGCTTCAAAACGAAGGCTAGTTTTACCAGACCGAGCGAGTCCGTGACATAATAGCTACTGAGCATGCGTCCTTTTTGGTACGCCGGACCATACTACACACGACCGGATTATCCGCTGGACTGCCAAGTCCAGCGGATAATTTGAGAACAAAACCTGAAACTTTAGTCCGCCGTACTTTGGCCAAAAAAAGTCCGCCGGCGCCTACACACGAGGGGATTATCCGCTGGACTTCGGTCCAGCGGATAATCCCGCGGGATAGTCCCTTCGTGTGTACGCGGCATAAGTCTATCTTAGTCTATTCATATACACCAACAGACACATGTAAGAAATATGTAGAAATATACAAGATATAAAATATATACACACAACTGATAATAACACTGTGTAAACAATTCCAAATAATTATTAAAGTGCTCATGTGACTCTGAGTGATCTGTCTTGCTAGTATTGTCCAGTAGGGGTATAAGAAATCCCCTTATACGTAATTTCCAGAAGAGTGCTTCCGTGGCACACAATTAATAAAATAATGTGACAATCTTATTAGAAAAACGTGACAATCATATTGCAAAACCGTGCTAAAAGTGCATATGCATAAATCAATTCCAAAAACTGGCTTATCGGAATCTGGAAGCCCCCTTTAACAAGGGGACCCCCAGATCCAGGCCCCTCCCTATGTGAATTGGTAATGGGGTACTTTTACCCCTACCATTTCACAAAAAAAGTGTCAAAAATTTTAAAAAATACAAGAGACAGCTTGGGACAAGTCCTTTATTAAAAAAAAAAATTCTCCAGCGATATAAATTCAAGCCGCCCGATGGAGCAAAAAATAATAAAAAAAAAAGCAGCAACCATTCTGCCTCCATGGGAGGCTCCCGCCGAAGCCACAGGGAATCCCCATGGCATCAGAGGGGGGCTGGGTCACCTGTTTACGTCATCGGGTGGCCCCGCCCTCAGCTATATAAGAAATGTCACCCAGAATAAGCTTCATTCGGTGGGAGCCTCCCATGGAGGCGGAACGCTTGCAGCTTTTTTTTTAGGTCCGTTGGGCGAATTTACATCGCTGTACATTTTTATTTTTTTATTTTTTAATAAAGGACTTGTCCCAAGCTGTCTCTTGTCTTATTTACCATTTTTGACACTTTTTTTGTCTAAAGGTAGGGGTACAATGTACACCGTCACAAATTCACATAGGAGGGGCCAGGATCTGGGGGTCCCCTTATTAAAGGGGGCTTCCAGATTCCGATAAGCCCCATGCCCACATACCCCTCCCAACCACCGGGCAAGGGTTATGGGGATGAGGCCCTTGTCCCCATCAATATGGGGACAAGGTGCTTTGGGGGCTACTCCAAAGCACTCTCCCCGTGTTGAGGGCATGTGGCCTGGTATGGTTCAGGAGGGGGGGCACTCTCTTGTCACCCCTCTTTTCCTGTGGCCTGCCAGGTTGCGTGTTTGGATAAGGGTCTGGTTTGGAATTTGGGGGGCCCCTACACGATTTTTTTAAAATTTTGGCACAGGGTTCCCCTTAATTTTCATATCAGACCTGAAGGGCCCGATGTGGATTTTAGGGGGACCCCATCCATTTTTTTTTGGGTTCCTGGTAATGGACTGGGGAAAACCCATGCCCTTTTTTCAATTTTTGCCGAGACCCGAAAATTCATTACAGCCGCGATCAGTTTTAAATGACAATTTTTCCTTTAGAAATGTATTTTTCCTGCGGGACTGTTCTAAGCACGGGAAAAATGTGCCACTTTACAGGCATACTATAGATACCCCCCAGGCATGATATTTAAAGGAATATTTCATTTTTATTGTTTCACTTTAAGCATTAAAACAAGCACTGCTCCCGAAAAAACGTCAGTTTTTAAAGAAAATTTAGCATTGATACATGTCCCCTGGGGCAGGACCCTGGTCCCCAAACAATTTTTATGACAATAACTTGCATATAAGCCTTTCAAATTAGCACTTTTAATTTTTCATGTTCGTGTCCCTTAGACTTTAATGGTGTTCGTGTGTTCTTCCAAATTTTTTTCCTGTTTGGTATGTTCTGGTGCGAACCAAACCTAATTACAAGCTATGAAGCCCCTGATGCCCATGTCACTGATTAAGTCTTTTGGGATGTAGAATCTCTGCAGGACTTTGAGGCTGCCTAGCTTTGAGGGTGTTCAATCATTTCATCTGGAAGAATATTTTTGGTATAGGTTTCATGGGCACTATTAACACCCAAAGACCATTTTTTTTAGGGTTGCAGTGGGAAGATGCCACTGACATCCAAAGACCAATTTTTGATAGGTGCATATCATTGCAATTTTTTACAGCAAGGCCAATTCTTGCTTTCATCAAGATTACCTCTATAGGGTTATGGTGGGAAGGTGCCACCGACACCCAAAGACCAATTTTTTACGCATCTGTTACTGCAAAGTGACACCAGAATATATCCAAAAAATCTCTAATCTTGTTCCCAGTGCACTACATTGTGGCCTCATCACACACACTGGCTCCCCAGCTTGCAGGGAAAATAATTCTTTTTTGGAATTTATAAATGCAATTATTTCGGCAGCAGATTTTAGATATGGTACAGATCTGCCACTTTACAGGTAGACTAAGGGGACCCCCCAGGCACTATATTGGAAGGATTTTTTAATTGTTATGCTTTCACTTTAAAAATCAAAAAAAAAAATCACTGCTCATTTGAAAAAGTTTTTCACAAACTTTTTTTTTATTGATACATGTCCTCCAGGGCAGGACCCGGATCCGTATAACCATTTTATGCCCAATTACTTGAATATAAGCCTCCAAAATGTGCACTTTAGATTTTTGACTTTCGGGTCCCATTGAATTTAATGGGGTTCGTTATTCGGGTCCGAACTTTCGCGATGTTCGAAAATGCTTGTGCGAACCAAACAGGGCCCATTCAGCCCATCCCTAATCCTTACTATTTCACTTAGGCTTTAACATCTAACTGTTGAGCCAAACCGTCATTGATGACCTCTACCAGACAATACAATATTTTTACCATACTGATTCACTTAAGGCTGTATATATATATATATATATATATATATATATATATATATATATATATATAAAAGAAATGCAGAGATATTCATCCGGTGAAACTGCATGTGAATTTGTTCTGTATGACTGGGGGCAAAATTTCATGTTGTTTGGCATTTTTTTCTCCAGGTCGATTATAATTTTTCATACAGAATCAGATGAATCAGGACAATATTGCAATGTGTTTACTGGATGCAGCTGATTAACATAGGAATTATTTATTTCCTATGATCATAAGCTTCATTTAGTGGCCATAATGCTGTATTTTCTTGATTTACTTTATTCTGTAGAGAAAATAGAATAATAACATTAAATTTTTGTCCACATTCACACAAAGCGAATGTATATGCAGTTTCAAAAAATTATAGCTCTACAAATTTTTCAGAAATATACCCATACCCATATACCCACCAATGAAACATTGCCTTGTCTATCTCTCCTTGCACACCTCCAAAGTCTGACAACTGCTTTTCAGAAATGTGATTGCCTCTACAACATATTGTAGAGGATGATGTACAATGCCACACTATTCATATTTCAGTGTTAAACATCTGGCCATCAGATAAGTGAAAGATTATTACTGGCTGGTTGCTATGGGTTTCTGTACTTGGCATATTACTTTATGCCTTTAAAATAAAGATACAACTATTTTGATGAACACAAACTGTATGCTTATGAATCTTGGAATTTGACCTTTTGGGAAATTTTCCTGCAGCAAATTATACTGAAAAGTATTTGGCTGGAGATGCTCAAAAGTAAATAGCAGATACAAGGATAATTACCAAAGCAACTATATTAGATTTTATATTGGCTGGATGGCCGTAGCACACAATTCCACAACATTTTGGATGTAAAACTTTCATTATCTGAATCACGTCTGGTACAGAAAGTGAATTGCTCACCTCAGAACTTGTAACAAGGTTATTTTTGGACAGACGGTGGAGCATTTATAAATAGAAAGTTATTGCATTTTTATGTAAAAACATAAGACATATGTCTTATATGTCTCTTAATTTTCCATTTTTTTTTATTTTGTATTAATATAGTATTTGTAAAGTATTTAGGGTAATAAGGTTGGCCAATGGCATAGCTTATCATTTTGAGGATTCAAGGCTTTGCATAAATTTGTTGTAAAGAGCATTTTTTGTTGGCTAATATGCAAAAGCAGAAGATATAGAAGCAGGTTGGTATCATAATATGCCAAGTCTAATTTGAGATAGCAACATTGTTAGCATATCTATCATCAATGATTAAAAAACGTGTTTTAGCTATATTGCTTATACTGGTGCTAGAGTTGTGTAAAAAAAACAAAACAATTAATCATTTAAAATGTATTTTTAATTGAAATGCAAAGGAGCTTACTGTATATGTCGAAATAACAGCAAAGGAAAGAATACAGGCAAAATCAACCAATCAGGATTTGGACTTAATATCTAAACTGCACAGAAAATTGGTACAGCTTTTGCTAAAGGATAGAGACTGTATGTTCCCTGCAAGTAACACAGGAAAAAAACAGGCTGGGCAGATTTGTTTAACCACCTCAGCCCCGGAAGATTTGGCTGCTGAATGACGGGGCCATTCTTTGCGATTCGGCACTGAGCCACTTTAACTGACAATTGCGCGGTCGTGCGACGCTGCACCCAAACAAAATTGAGCTTTCTTTTGGTGGTATTTTATCGCCTCTGTGGTTTTTATTTTTTGTGCTATAAAAAATCGCAATATTTTGTACTTTTTGTTCTAATAAATAAATAATATTTTTTTTAAAAAAGCAGATTTTTTCTCAGTCTAGGCTGATATACATTCTTCTACATATTTTTGGTAAAAAAAAAACACAATAAGAGTATATTGATTGCCCAAAAGTTATAGCGTCTACAAATTAGGGGATAGATTTATAGCATTTTTTTTTATTTTATTTTTTACTAGCAATGGTGGCGATCTGCAATTTTTTATCGGGACTGCAACATTATGGCAGACACATCCGACTCTTTTGACACATTTTTGACACATTTTTGACCCATTTTTGGGACCATTGGCATTAATACAGCGATCATTGCTATAAAAGTGCACTGATTACTGTAAAAATGTCACTGGCAGGGAAGGGGTTAACATTAGGGGGCGATCAAGGGGTTAACTGTGTTCCCTGCTATGTGTGTCTAACTGAAGGGGGAGGGGACTGACTAGAGAAAGTGACTGATCATGGTTCCTAGCTAATAGGAACACACAATCTGTCACTCCTCTCAGAACAGGGATTTGTGTGTTTACACACACACTTCCGTGTTCTGTCTCTCGTGCTCGCGATCGCTTGTGGCCGACGGTCACCGCGACCGTCGTCCACAAGCATCGGCACCCCTGCAGCGGGCGCGCGCCTGCTATCCCGTTCCCGCGAGCCAATGTATAGCTAGGGCGGTTCGCAGGATCGTGCCGACCTGCCACAGTAAAATGACAGCTGCTAGTCGTCAAGCTGTTAAGATTAATCCCAGGGTTATTGTCTGGGGGGTATAGTTTAGGGCAGCATTTCACCCCTTGGCACTCTTTAAAAGTCTGCAAAATCTCAAGGCATCCCAGTGTAAATAATGTAAATGTTACTTATTAATGAGAAACTTGAACATGGAACAATGCACACAATCATTTTGGTGAAACTAACTTCACATTGGAAGCCTCCATCACCACAGAGTCCCCCATCACCACAGAGTCCCCCCATCACATTTCATCATCTCTGATCCAGGGAAAACTGGATCTAGTGCTTGTGGTACTCCAGGGGAACCCAAATAGCAGTCCTAGGGTGCCACAGCACCCTGTTTGTGAAACACTGGTTTAGGGGGTAAAGTGTAAGGTAGTTTTAAGGATGAATTTTTGAATGCCCAGTTCTACATATTAATACTATTTTCAGTTCAGAAATCATATGCAATAGGAAAATAAATATTAATAATTATAGAACAAAAATCGAATACAGTACAAACACTTAAAGTGAACCAAGTGAATTGTTAAAAAGTAAAAGTTCTGTCCTCAAGGGTAGATTTCTCAGCATTTAAAAATCTAGTCTGAATAATGCCACAGTGCCACATACCTAATATATTTACAATGGAAATGTTTAAGGTTGGGTTTTTTTAGTCACTAAATTCAAACAAGTTACAAAAATCATACAAAATACTTTATTACTCCATAATCATAAAAATATTATCAGAAAATAAAATAAATCACCTGGTAAGTGACTGAACTTTGCATAAAGACCATCCTTAGTTGAAAATACATGAGCAATTATAATAGCCACAGTTTTATGAATAAGCCCCAATGTGTTTCAATTTAAAATAAATCTTCATCAGGGTGGGAGACTATGGTCAATCTGAATTATAGATGTACATTTATGTAACAGTATCTTAATATATATAGCAATAAAGAAGGTTTAGAAATAATACTGGGGGGGGGATTTGCTAAAACCGGAGAGTTGCAAAATCTGTTGCAGCTTCCAGAAACCAATCAGCTTCCAGGTTTTATTCTCAAATCTTAACAGAACAAGGTGAAGTTAGAAGCTGATTGGTTACCATGCACCACTGCACCAGATTCTAAATGCTCCAGTTTTAGTAAATCTCCCCCATAGTGTCTCCTCACACTTACATAATACTCAAATTAATATTGTTCAGCCAAAAACTGAAGTTGGTCCATATGATCTCAATCAATCCCATGGTGTAAAGCCAGGGCATCACAAAGGTGTCAGAAACCATGAATAAGACCAAGACAGAGGTACAGTTAAATCACACTTGTTTAATAATAATAAAAAAAGGTAAACAGAGAAAATGTAGTGAAAACATAGCCAGAGTTCAGGAACCGGAACGTATAGTCAGACAAGCCAAAACGTCAGGGAGCCAGAGAGGAGGGTAGTAGAACAGAAAGCAGGATCTGGAGCCAGAAGGAATGTCAGCCAAGCAAGTCTTTAACAGGAACACAGAAGAGCGTCTATAGAGATGTGACCTAGAGGAAGGCAGAGATTATCTGGACAGGATGGCTTAAGTAGGCAGGACTGACGAGCAGGATATCATCAACAGGTGAGTCACTGTGGAGAGATAGGAGCTGCCAATTAGACGACAGCTGAGCGGCCAGCTTTGAGAAGGAAGGGCTGAGCCCAGCCCTGATGAAAGGGCACTAGATACTCCCACGAGAGTCAAAACATGAAACAGCAGGGAAGTAGGTTACCCAGGTAAATTTAACCACATCAAGTGAACACCACAGCTCAAAAAAATGGTAAAAGGCCATCTTATGAAGTAATAGGCATTTGTACTCATTATGTGTAAGGGAACTCCTGGATTGGTTTTATGAGTATTATTTGGAAGCTGTTTTTTCATCTATTTGGGAGATATTTCCACCTCAGGATTTGAAGGTCAGGGTATTACCTTGTACTATTTTTTGAGCTGTAGAGTTCTCTTGATGTGGCTCACCTTACCTGGGTAACTCAATTCACTTCTGTTTCACTTTTTTCACTTTTACATGCACTGCATGTAGACTGCACAGGACAAAGCATTAGGGACAAAAGGGATGTGAAATAATTTGATACAGTAATACTGTATGTGTTATGTATTTTTAACTTTTTGAATTTGTCGCCGGGCTCTGTCCCCGTGCGTCGCATCGCTCGCAGGGAACGGAGCCCGACACAATGATGAATTGAGCGGAGGACACAGCTCACACACACAGCGAGGAGACATCGCAGGATCCTGGGGACAAGGTAAGTAACTTTGCCTGTATCCTGCGATGCGATCCAGAGTGTGGCTCATGAGACTGTTTTGAGTAGAATTCATTTTGTAGGGTGGATGACAGTTGTGTATGCTTGGTTGTGGTGGCCACCTGTGTCTCATTAAGACATTAATTAAATGTGTTGGAGGTGGGTGTATATAAAAAAAATATCCTACATTTTATAAATTTATGATGGGGCTATATGTGGATATTCAATAAAGAAATTTAGTCCCATCCGGTTGATCCTCTTTGAAGACTATTCTTTGGGAATTTTTTTCCTATTATTTTCTTATATGCCTGTGTATTCAGGGAACACCACCCCAGGGTTTTTTTGATTGTGTTAAATACCTCCGGTTGACGGTGTGAACAGATTGCTATATTGGGAAGGCGTTTTTCTAAGTCATTTTTTATTCCCATTCGATCTGGATTAAATTGGATGAGCTTATAGTGTTCCTTTTTTGTTTTTTGTTATTGCTCGATTAGTTCTGCCTTACATCCTGGTCAGACTTTAGGTCATGACACAGGGAGAAGTTGACCAGCTGAGGGTAGATGATGCAGGGTGTGTGCTAATGAGATCAGCTGGTCAGCTCCTTCCTGTGTCATGACCTAAAGTCTGACCAGGAAGTAAGGCAGAAGTAATCAAGCAGTGTGTTTAAACAGCTATAAAGAAAGTGAGGTCATCTGGTGTAGAATTAATGGAAAACTGTTTTATTTTTGCAAAATAAGTACGTTATGCTATATTGGTACATAGGGGAGCTGGAATTTTCGAAAATAAAAAAAGGTGAACTTAGTCTTTAAAACTCGATTACTGATTTCACTTGCTGCCTGTAATTGCTCAATGTGACAAATATAAAATATAAATAAAAATGTATCAAGATATAAAGCAGTGATGCAGAAGCAAAAGCAAGACTACGCATGCACTTACTATCTTTAAAAAAACATTATAATTGAATAAGGCCAAAGCAGAATGTGTCATTAAATAAACCCTAATCTCAATCATTTACTGACAATGAGCTAACCTTTTAACTGAGCAGACAGTCCTTGATTTGTGTGAGCGGTTCATTTTTTTGTTTAATGAGTTGTGTGCATGATGTGGAACTCAGTTTCCCCCCTGGACCCAGGCTGTCACATCTCTTTGTTTATTTGATGCAGCAAACATTGTTTTGATTAATATATATAACCTGCCGAGAAAAGACAGGATTACAACAACATTGCCTAATACCTGAACAACCTATTGACACCAAGGTCTCGGATTCGGTAGCTTCATAGCCCAGCTGAACAAATGAATGACATTTACCGTCTGTCTGCATGCAAAACTGCTTGAACATTTGAAAAAATAGAAGAGCGCTACCGTAGCTAAATATTTTGAACACAGTTTTCTTTTTTTTTTGTTTGTTACTGTCTCTTTCAAGCATCATTGTTGCTATGACAACTCTGGCTAAATAACTCATTTGGGAAAATACTTGTACCCAGCACTCTATTATCTGTCATTCAATAATTTCACGTTCATAATAACTAGAAATCAATGGGCTTCCTTAGAGACAGCTTGTTGAAAGGGCAGGTGTACTGTTGGCAGAACACAACTAATATTTGTTTCTTCTTGCTTCTGTGTCAGACATCAGATAAAGAAAAAGGATTTTGGAATAGTAAACTCGGCTCAGGCTATTGTTTTACATAGCAGCAGCACGTTTAAAAATTAAAACAAAATGAATTTAATATTCACTGATATTTTGAAGAATTAAAGCTAAACTCTAGTCTTACCTATAGTTTTTCACAGTTGTATGGGCTGCTCTGCTGCACTAATACTTCTGATTTCACTGTATACTTTGAGATTCTCACAGTGTGTATTAGAAGTTGCAGACAGCTTTATCAATCTAGAGAACATCCAGGAGCATCTAGCTCTTTCCTCCCCAGAAATCCTGTTCTTGGCCTGCCACTTTCATTTATTGTAATTAGCTCAATAAATAAATAAATTACAAGGTACGTTGGAAATCAAAAAATAGGAAACGCCAATGTACCTCCATCATTAAAGTGGTTGTAAACCCTTACATATACATACTAAAGTGACTAGCCTCAGATGATACACAGAGATGAAACAAATCCTACATTCATACATTCGGGAATATGTTGATCTACAGTGCTCTCTTCTTCTGAGTCATTTTACCGCTTCACGACCGGCGCACGACGATGTACGTCCCTTTGAAATTGCCGCCGTGACATCATGTGCGCGATCGATCGCCACGGGTATACCTGCCATCGTCTCAGCGCAAAAAAGAAAAAACGCAGAAAGCTCTATTTGTGAGAAAAAAAGGACGTACATTTTGTTTGGGAGCCACGTTGCACGACCGCGTAATTGTCAGTTAAAGCGACGCAGTGCCAACTCGCAAAAAGTGGTCTGGTCTTAAGCCAGCAAAATGGATCGGCCTGAAAGTGGTTAAATTATAGAATTGAGACACCATTTCTGAACTCTAGAAGGCAGGGGACAGGGATCTGGAAAAGGACACCACCCTTCCTCTACACAGTCTCATAGGGAAACATGCACAGCTGAAGCTGTCAATCATCTACTGTGTGCTGGGGTGCGTGTCTCAAGATTGTCTAGTGTTGACACCGGCTGTCATAAGTAATTAATGCCAATAGCAGAGGAATGAGAAATAAGACAGATATCGCACTAGGTGCTTTGGATAGAGGCAAGTGCACAATATAGAAGTGTATGCTTTGTTCATTTTTCATTCCAGAGATTTACAACCAATTTAACCTGGATGGCCAGCTAAACCAGCTGAACTAGCTTAAAATAATCAGGCTGGGGACCCCCCAAATATCATAGCAGGGTCCAGTATTTTACCTGAACCAACTAAAAATATAAACTGTATTATGCAATCATTAATCCACTTCAAGCCCATAAGACCAAGCCAAGATAAATTAAAGTTAAACTTGCCCATGAATTAACTCTAAAAACAACCATGATCCACAGCTTTTTTCTTGTTTGCCCAAAAGATACATGGATACCGATGCTCAAAACAATTAATTTGGGGTGACATATACAAAAAAAAAACAAACAGAAAAAAACACCCAAAATAGTAAGGTTTCAAAGCTGACAAAGACAAAATTCTTCTAGAATCAAAACAAGGTGAACAATCATATCAAAATAAATTGGCATTCTATTATCAACCAGTTATTTTATTAAACCCTTTCCATTAAAACAAAAGACAATGCTTAATGATAGTTCAAAAATAACCAAAAACTTTACCACATAGATCAGGAGGGTATCCTAAATGAATCCCATATCAAATTCTACAGGTGAAGTGGAAAATGTACTCTTTCCACATTCACTGTTGGTGCCAGGTCTCAAAACCAGGATCTTTGAAAGGGTGCCTGCAACACCATTAGTAAAATATTATTATCTCCTTAAGATAATAATGGATGAAGTAAAATCTTGACCACAAACTCAAACTTTGCAGTACGAAAATTAATCATAATTAAAATGCTCTTATTTTCTGTAGGTAAGAGCATTATTTTATTTGTATACTGGTTGCTCTATATAACAATGGACACTAACTTTGCAAAAAATTAAACAAGAGAAAGTTTTTCTTGATTAAATTTAGAATGCAAACCTGTTAAAAAAACACATCCGAAGGTCACAAAAAACACAAAGTCATCAAGGCCTATAATTCCCCTTCATCCTGACAATTGTGGGAAACCATACCTAATTCAAGTTATTTTTATATGTTATACTAAGCCTACTAAAATGTATTATTAGAGAATAAATGATCCACCCATTCACAAACTAGCCCAAAATATGCTGCAACATAAAACCCTAAATCAAAGCTTTAAAATTTTATAGAAATTAACACTACTTTCTTTCTCCTACTTACTGCAAAAAGACTGAACATTTTTGATGAAACACCTCATTCTAGTTAAACCAATACCAATCCACCAAATTTGAAATATCCCCCCAGGATGATGTTGATATGCTGAAGGATGCCTGAGCATTTAGATGGAAATTGCCCACCCATAACCATATATGGTATGCCTAAAGCCAGTTATATAACGATTGTGGAACTACCCTGCTTCTAGCATTGTCAAGTTTATCTTTAGATTTATTATCTGACCTAATTAAAAATGAATTAGAAGATGGTAAAAGAGAGAGCAAATCCACAAATGTATCCTTCAAACGTACTTTTTTTTCTGAAGTGATGGACAAATGAAAACCCAGAGGCAGACGTTTGCTGAGAAGAACTTCTTTAAAATGTGACTCAAAAATACCCATGTAAGTTCTCCTGATTAGCAGCAAGTAGAGTGGAACCTTGGATTACGAGCATAATTCGTTCCAGGAGAATGCTTGTAATCCAAAGCACTCGCATATCAAAGCGAGTTTCTTCATAGAAGTCAATGGAGCCGAAGATAATTTGTTCCACATTGACTTCTATTGCATGCAATACCGCATGGGGCCAAAAGGTGGGGAGGGGGCGATGGAGAGACTCAGAAATACTCGGAGACCGCTCGGATGCACTCGGAAACCCTCAGAAAGGCTCGGAAACACTCGTGAACAGAGTATTTCCGAGTGTTTCTGAGTATTTCTGAACGGCTCCGAACAGCTCAGAGTGTCCGAGTGTCACCGGCAACCTCTGGCCAAATGCAGTACTGCACATCGCAGAGGCTTGAATCCTGCTAGTTTTGTGAGACAACACTCCCAAACCGAGTCAGGATTTTTTAAAAAGAATTGCTCGTATTGCAAAATGCTCGTTAACCACGTTACTCACAATCCGAGGTTCCACTGTATGTCATTTTCAAATGTATGAATCCAAGCAGTAAAAGGCATCGCTGTCTCAATAGGGTGTGGAAGAAAAGGTGCAGGCTGCTGTAGAGATAGACATCTGTGTCATAAGTCTTGTTGTGTCCTGCAGTCTAGGACGCAGAGTAGTTATAAGTGCTTTATTAATGCATACAGCCTCTGAGTATATCAAAACAGGGACAGGAATTTGGGCTAACTTAAAGTGATTGTAAACGACCACCCTGTAAAACAACATATTCCATTTAAAATAAAAATTTAATGAAAAATGTTTTTCTATAGACATAAAAAAAAAACATTATAAATCCCTTTTTTTCCTTTTTTATAAGTGATCACATCCCCTCTGTTCCCTCTGTTCTTAGCTGCATAAGAGCTGGGGGATAGAGGCAGCAGCATACTGAGCTTCCCAGTGAAAGACTGTGCGGGGGGTGGGGCGTGTCAGGACATGTCTAATCATTGGAGGAGATCACAATGAGTTCCCAGCATAGCTAGAGAACTGATTACGTTGTGCCTTTTTGTTTAGTGTGGTCAGTTATTAATAGGAAAGCCAAGGGACTGGCAGGTACACCAGGGATTTCACACAAAGGAAGCAATACAAATAGAACAGGATACTTTCTCATACAAGTACATGGTACAGCAGGCACATATCGGGAATATGAATTGCTGGGGTAACAAACGCATTAAAATGAGTATGAAAATAATGTAACAACTAGAAATAATGAAATCTACAGACCATAAATATGTACACAATATGAAGAGTTTACATTATATGTTTATGCTGTATGCGGCTCTTGTAGAGCGGTTCAGTGATCAGAAAGGTAAAAATAAAGCTGTTTCATTACCTAACTGGGAGGAAAGGCAGAAGATACATTTGACACAGAGAACTTAACACAGAATGAGATCATTTAGGTGTTTGACAAATGTCATGACCAAAGCAAGAATGAAACTGTGGTTACATGGACAGCTATGTCACAGAACTGAAAATGCTAGCAGAAAGCTGTGAGTTTGGAGATATCAGATGTTCTTTCATCAGAGATAGGATTGTGTATGGAATCAGAGATTCTCACCTCAGAAAGAGACTGCTAAGTGAAGATCTGTTTTTACATAAATGTATTCAGATATGCAGAGCCTCTCAAATGACAAAAGTCAAAAAATGTTTGAAAGTTCAACAGATATGCATACAGTATATGTTCAAAAGGTACATATGACAAAAGTGTAACACAACTCCCCCTTGGGGAATCTCAACCCCTCCTTGGAAATTGCAACCCTGGACCTTACTGTGAAGGCATCCCATAGTACTTTATAGGATCTGTACATTCAATCACATGGAGAAGTCTGACTGTGCATTCTAGATGCAATGTAGTCCTTCTGCCCTTCTCAGTCAGTATACAAGTCCTCCCGTAGCATCAAATCTCAATCCAGTGTCCAAGACACATCATGCTGCCAGTTGAGGGTTGCTCTTCTTATCCACCATAATGCTGCACAGGAACAGGCATACAGGATTTCTCTATTAACAAATGTTCAGGGGGAGTTACTCCTTTTTCCTTGTTGCCAACTCTAGAAAATGCGCTGTCAGTATCCTGTTTGTAATGCCAAGAGATGTGTGTTAAGATGCATGTCTTATCTTTATTTTACATGTTGCGATATGCATGGCTCACTGGTGTCCTCTAGCATGGGGCTCCCCAGGATTACCCAGATTCAACTTGTGAGGGGACACTCTGAGAGCAACCCAACCTAACCTGAGCCTCCCAACCTCCCACAGTGCCCCCAGCTTCTTTTCAGTCCCCCATAGCAGGGATGAGCTTCGAGTTTGAGTCGAACGTAAGTTCGACTCAAACATCAAGTGTTCACCCATTCATGAACAGCAAATTTTATGGGGCGTTCGTGGGAAATTCGAGCACCCCATAATGCAATGCAAGACCACAGTGCATTGCTGTATGATGATTGGCCAAAGCGTGCACCTGACCTGCATGCTTTGGCCAATCACACCACGCTCCTCCACAAGAGCCATAATTGGCCAAAGCCAGGGTTTTTATGGCAATAACATGCATATAAGCCTTTAAAATTAGCACTTTTGATTTTTCACATTTGTGTAACATAGATTTTAATTGTCTTCGCATGTTCGCACAAATGTTTTGTCTGTTCGCAAGTTCTGGTGCGAACTGAACCAGGGGGTGTTCGCTCATCCCTACCCCATAGCTTTCTGCAGAGCCCCCAGTCCTCCATAGTGTCCCCAACCTCCAACAGTGCCCCACAGTGCCTCCAAGTGCTTGCAGTGCACTCTAGTCAACCATAGTGCCTTGGAAACTCCTCAGCCACCGGGACAAACCCACAGTCCCCTCCAGAGATGCAATCCCCACAGTTGCCCCAGCTGGCACCAGATTTCCTTACAGAGCCACCAAGTCTGCTTTACCCCCTTCAGAAATTTTCACTGTTGGGGCATGGAAGCTTTTGGAAGAATTTACCAGGTACTGGTCCCAAACAGGTTGAGAACCACTTCCCTACAGAACTACTAGAAGCAGTGTTTGTGGTGGAGAAATTCTACCAGTACATCTATGGATGATGTGAAGTAGTACGTTCCTCTAATAACCCTTTGGAAAGTACTACAAAAAACATTATTAAATATGCCAAAACAACTGCAGCAAATGCCTTTTCAGCTTCAAATGTATGACTTTGACATGAGCTACTGTCCTGGAAAAGATTTACTTATTGTAGATGCTATGAGTAGAGCTTACATTCCTACTGTAACAGAAGTAGAAAGAGGCATTAAGAACATTAATATATGCAAATACGAAATTGTATCAAAATACAAATTAAAATACTGAAAAGGATAAAAATAACCTGCAGATTTTTAAATAATGTCATATTACAAGGCTGGCCTAAATACAAAAAACATGCACCAGTGGATTGTGATATCAAAGGTGGCTCTCTGTTCATTATGAGATACATGCCTCTTAGAGATATTCTGTGCACTATTAAAACTTGTTTTATGCACTACCCTTTGTGTTAGCAATCATAAGCAAGATTAACTATCTAAACAAGTGCCATATATTACACTGGTGTGGTTCTGCATTGGAGTAGATGTGGAAGAAATGTATGAATCCATCTGTGATCATATAACTAATGTGTCTCTTATTCTGTCTCATTGCTCCTGATTTGCATTGCCTTTCTGCGTAACAGCATTCATACATCTCCCTCAGAGAGCTACAAAAAATGCATTTTGACATTTCAGTAAGTTACTTCTACAATTTGGCACTGAAAATTTTCCATCTGAAAAGATGAATCAGGGTCATCAGGCCATCTGGGGCACAATAAGGATATGAAATGGACAAGTTAATCCAGGGCTGCATTTTAACATTGTGTTCCCCTTAGCACATATAAATGCAGAATACACCCCTTTTGTCATCATCACTTTTATATGATAATTTGCTAAATACTAAGCCACTATCTGTGAGCAGAGGAGAGAAATTGCATTGGGAACATTTATTAAACACAGCTGAAATACTGTACATGTTGAAAGCAAACAAGTGCAATGAGAAAGTACCAGAGAATAATCTAATAAGATAGGAAGAGCATTTGGCCACATTAGTGAAATCAGTTGATCTGGAGATTATTAGTACATAAAACACCTTTCATCAAGATAACAAGGCAACAAAAAAGTTGTATTTTAAGGGTGCATTTTCACCTTTGAATGCTATTTCACTCCGATTCAATGCATGAACCCCAGCGGGGGTTCCCGTGATTAGCCGTAGTTTGACGCCCCATTGAAAGCAATAGGAGACTGACAGCTCCCACAGCTAATCGTGGCCACTCGCATGTAATCACTCATGCAGTGACCAGTGATCAGCCCTGGACTGCCTGCGTCCAGGGCCGATCACTCGCATGTGATTATGGTATTAGATAATTAATGTGAGTAGCCACAATTGACTGCAGTCTCCCATGCTTTCAATAGGGCTTCCTTCCGCAGTTAAATGCAGGAACCCCCACTGAGGTTCTTGCATCTAATCTGAGTTCTGGTGCATTCGCAGGTGTGAATGCCCCCTAAATGGGATTTCATGCAAACAGTGAAATTGAAGACCTAAAACGTGATCATTGCAAACTTTAATGATACAAAATACTTGCACAACTATTTTTTAAACCTATATTTTCAGTAAAAAAATACACTAAAATAATTTTAGTGCACACAAATCAGGGACGTAGATAAGGGGGGGATAAGGGTGCTTAAATCTCCCCAGAGGGGGGATGATGCAGCATCAATCACTGACAGCAACCAAGCAACTGAAGCTCTGCAGCCACACTCCAGCTTCCTGTTAGATTTCAGCGACAGATAACACAGCTCTCCTTGGCTCCATCTCAGCTCTGGTCACATGACAAGGAAGGACTTTCCCCTACTTAGAATTGCCCAGTCTGTTGAGTTAGTTTCATTGGGGCGTTCTCAGTATTACATTTTTATGGGGAGATCTATACTTGGTGGGAGATCGGTACTTGGGGGGTGGGACTGTACTGAGAGGAGGATTTATACTGGGGGGGCATCTGTACTGAAGGGAAGAAAGGTGCACAAGTGGGGGGGTGGGTATCTATTTTGGCAGGGATTTTGGCTTTGGCAGGGAGGGAATTTTTTTGTTGTAATCTGATGCTAGCACATTGTGAGTTATGAACACATGCCAGCACTCTGTGTGTTATGCACTCCTGCCATCTGTGCATTATGCTTTGATAACCCCTGTGATCTGTGCATTACACATTTCTGACCCCTGCTCTCTGTGTTTACACATTCTGACACCTGCACTCTATGTGTTACTCACCTCTGACCCCTGCACTCTATATGTTGCACACTCCTGACCCTTGTGCCCTGTGTATTACATACTTCTGACCCCTGCACTCTGTATGTTACACACTTCTTACTCTTTTGCTCTGTGAGTTACACACACCTGACCCCTGTGTTCTGTGTTTTACGTACTCCATACTCCTGCCCTCTGAACGCTGCACTGCATACATATTAAAGTTGTTGTCTCAAGGACTGTGTCTTATATTACTGTGTACAGGTTTTAAGCCCCTCTCACTGTTAGCACAATGTTGCCTCCTACCTAATAAGGGCTAAACTCTTATAGGAAAAAAATATATGCCATTCACCTTTTGTCATTTGAAAAAAGATGCACAGGAAAAGTCTAAAAAGAACCAAGGTGGAGTTATATGAGGCACCCATCAAATGTGGTGGCCCGGCAATTTACAATTAGGCCCCTCTTCCCAGCTTCCCCTTTCCCAGTTTGAATTGTCATCCCTGCCCGTGCTCATGCTTGATCATCGGAGGGACGACCTTACAAACTTAAATGAAAATCTTCCTGCAACACAGGAGTTGGAGGGGTAGAAGAAAGAAGTGAAAGAAGAAGGGGGGGAAATGATTGAGAGAGGTGAGGGGAAGGGGAGGAGGAGGAGGAGGAGGAGGAGGAGGAGGAAAAGATGTAGAGGAGGAAGAAGAGGTCACATTACAAAGGCTATCTACCTGTGTGTCACAGCAACTCTATATTGTTGGCTGGTCCTGATTTGGGAAAAGCCAGACAGCCTACTGATGTAGGATACTACATTTAATTTTTGCAGCTTTCTGCCATTTCTCCTGGCTGTAGGTCCCCCCCTCCCTGCTTCCTGCACTTTTCCCCTTCATTGCCTATGGTTGTACGATTTTCCACAGCAGGTATGCATCCAGTGTCCTGATTATAATAAAATAAATACCAGATGGTAACTGAATTAAATACCAAATGGCAGCAGACAAGTCAGTGTGATCCTCAGTCACATTAAGAGAACCCTCGTTAAAATTCAGTTTCAAGATTCGCTCCCCCCTTTTCCCTAGAATTCAATGAGGTTCTCTGTTAAAGTGTCACTAAACTCACAACTTAAAAAACTATCAATAAATGCTGTATTACATGCTGTTCATACTCACTCAGTCACAATGGGATTCATTTTCTGTATTCTGAAAAAAACCTGGTTGATCCTGTTGTTCTCTATCTCCCACTTTTGATCTTGTCCCCAATGCAGTTTGACATTCCACAAAGCAGTGGTGGCAGCTACTGCACATGCTCAGTTTTCAGTGAGTTTTTATGCTGAGCACTTTTTCCTCATCACATCGGAGCAGCCCATGTGACTATAGAGCAGTGATGGCGAACCTCGGCACCCGATGCACCAGATGTTTTGGAACTACATTTACCATGATGCTCATGCAATCTGCAGCATTTTTGAGCATCATGGGAAATTTAGTTCCAACATCTGGGGTGCCAAGGTTCACCATCACTGCTATAGAGTCACACATGTGGAGGTATACACAGTGGTAAATGATAGCCCACTCCCTTTCTCCTTCTCCATGCCCACTAACCAGCTAAACACAATGGAGGCGGGATATTACATGTAGATTTATGGAGGTTTTACCTCCCTGCTATTCTAAGACACAGGCTGGAGGGGTGTGACAGAGTCTATGATTGGCAGAAATCCACCTACACCATTTTATTGCCAAATTGATTTTAAAAATATATATTTGTATGATGTTTTAAAACAGTTTATTGATATGAATTATTAATTAATTAATATTTTACTCTGTATCCCAAGGGCTGTTTTTCCTATTTTGAACATGTGATCAGCAGCAGAGGACTAGAAGCTCCTCCTGCTTAAAAGAGGAGTATGGGTTTGGGGGTTATTTCAGTTTTACACTTACCTAGGTGGATACAGCATTGGTCCAATGATGCATGTGTCCCCGGCATCTCTGCACTAAGATCTGAGCCATTGAACATTGTCGATGGCTCGGTTCTCTTGGCTCCCCAATGAGAGAGCTGCTGAATGTCAATCAGCAGCTCTTCTGCTCTGCTCCTCCACGCTCACTGGAGCTCTGATCTGTGGAGGGGCGGAGAGCGGCCCTCTCATCGGCAGGGTGACGCGGTGCCTGGACTGACATTGGTGACATCAGCAGAGAGGGGACTTCAGACAGCTCTCTGCTGAAAATGGGTCACAGGCTTGCCAAATTAATTGTAATCCTGTGACCCATAGGGGAATCCCAGCCAAACAAGCTCAGGCTGGACTTCTCCTTTAAGTTTCCCTGCACACAGACTGGAAATGAGCTGGGTCATGTGACAGCTGTATATCGATTAGGAAAATGCACATCGATTTTTTGTATTACAATAATTACAGTGCCATCGTCAACATACAGAAATAGAAGGGACAACATAAATGTAATAGTGTGTGTTTAATATCACTTTCAGTTCAGGTTTCATGGACTTCAAATGGTATTTGCAAATCAAAGTAGTTTTACTGACAATGCCCCATGCTGTTGAAACTGTTAAGGTAAGAGATAGGGAGGAGCCGAACACCCCCCGATTCTGTTCGGACTAGAACTTGCAAACAGGCAAAGAATTCGGATGAACACGTGAACACTGTTAAAGTCTATAGGACACAAACATGAAAAATCAAAAGTGTTAATTTTAAAGGCGCTTATATGCAGGTCCTGCCCCAGGGGACATGTATCAATGCAAACAAAGTTTTAAAAACTGCCATTATTTCAGGAGCAGTGATTTTAATAATGCTGAAAGTGAAACAATAAAAATGAAATATTCCTTTAAATATTGTGCCTGGGGGGTGTCTATAGTATGCCTGTAAAGTGGTGCAGTTTTCCAGTACCACAGCAAAATAAAATTTCTAAAGGAAAACAAGTAATTTAAAACTGATCACGGCTGTTATGAATTGTCGGGTCCCGGCAATATAGATAAGACTCATTGAAAAAAAAAACACATGGGTTCCCCCCCCCCCCCCAGTTCATTACCAGGCCTTTTGGGTAATTGGCCCTTTAAGGGTAATTTGGCCCTTTAAGGGGAACCTCAAACCAAAATTTAAAAAAAATTGCATGGGGTCCCTCTAAAATCCCTACCAGGCCCTTCAGTTCTGGTATGGATATTAAGTGGAACCCATGTGCCACATGCCCTCAACATGGGGAGGATGCTTTGGAGTAGCCACCAAGCACCATGTTGATGGGGACAAGGGCCTAATCCCTACAACCCTTGCTCGGTGGTTGTGGGGGTCTGTGGGCGGGGGGCTTATCGGAATCTGGAAGCCCCCTTTAACAAAGGGACCCCCAGATCCAGGCCCTCCATGTGAATTGGTAACGGGTACATTGTACCCTTACCAATTCACAAAAAAAGTGTCAAAAAAAGTAAAAATGTCAGGAGACACTTTGGGACAAGTCCTTTATTAAAAAATAAAAATGTCCCGTGATGTAGATCCAGCTAACGCCACACGACGACCCAAAAAAACCCCCAAAAAACGCAACAGCTCCATGGGAGGGTCCCGCACACTGCACGCTTCTTGCTTTCACAGCTGTTATATAGCTGAGGGCATGACCACTCTGTGATGTAAACCTGTTTACATCACTGAGCTATATAACAGCTGTCATCAAGAAGAAGCATGCAGTGTGCAGGAGCCTCCCATGGAAGCGGAACTGTTGCGTTTTTTTCTGTTTTTGGTTTGTCGGGCGGCGTGAGATGGATTTACATTGCGGGGCATTTTTATTTTTTTTACTTTTTAATAAAGGATTGGTCCCAAAGTGTCTCCTGTCATTTTTAGGGGTTGTGGGGATGAGGCCCTTGTCCCCATTAACATGGGGACAAGGTGCTTTGGGGGATACAAAGCATCCTCCACATGTTGAGGGCATGGGGCCTGGTACGGTTCAAAAAATTGACCTGAAGGGCCTGATATGGATTTTGGGGGGACCCCCATGCAATTTCTTTTTTATTTTTAGGTTCGGGGTTCCTCTTAATATTCATACCAGACCCAAAGGGCCTGGTAATGGACTGGGGGGGTCCCATGCCATTTTTTTTTATGAGTTTTATCTATATTGAAGGGACCCGACAATTCATTACAGCCACGATCAGTTTTAAATTACTTTTTTCATTTAGAAATTTCATTTTGCTGTGCTACTATTCTAAACACGGGAAAACTGTGCCACTTTACAGGCATACTAAGTACACCCCAGGCATGATATTTAAAGGAATATTTAATTGTTATTGTTTCACTTTACGCATTATTAAAATCACTGATCCTGAAAAAACTGCCTTTTAAAAACTTTTTTTTGCATGAATACATGTCCCCTGGGGACGGACCCGGGTCCCCAAACACTTTTTTATGACAATAACTTACATATAAGCCTTTAAAATTAACACTTTTGGTTTATCATGTAAGTGTCCCATAGACTTTAATGGGGTTCCGCGACTTTCAAATTTGCCGCAAACACTGCATAATGTTCGTTGTTCGCCAAATGTCCGAACAACCAAAGTTCGGCACAAACTTATGCTCAAGCCGAACCGGTCGCCTATCCCTAGTGAGAGACAATTAAAGCAAAACTACACTGCATCTGAGCACCAGAAACCAAAAAACTATTTAATTCATTTTTTTATATTCAACGCAAACTCATCCATCTATCCATGTGTCTATGCTTTATTTTGCTGAGAAATCGCTTTTAAAAACACCCCCCTAGCATTTATCTTGAGTGAGGGCAGATGATTCATGTAGCATTTACTTCCCAGAATCCATATTGCATTAGCTTAGTCATGCAGGCAGAAGGGTGGGCATAGCTGAAAAAAGCCATTCTCCCCTCCTGAAGACTCCTGAGATGTATGACATAATTTGCCTAGGCCTGGAAACCAGAAACCAAAAAATAAAAAGTTATCTATTTACTAATGCTAGCAGCATAAATATTAAAAATAGTCAATGTTGTTTTTCGAGAGAGTGAAGTTCCACTTTAAGTTAATTTTCACTGGTACTGGATCATGGACAGTGTTTGGAAGTGCAAGATCATCATTTGATTGACATGCTGCCTGATAATCTAGACATTCTTATTTTTTACTTTGCAGGAGACTAAATGATGATAACAACTGTTGTTGCTAACCATCCTGGTTGTACACTTACGAGTCGGGCAGAACTGAATTTGGTTTTGAAGTTTGATAAGTTGGCTTTTTTGGCTGAACTGGGATTTCTGGCAGTCCTATAAATCAAACTGGGATGAAGTTGATCAAAACCCGTTTTAAATCACCTGTTCATTATTAATTTTACAGAACTACAGCTGATACTGGGAAATTGTGCTTGTTACAAGAGAGAAAGCGTTTTCATCCAAGAAGTTCTTAATGCATCTTTTGTCTATTTGTTTGGACTGTATATTTAGCTAGGCTATATAAAGATGGTGGGATTGAACTGTTGTAATGTGTCAAATAATATTGCTGCCCACAAACACCTTAAAGCGTTAGTAAATGGCATCTAAAAAAATTTAGGCACCAGGCGGTTTAAGTCATAATATGCTAGTATGCATTGCACTAAATAAGTGAAAAAGCCAGTTTGGTACAGAGAAGTTTATTTTTGGTAGTTTTACTTTTTAGGTTCAGATTTTTTGTAGTTCTATTTATTGTTTATTTATGTGGAAATGCTTTTGCACTGATGTCTTAATGGACACCTCTTTTTAAGAAGACTATATTAGAATGTTACACCTTTTATTGGGACTTTGTCGTAACCATATAGACACATAAACGCTTCATTTAAGCACTTGAAGACTAAGCCTTTTTCTGACACTTGATGCTTACAAGTTAAAATCTGTATTTTTTGCTAGAAAATTATTTAGAACCCCCAAACATTATATATATATATATATATATATATATATATATAATATATATATATATTTTTTTAGCAGAGACCCTAGAGAATAAAATGGCAATATTTTATGTCACACTGTATCTGCGCACCGGTCTTTCAAATGCAATTTTTTTTAGGAAAAAATACACTTTCATGAATTTAAAAAAAAAAACAGTAAAGTTAGCCCAATTTTTTTGTATAATGTGAAGATTGTATGCCGAGTAAATAGATACCTAACATATCATGCTTTAAAATTGTGCACACTCGTGGAATGGCGACAAACTACAAAACTTAAAAATCTCCATAGGTGATGCTTTAAACATTTTTAACAGTTACTAGTTTAGAGTTACAGAGGAGTTCTTGGTTCTAGTATTTTTGCTCTTGAAATAACGATTGCGGCAATACCTTACATGTGTAGTTTGAACACTGTTTACTTACGTATACGTTTGCTTCTGCACGTGAACGCGGAGGAATGGGGCGCTTTAAATTTTTTTTTATTTTATTTTTATTTTTACACTGACTCTTTACATTTTTTTTCTTGATCACTTTTATTGCTGTCACAAGGAATGTACCCTTGTGACAGCAATAGTCATGTGTCAGGCATTTTTTTGGGAGGGATCTGGGATCTATAATCCCTCCTTTACACTTAAAGGCATTCAAGTTTGGCTGTTTTTAATACTGACATTTTTTTTAAGGCTTTAGTAAACCGGAAGTGATGTCATGACGTCGCTTCTGGGTTACTAGATCCGATCAAAGCCGATTCCAGCTTTGTTCAGGTCTCAGACCAGCCCGCGGACATGCTTGCCAGTCGGCTGGTCACTTGGGCCTCCCAGTGGGACGGGAGAGCCCGGTTGGAGCGACGAGAGGGGGGAGGTCCCTTCCCACTGCTTGTGATAACAAGCCAATGGTTGTTATCACAAGAAAACCAAACGACGGCTCTAAAAAAACTGTACCAGGGTGATGCCTGCAGCTGCAGGCATCACCCTCGTACAACAACCACTTGAAACGGAATGACGTACAAGTACCTGGTTTTTCGGCAAATGGTTGAAAGTCATAAAATATCCACTACTTGAATCTGTGGCATATTAATAATACTAATAATATGCCACAGATTTAAGTGATGGATATTTTATAATGTAAAATGAATAAAGGAAAACGAATTGTGTACTTTTAAATTAAGTGTTTATGATATGGTTACGACAAAGTCCCAATAAAAGGTGTAACATTTTAATGTTGGCATTGGGGATGATGAGGGGATTGAATAACTTTTATAGATTTTTAAGAAGACTAGTTGCCTGTTTGTGTCTGGTTTCTATACTTTCCAAGTGCCTGACCCAGAACAAGCATGTTGATTATAAAGTGAATGTAAAGTCAGAACTCCAGATCCTTATACATGTTCTAGGTCTGTGCCTCTGACAGTATTGAAGCCATTTTATCAGCATGAAGGAGAGGTCAGTAATAGCAGTCTCCTTATTTTCTCAGTACAGGTACTTTAAAGCTTTTTCTTTGTGCTCCCTCTGGCAAAGAGATAAAAATGTGCACTTCAAGTACACTGGATTTTTGTGCTATAACTTCATGATATACTAAGATTAGGCAGAGGCTGCAAGTGAACATGAAATGAAAGTGCAAACAAGAGGTTGAGATGTGGATATTGAGGACTGTACCTAAGTCAACTTGACTGCAAAACCTATAAGCAGCAAATAGTATTGAAGAAAGCATTCATATGAGGAGTAAACAGGTCCTGAATCTAAATTACTACCCAGTTGAAAGAATTCTATGTGCAAAAAAGAAAAAGGGGAATTGTGAAAAAAAGTAATTTGTGCTTGCAGTAAAACATTTTAAATGATCTTATTATGTGTTAATATATATTGATTGCAGTATAAATTCTATGCTAGTCCATTGTTGCTTATACTTGTTTAAAAAAAAAAAACACTACTTCCTGCACTTATCACCCCAGCATAGGAACGCTGAAAAGTAACGCTCCTGTTGCTACGAAGACATTCAGTCTCAAAGGATGTGAGCTATTTTTAAAGCTGAACTCCAGGCAAACAGCTTAATACTCAGCTAAAAAGTATAATAGAGCTGTTCATCTGTCAAAGAATGTGTGCTTCTGTTCATGAAGTCCTGAGATTTACACAGCACTGCCAGCCCGTCGAGTCATGCTGGTGACCTTACTTTTCTCTACTGCTGTTAAAGGGTAACTCTACTTTCATGGGAAAAAAGTAGCAAATGAAAAAGGATAATATAGTATATACAATTGCTACACAAATAATATTGGGCTCGAATCACATAGCAGTATGTTTCCCCTTAAAAATGTGGAAAAATACCACTCGGTGTAAACCACGTGGCTGTAAGGAGTGGACAGCTGCTGCATCTGTAACAACTGATGAGTCATAAGCAGTAAGGGGAGTCAGCTTATGCCGAATGCTCCTGCCGTCTGACAGTTCTTAAATCACTAAGAGGTGGGGCCACCAGGTGATGTCACTGGGTGGCCCTGCCCCCTTGTGACATCTTTGGCAATGGGCATGCTGGGTCGATGATGTTGCAAGGGGGCGGGGGTCACCCGGTGACGTCATTGTGTGGCCCGACCCCTTAGTTATTTAAGGACTGTCAGATGGCAATAGCCTTCAGCCTGAGTGGACTTTTTTTTCCCCCTTTTTCGGGTCGGTGGTGGTGGCGGGTGTGGTGATTAAAGTTGGATCTACACCAGGGGGCATTTTATTTACATTTTTTAAATAAAGGACTTGTCAAAAACTGTCTGTCTTTTTTTTACACTACACATTTTTTTGGGTGAATGAGTAGGGTTCCCCTCAAAATCCATACCAGACCCGAAGGGCCTGGTATGCATTTGGGGGGGGGGGGACTCCGCGCCATTTTTTTCCCTACATTTTTTATTTCAAGCAAATCTTTTTTTAGATTCAGATATCAGTGGGATACCCTGTTGACAGCTGATGACTCATCGGTTGTTAAGGATGGGGTGGCTGCCAATTCCTTAACAACCATGATGTTTACTGGTTGTTAACTGTGTTAGATGGTTGCATGCCTGGACCACTACTTAATTTCTGCATGCATTTAATCATTTAATTCCTTATGTGAATGGATTTTAAGTGAATTGGCAGTTTTAGGATCGCATGAGATATTTAGGCAAAATGTGTCCTGACACCTAAATATCTCATGCAAGTTCATTCTGTGAATGGAGCCTGCTATTGAATGTTATTAAGAATTGCCTTTCCTTTTCAATCTGTAGCACTGTAATTTTCTATAAAATGCAATTCAATATGGTAACCTGGAGGCATTCTGTACACAGATGGTGTAAAAAAAGTCCCCCCAGAAATTTAATTTCTTGCTTGTGTGATTGACTTACTGATTTTCTCCGAAGTCTGCACTAAGATACAAATCAGATTTTGGGCATCCCTTGCACCAAAAAGATACTTCCAAAGGGAAATCACATCTAAAGGGATGCAGACCTTGACTCTTTCATCATTGGAAGCCTGCAAGTGCAGCAGCTGATTGATAATTATAAAATCACATTCTTTCGCATCTACTTTGCCTACAGAGACAGGCAAGCAAACAGCTTTTTCTTAAGAATAACAAAAGGTAGGAATCTGCAACAAAGTTTGTTAGAGTCCCGGAATGTATGTAGAGACAGAATTGTTTTTGTTTCTCAGCAAAAGTGAAGTTATTTTAAAATAATAATAAACCTAGGTCACCTACCCTCCAGCCCATTATTGTACAGTGAAGTAGCAGCAACTGACTGATGAGGTCATCTCTTTGCTCTTTCCCCCTGTAAGCACCTTCCTTGTCAGCACATGTGAACCCAGGAATTTTTTTTTGGCCTCAAGGGCTGCGCCCTACTTTTTCAAGTTTGAAGGCTGCTGTACAGAGGACTAATCAAATTAAGATACTTTGATTAGTTGCATTTAAATGTACATTTTATCATCATTTATGGAATGCATAAAATGCATACACACAATTAATTGGTGCTTTTATATCTGCCTCGTGTTCAGACAACTGAGAGAAGTGATAGAGATTGAGTTAAAGAGGGAGTAAACTCTCATTTATAATTTCTTCCTATAGGTAAGCCATAATAAGGCTTACCTATAGGTACTTTAAATACTTCCTAAACATGCACTGTTTAAGGGATATTTACAGTAGTTGCAGCCGGTGACATCACTGGCGTTACACTCTAAAAGAATGGCCACCCCGCCCGCTCCTTCAGAGTCCTGTGCCATAAACAGCGGCTCCCGCACGCATGTGCAAAAGTGATGTCATCTCGGGCCTGGCCACTGACACAGCCGGAGTCTGCAAACCCGGAAGGATGAGAGAGTGAAGATGGAAACGCCTTTGACGGTGACAGTGCGGTGCTGGAAAGCTTTGTTTTAAGGTAACTTTCACATAATGTGCTAGTATGCAATGTATACAAGCACATTATGACATTGCCTTACAGGTTGTAAAAAAAATTAAAAAAATAAAACCCACAGTGGTTTACTACCACTTTAAGGCTAGGTTCATACTATTGCAAATTGGAGTCCTGTGCGTCTGCTGGTCCGTTTCAGGTCCATATTCAGCCAAAAATTCGGACCGAAATCGGACCTGAAAATGGTAAACAGGGATGCACCAGACACCCCGCTTTGAGCCTCTCCGTACGGAGCTGTGAACCCAGCCTAAGGCTAAAGCTAAAGCTGGAGCAACTACTAAGTTAGGGTTTGAGTAGTTCACATATAGCTTTAGATCCACATTCATTTTATCATCTTGTTCAAACTGTTAACATAAGTTGCTCTAAGCATGGAACTTTTGCCACTGTGATACATCTTGCTAACAAATACACAGAGCATTTTCGGCTGACAATCTATGCAATCTAATTAGAACAAGATGGGTGCAATCTTTTTATAGAACAAGCAGGTGCCATCTCTTTAAGGTTCCTTACAGTTGAGGACTGTCCATGATACTTTTTTATTTGCACTCACAGTTACATTTTTAGGACAAACTTTTGGGGCCTACCCCTCTTGTTCTAAGGTCCAAGCAGTACTTTAGGACCTTAGAAGGGGGTAGACCCCAATAGCTTGTCCAGAAAATTTAATTGTCAGTTCAAATACAAAAAATGACGGTACTCAACTGTATTGTTGCAAGTGTACTAATACAATTACTATCTCCTTAATCACAACAAAAAGCAGACCTGAAACCATTGTCCATGATATTTGTCAAGAATGTTTACCCCTATTTTATGTGGCATGAGATCATTTATTGATCAGAATGTGTTTGAACCATAAGACTGATTGATTGAAATCTCTTTTACCAAGCATAAATTAAACCGAGTGTTACCACTTATAAAACAATTACTTTTACAACACATTTTAAAAAGCCTTGAGATGTTCATAATATCCCTTTGCATGTGCACTGTCAAAGATGTTGCAGCTGATTAGAAGCATTCATTTGATGAAGAAACACTGTTACCATTGCCAACACCTCAGTTATAAGACAAACAAAATGACTGTTAATTTGTCAGCTCTAAGAGCTAATTCTCAGACCAGGTGCACATACAAGTGAAAGGTAATTTGTTATTTTGTTCCACATGCATTTTCTTTAACACCATGAATCCACATTACGCATTTAATCAAAAGCTTTTGTTTACCACACTTTAAAATAAAATTTTTAGCCGAAACTATATCTTAAGCTTATACTTAAATTTCAAACTAGCATTATTATTATTATTATACATGATTTATATAGCGCCAACAGTTTATGCAGCACTTTACAATTTATAGGGGGACAACACAATTACAGTACAGTTCAATACAAAAGGTACAAGAGGGCCCTGCTCATAGAGCTTACATTCTAAAAGGACGGGGTGGTGGTGGTACAAAACGTGATAGCTGCAGAGAATGATTTGATGTGGTGGCTCGGGGACAGTTGTTAGGTGGGTGTGGGATAGGCTTCCCTGAATAAATTAGTTTTCAGGGATCTCTTAAAGGTGGACAGGGTAGGGGCTGATCGGACATAATGCGGCAGGGAGTTCCAGAGGATGGCAGAGGCTCTGGAGAAGTCCTGAAGGCGAGCATGGGAGGAGGTAACAAGGGAGCTAGAGAGCAGAAGGTTCTGAGTGGAGGGGGCGATTTGGGCAATATCTGCAGATGAGGTTGGTGATGTAGATGGGGGTGATGTTGTGGATGACTTTGTAAGTTATGGTTAGCATTTTGAATTTTAAATGGTGGGGTAGGGGAAGCCAGTGAAGGGATTGGCAGAGAGGGGCGGCAGTCACGGATCGATTGGTGAGGTGTAGGCCATTAAGGAGAGAGTTGCAGTAGTCAAGGTGGGAAATAATCAAGGAGTGAATGAGTTGCTTTGTGGTGTCATTAGTTAGGAAGGATCAAATTCTGGAGATATTGCGGAGGTGAAGGCGTCAGGATTTAGCCAGTGATTGGATAAGGGGGCTGAAGGAGAGCATTAGAAACACATTACTAGTGCCCCTTACAGATGTTCAGCTAGGCACCTGCCATGGAGCCAGACTGAAACCTACCTCAGGCAGAAACTGACCTAAAATATTGTTGCCTACTTTTCCTGCTTATCTACGTTGCTTTTTATTGAAGCAGGGGCCAAGAGATATGGAGGGAGATTTACTAAAACTGGAGCACCCAGAATCTGGGGCAGCCGTGTATGGTAGCCAAGCAGTTTCGAACTTTATCTTGTTAAATTAAGCTTTGTAAATAAAACCTGGAAGCTAATTGGCACTCTCCAGTTTTAGTAAATCACCCTATAGTCTCTACTATATTGGTATTTTATGAGAACAGTTTTAAAATTCTCATCTTACCAATAGATGTTTTGGTGTTGAGTAGTTTTCTCCTCCATGTAGTCAGTAAGTATGCAGCCAGGTGCATGTATACAAAGGCCAGCAACATAAAAAGAAAGTCACGAGGGGCGTGGCTTGGCGCGCAGCGTGTATGGACGCTGACTGAGAGAGCTCCGGCAGAACGGGAGGCCCAGAGCCAAAAAACGGCCGCTCTACAGGACGAATATGCCCACATACACAAAGAAGGGGCTCCACAATCGTTCCCTACGATCAACAGGGACTCCAAAGGGGAAACTATCGGCAGCAAGCCTCAACAAATACCGCTATAGCGGGGACCGCAGCGAATCCAAGATGGCGCCGCAGTACGGAGCACGAGGGGATGAGGACAGAGACGAAGATGAAGTCTCCCTTCCAGCCTCAGAAGACTCCTCCAGAGGTAATGCAGCCCATGACCTGCCCCTGACATACTCCACCATGACAGAAATAGCTGCAGATATTAAAAACTCGTTTTCTGCAGCCATCACTGACCTCAAAACAGAACTCCTCAGGCTTACAGAGCAGATGGCAGTAAATGAGAGAGCGGGGAAAAGGAGAGACAGGGCCCTGGTAAGACTGGATGAAATCACTGACACCCACTCCCAACACATGCTGGATATGAACAGGCAAATCGAGGAACTCGATAACAGGGGGAGACGTCATAATATCAGGGTGAGAGGTGTGCCCGAGTCAGTCACCCCAGAGCAGATCAAGCCAGCCCTGTCCTCCATCTTTAACGGCCTCCTGGAACGGCCCGCAGACTCCCCCATTGAGTATGACAGAGCTCACAGAGCTCTCAAACCCAGGGCCCCAGATGACAACCCACCGAGAGATATTATCTGCTGCCTGCCAAATTTCCCCTTAAAAGAGGAGATTCTCCAAAAAGCAAGACTGAGTGAACAAGTGACATTTAATGGGGTGAATGTACAGCTCTTCCAAGATCTTTCCCCCATCACACTAAAAAACAGAAGAGCCTTAAGGCCCCTATTGGAAGTGCTTAAGGAAAAAAGAATTCTTTATAGATGGAAATATCCCTTCGCTCTCCAAGCCTCCTATAACGGCAAGCAGCACCTACTCAGAGTCCCGGATGACTTGCAGAAGTTTTTTGAAAACCTGCAGATAGCCCCTATAGATCTGCATGAATGGTACGCAGAATACAGACTCCCACCGTATATTAACAACATGCCTTCCCCATCAGGCCCATCGCCAGCTAAATCCCCTTACCACCAAGGGAAAAGCAGAGGAGGTGCCAACAGAAACAACCATAACTCACCCTTTGGCAAGGGACCAAGGGTGTAAGCAGACAACAAGTGTATCATCTTCACCAAGCATACCTAATGACTCTCTAAAACTCATCATATCTCCAAAATAACCACCTGAAGTCCACAACTCACCTATGCCTGCACCTGCAATTTGTACCTACGTCCACTAGATGGCAGAAGACCACAAGAAATAAATAGCCCTCTAGATCTGAAAATGCTTTCTATTTTCCAATGCCTCGCATTCCACACCACTAAGACTTATCCCCTAGAAGTCTGACTTGATATTATAACCACAAAACCCAAATAGCCAATCCAAATGCATACCAGCAGGAAACCTCAACTTGCACTAATCTCAGGATATATGCTTGATACGGTTTATTTGCATGCTTTCCCTATTTTTCCTTTACCTATAATATCACCCTACAGGCTTGACCCACTATTTCTCTTGCGACTCCAATCTACACAGCCAAAGGACAGAGGATAACCACCTGAGGGTAAGGAATACAGAAATCCAGGTTAGTACGGAACTATGCGGGTATACAACACAAAACAGCCACCTGAATACTACAACTCACTTATGCCACCACCCGCAGTTGGTACCTACACCCACTAGATGGCGGAAGATCTCCTGAAATAGACACGCCAATAGAGTTGAGAAGGCTTTCCTTTTTTTAAATTTTTTTTTTTTGTTGCTCTCTTTTTTATATTTTTCCCAACACCTCACTTTCCGCTTCATTAAGTCCTATACCTTATAGTAGAGGTTTGAAACCATAAAGAAAAATGGAAACAAACAAACCAATTACGCACCAGCAGGAAAACTAAATCTGCCCTACCCTCAGGTCATAGGTTCAATATGGTTTGACTCTATACTTTTCCTTAAAACATTTTCTCACCTTACAGTCCGGAAGCACTAATACTACCCCTGATTCCGCCCTCCACAGCCAAAGACTAGATGACAACCACCTGAGGATAAGAAACACAGGAACTCAGGTCAGTACGGAACTTTGAAACGCACAACAACAACACTAAACCACATAGATGCCGAACCTCCCTCACCCTCCACGCAGTCATAGACTGGCATCGATGATCCACAGAGGAGACACTTATACTCACATCCCCTGGAAGATTAGAACACTATGAGGCAAAAAGTCGGATGCTAATCCTTGACATCAGTCCCAGAGCATCAAACTGACACTGAAGTTCACCCCATTACTGGCTGTAATCTTTACAGAAGGACACACCCGGACCCCAGCAGTCAACAGTTACTACCTGGTTGTATTGTTTGTTCCACTTTATATATACCGCCTCTCATAATTTAGAGGCTGATCATTAGCATCTATGCACTGACAGCTTCTCGGGATCTTCGCAGGGGTCCCATCGGCGGGCCTAATGAGTGGTGGGCCCGCCGCTGTGACACAGGGCAGGGGATCACGATCCAAGCTAGGTTGCATAATCTGCTTAGTTATAGAATGTTTAATCCAGAACTCTTGGTGTATACATATCGCTTCTCTCTTGCATCTTAAACAAAAGGACATACTATGATGCAACGGTAACGATAAGATATAACTAAGTTTTGTTTATTTATGTTCCTGTACGTATAATATCTGTTATATTTCATACAAGGCCTAAGACACAACTATCTTAACCGACCCACACCTAGGGCCTCCCGACACGCCTTGAATCCGGAGGTACTTCCACACACAGTTACACTTTACACATCCACGGGTGTGCCTCCCACTAACCCCCCAGAGTCAACTCAGACGTTATCTCATAACGCCTCACTACTGATTCAGAGTCAGGCGGCTGCCTGCCTGAACCAAGACTCAACTACAATCCTACCCTACAACCCCTAACTACCCCCCCCCCCCCCACACCAACCCTCCAGACCCCACCGCCCAACCCTCCCCCCCACCTCCCCCCCCCCTTTTTTTTTTTTTTTTTTTTTTTTTTTTTTTTTTTTTTTTTTATCAGACCTCCCTCAACTCCTGAACAATGTCTTACTCCTTCTTAGGTAAAACCCCAACATTAATATCGCATAACATCAATGGACTCAACATACCAGAAAAAAGATCCAAACTACTCAAAGAACTTAAACTCACTAATCCCTTATTAGTATTTCTACAGGAAACACATTTCAAAGGCCAAAACATCCCTAAAATTACCAACAATCTCTATACAAGAGCATATCACGCAACAAATCCACAAGCCAAGACTAAAGGGGTCTCAATCCTTATAAACAAAAACGCCCCCTTTGAACTGACTAACCAACTCATAGACCCAGACGGCAGATACATATTTCTGAAGGGCAACTGGGAGGGTTCCCCCATAACTTTAGCGAACGTATACTTCCCAAACAGGGCACACATCACCTTCTGCAATACGATTGTCAGGGAACTCAAATGGTTTGCCGAGGGCTGTATTGTCTTAGGAGGAGATTTTAATATCCCACTATCCCCCCTCCAAGACACCTCAACAGGTTACACCCATGTATCCTACAGAATCCTGAAAAGAATCAAACTCCTATTACAGTCCCTCACACTAGTAGACTCATGGAGGACAACTCATCCCACCGACAGGGACTTCTCATACTACTCCCCCCCTCACAGACGTTACTCCAGAATAGACTTGATCTTTATAACCCAACGAGACTTAACCACTATCAAAAGAGCTGACATAGGCATTATCACAATCTCAGACCACGCTCCCACAGCCATCACCCTAAAACTCAACCAGACTAACCGCAACCCCTTTAACTGGAGACTGAACGCCTCTTTGCTCACAGACCAGACCATACACGATGACATACACAAAGCAATAAACGCATACTTCAGAATTAATATAGACACAGATACAAACCCACTTAACAACTGGGAAGCGCACAAAAGTGTCATCAGGGGGGAATTCATCAAGTGGGGTGCCAGAAAGAAGAAAGAAAAAAACAAAAACATACATGACCTATCGGTTAAAATAGCCCAACTTGAGACACAACACAAAAAAACCCTCACAGCTATAGCGGCTGACGAACTTACTCAATGCAGAAAGGATCTACTAGAAATCCTACACTTTCAAACGCAAAAAGCTTTGTTCTTCCGTAAAAGTGTTTTCTATGAACAAGGAGACAAAAGTGGCAAACAGTTGGCTAGAGCTCTGAGGGATGCAACCACAGCCAAACACATCTACGCCATACGCAACAAAAATGGGACTCTAGAACACAACTCTGAAAGAATAGCAGACCTATTCCAGGAATTTTACTCCAAACTATATAACCTAACCCCCCAACACAAACCGGCACATATACATCACACCAGGGAGGACCTGATAAAACAATTCCTAGAAGACAGTAAACTTCCCGCCCTGAAAACCCTAGATACTGACACCCTGAATACCCCCATCTCCTTGACTGAAATCCAAGACGCAATTAAACAATTAAAAACAGGGAAAAGCCCTGGACCCGACGGACTGACCTCCCAGTATTACAAAACATTTTCAACCCTGCTCTCCAAACCATTACTCACAGCATTTAACCATTTGGCCTCCCACAAAAACACCTCAGACTCCCTACTCATGGCCCACATAGCAATCATCCCCAAACCAGACAAAGACCACACAGACTGTGCAAACTTTAGACCAATTTCACTCCTCAATATAGACGTTAAATTACTAGCTAAGATTATAGCTAACAGACTAAAACCCCTACTCACCCAAATTATAGGACCAGAACAAGTGGGCTTCATGCCCGGACGTGAGGCTAGGGACAATATCACCAAATCCCTGAATTTGATTCATTATGCACGCCAGCAAAAACTCGAAGGTCTTCTGGTCTCTACAGACGCAGAGAAGGCCTTCGATAGGGTCTCATGGGAATATATGTTTGCTACCTGCGCACACATAGGCTTAGGAGGAAATATGATTAATTGGATTAAGGCTCTCTATCAAAACCCGCAGGCTAGAATCAAAATCAACAATACCCTATCTGACCCCATTCATATACACAACGGTACCAGACAAGGCTGCCCCCTCTCTCCCCTACTTTTTATTCTTACACTAGAACCCCTCATTAGAACAATAAATCAATCAATCGACATAACAGGCTTTACAGTACACAAGAGGGAATACAAGACGGCTGCTTATGCAGATGACCTCTTGTTCTTCATAACGCGTCCCCACACCACACTCCCAAACCTCATAAATATATTTGCAACATTCGGCTTTATCTCAAATTTCAAAGTGAATCAATCAAAGTCTGAAGCCCTCAACCTAAGCTTACCACCTGATGAGCTTAAACTGATTAAAGAAAATTTCAAATTTAAATGGGAACCTAACTCTCTAAAATATTTAGGTATCAAACTAACCTCTAACATTGACTCTTTATACTCGACCAACTTTACGACCCTACTGAGCAACATAAACAAAGACCTCCGACAATGGACTACAAAACAGTTCTCATGGTTCGGAAGAGCCTCAATACTAAAAATGACTATCCTCCCCAGACTATTATATTTTTTCAATGCGTTACCCATACATATACCCAATACCTTTTTCTCCAAATTGCTTTCCATTCAGAGAAATTTCCTCTGGTCAAATAAAAGGCCCAGGACCAACTTCAATACCCTAACTTGGCCCAAAAGCCGAGGCGGTATTGGCCTGCCTGATTTTAAAAAATATTATCAGGCCTCACATCTATCCAGAATAATAGACTGGCATTGTCATGGCCAAACAAAAGACTGGGTACAACTAGAACACGCGCACAACCCCCAGCAACTACTCTATTACCCCTGGACTAGACACTCTAGATATACCAGGGAAATCACACACCCACTAGTCGCAAATACCCTTAAAATCTGGCATTCCCTAGCCACAAAACACGAATTGGCCACAATCCCAGGTCCACTAACCCCCTTAGTTAACAACCCAGATTTCCCACCAGGTATGAACCTGAAAATGTCTTCATCCCCAAGACATGCCACCAAACTCTTAGCTACCCACTGCATGAATGGAAACAGGGTTAAATCCCTAGATACGCTCAAAATGGAATATAAAGAGGTTTTTTCAAACTTTTGGTTCTACGTACAGGTAAGGGACTTTCTTCTTAACAGCAAGAACAAACCCTCATTTCACCAGAGACTCACACCTCTAGAAGATATCTGCCTTAAAGGCTCACAAACAGCTAACACGACCTCATTAGCATACAAATGGCTATCCCATCCTACCAAATTGAGCAGAAACAAACACAAGGAAAGATGGGAGAATGAACTTGGTTCTATAATAAGTGAGGCACATTGGGAAAAAGCTTGTATTTTTGCACACAAATGCTCACTTAGTACTAGATACCAAGAAATATCATATAAACTCCTTACACAGTGGTATATAACACCAGTTAAAGCTAAGAAATGGTCTGCAACGGCATCAGACTTATGCTGGCGCTGTGGAAATGATATAGGTACTCTTTTACATCTTTGGTGGGAATGTCCCCCAATCCTTGACTACTGGAACCAAATTATTAGATGGATCAAACACATCACAGAAACAAAAATTACACTAGACGCAGCTGCATGCCTGCTACATATCAATTCATTTTCAATTAGAAAATATAAAAAATCTCTATCTAGGCACCTTCTTACGGCAGCTAAAAGTCTAATACCTTTGCACTGGAAAACCACTCACATTCCTACAGTCAAGGATTGGTTGGACAGGGTACGTTACATGTATAAAATCGAGGAATTACTGGCAATGAAAAAAGAAGACGGGTCCAGTTTCAATTCACTATGGCAGCCTTGGCTGGTTTTCACCCTTTCCAACGAATATTCCGCCTTAATCACCTAAACACTATAAGAGCCATGAATCTAAACACCGGCAATACGCCACGCTCCTAATACGCCTGGGAAAACATCTAAGCACCTCCACATTATCTAGAGTCCCCCCCCCCTTTTTTTTTTTTTTTTTTTTTTTTTTTTTTTTTTTTTTTTTTTTTTTTTTACCCCTCCCACCCGTGTCCCCTCCACCGCCCCTCCAAATGTCACCCTAAATCTACCCCACCCACCTCTCACCCTACCCCACTCAGCAATCAATAATCATTGCCTTACGCTATGTGTTAAATCTCGCAACGCTTGAAAGTTACGTTTTCTGTTACTATGTTCCAATGTTGAGACGATACAAGTCTCTATTCTTGTTACAATGTGCACTGCAAATTATCATTCTGATATTTCTATTGTATGCAACTTTTTCTCAATAAAAACTTTGATTGTGAAAAAAAAAAAAGAAAGTCACAGTAAAGATAAGCTACATATAATTTTATACAGGCTCGTTAAAGGGAATATTGCATTCCATGCTTCAAAAAGTTTTATACCACTGCAAAGAAAAAATGCATGGGAGGAAAACATGTTAGTTAAAGTGGAGGGCCACCCTAAAAAAAAAAAAAAGAGCATTAATATTCTTCAAAAAAGAAAAAAAAAAACATATGAATTTTTATTTTTTTTACCTTACCAGAAATCCCTGTTGCTAGGCAGTCTTCCTAATCTGCCTCCTTCCTACTCCGCGGTGATCTTCGGTCTTCTTCGGTCTTCTCTCCTCTGCGTCCTCTTCTGGGTAATGGGGCGCGCTGTGTTCTGGGAACTGTGTGTTTCCTAACACAGCGCGTCCCATGTACAAAGCAACGTGCGACTCGCGCATGCGCAGTAGGAGACGGGCAGTGAAGCTGCAAGGCTCCACTGCCTGTTTCCCTTAGTCCGGATGGCGGCGCCGGGACCCGAGAGCCGAGGGACACGTCGGCCTCGGCGGCCGACATCGCGGGCACCCTGGAAAGGTAAGTCTCCTTATTAAAAGTCAGCAGCTACTTTTTTTTTTAGCTGCTGACTTTTAAAAAAAAAAAAATTCAGATGGAACACCGCTTTAAAATGTTACATTTCCCCCGGTTGTTGTACTGCAAGGGGTGGTTTTTGTGACAGGATCCCTGGGAATGCCAAGTAGTCCAAAAGCAAGATTTGGTCTAGGTGGAAGTGAAGGTGGGGTAAATATATAATTTATTTTCTTTTTTTATGCAGTGTTTAACATAACCAGACCTACAATTTTGGTTCACTTTAAAAACCCAACAGCCATTTAGTTGTGGATAGATTATGGAAGGGTTAGAACCTCTGACAACTTATTATTGCTGTGTGTCCTTCTTTGGGACATTTCTACTCTACTTGTCTATTTCATTTTTAATGGACAGAAAAGGAAATAAGGATAAATCTCCCTACTTTTTGTGTTTTGACAAGTGTAAAAATAGAACAGAAATCCCACCCATATGGACACAGACAGCAATAAAGACATATTTTTTGTAGGATGGAGAAACATTAAAAACAATACATGTATGAATAGTTGAAATTTAATTTTGATGGTGAGTGATACCCAAACACTATATACTTACATAGCAAGGTTCCTCCAAAGGGGCTTAAAAATTAAACACACCCCTTCATAATAATCACTATAAAAAGACACTTCCCATCTCAGTCAACAAGGTTGGTAACTAAGCATGAGCTCAGGCATGTTCACACGTGCCCACGATCTGTGCAGCCGCAGATCGGAAACGTCTCACTGCCTGTGATTAGCGCTGTGTAGTGTCAGCTTCCTGGCGGATGCGGGCACATGTAGTTGCTAACACGCCTGAGCTCATCCTTATTAGTAACAGGTTTTCCAGTACATGGCAGATCATAGGAAGCACATAACAGGACATACCTGCATATTTGGATAGTGAATTGTTGGCAAGTGCAGCTAGCTCGTCTGCCACTAGAAGGTTCTAGTCCCAGTATAGTATGGTTTAAGGGCAACTGCACTTTCGTGGGAAAAAAATAGCAAATAAAAAAAATAATATACTGTATACAGTTGCAACATAGTCATATTGTAATTGAAAATGACCTTTCCTTTTCAATCAGCAGCTCTGTAATTCCCTGTTATTCCCTGCTTGTGTGATTTGCCCAATGATTTTCCCATAAATCTGCACTAAGATATAAGTTAGAATTCAAGCATCCCCTGAAATAAAATAACATTTTTGGTGAGATATTCCCAATAGGAAATCACGTCTAAAGGGATGCTGACCCTGCAATTTCCCTCATTAGAGGTCTGCAGGTGCAGCAGCTGGTTAATAATTATGAAACCACTCCCATTAGACTCACTCAGCTCACACGAACAGACAAACACACAGGGATTTCTTCAGAATAACAAAAGGTAGGAATCTGCAACAACGTTTGTTAAAATCTTTGCAATGTACATAGATCATCCAGAGGGGAATGTTTTGTTCTCAAGAAAGTTATTCTTTAGGGGAAAGTTGTAATTAGGCTTTAGCCCCTTTAAGAGAAACCCCTTCTTTTTTGCTGGCGTGGGTGGGGTTAGTGCCCATATAAATGCAGGAGATGGGGAATGGGAGACAGACACCTCAGAGCTGCAAAGATGTTATCTCCTGCAGTATTCATTTAAAGGGCCCTTTGCAGGGCTAACATACTAGTAAAGGTGGTGCAGTTCATGGAAGGCCTGGAAAGAGTCCTCCAATGTGAGTAGTGGTGGAAGCCTGGGAATGAGTGTGCCAACTGATAGCATGCTGGGCAGACATGTAGAAGTGACAAGGGGAAAGAAAGAGAGACTGATACACTAAAGAGGGCCCCTTGTCCTCCCTGACCCTCAGCTGCAGGTCCTGGACAAGGTGTAAAGGAAAAACATTGCTGGATCAGAGAGAGTTCAGATAAGGATTGGGGGGCTGGGGGAAGGGGAACTGCACACAGATGGTTTTTTACTTTCATGCATAAAATATATGAAGTTAAAACACCTTCAGCCTTTAGAACCACTTTAAGGTGTCCTTTTATGAAACTGAGATCAGCTGCGATCCCAAGTCTCACAGCTGATCTCAGGTCTTAACCTGTGTATGAAACTGAGGTAATCAGATGGGAACATGTTCTCCACTGATTATCTCAGCACAGTGAGAATCTGTAACTGACTGTCACAGAAACGGCCAGTGTATGAAGGTGCGATCTCAGCACCTCACTGGCGATCTGTGACAGGATTCTCACTTTCTGATTCACCATCTCAGAGGTGGAGAATCAGAGAGAGAAGCACAAAGCTGGCTGAGTATTCTGGAGAAAGCAGGAAGTCTTTTGACTTCCTTCTTTCTCTCAGGAGCAGCCATACAGTGAGAGAACATCTTCCCCACCATTACACACCCCAAAACAAGCAGGTTAGCAATCTAAAGTGTGTGTATATATATATATATATATATATATATATATATAGATATAGATATAGATATATCTATATATATCTATATCTATCTATCTATATATATCTATATCTATATATATATAAAAATATATATATAAATAGATAGATAGATATACACATTGAAATAAAAACACACACACATATATATATATGCTATATGCTATGATATATATATATATATATATATATATATATATATATATATATATAGATAGATAGATAGATAGATAGATATAAATATATATATGTATATATATTATTCTACCTGCATTTAAATGCTATTATTAATGTCATTTTTATAGCGGCACTTTACCGTCGTTATAGCGGCGCTTTTCGAACCCTAGCGGGTTTTACCCCCGCTAATGACTGAAAAAGGGTTAAAACCACCCGCAAAGCGCCACTGCAGTGGCGCTTTGCAGAGGGGTTTGGAGCGCTGCCCCATTGTTTTCAATGGGAAGGGGCGCTTTAGGCTGCTTTCACACTGGGGCGGTTTGCAGGCGTTATTGCGTTAAGAATAGCGCCTGCAAACCGACCCGAAACAGCTGTTGCTTGCAGGACGCTCAAAAATGTCCTGCAATCCGCATCTTTGGCTCGCTATAGGAGCGGTATATTTACCGCTCCTATAGCGCCCGGTCCCATTGAAAACAATGGGGGAGCGCGCCGAACCCGCCCGCAAAACGCCGCTGCGGCGGTTTGCGGGCGGTATTGACCCTTTTTTGGCCACTCGCGAGCGGCCGCAATACGCCGCTAAAACGCCAGTAAAGCGGCGCTAAATATAGCGCCGCTTTACCACCAGCGCCCCCACCGCTCCAGTGTGAAAGCAGCCTAAGGATCGTAAATACACCGCTCCTACAGCGCTCCAAAGATGCGGCTTGCAGGACATTTTTCAGCATCCTACAAGCGCACCGCTCCAGTGTGAAAGCCCGCGGCTGTTTGAAGGCGCTTTGCAGGCGCTATTTTTAGAACTTTAGGCCCCTTTCACACTGGGGCGGTTTTCAGGCGGTACAGCGCTAAAAAATAGCGCCTGTACACCGCCTGAAAAAAACGGCCCCATTCCCGGCTTTCACATTGGAGCGGTGCGCTAGAAGGACGGCAAAAAAAGTCTTGCTAGCAGCATCTTTGGAGCGGTGAAGGAGCGGTGTATTCATAATTCAAATTCAACTTGAAATCAATGGGACAGCGCGGCAATACCGCCAGCAAAGCACCGCTGCAGCAGCGCTTTGCGGGTGGTTTTACCCCTTTTTCTGCCGTTAGGGGGGGTTTAAACTGCACTGCTAGCGGCCGAAAACCAACGCTAAAACCACAGTAAAGCAGCGCTAAATAGAGCGCTGCTTTACCGCCGACGCTGCTCCCACCTCAGTGTGAAAGGTGTTTTATACAGGGGTTTATCAATTATGAAATATATTTTATTTTAATATATTAATAAATATTTATACTTGTAAACTTTATTAAAATTATTTTTTAATGATTATAAATGTATTTTACATTTATATGAATGGTGTATAGCTGCATTACATATGTGGATTACATTAATTTACTATACACCATTCACATTTAAATAGGCACATGTATGATCTTTAAATATTGATAAAAACAATGTTTTTTAATAATTAGGTTAATGTATATTGTGTAGGGGGGATTTTACTTTATTATTTTATTAATATGTAGGGGAATAATGTGTTAATTAGTGTTTAACTTTTGTGTTTTAAATCGCCTCAGACTGTAATCCCGCTACATCTCGCGAGATTACAGTGTGAGGAGAAATTCTGAGGAGTTCCCGGCGTTTGTAGATCGCTTCTGAACTCAACATGAGAAGCGATCTACAGACCATCATAAACAGGCACTCAGGGGAGAGCGATCTCCTCTGAGAATGCCTGAGAAATGAATAGCGGTATTTTACCGCACTTTAATAAAAGGACACCTTATGCAGTGGACTATACAGGGAAGTGGCCCCAACTCTTTGGTACTCCCAAGGAGAAGAATGGAGGAGTAGAGGGAAGATGGCATCAAAGATATGTGCCTGCCTTCTGCGCAGAAAAGACTGTTATAGACTGTCTACTCCTGTGTGTGGCATTCCGTGCTGAAGAATTTTGATAGTGTGTCAAAAGTGAGTTTCAGTAAAGGGCAGAAAATGCATTGTATGTGTATTCCTTTGTTCTCAAATATTGAGGCCTCATGGCAGGGATGTCATGAGTCGCCCTCATGCCAAGAATATAACACAATATGGCGGAAGGTTAATACAACCAGAGATCCAAGAAGAGACAGGATGGGGATTTGCATCATTTGGCAGCATCACCTGCCCAATCCTAGTCCCCCTTACACTTCGATTATGGTTTCATGGCAGACTTTGGTTCTAATATAGTCCTAGCTAAATCTCTTCTTCTTGAATATATAGCAAGCACTTTTATTGTAGTTGGGTGATACAACTCTTCTAATGAAATGAAGCTTGTGATTCTGAGGGACGCCAAAATTCTCTGTGGGAAAATTTTGTAATTTAATGTTTGTTAAAATGTAGCCTTGTCCTTGAAATGAAAAACCTTCCATACTAAATGCAGCATTGATAAAATATGGCCAATTTATTAGGCAGATGCTATAAATAATTGTAGCCATTTATTTTCTGTTCCCCACACCGCACAATGCTATAACCAATTTAAATCATGTCTCGCTGGACATCCTGATATTTACCTTGTCTACAGATGCACAAATTAGGTGTATAGATGCATATGCAGTTATTATTTATTGGTTCGATCTTCTACTTATTTTCCCCAGCAGTGTTTATCAACCATGGCTGCATTATGCCACTAGTGAGGAGATATAAAGAATAGCCCATTACTGAAACACATCTGGGAAAGTGTTACATCTGTGCATCAGTGAGCACATTCCAGCACTCTCTGAAAATATTTCCAAACGCAAATTTCTAATTTCTGTGACCTTCTCATCAAACAGGAATTTTGCAGAGTTTAGCATAATCTTCTTGAATTTGTTATAAAGATATTTTATTTACTCTAATCCTCTTTTCTGTTTGTACAAGGACATATATCTCTATCACTAGAGTAATTGAAACATTGATCAGTGTGAATGTTATCTCTGCATGAAAGACAAAGAAAATCAATGTTATCTGTAATACAGACATTGTTGGGTTAGTGCAAATTACTCAAATAACCTAGGTTTCTTATGACCAGCCATTGCCATCAGCCATGCTAATGAATTATGGGAATATCACAAGAAAGTGAAGCAATTTACTACGAAAGCTAGACAATGTTTGAAAATGTAAACACTTGCCTTGTGTTTTATTTTATTTTATTTTTCTTCTTTTTTAAAAAAATTTGAATGTACAAAAAGCTTTTCATTATGGCACGCTTATCTAGTTCTGGCAGTATTTTGTAATGGCTACTTTGTCATGCAGAATATGTGTCAGATGTTCCAGTCTGCCTATTTGAATTGATAAGAAAAATCTTGACATATTTGCTTCACACATGAGGATGCATAGCTAGGATTTCTTTATCACTATATAAAGAAAGGGAGTATAGCTGGAGGCCCTCTATTTTCTGTATGTATCACTGGTAGTGACATGCAATGAACTCACTTTAATGGTTAAGGTAAAATAGGTTATTTGTGTCCAAGTGACAACAAAATCAGATGATTTCCACATTTGCAACATTTAAGGTCTAATGGCAAAAACAAAAATATTGATTTGCTTGTTGCGGAATAATGATTTTGCAATTTTATGTTGTAAATTGGTACCCATAGATAAGAAGATTCTTCACACTCCATTGCATCTTGTAATTTGTCCTGTGAATGGTGGGGGCCCACATATGCTTAACAACTTCTGGCACTGTGGGGGTTACCAGCTTCAGGTCTCCAGGCTCAGCTGCGCTAAAGATGATGGGGTCATGCCCCCCTTCTGCCCTTTCTTCGATTGAGAAAAGTTCTTTTAATGATTACACTGCCTGTAACTCAATCTGTGAATTTAGGAGAGCATTGTGTAACTGATCAGACTTACCTGCATTCACAGATCATGTTATAGGCAGTGTAATCAATGAAGGAGCTTTTTTCAATGGGGAGAGGGCAGGAAGGGTGTCCCCATCAGATAAGCTTTAGTGCAGCTGAGCCCAGAGACCGGAAACTGGTAACCCTCACAGCACCAGACATAAAGCAGCAGTGAGAGGACAGGTCAGCCTTGCAGTGAAGATTTCTACAGAATCCAGAATGCTACACATTGTGATACATAACTCTTTAAAGGTAAGTAATGAAAAGTCTTTTGACAGGATTCATTGGAGTTTCTACGTTCTGTCCTCACTAAATTCAGTTTTACTGGGCTTGTCCAATTGGCTACCATGGCATTATATTCTAATCCTTTAGCATGTATATCTACTTTTAATGTTCTATTGGACACAATTAATATTACAAACGGTACATGCCAGGGGTGCCCATTATCCCCAATTATCTTTACACTTATTATGGAACCTCTTGCTACTGCAATTAGGTTGAACCTCCAAATCTCAGGTATAAAAGTGAACAAAGAGTTTCATAAAATTGGACTTTTTGCAGATTTTGCAGCTCCAATTTGGCGCGAACGGCCCATAATGTTCAGTTTTCGATGAACGGGCAAACAGCCAATGTTCAAGTCTAACTCATGTTTGAGTCAAACTCATGTTTGACCCAAACAGAAAGCTCATCCCTATTCACTAGCCCATTAGGATGCACAGGAGGTAGAAGGGGATATAATGAGATAATTTTTTTTGCTAGAACCGGAACTTATAGATCAGGTGAAGTTACTGCTTGACTATAGCCAGTTTGATTTTTAATTAAATAAAAGCATGTTGGGTTAATAGTCAGCTCCTTACTAAAATATTATGGGTCTAAGGGAAGGAATAAGCATATACAAGATAAATATATAATATAATATACAGTATCTTACAAAAGTGAGTACACCCCTCACATTTTTGTAAATATTTTTATTATATCTTTTCATGTGGAAATACTGAAGAAATTACACTTTACCACAATGTAAAGTAGTGAGTGTCACTGGAAGTTCAACATGGCACCTCATGGCAAAGAACTGAGGATCTGAAAAAAAAAATTGTTGCTCTACATAAAGATGGCCTAGGCTATAAGAAGATTGCCAAGACCCTGAAAGTAAGCTGCAGCACAGTGGCCAAGACCTTACAACCGTTTAACAGGACATGTTCCACTCAGAACAGGCCTCACGATGGTCGACCAAAGAAGTTGATGTATTTGTGCACATGCTCAGCATCATATCCAGCTGTCGTCTTTGGGAAATAGAGGTATGAGTGCTGCCAGCATTGCTGCAGAGGTTGAAGGAGTGGGGGGTCAGCCTGTCAGTGCTCAGACCATACACTGCACACTGCATTGAATTGGTCTGCACGGCTGTCATCCCAGAAGGAAGCCTCCTCTAAAGATGATGCCTCCTCTAAAGATGATGCACAAAAAAGCCTGCAAACAGTTTGCTGAAGGCAAGCAGACTGAAGACATGGATTACTGGAACCATGGCCTGGGATCTGATGAGACCAAGATAAACTTATTTGGTGTCAAGAATGCGTGGTGGCAACCAGGTGAGGAGTACAAAGACAAGTGTGTCTTGCCTACAGTCAAGCATGGTGGTGGGAGTTGTCATGTTCTGGGGCTGCATGAGTGCTGCTGACACTGGGGAGATACAGTTCATTGAGGGAACCATGAATGCCAACATGTACTGTGACATGCTGAAGCAGGACATGATCCCCTCCCTTCGGAAACTGGGCCGCCGGGCAGTATTCCAACATGATAACGACCCCAAACACACCTCCAGGGCGACAACTGCCTTGCTAAAGAAGCTGAGGGTAAAGGCGATGGACTGGCCCAGTATTTCTCCAGACCTAAACCCTATTGAGTATCTGTGGGGCATCCTTAAAGGTGGAGGAGCGCAAAGTCTCTACCATCTACCAGATCTGCGAGGAGGAGTGGAAGAGGACTCCAGTGGCAACCTGTGAATCTATGGTGAACTCCTTGCCCAAAAGTGTTAAGGTAGTGCTGGAAAATATGGCGGCCACACAAAATATTGACACATTGGGCCCAATTTGGACATTTTCACTTAGGGGTGTATTCACTTTCTTTGCCAGCGGTTTAGACATTAATGGATGTGTGTTGAGTTATTTTGAGAGGACAGCAAATTTTATACTGTTATACAAGCTGTACACTCACTAATATTTCTTCAGTGTTGTCACATGAAAAGATATAATAAAATATTTACAAAAATGTGAGGGGTGTACTCGCTTTTGTGAGATACTGTATATAAATAAATATATATATATATATATTATATATATATATATATATATATATATTGTAGCAGAGCATCCCAGAGAGAGCCAGAAAAAGCCCTGTTCGGGGTTTTGTACGTCTCCCAGGCTCCTCTCATACACATTCAGAAATCTCTGAGCCATGATCCAGTTCGGGTCTTAGTCCTCTTCCCCAGGCTAATTTAAGCTCACCCAAGCAGACAGCCTTTGCTCTCTGCCTGGGCGCTGCTGGGACACACAGTTTGACTTAAGCAACAACACTGGTCTGTGAGAGAGCAAAAGGTTGGTAAAAGCCATGATCCTCGGGTTTTAGAAGGTTTTTGCAGAAACTGACAAGCGGTAGGCTTGCTCAGCCTGGTAGTTAGGGCCTGCATATTGTGTAGTTAGAGCCGAGACACGGCTAGGATTTTGTTTTGCTATTTTAGTTCTTATTTGTTTTCTGGAACACTGTACAGCACCTGTATATAGACTTGCATATAACACAAATAAACATTCCCAGGCTAATTTAAGCTCACCTGAGCAGACAGCCTTTGCTCTCTGCCTGGGACACACAGACATTTGATGGTTCGTGAGGAGCTAAAGGTTGGTAAAACGCTTTAAATCTACATACAGAAACTGACAAGCGGTAGGCTTGCTCAGTCTGGTAGTGAGGGCCTGTGTATGGTATAGTTAGAGCCGAGACACGGCTAGGACTTTTGTTTTGTTATTTCTGTTCTGATATGTTTTCTGGAAGACTGTGCAGCACCTATGTATGGACTTGTGTTTAAAACAAATAAACCCAGCACTGTTTTCACTACCTTAAGTGGATTTGGTATCTGTGCCTAAATAACAGCTCATCCCAGGGAGCTTTGTACCTGCTACCTGTCCCCCAGGTTACAATATATATATATATATATATATATATATATATATATATATATATATATATATATATATATTGTAGATATTGTAGCAGAGCGTCCCAGAGAGAGCCAGGAAAAGTCCTGTTTGGGGTTTATACGTCTCCCAGGCTCCCACACATTCAGAAATCTCTGAGCCATGATCCAGTTCCGGTCTTAGTCCTCTTCCCCAGTCTAATTTAAGCTCACCTGAGCAGACAGCCTTTGCTCTCTGCCTGGGACACACAGACAATGCCGGTCTGTGAAGAGCAAAAGGTTGGTAAAAGCTGTTAAGAAGTTTATGCAGAAACTGACAAGCGGTAGGCTTGCTCAGCCTGGTAGTTAGGGCCTGCATATTGTGTAGTTAGAGCCGAGACACGGCTAGGATTTTGTTTTGCTATTCCAGTTCTTATTTGTTTTCTGGAACACTGTTCAGCACCTGTATATAGACTTGCATATAACACAAATTAACACAGCGCTGTTTGTCACTACCTCACTGGATTTGGTATCTGTGCCTGAACAACTGCTCATCCCAGGGAGCTTTGTACCTGCTACCTGTCCCCCGGGTTACTATATATATATATATATATATATATATATATATATATATAATGTATATATATTTTTAATATATAATTTAATATATCATTGTAAGGCTTAAAAGGACAAATGTCATGTTCTGTCAAATTAATTATTTTATAAACAGCAAAAGCTTGCAGAGATTCTGTAATTCTTTTAAGTACCTGTACAAAGGAGTAACATCTGGTGCTAGCTCCCAACAGTATGTTTAGTGCAGCATGTTGAGACTTGGGCTCTACCCAGACAATGAGCTAGGTCAGCAACAAGCAGACCTAAGCACCTCTTAGACAGCTGGCATAGTAACCAAATACCAGCCAATCTTGGATAAAGACACATTTAATAACATTCATTTTCTTCTGCAGCAGACGGGGAAGTAACAAAAGACAGGTTGATTGGACAGCAGTGAGGTGTTTAGCTAATGATGTCTTGGCAGTGCTTAGAATTTCTAGAAAATGGAAACAATATTTAAAGTAAACCATTGTTTTTACAGAGATACTTAAGCTGGACACATTCGATTTAAGTCATTTTGCAGCAGTTTGCTGACAAGATCTGGAAGCGGTATTCTTTTATTGACTCTCTGGCACCATAGTTGAAGGAAAATTATGATCTTTTTACTGTTTACCTCAAAAAATCGAGGTCAACTTTCTGTTTCTAACAAGCCCCCCTGGGGGTTGCGTGAAAGGGGTCGTAGTAAATTAGTCCAATTAGCTCTACTCTTGTGTTGGTGGCTATGTCATATGATACGAATAGTTCTTGGCCAATAGGAAGTTGAGAAAATCGTGAAGAGGTGGACTACTAAAACTGGAGAGTGCAAAATTGGATGCAGCTGTGCATGGTAGCCAATCAGCTTCTAATTTCAGCTTGCTCAATTAAGCTTTTGACAAAAAAAAACTAGAAGCTGATTAGTTACTATGCAGTTTGCAACAGAGTTTGCACCCTCCAGTTTTAGTAAATCAACCCCAGAGTGGTTTTGTCACTTTTCCTTAAACATTGCCTGTTTTTTAAGTAGGTGCTTTAAAAAAACTGACTGTGAATGGACATGTAGCCAATGGTTGCCTGTGGCTGGAATGTTAAGATGACAATAATGCTTTGATTTTATTTATTTTTTTCTTACATTACAATACAATTATTCCCCCGAAACATGAAATTAAACGATCATTTTAAATATCCCATGTACTATAGCTGTGCACCCAAACAATCACCCCCCAAAAATATTCTAATAGTTATTATGTTGTCCAGTTGGTAACATTTGCATCGTAGATGCAAGTAGTCTGCTACAAACATTTACATTATCCATTCTTACTTTTTTGCAGGAAATAAAGACTGTTTATGGTAGTGAACATGTGGAAAATAAGTGCAGCGCTAACAAAATTCTCAAAAAAATCTCAAAGTGAACTGAAAACAACATAAAACAGTGTATAAAAACATACATATAAAGAGGTGCACAAAAATGATCTCAGAGTGAACTCAAAACCATATAAACAGTGTACAAATACATATGAGTATAAAGTAAAGTATACACATATGATAAACCTTTAAAGGAAAAATAGTATACTGAGTGTCATATCAACAAATGTGCAGATAAAATAATATAAATAATTTCCAAACATAATGTCCAAAACCAGACAAATCCTTAATGATGAAAAAGATTGTGAAAGTGAGCCAAACAATAAAAATATCCAAAACATGATTCCAAGTAGTTGACACTTGAACTGAGCAACAATGTGGTATAGAAACCCAAACTTTCTGATAAGTGATCCACCACCAGAGAGTCAAAAGGCTTACCAGAGAGATTGAACCCAAATAAGTATACACCTAATGGGACAATCAGACTTGTAGGGCTACACACCCAAGTGAAAAAGTCACAATGGACAGGACCTCCAACCAGAAGACCAACTCTGATAAGGAACCTCAATGGGGTAGGTATTAGACAGGAAACCGGATGGATGGTTTCTCCAAAAAAAGGAGAATAAGGAACCTCAATGGGGTAGGTATTAGACAGGAAACCGGATGGATAGTTTCTCCAATAAAATATATTTATAGAAAGGAAAATAAAGTAGGCACATAGTGTAATTCCATTTAGAAATCGGAAATTATTTATTTATAAAAAGGAGGAAATACACTCACATTTCAGTTGATAAAAAGCACTCAGAATAAAATTTTTTACTTCAGCAGAGCATACTGACGCGTTTCGTCTCACAAGACATCATCTGGGGTGCTCATCTGCTGTAGGCACTGTCCTTATATAATACAAAGGTACCTTGGTAATGAGCGGCAGCCTCATGGTGTCAACTGTGTGGATTCACAACCACTTCCATAAACAAGCAAAATGGCGCTGCCACGTGCACGCCAAGCCTCGTTCTGAAGAGGCCGGGACCGAAAGTGAAAACACTTCTGGAAACAAGCACAATGCCGCCTCTCGATTAAGCTTTTGACTATAAAAAAAATAGAAGCTGATTGCTTAATATGCAGTTTGCACCAGAGTTTGCTCCCTCCAGTTTTAGTAAATCAACCCCAGTTACTAGAGTGGTTTTGTCACTTTTCCTTAAACATTGCTTGTTTTTTAAGTAGGTGCTTTAAAAAAAAAACTGACTGTGAACGGACATGTAGCCAATGGTTGCCTGTGGCTGGAATGTTAAGATGACAATAATGCTTTGATTTTTTTTTTTTCTTACATAACCCATGTAAGAAAAAATTATTCCTTCTGAAATGAAACGATCATTTTAAATATCCCATGAACTATAGCTGTGCACCCAAACAATCACCTCCAAAAAATATTCTAATAGTTATTATGTCGTCCATTAGGTAACATTTGCATCGTAATGTTTGCTACAAACATTTACATTATCCATTTTTACTTTTTTTTGCAGGAAATAAAGACTGTTTATGGTAGTGAACATACTGTGAGATGGTTCAGACATTTTGACATCCAGTGCTGTTTAATTCCTTGATCTGATTTCATACCTCAGAATTAGCACATCTGACAGTTTTCTCACAGTCTCTTGCGGCACCAATCCTTCAAAGGCAAACACTTCTGCATTTTCCTTATGCATTTAATCTGGGTGAATATGAGTTCATTTTTTAACTGAAGATGTTTTAAAAGCAGAAGTGGCATTTGTGCCATCTAGTAACATGTAATAAATGATTGCTCTAAGGAACAAAAACATCTCATGGAACTATCCTGTCAGTTTCCATAAAACCTGGTCAGGATTTAGAATGTGCTTAAAATGCTTAACTCCTAATTCCGCCTTTCCCTGGCCTTACTGAGAGTCTTTGATCACTGACACTAAATGATGCTGATAGTTTGGGCTACGCATCATTTTGGCTCTGATCCAATCACACTAACACACCATTAATGATAGACACTTTGATTATTTGTTCCCTCTTAGAGCTGCAATAAGCAGCAGATAATCACTGATATTTGAGAAACTTGGTCTTGATGCTGTTAAGATCCTTTCAGAAGTTAAGCCAATTTGTTAACAATTACCATTCATTAAATTAATTTGTGCTGGTGATATTAGAGGCCTAAAAAATATGTGTGCTACAAGATCACACTGAAGAGGTCATCTGTGATTAGCTGCTTTCCAGTAGCTTGACATTGATTGGACATGCATCGTACAATATTGAGATCCTTACCATATAAAATAAAAGAGATTGAAAGCCAAATAATTGTTTGCTCTAATTTTAACATGTTAAAAACAAAAAATCTTTGTTTTGCCTCATACAAAAATAGTTTTCAGCTTCCTATCTTCAATGTATATTCAGGGCTTTTTTTTTCAGCAGGAACGTGGGGGAACACAGTTCTGGTACCTCCAGCACTAAATGTGTGTGATGGCAAGGGGTGCTGGGTTGTGCTACAGTGTCTATTGATGCTGGCTGCTGGGCGGGATCTATTGTTGCTGTAAGGGATCTATTTTTACAGGGGGAGGTCTATTGTTGCTGGGGAGGTATATTTTTGTTGTTGTTGATGGGGTGGGTCTTATGTTGCTGGGAAGGTCAGTTGTTGCCTGGAGGGATCTACAGTTGAGGGAGCATTCTATTGTAGCTAGCTGCTGGAGGGTCTATCGATGCTGTCTGCAGGGAGATCTGCTGTTGTTGCTGGAGGTCTGTTGTTGCTGGGGGGGGGGGGGGGTTGTTGAGATGGTCCATTGTTGAAGGGGGTTCTATTGTTGCTGGGGGGGGTCTATTGTTGTGGCTGCAGGGGATCTATTTTTACTGCTTTTCTTGTTATCATTAACAAATTCCTTAGTATCACAAATGTTACTTAGTTCTGTATTTCCTAAAAGGACAGTACTGGGAGGTGGGTTGGGGGTGGGACCAAGGAATGTGCTCGGAGGTAGGTAGTAGTGGAGACAAGGGTTAACTCCAAAAGGGAGAGTTACTGCACCTATTCTCTCAGAAAAAAAGCCCTGTGTATATTTATAACTAACTGTATACAATTTAAAGTGGTTCCTTACTTAAAAGTCAACCGCTTCAAATATTAAAAGGACACTCACCTGTCCAGGGGGTCCAGCGCTGTCTTCACCCAAACCAGTTCTTCGCTGATCTTCAAGTCACCAGAGCTGGCATTTTTACTGTGGGCAGCCAGCTGTGATTTCTTGTGGTTTCACAGCTGTCTGCCCACTGTGCAGGTGTGCTTTGTACAGTAAATGGTCCCGCAGCCATTTTTTTTTTTACACTGGGGGTTTTTAACAATAAAATTAGTAGAAGTAGCAAATATTTGCAGTGAATAACTTATTTCTTAAAGTGATATTAACCAGTTCCCACCTGGCCTAGAGACAAATGACGGCTGAGTGGGACAGTCACCGTTTCTGGGTGGATGTCATATAACTTTCCCCCAGAACATGCCTCGCGCACGGCACATGGGCTGCACTGCGGCACTATCTATTACCCGCTGTGTCCACCGGACACAGAAGATGACTGATCAGTGTACCGGCCACTGCCAGTACCATGTAATTGCAGTGACCAATCAAAGCAGATCACATGACATTTGTACACAACGGATGGCTTTCGTTCATGTCATCCATTGTGCACTATTGTATTGTATCTGTGACTGGTCACAGTGATCACATGGTACAGACAGGGACAATCATAGCCCATCTGTACTATGCGATTAGCTGTGGCCAGTAAACACTGAATGAATCAATTTCATTTAGTGCAAATGGTTGCTTATAACATTGAAATTCACTTGTATAAGCAATCACAGTGTGTAAAAAAAACCTGATCCCCAGAGTAGTACAATGTTACCATGGTAACACGGTGTTGCTCTGTTCACAGGATGTTAAAAAAATTGTAACAAAAAAAGGAATAAAAGCAAATTTCAATTATTTTTTTATTTATTAATTTTACACACTATCACCAGTCAGTGTCCCTGATCATCTCCACACCAGTTAACAATAATAATGACTCTGTACTGCACTGATGGCAGTATGTAAAAAAAAAGTTTGAAAATGTTTTTTTTTTATTAGCTTCTTCTTGTGACAGAGAATTACAACTCGAAACTTGCCATGCTTCTTACTAAATACCGCTTTCCAAAAAAAGAATAATTTGGGTGATATTTGTACTGTCCTGACATTTTAGGACCTCAAGAAATGAGATTGGCCATCAGTACATTGGGATTGATCTTTACCACAGCGTGACAACTCCTATACTAAACTACAAGATCAGCCAGCTTGCCAGGCAAACTAGTCACATGACGCTCTCAGACATGACAAATTACTACTCCGTTTCCAACATAAATATAAAAGTGAAGAAACTTTTTGAGGACCCTTCATACTGTATATACCATAGTTTGCAGACTCTATAACATTCCCACAGACTAAATAATAAACACTTATTTGGGGTATTTTCACCAAAGAAATGTAGCAGAATACAGTTTGGCATAAATGTAGGGAGAAATTTTATTTATTTGCAAAATGTTATAATAGAAAATTAGAAAAATGCGCTGTTGTTGAATTCTTGTCCTGAAAGCATCCATTGCCTAGCATTTTCTGGCTTTGGGGTTTTCCGATTTCCTGACCTACAACAAAAAATGCATCCAGTGAAATTAAAGTGAAGACTTCTGATCTGCATACTTGTCTTGAGTGAGAAAATATGGAAGCCAATGAATTATCATAATATTCAGGAAGCAGGCATTCTCATCAGGAGGTCAGCAATGGCAGCCTCCAAGTTTCTGTGATTACAGGTTCACCTTATACAACTCCAAACATCTGAACCCTTAACTGCTACCTGGATAACCGTCAGCAATGTCCTACATTGGGTACTAGTGTCCTGTAACATGTCTATATGCTGCCTTCACAGATATCTCACGGTGCAAAACTATCAGATCCAAAACAAAATTATTTCCTTATTGTTCATATGGAGCCAATTAATTAAACTTGGTGATTTATTAAGAAAAAGTTTAGCGAAATTCATACTTGTCTAATTTGATATCCATTTCAGGTCAGACAAGATTTACAAACCAAATGCATTTACTGAGTTTTGGCACAAGAGTTAGGGTTTAAAATTAATATTAGAGGGGGAGTTAAATAAAAGGTTAGGTTTTGGGTTTAAGGGTAAGTTTTAGGCCCCTTTCACACTGGGGCGGGAGCGGCGGCGACGGTAGAGCAGCGCTATATTTATCGCTGCTTTACCGTTGTTTTAGCCGCGGTATTCGGCCGCTAGCGGTGCAGTTTTAACCCCCGCTAGCGGCCGAAAAAGGGTCAAAATCCCCCGCAAAGCGCCGCCGTAGCGGTGCTTTGCGGCGGTATTGCCGCGGTATTACTGCGCTGTCCCATTGAAATCAATGGGTAGGAGCGGTATAGGAACGGTGAATACACCGCTCCTTCACCGCTCCAAAGATGCTGCCCGCCGGCTTTCACACTGGAGTGAATGGGGCCGGATTTTTTCAGGCGCTGTACAGGCGCTATTTTTAGCGCTGTACCGCCTGAAAAATGCCCCAGTGTGAAAGGGGCCTTAGTCTTAAGTATTAGGTTAAGGGTTATAGTAAGTGTTGGGTTAAGGGCTGTAGTACTTATGTGGTAACAAGGGGCATGCAGATAGGAGAAGAGAGCAAAGTAACGAAGGAAAAAAGCTGATCAGTCTGCTACTTCTCCACTCACTGGCCTGTCACACACCAAGATCTGTGCAAGTTTCCTAACGGCAGCAGAGAAAATCCGGTCTCCTGCCCTGACACACAGATAGTGCTGTGTTGTGTGGCAGAGCTGTGTAAAACCTGTGAAATGATGGACAGAAAACAAAGCCTTCAGAAGATAAAATTTCTATCTTTTATGTATTAACATGTGTATTTAGTTGTTAATTTCAGGGGTGTAATTTGGGTGAGAGTAGGACCAACTGTTAGGAGCAAATTAGGGATTTGGATTAACACTAGCCAAAACTTTTTCAGCTAGGTTCACACCACAGTGCAAACATTAATGCACCAGTGTTGAAGCATGTTATTGTGTGTTTTTGTTACACATTAACATGCGTTTTAATGCATTGCATTTTTTGTATGCATTGTGTGGCCCTGCATTTTGTGCTTTTCATATTTCCTATGACACTTACTTTATGGTTGCTGATCGAGTAGAGTGTATCCTTTCATCAGTGTCCCCAGAGTCACTCCCCTCACTTACATAAGGATCCCCAAAATCACCCCCCCCCCCCTTGCATCAGGGTCCCCAGAGTCCCTCTTACATCAGGGTCCCCAGAGCCCCCCTACATCAGGGTCCCCAGAGCCCCCCTACATCAGGGTCCCCAGAGCCCCATTACATCAGGGTCCCAAAGTGACCTTACAGCAGTGTCCCCAAAAAAAAACTTTCATCATAGTCCCTAGAACCCATTCCCTTTCAGTAGGGTCCCCAAAGTTATGAGGGTAGAGCAGAGTGGGGTAAAGAGTGTGGAGAGGTTTAAGAGAATAATTAGGGTAGTGGAAGGGGGGGGAAGAGTATTGTGAAAGCCCCAGCTTACATCAGGATCTCTTCTCTCTCATTGCAGGAGTCGGCTACAGAACAGGTGGAAACTAGAAGACTGGGCACTGGGATTGGATAGGTGTGGAGGAGATACTTTCTCCTCTTCCTCTGAATGCCGGGGCCTGGGGGAGGGTCAAGCACATGATTGGTTGCAAGGACATGGGTGGTCCAAGCAACCAAACCCTAGCATTGCGAACTGCGGGCGTGGCAGCAGTGGATCCTGTCAGCCAACGTAAATTCAGGGACAGCTCTGATTGCTGCACTGCCTGTGCTTCTGCTGAGCGGTGCAGTTATGGCAGCAGGGACACTGACTGGGTATTTGGGCAGAACGCTCTGGGGGGGTTTGGACCCAGTTGGTCTAGAGGTAGCACCGGCCCTAGGTACAGCCTCTGTTTTATTGCTGTTGGTACCTCTGTTGGGGAGATTTCCTAATACAAACCATCTGGGGGTGAAACCTTTAACTAGAAAGTAAGGAAGATTACTAATACTGATTCTTACCCCTCCCAGCTCTACTTAAAGCAGAACTCCAAAAGTAACAAGATAAAAATGTACAGCCCTTCAATCCAGGTCTGCTCCCCATGGTACCTCTTTACTGCCAATAGATGTCCTTATTCCGACGGCCAGAATTATTCAACCCAATTACTCTGTGCATAGTCTGTCATGGACCTGCCTCAGCCTGACACATGAACTCATTGGCTTTTTGTGCTGCTCATTTCTCTCTCTCTTTCTCTGAGTTTTGCTGTACAGAGACTGCAAGTGAGTGACACCATTTAAATGCATGTACTAATACTGCTTGCATTTAAAAAAATACATTTGTGTGTATTGATTTATGTATTTTATTTATGCCTAGGGTTTGGCATACACAAAGTTTTAGAGTCACAGTGTCCCTAAATCTAGGAAAAAAATAAAATGTCCATCCAAAGGGCAGATAGTAGGGACATACATGATTAAATGATAGAATCAAATACTTTTTTAAACCAAATCAGAAAGAGTATTCAAATCCACTGGATGCAAGTAAACAGGCATTTAAAAAACAAAGTATGTCAAGAATGATTTTGTTCCAAATTGATATCTGGGTAATCTATGCTATTGCTATTAAGTCCCGAAGGTAGGTACTTGGGGTAGAAGAATCCCCAGAAGTGAAAGCAATTTAAATTAGTGACCACTTCACTCAAAATCCCATCTTTGATTTATCCATTTAACATAATAAAAATACCTACCTTGGGACTGCCTCAATTAATTAAACATTTTGGAAACATTATCTCTTCCTTACACTCTATGCAATGAGGATTTTCAAAATGTAATATACTGTATAAACTCCAAAGGAAATCAAAGCGCAATAGAGAGAAAGGACCAGTGGGGAGATAGAAAGGAGAACAACAGAGAAAGACCAGTCCTGAATACAGCCATTTCGCATCATAGGATCAGAAGATGGTACAGAAGGCGAAAGTTACATTTGGTGAGACTCTTCCAACACCACTAGGCAAAAATGAATAATAAATGAACAGAGCTGGAAATTGTTTCCTTGTCCCGTAATCCTCAATTAGCATAAATAAAGTACATTTCTAAATTGTACAGGAGATGGTTAGAAATCTAAGCTTTTATAGTTTGACAATAAGACACAAAGAGTAATTTGAGAGCTTAACATGTTTGCTATGTAACATATCGCTACTTTTTTTTGGATATCTGGGTTTGTTCTGCAAACTAGAGTTGTAATAGGACTAGTCAAATTGCTGTTTAATTAGCATACATTTTTTTAAACATTTTTGTTATTTATTTTCTTTGGAGAGTATTGGCTTAAAATAGCTTTGGAGAGATTAAGAAACAAGTTGTCATTGAAGGACAACACCTGAAGGTATAAGCACAAAGAAGAGCTTCTGTAGAAAACTTCTTGGAATGACCTCAACCAGAACATGTTTGCCCTGACCACATATCAAAAAATGCGCAAAAAATAATGCACACAACAACAATTAGCAGCTCTGAACGTAAGCATATCCTACTCGATGTGGTAATTGATTAGTAGACATGGGAACTGTCAAAAAATTTGTTTCGTTTCGTTTCGTCCCATTTCGTATAAAAAAAAAATCGTAATTCGTGTACGAAATTCCGTTCAAATTCGTACGAAACTAATCGCACATGTCTATTGATTAGCACATAAAGTATAGTCTTGTCTCTTTATCAATGTTTTCACCCAACTTAAAAAACAAAACGAAAAAAAAAAACACATATTCACAAAGGATCTAATTAGAAAAAAATTAAAGCTTGGGTGAAAGTTGGGTAAATCCTGGGTAGGTAGTGGGGTGCATTTAAACTGCACTGAAACATACACAGCTCATACAAAATTTATTTTGGCATCAGTGGTGAATATATGTGAAGAAAAGTCCATTATTGGGCAGCTTGAGTTGCATTGTTTTTAAGGGGCATATGGGTTAGTGTGAGCATGGAAAGGCCCCATATGCCTGTACCATAAGGCCACTTTACTGTTTTTAATACTAATACATGGCACTTCAGCAGCCTACAGCATAACATTTCAGCAGTTGGCAGTGTGTGTCTCTATCCAGTATATCGATCTCTACCATCCATTATACACCACTTGTGCCTAGCTGTTGGAAAATGCTATATTTTAGCTAATCTGGAAGCTGCTTGCTTCAGCATTCAGAGCATTATTTTGCTTCTTGTCTTGTTGTTTTGGCCATTCTGTATGCTGACCTAATTGTTCCTAGTCTTATCCAGCCATCTTAGTTTTCTGTCCTGCTAGATTGGGTCCTGTGCAGCCAAACTTGACCCCAATCTTCTCTGTTACTACCTGGTTTATGCTTATTTTTTATGGTTATTGTTTATTTGCTCTGGTTTGCTTGCATTTTTGTTGTTTATTACTGTATTGTAATTTATAATGTGCTTATACTGTGTTGTTGTGATCACTGTTTCTAAGCTGATTTTTGCTACTTCTGGAATATTTTCACCATTCACTTATTCTTGTGTCCGTGTTCCTGGCATGCTTACAGCTTTGCTCCGTTGGATAGGATTTTGTGCTATAAAGATGAAGCCAGAAAATAACTATTTTAACTGCACTGGGCAAAAGCTTGTAAGGTGTCGGATCACCTGTTTCTGTTCAGTGTGTTATGGTTTAGCGTTAGATGCAATGATGATTGTGCTACTGGCTGAGTAGGAACAGGATTAGATTTAAGAGTTGTTTTATTGACTAGTCAAGTGATTGCTTGTTGGAGTATATCAGTTCATACATATGCAGATTAAGGGATTTTTTCCATTAGATGAAGTTCAGTTCTTAATTAAAATCTGGACCAAACTTGCTTTGTCTGATGGCACAGTCACTAATGAGATTACTGATGCCCAAATTGCATATATCTGAGCTATTTGCTGGAAGAGGATAAAGGATATTTCTATGAGCAATGTTCTAAACATTAAAGAGAGTGCTTTACTAGATTGCATCCACTTTGTCAACTCTATGGTAGATCAAGAGATTTTAGTATATATTGCTCAAACCTAAATTATTTTTTAAAGCCATGACAACCCAACATTCCTTGTTTCGTTTTTCTACAATTCAGTACTCCAAAACCCTAGCCACACCCCAATTACCATTAGAAAATATACTTGGGGTCCAATTCTCCTTTATTCACTGCTAACCTGTACTTGTTACTCCACCATGTACATATTTGCTTCAACACTCTTCTGTTATCCAGCTCTCTAAATGTACCCTTCCTCTCCCCAGCTGCTGCATTCCACCTTTCAGAGCTTCAAACTCTTTTAGCACAACATTCTCAGATTTTAACCTCAGCTCCATTTTACATAAAAAACCTTTGTATTATTTATCTCAAGTCATCACTACTCCAGTTCAGAACTCACTCCTACTGCCATAATCCAACTGCAAAAGAAAGCAACTACTGCAACCTAATATTCCAAGCTTCTAGAAACCACTTTCAAGCCACTATGAAAACAATTGCAGGTAATCGCCAGAAACTAAGCAACCTACCACCCACGAATTTGATCAACCACTAGAATTTAGTTCATTGTGAGCAATAATTTGACAGCTGTAGTACAGTTTAAGGTTAAATTGAATTGGAAATGAAGAGGGAAAAATAACTAAATCAATTTAATTGATAATGGTCAGCGATCATGGGGCTTGGAGACACTTTAGGACAAGCCTGATTGAGACACTGGAGATTGATATCAAGCCTGTCATCTGTTTTGAGCTTACTGAAGCTCGGTATACACATGCAATTATCTGATAGTGGTCAATGCACTTATGGCATTGAGTGCTCCCAACTGTTTTGACCCTGTTTTTTTCTATATTAAACCTATTACACTTTGAGAGGCATCTTTTCTTTTTTTGTGAACACTGCACACTTGCAGCATATGCTGGTACAAGAAAATTCTAATTTGTTCATAGGATATCTATATTTACTGAATTCCAGGTCATAGAGAAAAGCAATTTTGATTCACTGGAGAGAAGATTGTCAAGTGCTTTTGAACTTACCTTTAAACAGATGTTAATTTTGATGTGTTGAGTTCCAGTCTAGTAGGTGGTGGGATTACATTTAGTGGTTGATTTACTAAAACCGAAGAGTGCAAATTCTGGTGCAGCTCTGCATAAAAACCAATCAGTTCCAAAGGTTTATTTTTTTGTCAAAGCTTAATTGAACAAGCTGAAGTTAGAAGCTGATTGGCTACCATGCACAGCTGCACCAGATTTTGCACTCCAATTTTAGTAAATCAACCCCCTAGAGCACTGAGTAATAAACATCAGAGTATTTATTAATTCAAGATTGCACATAGATATAAAGACTCGTTCATGTTTTTTTTTTTATTTCTACACATTTTTTTGCATGTTATTTTGTGCACCTGCCTTTTTTTCATCTTTCTGTCATTTGAATATCTTTTGTTAAGGTGTACAGCATGTATTTAAGATACTTATGTACAATAAAGCGGAGTTCCAGCCGTTTTTGTGTTTATTAAAGGTCAGCAGCTACATGTAGATGCTGACCTTTAATAAACACACACTCACCTGTCCCACGATTTAGCGATGCGGCCGCCCAAACCTTGGTTCTCTCCCTCGCCTCTCCCCGGCACCAGCATCACAAGTGTGGGCACCTGGCTGTGACAGCTTGCGGCCTCACAGCCGGGTGTGCACTGCGCATGCGCAAGTCGCAATATGCGTCCTTTATGGCCATGGAGGGAGGGGAAGAGGAGAACTTCTGCTCGAAGTCGGCTAGGCAGCCCGAGCGGAAGTGGGAACTGGGTACCTGTCAAAACTAGGTACCCCCCCCCCAAAAAAAAAAATGACATGCCAAAACGTGGCATGTAAGGAGTAGGGATGGTCCCGATGTTCGAGTTTATTCGTAGAGCGAACGAACATACGGGGCACTTGCGTCAAGTTGGCAGTCAGTGTAGTATATGGTGCAGTTAGTGTAGTATATATAATACAGTTCAGAGTATATAGTCCAGTTAGTGTAGTATATATAATACAGTTCAGAGTATATAGTCCAGTTAATGTAGTATATATAATACAGTTCAGAGTATATAGTGCAGTCTGTGTAGTATATATAATACATTTTAGAGTATATAATGCAGTCCATGTAGTATATATAATACAGTTCAGAGTTCAGTATATAGTGCAGTCCCTGTAGTATATATAATACAGTTCAGAGTATATAGTGCAGTCCGTGTAGACTATATAATACAGTTCAGAGTGTATAGTGCAGTCAGTGTACTATATATAATACTGTTAAGTCTATGTAGTGCCATCAGTGTAATATATATAATACAGTGGAGAATATAGTGCAGTGTATATAATACAGTGTATTGAAGTGGGAACCCTATAACAGAATTAATAAAATAACGGTGTGGGCCCCCCCCCCCCCCCAAAAAAAAAACATACCAGACCCTTTGGGTCTGGCATAGATTTTAAGGGGAACTCCACAGTAAATTTTCAAAAATATTGGTGTGGGCCCCCCAAAATCCATACCAGACCCTTATCTGAGCATGCAGCCTGTCAGGCCAGGAAAGAGAGGGGACGAGCAAGCGACCCCCTCCTGAACCATACCAGGTTACTTGCCCTTAACATGGGGAGGGTGCTTTGGGGTGCCCCCCAAAGCAGAGGGGGGTGGGGTCATCCAGTTGAAGGGGAAAAGGGCCTCTTCCCGACAACCCTGGATGGTGGTTGTTGGGGTCTGCGGGTGGGGGGCTTATTGATCCTGCCCCCCCCCATGTGAATGGGTATTGGGTACATTGTACCCCTACCCATTCACCAAAAAAATGTCAAATAGTAAAAACCACAAGAGACTGTCTTTGACAATTCCTTTATTAAAAAAAAAAAAAAAAAAAGTGTCCCACAATGTACATCCATCTTCAATCACACTGCCCAATGGACCCGAAAAATAGAAAAAATTTAAAAATCTCTGCCTCCATGAGATGCCTCCTGGCAAATGTTTTGGCTTTGACAGCTGTTATATAGGCAAGGGCGGGGCCACCCAGTGATTTAACCGAGTGATCCCGCCCTTCTGATGTGATGTCAGATGGGGCAGAGTCATCCAGTTATGTCAGCAGGTGGCCCCGCCCTTGCCTATATAAGAGCTGTCAAAACCAAAAGACAGCAGTCGCCGGGAGGCCTCCCATGGAGGCAGAGTTTTTTCTATTTTTAGGGTCCGTCTAGTAGCATGATTGAAGATGAATGGACATCGCGGGACACATTTTTTCTTTTCTTTTTTAATAAAGGAATTGTCAAAAAAAACAGCCTATTGTGGTTTTTACTTTTTGACACTTTGTTTGGTGAATGGGCAGGGGGGGCCCACAGACCCCGACAACCACAGACCAGGATTGTCGGGAAGAAGCCCTTGTCCCCATCAACATGGGCACAAGGTGCTTTGGGGGGGCACTCACTTTTTTTAATTTGCCATGGAGTTCCCCTTAAAATCCATACCAGACCCGAAAAGCCTTTTATTTTATGGACTGTGGGGGGGGGGGGGGGGCACACACTTTTTTCATAGATTTTTCTGGCAATACATTACAGCCGCAAGCAAGTTTAAATTAAATTTTCGCTTTAGAAATGCTATTATTGCTGTGGCACTGTTCTACACATCGCAAAGTTGCGCCACTTTACAGGCAGACTAAGGGGACCCCCCAGGCAACATATTTAAAGGAATATTTCATTTTTATTGTTTCACTTTTTTTTTAATTATTAAAATTCTTGCTCGTGAAAAAACGATGTTTTAAAAAAACTTTTTTTGCACATATGCCCTAGGGCAGTACCTGGGTCCCCATACACTTTTTATGGAAATAACTTGCATAGAAGCCTTTAAAATGAGGACTTTTGATTTTTCATGTTCGTATCCCATAGACTTTAATAGGGTTCGCATGTTCGCTAGAACTTTTTGCCTGTTCGAGGTGTTCTGGTGCGAACCGAACCGGGGGGTGTTTGGCTCATCCCTAGTGAGTCCTTAAAGCGGAACTTCCACTCAATAGTTTTATAGTAGCATGGTGTTTCTATATATTTTATGATCAGAATTTACCACCACATTTGTTAGGGACAATTTTGATCCCATCTCCTTAAGGTCTATAAAAAACTGTTTTACTTCTTTGATTGGTTTCTGATTTTGAAATAGAAAATAGAACATTAAAATTTGAGTATTCTCTGACATTATAAGTTCTATGGTAAGCTGAAGACTTGAATAGCTACAATTTAATTTCCTTTGCCTCTACAGCCTGAAATGTCCCTCTAATTACAGCCAAAAGTTTTTGTGTTTTTTATAAAGTGGAAAAGTGTTAACTGTCTGTGACCCCACTGAGGACATTTTCCTTTACTTCCTCTCCCTGACACCTATACTAATGAGAGGATGCACTTGTCACCAGGACAAGATGGCACAGACAAAAATAACACATTGGGGTTTATTTACTAAAGGCAAATCCACTTTGCACTACAAGTGCACTTGGAAGTGCAGTCGCTGTAGATCTGAGGGGGACATGCAAGGAAAAAAAACTGCATTTTTGCTTGTACATGATTGGATGATAAAATCATACAGTAAATAAAACCTGACAGAAGCATAGCAACCTTCTTCCCTTCCTATTCAGAAGAAACACAAAAGTTTTGATGGGAGCTGGGCTTTATTTATTTAAATTAATACTATAAAGCATTTAACCACTGCTGCTCAGTGTTTGGCACTTGTCACCAGCCATTGTCCTGAAGCAGTCTATATTCTGCATCTAAACATCCAGCACCTCTGCTCCTGCACCTTGACACTGCCATAGGGTTTAATATGAGGTTACAGAGTCTCCAGAATCTTGTTTTGATTTTTGAGTTGCCAGTCCCACTGGTGACAATCTTGTCTGAGTTGCCAATCTTAAAATGGTATTAACCCCTTCCCCTTACAGAAAAAAATTATAATATACTCTATTGCAGCTTACTTAGATGTGGAGGCTATTTTTTTCAGTCTTTTTTTTCGCTTATCTTCTGGTGATCTGGCCATTAATGCACTTTATGTCTTAGGGTGTCTCTAGGGAGAGAGAAGTGTTAGATACACTAGTAAATTAAGATCGATTTAACTAACTTGACTAACAAAGGCAGAACTTCAGCTAACATTTTATAAGCAGTTGCAGCAGTTGGATAAAGGTTTTAAATAAATGAATAAAAGCTGACCATTGCAAGCACCCCCATCAGTGTTAAAATGGAACTTGACTCAGAAAATGAAGTCCTGATCACCTAATGTTGGCCACTTTTGCAGTTATATCTATGTAGAACATTAAAAATAAGTGTCTATACTGTTTAAAATCCAATAATGCATGGTCTCCCCCTGCTCTGCACATGCTCAGTTGTTCTCTATTCTTGGTACTGTGCCAAAAATCAGAGACACTGGAGGCCGATCTACTGACAGCCTTAAAGCGAAACTAAACCCATCGATTTTAGGCCCCTTTCACACATGCGGACCGTTCATTTCATCAGGTCAGTCACATCAAAACGGATGAAGTATTTATCAGTTTTTCATACGTTTTTAATCGGTGCTCATCAGTTTTTTATCCGCGCTCATCAGTTTTCCATCAGTTTTTTAAACATCCACTATTAATGCAAAAACGGATGAAAAACTGACCATTTGTCAGTTTACATCTGTTTTTCGTCCGATCTGTTTTTTTAATGGAAGAAAAATAAAGCTCTGCTCAGTTTAAAAAAAACGGATGATGACAGATGTGGCTGTAAACTGATATAAATGAATGATCATCCACTTACATCCGTTTTTCCATAAAGGCATATGCATTGATGTCCATTTTTCATCCCTCAACAGAGGGATGAAAAACGGACAAATGGACAGCATGTGTGAAAGGGGCCTAACAGTTTCAAAAAACAGTTACATTCCCGGAATATGCCAGGAATGTAACTGTCACATTTGCTTGTGCTCTCAAACTGTCAAACCATCAAATGGCTGCTGTCATAACTGACACGTGGCAGTTGAAGATCAAACAGAGGTTAAGATGGCAGCTTCCTTGGCTGAAACGATACGAGGGTTTAGTTGTGCTTTAACCGCTTGCTGCCCAGCCTATGGACAGCTGATGATGAGGCTGACCTCTCGTCGATCCGGGTGGACATCATATGACCTCCTCCCGGATCGCGCCTCATGCATGGCCACTTGGCGGCACGTCCTGTCACTGGCTGCATCCACCGGACACAGTCGATGACTTTTACTGCCGGCCCACTGTCGGTACGATCTGGCTGTTGTAACCAATCACAGCAGGTCACATGACAGTTGTAAACAATGGATGGCTTTCTTTCAAGCCATGCTAGCTTTGATTGATCACAGTAATCCCATGGTATAGACTGTGCCAATCATGGCCCATCTGTGCCATGTGATCAGCTGTGGCCAATCACAGCTATCACAAAACAAACTGAATGAATCAATTTCATTCAGTAAAATGCTTGCATGTAGCAATGAAATTCATTGTGTAAAAAAAAAAAAAAAGAAATTACTGATTACTTCCCCAGAATAGTACAATGTTACTGTGGCAAGTGTGTTCAAAAAAAAATAATAAAACAAAAAAAGATAAATATTTTTTTTCCCTACTGTCACTAGCCAGTGTCCCTGATCACTGCCACACCCAATATATTATGACACTGTACTGCACTGGTGATAGTACGTAAAAAATGTTTTTTTAATTTCCTAATTTTCCCCAAAATGTGGACAAAAAAAATACTTAAAAAAACTTGCCATGCCTCTTACTAAATACCTTGAACTGTCTACATTAGAAAAAGGGACCATTTGTGGGGTATATGTACTGTCCTGATATTTTTGGGCCTCAAGAAAAGAGATAGGCCATCAGTACATCAGGATTGATACATTTTCAGATATATTCCATAGTTTGTGGACTGTATACCTTAATAATATACACTGATTTGGGCTATTTTTACCAAAGAAATGTAGCAGAATACATTTTGGCATAAATTTCTGAAAAAAGATTATTTATTTGCAAAATTCTATAACAGAAACAAATAAAAATAAAAAATGTTTTTAAACTTTTCTGTCTTTTTTTGTTTATTTAGAAAAAATAATTAACCCAGTGTTGATTAAATACCACCAAAAGAAAGCTCTATTCTTTGTGAACAAAATTATGTGTTCAAAGTGCGACATCGCCGAAAGCTGAAAATTGGCCCTGGCAGGAAGGGGGTGAAAGTGCTCTATATTATTGTGATTAAATAAAAAAAGTTTTTTTTACAATTTTTTATAATTTTTTTTTACATACCGTCACTAGAAACAAAAAAGTGCAACCTTTCGGAGCAATGTAGGATTCCATTTGTCAGGCATGACAGTGGCCCAGTTCAACAATCGGTGATCCGCTGTATCCGGCGGACACAGAGATCACAGATTCTGCCTCTGAGCACTCTACAGAGCATGCACAAGCAGCCAATGCCAGAGGACATACAGGTACGTGAACCTGCATTGGTACTGCTCCCGTCCCACTATATATTGTATATACAGTGGCCAGAGAGGAGATGGTTGAAGGTGATCTATAGTCACAGCATACGCTTTCATTTTATAACAGCAGCAGTATTATTACAAACAATAGTTATTTTTGACAATCCATGCGTACTTGAAAACTCATTTATGTTGTGAGTGCTGCTTGTCTGCTGGTCATCTCTTTCCACAACTTGTTGTTTACTTTCAATATCTCAAACCTACATATCCCATGGTACCTTGCTGCCTTCAATCAGTGATTACTGTACCATAGTTCATGATTTTCCCAGGACATTCACGGGTTTCAGACCCATGTCCCAGGCTGAGGCCATCCCAATCAGAATCCCAAAAAAGCAGTTTTGTCCCAGGCAGGGATGGACTGCGCCGGGTGTCTGTTCCCCCTTAAAAAAATGTGCATTGCTCCGCCGTCATCCAGTGTCATCCTGGGCCACCCGCATAGTCAGGTGGATGGGCTGGGAGTCGGGATTGAGTGATCGAGGGAGGTATCTAACACAAGTTCAGGCAGTCAGTGGCCCGGGAGGTAGCAGGAGGCGGGCTGCACTGCATTTCAGCCAATGGGTGCACTGTGGATTAGACTGGCCATGTGCATGGAACTGCTGTCTACCTGAGTACTGGTTCAGGTGAGGAAGAAGGAACCTGTATATAGTGGGCGACATATCTCTCTCTCTCTCTCTCTTTATTGGCTGTTATTAGAGAACTGTGCAGAGTATTGCACAGCAAGCTTTCCATATGGGCTGCTATCAGTTATCAGAGAACTGTAAAGAGTGTTGAACATAAAACTTTCCCTATGGGCTGCTATCAGTGATCAGAGAACTGTGCAGTGCATTGCACAGGACTGACCCAGGGGGGCTGGTATTAAGGAACTCACGGATAACTCTCTTTAAGGATTGGTATGACTCATGAGAGAAATCTGCAGAATATTACACAGGGCTCTTCTTAGGGGTCTGGCATTAGGGAACTCTGCAGAGTATTGCACAGATAACTTTATTTAGAGGCTGGTAGCAGTGATCAGAGATCTTTCTTTCTCCCTCCATTCCCCTTTCCCTATATATTACCACATTCTCCACTATGTAAGTTATCTCACACTCTATTTAACCACACCCCTTTAAGCCATGCCCATTATTGATTATAATTGAAAACAAATTAATGTCCCGCCCCTCAGTATATTAATCCTCCGCCTACAGACAGAAAAGTTTTCCATTAAATTTTTTCAGAATGTTGGCAACCATGCTGTACTGACTCTGCCTCCTAAACCCCCTTCTCTCAGAATCTCTACAGTTCAGAAGACAGGATATGAAATATGTGGCACAGCAGTGTCTACTCACAAGGCTTAATGATTATGTGTCACAGAATTCAAGGAAGTAAATGTATGGGGATCATAGACAGAACTAGCCTGTCTGATGTGAGAGTGCAGTAAAAAATGTCAGGGGGGGGGGGGCAGAGAATGCAAGGTCAGCAGGGAAGTGTATAGATGTAGGTCAGGCACTGTACAGGGGATCAGCAGAGCAGAGGATAGGATCAGTAGTTTGTAGGGCAGTATACAGAGGCCAGGGGTCAGCTGGGTGGAAAGTAGGGGTCATCAGGGCAGTATACAGGGGTCATCAGGGTGGAGGACAAGGATCACAAGGGCAGAGGACAGGGAATGACATGGCAGAGGGGAAAGAAGGGTCTGCAGGGCAGTGTACACAGGTCAGCAAGATGGTGTACAGGGGTCAGGAGGGCAGAGTGCAGGGGTCAGTATGGCAGAGGAGAAGGGTCTGCAGGGCAGTGTACAGGGGTCTGCAGGGTAGAGGATTGTGTCAGTATGACAAAGAAGAAGGGTCAGTATGGTAGAGGAGAAAGATCTGCAGGGCAGTGTACAGGGGCCAAGAGGGTGGAGGACAGGGATCAGCAGGGCAGAGAAAAGCAGGTCAGAAGGGCAGTGTACATTGATCAGAAAGGCAGTGTAAGATCAGCAGAATGGAGAACAGGAGTCAGCTGCATGGAAGACGGGGGTCAGCAGGACAGAGAACAGGGGTTGGCGGGGCAGTGGACAGGGGTCAGCAGGATGGAGGACAGGGGTCAGCAGAAAAGAGAACAGAGGTCAGCAGGGAGGAGAACAGAGGTCGGCAGGAAGGAGGACAAGGGTCAGCAGAAGGAGGACAAGGGTCAGCAGGATGAAGAACAGGAGTCAGCAAGACAAAGAACAGGGGTAGGCAGGGCAGTGGACAGGAGTCAGCAGGATGGAGGACAGGGGTCAGCAGGAAAGAGAACAGGGGTCAGCAGGGAGGAGGACAGGGGTTGGCAGGAAGGAGGATAGGGGTCAGCAGAAGGAGGACAAGGGTCAGCAGGATGAAGGACAAGGGTCAGCAGGATGAAGGACAGGGGTCAGCAGGACAAAGAACAGGGGTAGGCAGGGCAGTGGACAGGGGTCAGCAGGACAAAGAACAGGGGTAGGCAGGGCAGTGGACAGGGGTCAGCAGGACAAAGAACAGGGGTAGGCAGGGCAGTGGACAGGGGTCAGCAGGACAAAGAACAGGGGTAGGCAGGGCAGTGGACAGGGGTCAGCAGGATGGAGGACAGGGGTCAGCAGGAAAGAGAACAGGGGTCAGCAGGAAGGAGGACAGGGGTCAACAGAAGGAGGACAAGGGTCAGCAGGATGAAGGACAGGGGGCAGCAGGACAAAGAACAGGGGTAAGGCAGGGCAGTGGACAGGGGTCAGCAGGACAAAGAACAGGGGTAGGCAGGGCAGTGGACAGGGGTCAGCAGGATGGAGGACAGGGGTCAGCAGGAAAGAGAACAGGGGTCAGCAGGGAGGAGGACATGGGTCAGCAGGGATGAGGACAGGGGTCAGCAGGAAGGAGGACAGGGGTCAGCAGAAGGAGAACAAGGGTCAGCAGGATGAAGGACAGGGGTCAGCAGGACAAAGAACAGGGGTAAGGCAGGGCAGTGGACAGGGGTCAGCAGGACAATGAACAGGGGTAGGCAGGGCAGTGGACAGGGGTCAGCAGGACAAAGAACAGGGGTAAGGCAGGGCAGTGGACAGGGGTCAGCAGGACAAAGAACAGGGGTAGGCAGGGCAGTGGACAGGGGTCAGCAGGATGGAGGACAGGGGTCAGCAGGAAAGAGAACAGGGGTCAGCAGGGAGGAGGACAGGGGTCTTTAGAAGGAGGACAAGGGTCAGCAGGATGAAGGACAGGGGTCAGCAGGACAAAGAACAGGGGTAGGCAGGGCAGTGGACAGGGGTCAGCAGGACAAAGAACAGGGGTAGGCAGGGCAGTGGACAGGGGTCAGCAGGACAAAGAACAGGGGTAGGCAGGGCAGTGGACAGGGGTCAGCAGGACAAAGAACAGGGGTAGGCAGGGCAGTGGACAGGGGTCAGCAGGATGGAGGACAGGGGTCAGCAGGAAAGAGAACATGGGTCAGCAGGGAGGAGGACATGGGTCAGCAGGGAGGAGGACAGGGGTCAGCAGGAAGGAGGGCAGGGGTCAGCAGAAGGAGGACAAGGGTCAGCAAGATGAAGGACAGGGGGCAGCAGGACAAAGAACAGGGGTAAGGCAGGGCAGTGGACAGGGGTCAGCAGGACAAAGAACAGGGGTAGGCAGGGCAGTGGACAGGGGTCAGCAGGATGGAGGACAGGGGTCAGCAGGAAAGAGAACAGGGGTCAGCAGGGAGGAGGACATGGGTCAGCAGGGAGGAGGACAGGGGTCAGCAGGAAGGAGGACAGGGGTCAGCAGAAGGAGAACAAGGGTCAGCAGGATGAAGGACAGGGGTCAGCAGGACAAAGAACAGGGGTAAGGCAGGGCAGTGGACAGGGGTCAGCAGGACAATGAACAGGGGTAGGCAGGGCAGTGGACAGGGGTCAGCAGGACAAAGAACAGGGGTAAGGGAGGGCAGTGGACAGGGGTCAGCAGGACAAAGAACAGGGGTAGGCAGGGCAGTGGACAGGGGTCAGCAGGATGGAGGACAGGGGTCAGCAGGAAAGAGAACAGGGGTCAGCAGGGAGGAGGACATGGGTCAGCAGGGAGGAGGACAGGGGTCAGCAGGAAGGAGGACAGGGGTCAGCAGAAGGAGAACAAGGGTCAGCAGGATGAAGGACAGGGGTCAGCAGGACAAAGAACAGGGGTAAGGCGGGGCAGTGGACAGGGGTCAGCAGGACAATGAACAGGGGTAGGCAGGGCAGTGGACAGGGGTCAGCAGGACAAAGAACAGGGGTAAGGCAGGGCAGTGGACAGGGGTCAGCAGGACAAAGAACAGGGGTAGGCAGGGCAGTGGACAGGGGTCAGCAGGATGGAGGACAGGGGTCAGCAGGAAAGAGAACAGGGGTCAGCAGGGAGGAGGACAGGGTCTTTAGAAGGAGGACAAGGGTCAGCAGGATGAAGGACAGGGGTCAGCAGGACAAAGAACAGGGGTAGGCAGGGCAGTGGACAGGGGTCATCAGGACAAAGAACAGGGGTAGGCAGGGCAGTGGACAGGGGTCAGCAGAAAGGACAGGGGTGAGCAGGGAGGAGGACAGGGGTCAGCAGGAGGCGGACAAGGGTCAGCAGGATGAAGGACAGGGGTCAGCAGGAAGGAGAACAGGGGTAGGCAGGGCAGTGGACAGGGATCAGCAGGATGGAGGATAGGGGTCAGCAGAAAGGAGGACAGGGGTCAGCAGGATGAAGGACAGGGGTCAGCAGGTGGAGGACATTGTGTCAGCAGGACAGGGTACAGGGGATTAAACCCCCCATTCCCCTCTTAACTCAAATACCCCTCCCCCAAATTACCTTTCCCCTCTCCAAACCTTGCATTCCAAGCACAAATTATTTTTTACCTCTCCCCCCTTACAGGTTTGAAATCACTGTGCTCGTGTACTGCTCCCCCCTAACAGGTGGGAAATCGCTGTGCTCGTGTACTGCTCCCCCCTAACAGGTGGGAAATCGCTGTGCTCTTGTAATAGCAACACCAACATAATGTAATAGCATGCACCAGATGACACAAGATCGCTACTACACACCTGGTTTTATTATCTGACCCCCATCTCCTCCAAGGCCTGCGCATCTCCTTTTTCTCTTTAGTTCCCTGCCCTCCCCTCCCCAGAATGTCCATGGGGTGGCCGGCCGGCTGGGGGGGGGGGGGACAACTGAAGTCTGGAGGGAGGGTAATGCGAAAATGAATATAGGATTTTACATTTTGACCATAAATTTGCTTTAAAGAATATCTTTCCAGAAGCTGTCATGTCTAATTGTTTGGTTCCCTCTGCAGTGACATCATTAGGCAGTTGTTTCCAAGCAGATTTATTGTATACAAGCGTTGCACATCTGACTACATTTCTCGTTTCTCTTCGTTTTCTAATCAAATTTGAATTTCCAAAGAGAATTTAGAGAATAGAACAGAAAATAACAGAATAAAATAGAAAAGAATCGAATAGAAAAGAATAAAATAAAAAATAGAATAGAATATAATAAAATAGAAAGAATATAACTATCTTCTAACATTCAAATTTCAAATAGAATCAATTTGAATTCTAATAGAATTGAAAACAAAAGAAAAAAGTAATAGTAACAAATTTAAACGAATCCGAAAGAACTAATCAACTTTTCGGATGAAATTCGAATTTGACTAGATTTTCGAATGAAATTCAAATAGTTTTCTAATCGAATTTGAATCTCCAAGGAGAATAAAATGGGACAGAAAATAAAGGAATAAAATAGAAAAGAATAGAAGAGAATAAAAAAGAATAGAATAAAAAAATAGAATAGAATAAAATAGAAAGAATATAACTATCTTCTGAAATTCTAATTTCAAATAGAATAAATTTGAATTCTAATAGAATATAAAACAAAAGAAAAAAGTAGAATTAAAAAAACAATACAGCAAAATAGAATAGAACAAAAAGAATATAACCATTTTCCAAAATTCAAATAAAATGTATTTGAATTTGAATAGAATATAAAAGAAAAGAATAGATTAGAATAATATAGAAAATAAACTGATAGAATTGACTAGAATAAAAAAAATAGAATAGAATAGAAATAGAATAGAAAAGAATATAATATAATAGAATAGAAAATAAAATAACAGAATAGAATAAAAAATAGAAACTAATAGAATAGAATAGAAAGAATATAACAATATAACCGTTTTCCGAAATTCTAATTTCAAATAGAATAAATTTGAATTCTAATAGAATATAAAACAAGTAGAATTAAAAAAACAATAGAACAGAATAGAATAGAACAGAAAGTATATAACCATTTCCCGAAATTCAAATAAAATAAATTTGAATTTGAAAAGAATAGAAAATAATAGATTAGAATAATATAGAAAATAAACTGATATAATTGACTAGAATTTTTTTAAAAAATAGAATAGAATAAAAATAGAATAGAAAGAATATTTCTATTCTAATAGAATAAATTAGAATAGCATAGACTAGAAAATAATAGAATAGAAAATAAAATAACAGAATAGAATAAACAATAGAAAAGAATAGAATAGAATAGAAAGAATATAACACTATAACCGTTTTCCAAAATTCGAATTTCAAATAAAATACATTTTAATTTGAATTGAATAGAAAAGAATAGAACATATTAGAAAAGAAAATAATAGAGTAGAAAATAAAAGAATAGAATAGAAAAAAACTGAAGAATAGAATGGAATAGAAAGAATATAACCATCTTCCAAAATTTTATTTTGAAATGGAATTCGATTTGAAAGGAATTTGAATGGAATTTGGTTTGAATGCAATTCAAATGGAATTTAAAAAATTTGAATAGATTTGAATTCGAATAAACAAAACAAATTCCGAAAACAAAAAGCAAATTTATGTAAATAACTAAAAGAAACAAAATGTTTTTTTTTCGTTCTGCACATGTCTAGTTCTGCTGAACTGAATTCAGACTGAACCCAGCTCATTCCTGTTAGAGAACAACAAAGAGGTTACAACAGCCTCTATATACAAGTGTTGTTAAATGGGATAGTAAGCGGAATGGCATGGGTCACTTTCTTATTTTGTCATGATGATTGTATCCCTGGAAATATTGCTCAGCTAGCAACAGCATTGGTTTAAAATACCTTTTTAAATTTCCTATGTGAGTTCAGTGTCTTCTGTTGGTAATCTCCTTCCTTTTCTACGACTGCCCCTCTTTCTCTGTATCTCGGGATTTCTTGATGTAGTCAGTGGGATATAGAAAAGGAAGCTGCAGAAACATGGAAATTGGGGGGAGGAAAATCCTGGCAGAAATTCATGAAGGAAGAAGTGAATAAATAAAAAATTACATCACATTTTATAAAATTGCTGCAGAAAATGGGACTACTTACTGTATTCGCAGTCTTCAGAAATATTCTTCTGTTATTAAACTGTTTACTCCAGCTGTCAGATAGTAATTTATTTTCTTCTGTTTCCTATTCAGTTCCTCATTGAAAGCTTGTTTTCTTTTATCCTAAATATTGGAGGGGGTGTATGAACATGTCACTCTTGCATATTTTAGACTCTTTATCACACTTTGTTTCATAAAAAACATGAAGCAGAAGCGCAACTACCTGAATGTTCACATCTAATTAGCGCTTCTAATTAGTATCACAATTTTTAAAGCCCAAATTACAAAACATAACCCCTGCAGTGGGTCTCAGCCACAATGATGGGGTTAGGCCCCTTTCACACTTTAGACGACTTGTCCCACGATTTGGGACTGCAAAGTAGCATGACCAGTGATGTAAGTAACTGAGTTAAAATAAACTGAGTTACGTAACTCAGTTACTTTAGAGGGTAACGAGTAATCTAACTGATTACTTTTCCCCTCATGGTAACTCAGTTACCATTACTTTGGCTTAGTTACCCCAATTACTTCTACCGCCACTAGATGGCAGTAGTGTAATTCCGGTGTCCTACCGAAAAAGTTCCCCCGCCGGATAAGGACCCCCCTGTACTGCGCAGGCGCAGGGCTTGCACAGTACGAAGGACTACGGAGCTTCCGAAAATTGCCGAACCTAAACAGCTCTGAGTGAACTCTACACCGTGCAGGCGCAGTTAACATGTAATTGTACGAGGCGATGCCGCACGCTCCTGATGCTCTTGCTACTCTGCAAGGGGCGTCTATCGTGTAAGTAAGGGGCGGGTCTAGTATTACTGTAACCAAGGGGCGCATTTATTATTATTATTGTTATATATCGAGCTCTGCCTATTAATTTAACATTCGCCCTCTTCTGTAGCCATCCGCCCCTTACACGATATAATAATAATAGACCCGCCCCTTACACGATATAATAATAATAGACCCGCCCCTTGCTTACACGCTATAACAGATCTGCCCCTTGGTTAGAGTAATAATAGAGCAGCCCCTTGGTTACACGATATATAACAATAATAATAAATGCGCCCCTTGCTTACAGTAATACTAGACCCGCCCCTTAGTTACACGTATAGAATATAAAAAAAAAAAAAAAAAAAAAGTCAGTTACTTTGCTGCGTAACTAATTACTTTTCCAATGTAGTAACTAACGCAATTACTTTTTGGGAGAAGTAATTTGTAACTTAACTAATTACTTTTTTAAAGTAGGATGACCAACACTGAGCATGACAAGTCGTTCCCCATGATTTCCATTGACAGCCATTCATATTAGTACGACTTCAAGTCGTTCTGACTTCAAAGTAGTCCCTGCACTACTTTGGTCCGATTTTGATGCCACTTACACAGGCATTCCTTGAGATAGCGGCAAAATGGTGGCAAAATCACGGCAAAAATCGTGGTAAAATCGTGGGACTTTGAAGTCGCACAAGTGTGAAAGGGGCCTTAAACGAGGAATACAGAAGACTTCTCTTGATGGGCACCCAAACGTAGCCACTTCAATATAGGGCACTTATACACCTTCCTGCCCAGACCAATTTTCAGCGCTATCACATTTTGAGTGATAATTGTGCTGTCATGCGACGCTGTACCCAAATTAAACTGTTATCATTTTTTTCCCCCACAAATAGAGCTTTCCTTTGGTGGTATTTGATCACCACTGGCGTCTTTATTGTTTGCACCACAAATAAAAAAGACAGAAAATTTTGAAAAAAAAAATATATGTTTTTTCTTAACCGCTTATTAACCATCTCAATACAGTGCATTTTCACCCCCTTCCTGACCAAGCCATTTTTCAGCTTTCAGCGTAGCATTTTGAATGACAATTGCGCGGTCGTGCGACGTGGCTCCCAAACAAAATTGGCGTCCTTTTTTTTTCCCACAAATATAGCTTTCTTTTGGTGGTATTTGATCACCTCTGCGGTTTTTATTTTTTGCGCTATAAACAAAAGAATAGCAACAAGTTTTAAAAAAAAACAATATTTTTTACTTTTTGCTATAATAAATATCCATTTTTTTTAAAACAAATTTTTTCCTCAGTTTAGGCAGATGCATATTTTTTTACATATTTTTGGTAAAAAAAATTGCAATAAGCATATATTGATTGGTTTGCGCAAAAGTTATAGTGCCTACAAAATAGGGGATAGATTAATTGCATTTTTATAAAAAAATTTTTACTAGTAATGGCGGCGAGCTGCGATTTTTATCGTGACTGCGATGTTGCAGGGGACATATGGGACACTTTTGACACATTTTTGGGACCATTCACATTTATACAGCGATTCGTGCAATGAAACAGTATTGATTACTGTATAAATGTGACTGGCAGGGAAGGGGTTAACCACTAGGGGGCGCTGAAGGGGTTAACATGTTCCCTGGGAGTGATTCTAACTGTAGGGGGAGGGGATTGACAAGGGGAGGAGACCGATCAGTGTTTCTCTGTATTGAGAACACACCACCGGTCTCCTCTCCTCTGACAGGACGTGAATCTGTGTGTTTGCACACACAGATCCATGGTCCTGCTGTGTTACCGGGCAATATCGCGGGTGCCTGGTGGACATCGCGGCCGCCGGGCGCGCGCACGAGTCCCTAGTAACACGGCGGGCGTGCGTCATATGACGCCCTCCCGCCATGAGAGCTGCGCCGCCTCCTGCACATATACGTCAGCAGAATGGCACGGCTGGGCACATCAATGTACAGGTACGTTGTCCTTTAAGAGCCCAGCCGTGGGTCACGCGCACGCCGCCGGCGGCACGCTCGTGACCCGATCCTGAGCTCCGTGACCGTGGCCACGGGACCAGCGGACCCCATCGCCGCTGGTGTCCCGCAATCGGGTCACAGAGCTGAAGAACGGGGAGAGGTATGTGTAAATACCCCATGCTTCTTAGTGACACTGTCATTGATCGTAGGTTCCCTGTCATAGGGAAAGACGATCAGTGACGTCACACGCCAAGCCACGCCCCCAGACAGTTAGAAAACACACACAGGGCTCACTTAACCCCTCCCCGCCCCCTAGTGGTTAACTCCTTCACTGCCAGTGTCATTACACAGGAATCAGTGCATTTAAATAGCACTGATTGTTGTATAAATGACAATGGTCCCAAAAATGTCCGATGTGTCCGCCATAATGTCGCAGTCACAATAAAAATCGCCGATCGCCGCCATTACTAGTAAAAAAAAAAATATTAATAAAAATGCTATAAAACTATCCCCTATTTTGTAAACGCTATAACTTTTGTGCAAACCAATCAATAATCACTAATTGCAATTTTTTTACCAAAAATATGTAGAAGAATACGTATTGGCCTAAACTGAGGAAAATTTTTAGATAGTTTTTGGGGATATTTATTATAGCAAAAAGTAAAAAATATTCCTTTTTTTTTTAAATTGTCGCTCTTATTTGTGTATAGTGCAAAAAATAAAAGGTGATCAAATACCACCAAAAGAAAGCTCTATTTGTGGGAAAAAAAGGACGCCAATTTTGTTTGGGAGCCACGTCGCTCAACCGTGCAATTGTCAGTTAAAGCAACGCAGTGCCGAATCGCAAAAAGGGGCCTGTTTCTTTGGCTGCAAATTGGTCAGGGGCTTAAGTGGTTAATTTCTGTTGCAAAACTTTGTAAATAAGTTTTCTCCTTAACTAATGGGCTCTGATGAGGCTGCACTGATGGGCACTGATGAGGCAGTACTGATTGGCACTGATGAGGTGGCACTGATGATGAGACACTTATATGCAGCACTGATAGGCGGCACTGATAAACAGCACTGATGGGCACTGATAGGTGGCACTGATATACAGCACTGATGGGCACTAATAGGCGGCACTGATGGGCACTGGTGGGCGACACTGATAGATGGCACTGATAGGCAGCACTGACCAGGAGGCACTGGCAGGCATCACTAATGGGCACAGAGTGCCATCCCTAATGGGCAATGATTGGCATCCCTGGTGGTCATGAGTGGGCATCCCTGGTGACCATGGGTGGGCATTTCTAGTGGTTCTGGGTGGGCATCCTCAGGGGGGGCTGCGCTGATAATCAATCAGCGCAGATCCCCCCTGTCAGGAAAGCAGCCAATTAGCTCTCCTCTACTCGAGTCTGTCAGTGCACGGCTTTTCCTGTGTACACTGTGATCAGCTGTGATCACGTGGTAAAGCCCCTACGTTAAAGGCTCTTTACCTTGATCTGAGATGCGGTGTGTCAGACTGACACACCACTGATCGTCACGCTGCTTGGCCCCCCGGGCGCGTGATTGTGGCTTATCCTGCTGGACGTCCTATGACACCCAGTCGGGATAACAGAACCACTTTCCGGACATCATTTTGCTATATGGCAGGTGGGAAGGGGTTAAACCATAGAAATAAAGAAAGAAGCACCAGAGCAAAATTGGATAAAAGAGTCAAAGGTAATTTTATTTGTTAAATAAAAAGTGAAATAAAAACATCCTGCCTGCCATCCTGCCAATCTGACCATTGTGAAGTGGCAAACAGGCTGTGAGATTTTGAGAAGTCACATCTGGCTATCGCGTCCAAAATGGCAGCACTGGGAATCCAAAGCCTGGCAGAGAATCGAGTTCAGTGAAGACAGTGCTGGACTCCTGGGCTAGTAAATACTTGTTTGGTCAGCAGCTGCAGCTATTTTGAAAACTAGACTTAAATAGGAAGTAAAGCCTCTTAAAAAAAAAAAAAGACACCCTGCAAGGCAAAGGCATAATGAGCTAGTATGCATAGCATGCTAGCTCATTATGAATGACTTACCTGAAAACGAAGCCCCCGAAGCGGTCCTCATCCACGATCTTCTGCGCCGCCATCCAGCGCCGGAGTGACTTCCGGGTCTCCCCGCACCAGCGCTGTCATTCGCTGGAGCGGCGATGACGTCACTCGCATGCGCAGGAAACCCGGCATGCACCGTAGACAGCGATGCGTTTTCTTATCTAAATATCTCCTAAACCTTTTAGGTTTAGGAGATATTTATTGGACCTAAAGGTAAGCCTTAATCTAGGCTTACCTGTAGGTCAAAGTGGTTTGTAAGGGTTTACAACCACTTTAAGTTGGTCCTTAATGACATGATTCCTGATAAAATCTAATGTTTATGAAAAAAATATTTTTGTTCACTTTCGATTACATTTCGGCTGAAGAGGAAACAGACAGCTTGATATATTTTATATAATTGTGATTGTTGTTACATGCAGTGGTGGCCCATCCATTAGGGGCTCCCGGGCGCCGGCTCCTCTCTCCACACCACCCCCTATATGCAATGGATAGATTCATGCATAGCATGAATCTATCCATGGCCGCCGTGGCCACCACCTATTAATACGTCCAGCCCCTTTCAGTGCATCGGGCGCATGAATTACAGCGGCCAGGGTTTTTATTTTTAAGCACCTGATTAGAGCCAGAGGCCAGAATCTTCAAATTAGGGTGGGCTCAGGTTGCAGAGAATGCGCTCAGACCCCACCCAGGTGTGTTACAACAGCAAATTAATATTTATATTTGTACCCCTACTCATTTACCAAAAAAAGTGTAAAAAAAGTAAAAATGACAGGAGACAGTTTATGACAAGTCCTTTATTAAAAACTAAAAAAATAAAGTGTTCTGCATAGGATGCATTAAGGTGAAAAAACACAAACCTTTACAACCCCTTTAAAGGATAAGTTTATTTTTTTATATCATAAATGCACAGTTTTCTGCAGGTAAAAAAATGTGCAGTTATTTTTTTTTTGTTGCAGAAGCATGTAAAGCATTGCACCAGTGGTCACCAGCAGATGGCTGGTGCCATGAAGATCTCCTTCATACCTGTCAGTGTATAAGCTTGCTCATACCTCGTACAAAGAAGCCGATACATTCTGACAGGAAGACTACCACAGCACTCACCGCGCCAAGGTAGTTTATTAAAAACTCCAAGTCGACAGCCGCAAAGGCTGCCGGACCTAGTAGTTTTCCATTCACAGATGTCTGTGAATAAGTGACGTGGCCGGCAGAGTCCTGAATGTCCACTTTTTTTTAATTGTGGCAGCAGACATGGGGATAAGATCCCTGGCCTGCTGTCACAGTGGGGATTGGGGGGGGGGGGGTGCCACTGCATTCATAACATGTTACACCCTGAACTGAACATGTTATAAAAAGGGGATCTTATCCTTTCATTGAATAAACTGAAGTGAGAAGCTGATTGGCTACCATGCACAGCTGCATCAGGTTTTCTACTCTCCAGTTTTAGTAAATCAAACCAGTGTCTCTTATCACCCTTGCCAAATCAGTCACAGTATCCAAAAATGTGATAGTTACTCAGAAAATTTGATGCGTAATTTGTGACTAGACTGTGAAAAGGTCTCATGCATGTGGTATCATAATACTCAGGAGGAGTAGCAGAATGTGTTTTGAGATGTAATTTTAAGTATGCTTATGCTGTGTGTTAAAAAAAATATCAAATTAATTGATAACTTTGTATAAAACAATACATTTTAATTTTCTTTCTTGCATTTTCCAAAAACTTGCGGCAAAAAAAAATTACATTATCAAAAGGCTCATGCCTTTCAGAAAATACCTTGGAGTGTTTGCTTTCCAAAATGTAGTAATTTTGCAGGTGTTTCAACTGTCTTGGCACTTCAGGGACTCAAGAAATATGATAGGTAGTAAGGAAATTAGAAGATGCGTAATTTATGCTCCTTGATAGCCCAAAGGATATGCTCTATGGATTTTAGGCTCCTCTATGAATCTAGGCTGTGAAAAAGTCTTACACTTGTGGTATGCACACAGTCGGGAGGAGTAGAAAAATATGTATTGGAATGTAATTGTAAGTATGCTTATGCTGTGTGTGAGAAAAAAACTTGTTAAAATGACAACTTTGTGGGAAAATAAAATTATTTAATTTCTTAATTTTCAATGACAAAACAATGACAACTTAAAAAATTCAGCATGCCTCTTGCCAAATACCCTGGACTTTGTGATTTCCAAAAAGGGGTCCTTTTGGGGGTATTTGTACTGTTCTGGCATTTTCTGCCAATTAAAGGTCTCAAATTAGATAGGTAGTGAGTACATTAAGGTTTACCAAATTTCAAAAATATATAGCATCGTTTGTAGACTGTGTAACTTTCACACCGACTAAATAATTTACATTTATTTACCAAGTGTAGTAGTATTCATTCCGGCCCTCATTTTTTTTGAATAAAGAATATTTATTTGCAAAGTATGATAACAGAAACTAAGAAAAACTTTTCTTTTTTTTTGTTTATGTTCATTGGACGTTGTACACAGTGGCGTCTGGTGTTTTTTTCTTTTGGGGGGGGGGGGGCGGAAACTCCCCCCAGGAAGACGGTCGGGACATCAAAGCCCAGCACTTACCCCATTTAGGAAGCAGGCGGGCAATGTTTCCAGCGGCGGCAGATTTCTTCCTCCCCCCCTGTGGATCATGGCGGCTTCCGCTGTGCATCTCTCTCCTCCTCCTAGGCGTCCATTAGGATCGCCTGTCCTGTCAGCCAATCGGGAACCGGGTTTTAGACCCGCGCTTCCTGATTGGCGGAGAGAGGTGATTCAGTGTTAGAATTGCGAATATTCATTCGCTATTCTAACACACCGGGGTGGGCTCCGAGCGCAATGCTCTGCACCTAGAGCCCATCCTATTTTGAAGCCTATTAGAGCATCTGGCTCTAATCAGGTGCTTAAAAAAAAAAAAACCCTGCCTGCTGTAATAAAGGATGGAAAGGGGAGGCGGTGCTCGTGCGCCCTTAATGGACGGGCCGTCCCTGCTCCTAAACCTTGTTGACAGCCTTCCCAGAAACTGTTATAGCTGCAAAGGGTGGGCCAACTCAATATTGAACTCTAAGAACTAAGGCTAGTTTCTGTTGTCACTATGATCTAAAAAGAGTAAGCACAGTTGATTGATAATAAATAAAATTAGATTTTGTCTCATCTAGATGACTGAACTGCCTGTGCGTCCCATCCCGAATGCAGATAGTAGAAAAAGATTCCACAAAAATGGGACTTTAAATGGACGCCAGGCAGTCATAAGTATAAAAAATACAACATTTATTATGCGGTACAGTAAATTACAACATGAAAAACATAAATAGCCAATGATAAAAACATATGTATGGGCGATAAGTATGGAAACCAGCTGAAGGAAGGATGTCCAATGCGTTTCGATTACACATACAGTGTAGATCTTCCTCAGGGACCATGCGGCCTTCAACACTTCAAACGCTGTAATTCTATGAGAATAGTAAAGTATGTAACATCAGATCCTGCGCAAAACATCACTGTGCATTCTATAGTTACATTTAAACTTTATCATACACAGCAGTTGTATCAGAAATTCATTTAAACAGCTGATAATACTGACTCCAAACATAAAACAATTTCACCGGCAGTAGACAAACATTCAAGTACTAAGATAGAGGTATCCGTCAGAGCCAGATCGGGAGCGCCAACCCGGATATCATAGATCGATCTGTGTTCCCAAAAGTTGCTCTTGATCATTTAAAGGGATTTACTACAGCAAGTTGCATCACACTAAATGTGAAGATATTAACGTGGTGTTGTACATAAAAAACAAAAAAATCATTAAAATTCCTAAAAAAAAAAACATTTGGAATTTATTTTTTTTAACACACCTCTAAATGCCTGTTGCTAGGGGGTCCCTCATAGTCTGCCTCCTTCAGTGCCTGGGCTGGTGACATCACTTCCACCTTGGTGCAGAAAGGGCTCAGCTCTGCCCCCTCCCTCCAGTCAGTCCTCTGGGACACATGACACATCCCAGATGACTGCGCCGCCAATCACGGCGCACGGCGCCGCTCACGCATGCGCAGTGGGTGCC